>OY282412.1:10936600-11546600 GCA_958295455.1 Coleophora deauratella
TGTCGAGCCGTCCAGCTGTGCTGGTGCTGAGCATCTGCAGCTCGGAAGGTTCCGGAGGGTGTCGGACAGCCTAACGACTCGTAATGTGTCGAGCCGTCCAGCTGGCGCTGAGCATTACTAGCTCAGAGAGAGGGGGGTGGAACAGCCTAACGACTCGCAATGTGTCGAGCCGTCCAGCTGACGGGATGGGCATGCAAAGCCCAGAAGGCAGGAGGGATTCCTGAGGGGAATTCCACCTGGGGAGCTGCTATCCAGCCGAGGCTCCTCGAATACCTCTGGAGAGAGGTTATTCGTTGAGCCCGTGCCGGGCACAACTCCCCGTCGGCTGTCGCTGCGTCCGCTTATATCATGGCGGAACGTGCGGGCGCGCGGGGTCGGGTGCGCTCGCGTCTCACTTCATAGTGGACGGTTGCTTCGTGTTGTCGTCACGCGTTGACAGCGTGATCGAGAACCGGTGTGACGTTGGTTATCGTCACAGAACATCAAATATAAAGAGATCAATTACAAAATTATTGTGTTAGTACAAACTAACACGTTTTGTTTTGGTTTTCTTGGTTTTGGTTTAGTACAAACTAACACGTTTTGGTTTGCTTGATAGATGGCGCTGTAAATATAATACTTAACAAATACGTTTTGTTTCAGATCAAGATTCAAATGACAAGAAATCGAAAAAGGCGTCGAGCACCGGCCACTTCCTCAACAGTAAGTTTTATTTTGTTTTTGGCTTTTGGCTTTTGGAAGCTTAAGTGGCGACGATCGATGATGAAGAATTTTTTTAAGAAAGAAAAGAAGTTTATTCGACAAACAAGAGAAAAGCTTACTGCTGTCAAAAGTAAGGCACGAAGATTGTTTTTTGTACAGTGGGATTTTATTGTGTAATTTCCCAATAACTGTTTGTTTGTGTCCAACGAACCAATTAACATATCAAATCAACCCCTGTTTTTTTTTCATTTTCTGTATATTTATACTTTTTTCACGAGATATTGTATTTATTTTTCTTAATAGGTTGAATGACTTTATTGGCTTGTCATTACAGAGCCTCCTGATCTGAAAAAAATATTCGTTTCATAAAATCAATCATCAAAATTGGGCTATTTTGAAACGTTGTAAATTTCGGCATAATTAAAAGTTGAGATTATAATTATAATTTTTATTGCAGTGGAGAGGAGCTATCGAAAACTGGAGGACGAATCCAACTGGGAGCCTTCCCTCGGGCCCTCCGCGCAAGGTAAGTGTCTTTCCGGTCCCGAAATGTTCTTGTAAGCCAGCCAAATTGTACTATTTACAAACTGGGAATTCTACAAGTGAAATTTACAGGTTTCTTACAGAAACGGAAAAAGTCGTCACTTGAATGATCGTAAAATATATTTGTACTAAGACAAAATAAGGCGGCATGCTGACCTAAGCCTATTTCGATTTTTTACACTCTAACGTTCACAGCTATGAGCGCGACAAAAAAAAGAAACGTAACTCACCCCCACGCCACACGATGTTGCCTAGGACATCATTATCATAATTAGGAGGGCCTGGCCCTCTGTCGTTGCAGCATCCGCCATTTCAGCCTATCTTGAGCCGTCGTCTTCGTTTCTTGGTAGGTCGGACATAAATTGAAATTGCAAATTGCAGGGTAGGCGATTTATTTCACTGACATATTCTCAAGTAGTATTCTCAGCTGTCCACAGTGCGGATTTTCACTGCCACTGCCCGCTAGAGGGCGCATGAGCGTTCGAGATAGGTACGTCAAAGTCACTTAGCGATGTTAATTCATTGTATTAATTAATCCAAAATACGATATTTATTCAACACGTTGCGTTTTCACTTACTCGAAAACGAACGAGTCTCGAGTCTAACAAGATCTCCATATACATATTACAATAAAAAAAAGTTTGAAAACAGTGGTATTTTAAACTTACTGCATCATAGGTTATGTTTACCTATAATACCAGATTGTAATTATACAAAAAATATTTTTTTCAGCTACTTCTTAAAAATAAAATGGAATAGTAGAACCAAAAAAGAAATATGACCTCAGGAGGTGTGATTTATCTAATAATAATAATAATATCTGAACCATAGACTGATATACATACACATATACATTTAAATACTTATAATACACCCAGACATAGAGCAAACAAATCTGCTCATCACAGAAATGTTTGCCCTGGGTGGAGATCGAACCCACGACTCTCGGATCAGTAGTCAGGATCGCTGACCACTGAGCCACCGAGTCAGTCGGTTTAAAGCCAAAGATTAATAAAGAGTTGTTATTTAGAAATTCTACTCTCTATTACAATTTAATGTACATTCCCCAAGCAGCAAAGTTCCCAAAAAACAAAGTGACGTTAATGGAGTACATAAATAATAAATAATGGGAAACAGAGAGAGATTCGTGAAAATAATTTGTTTATATTTTATCTTAACTCTGTATCGAGTTTGTAATGTTTTTTGTCTGCTGAGGCCTGGCAGCATTCGCTCGCTCCCACCGCGCCCGGTGAGTGCCTTCTCAGCTACCGCCGATGACACGTCTATCAATATAACAAATGTTTATACGACTCGTGAAATGGAATTATGTCTATATTAGGGCATTAGTTGGAATTTATAATGATACGTTTCTTTGATTCCATTGCAGGCGTAGATTTTTACGTTTTCTAAGAGAATATAAACACGCCCATATCTATCTATATAGGTTAAGTTATACTTTTTGAATAATACTGTATCTATAAATGTTGTATACATATCAAAAATACAACAATGTAAGTATATATATTTAACTACACTCGGCTTCAAAAAAATCGCACCTTTTAAGAAATCTATTTTAAACATCTTTCAATCGTATTTGTATTATGAAATATTGGTAATGTTCGGTATCATTTGAAAGGTAAGGAAAGAGAGAATGCAAAAACAATAATTCATTCAATGTTTTTTATTGGAACTGAGAAAAATTTACAAAACAATAAAAATCCTTAAAAAACCCAAATGAAATCTGATTAATTTTTCAAAACAAAGTTGCTTAAAACTAACCTAAAACCTAGTGTTACCCCCCCTAGCCCTAATGACGTCTTCCATGCGCTCCCTCATGGATCGCACCAACTTTAGGACCTCTTCTTGAGGGATTCTGTCCCATTCCTCAATAACGGCGTTTTGGAGCTCCTGAAGAGTCGCGGGAGCGGGATCACGGGATCTAACCTTGCGTTTCAGCTGGTCCCAGAGGTGCTCTATCGGGTTCAGATCTGGACTTCTCGCTGGCCACTGCATGACAGGGATCCCAACCTCTTGAAGTTAGCCCTGCACAATTCCAGCAGTGTGCGCGCGAGCGTTATCGTGCATTAATGTGAACCCGTCGCCAATAAATTCAGCATAGGGGACCACATGTTCTTCCAGGATCTCTGTGATGTACCGGTGAGCAGTCATCGACCCTTGCCCGCGAGCACCGCCGGTCCGAGAGACGCAAGAAAGTTCAGTTTTGCCGTCGGCAGATATGCCGCCCCAGAACATGCAGGAACCTCCCCCGTATTCTACCGTCTCTTGGATGCAGGCTTGGGCAAAACGTTCCCATTGTCTTCTGTATACTCTTTTGCGTCTATCGTTGCAGAAAAGGCACACTCTCGTTTCGTCTGAGAAGAGAACAGCTCTCCATTGGTCCAGGGTCCAATTGACGTGGGCGCGAGCAAATTGCAGGCGTGCTCGCCGATAGCGCTGCGGTTAATTTTGGACCCGTGGCAGGTCTTCTAGCCACAATATTTCTCTCCTTTAGTCTTCTTCTAACTGTAGAGACACTCACGGCCCTTCTACGAACTGCTTGAAGCTGCTGTTGCAACTCAACAGCATTAGAGAACCGATTTCTCAAAGACTTCGATACGACGAATCGGTCATCTCTCGCAGAAGTGCAGCGATTTCTACCAGACCCACGCCTTCGGACAAAGCCACCGGTCTGCAGGAACCGCTGGTACACTCTTCGAACAGAAAAGCGACTCAAGTGCAATTGCCGAGCAACATCACACTGACGTAGTCCTGATTGCAGTAGTGCGATAACTTGGGCGGCTTCAGCAGCAGTAGTGTCCATCTTCAAGGACGTTTTTCTGATGAAAGATATTCTTCTGTGTCTTCTTCGACTGTTGATAGCAAATTTATCCCCCGATAAGCTGTATCGACCCTTTTATACCCAAAAAACAAAACAATACAAACAAAATTTGAAGAGGAGAATCAGTTCCATTGTCATTCACAGTGACTTAAAGTGTCAAGCTTTTTCTTTAATCAAATGAAATGGATATTTTTTTAAAGAGTTTTTATAGGGCTCTCAAATGATACCAATATTGCTACGAATAACTGCTTGTCTTAAGGATTAACAGTGCTTGAAGCCTATGTTTACGGACGTGCGATTTTTTTGAAGTAGAGTGTAGTTTTTATAAAAAAAAAACTTTAAAGTTTTGTAAAATTGTCAATCCGGTAAATTGAAGAAAACAACATTAATTTATGCCACTTTGTAAGAATCTGGGGTCAGATTTACTAGTTTTAATTATTATTCGAAAATAATAACATTCAGGATAAGTCTACATGGTGACTCATTCATTACGCTAATTGTACTTGTTACAAGAATAGAATAGAATAGAAATCATTTATTTGCAATACATGTCAATACATATGTCTTAAATTTACGTCCAGTACAGTGTTCTGCTCGAGGCAAGCATGCGAATTTATTAAATATTAAATTACAATAATAATTATTTATAATGAAAAAGAAAATAATAACAATAAGTTTTGAGTCAGTTTAGAAATTGAAATATTAAAGTAATTAAAAAGGAAATGTTAAGTGAATTCTAAATTAAATCGAAATTTTAAATTAAAGATAAAATAATAAAATAAAATAAAAATAAAAAAGAAATGTCAAGTGAATACAGTATTAAAATGTTGCTATTTATAATGTCACTCACTATTATCTAGATATTCTCTTACACTATAAAAACAATTTGTTAAAAGCCATTTTAATAATTTAGATTTAAATGCATTTATACTTTCGGTAAATTTAATGTCATTTGGCAGTTTGTTATATATTAAAATACTCATATTATAAACATTCTTTTTATAAATATCTAAGTGACTAGGTGGCTGCGGCAGCTTTGCTGTCTTATAAACACACCTCTACGATTCTCATAATAAATTGGATGGAGTTTAACAAAAACACAAATCTCAAAAATGTAAATACAATTTTATTTTGTGTGCTAATAAGATTTATTCACACTAATCATCACCATTTGGGCCTTAAAACTTAAAAAGGACAATTTATGATGGGGTAACTCATAGTCCAGCTCTTAAGTTAAAAGTCTACTTATTTTGGACAGACTCGGTGCCTCAGTGGTTAGCGTTCCTGACTACGGATCCGAGAGTCGTGGGTTTGATCCCCACCCAGGGCAAACATTTCTGTGATGAGCAGATTTGTTTGCTCTCTGTCTGGGTGTATTATATCTATATATGTATGTATTTAAACTTATTTGTATGTATTTAAACTTATATGTGTATGTATCAGTCTCTGGTTCCCAAGATACAAGGAATCCTAGTTTGGGGCCAGATGACCGTGTGTGATTTGTCCCGGTTATTTATTTATTTATTTATTAGGGTCTAACATTATTTTTGACAAAAGATAGGTCATGTCCATCGTTATAGACAGTCATGTTAATTCGCCCGCAAAATAAAACTACAGAACATACAAAATGTCACGGTTGTGTGACATTTAAATGTTAAAGCCTACGGCTCCGTTTGTTTTCTTTGTTAGGTTTTGCAATGCGATTTTATATGTTGTTTGTTACAAATACCGTCAACCGAAAGCTTTCCTATCCTAAGCTTGTTCCTACCAATTTTCGAACATCTCACATAAACGAATATACCTTACCAAAAGATGTGAAATTTGTTGTTTGAGTTGGTTGGTAGTCCGGGCGCCACAGGCTTCAATACGCGAAATACTTCCTTAGATCCTTAGAATACATCATGAACAAATAAACTATAAAAGAAAACGTTAAAATAAATATTTTTGATGGTTAAAATAGTCTTAAATGTACATTTTTACACTGAGACTTATAGTACCTTGTCGACAAGCATGAGGTGCGACATGTCATTTACGTGTAGGGCTGGAGAATGGATGGCAGATGGGTCTAAATAGGAGAATTTGGATTCAGAATGAATATTGTATTTAATTTAGACTTTGTTGATGTGATTAGGGATCGTAATTTTGAATAAGATCGCCCCCATGCATCTCTTCTTGTAGACTAAGCAAAAGGGTAGGGAGGACCGCAGGACGAATAGTAGAAAAGGAGGATATCATCCTTTAGAAGACCACCTGGCAACCCTATTCACGCGGTGTGCAACACTGCTGTTACTGCGGCTATGTATCGCCGCATTCACAAGTTCGCGGCGTGCCGACGTCACACGTAAGCGGTGGACCTATACGTATCTGTATACGTATAGGTCCACCGCTTACGAGGGTTACGCTTACGCTTAGGGTTCTGTAACCCTAACCCTAGAGCTTAGAAAAATATTGATGTTTGATCCCCCCGGGCTCCAGTCTGTTTGCCTGCGCTCGTGTGTGTATTGGATAAGTTCGGCAAGCTATTGTTTGATTTCATTTATTAATTCAGGCAGAGCTAGTTTGATAACTGAAGCGTGGGTTTTGCTTGTTCAACTAGAGCCATTCCTCCGTTAAATCTCTTATCAGATTTAAAAACAAAGCTTTTCTCGATGGAGAATTGTCCAGTTCCTGCTATTCTCAGCATCTTGACATCTTGTAATTTTATTTTATGTCCTCGTCTGTCTCTTCTCGTCTCCCTTCTGTGATGATTTTGAGGAAGCTGTTGTGACAGCCCCATTACATATGACAGTCTTCTCATTTTTCCTCAGCTGTTCTCTATGATTATTAACAGGCTGTGATTATTCCTTTTCTGCAATAACATAAAGAACTTTTTGTTTTGTTTTCTTTTCAACCGACTTCAAAAAAAGGCGGAGGTTCTCAATTCGTCGGAATCTTTTTTTATTTTTATGTATGTTCACCGATTACTCGAAGACGCCTGAACCGATTTCGAAAATTCTTTTTTTGTTTAAAAGGGTATACTTCACAGGTGGTCCCATATAAATTTTATCGAAATCGATTCAGCGGTTTTTGAGAAAATCAACAAAAACATAGCAAAATTGGAGTTGTTGCGGATGAAGTCTGTTGTTTTTAACGTATTCAGCGTGGTCAATTATCTGTATAACAGATAGCGTCAGCAGGGAAACAAGATCTGTATTAAAACTTACTGACATCTGAACAACCCTCCCTCCTCATCTGCTTTAGTTCCCAAAAGGTGAACATTTAACAACGAAAATCACGTTTATGTTAAACAAACCCGATTTATATTGTTTTCCATATCGCATTATGCCATCGGCGCAAACGAAACCGCGCGTCGGCCGGAAGCCAGCAACTGTAGGTAAATGAATGAGTGACCGCGACCGATCGCCACCGCATCCCTGCTACATGAACGCACTAAAACGTGGCACGTTTACATGGCACGATATCTTATCGTGTGCTATAATCGCTCGTATTTTTGCAAGATAGATAATAATAATATATTTATTATGACTGACTCGGTGGCTAAGTGGTTAGCGATCCTGACCTCTAATCCGAGAGTCGTGGGTTCGATCCCCACACAGGGCAAACTTTTCTGTGATGAGCAGAATTGTTTGCTCTGAGTCTGGGTGTATTATATCTATGTATGTATGTATTTAAAAGTATATGTGTATGTATATCAGTCTCTGGTTCCCAAGATACAGGGAATCCTAGTTTGGGGCCAGATGACCGTGTGTGATTTGTCCCAGATATTATTATTATTATTATTATTACAATAACATGGTGTACAGAGTAGTTTATCATTGGTTCCAAACTAGGCGGAGCCTGTATCTTGGAAACCAGCGTAGATTTACACAAAGTACGTTAAATATAGTTGAACTACCAATAAACAAACAAAAATCATTTTTAGAATTTACATAATAACAAGTGTTCTTTTTTTTACTACAAGATGAGCAAGTAAAGTTGAATTGAGAAGATGGTTGTTAGACGGCGGCGGGTACCCGGTGTTGTAATTATTAGCATCATAGTAATGTAAGGCGTTGGATACTTACTTCTATGAAGAATCTATCAAGGCTGTATTATGGCAGGCATATAATGGTAACTTAGTATATCGATATCGTAGTCCCGAAAACATTTATCGAAAATAAAACCCCTGTTGAGGGGTGATGCTTCAAATCCAGTAAGTAAAGTTAGGTTGATGGTTGCATCAACCTAACTTTAGGTTCAAAGATCTTGTCGTGGACGTGAATAGTCCAATAATCATTTGATTCTTGTTGTTCAAGTATATAGGAAGCATGGATCTTCAACAAACACCAGATAAAATCAGTAATAGATATATGTATTTTAATTTTACAAATAACCGACATTACACCATGACATCACAATCTGCAGTAATTCTATGACATTGACATTACATATTCAACACTTGTGATTTGGCAAACTTATGTTTGAACGGCTTTTCCTTTAAAAGTGATGTCAAAACAACTAAAATATTTCAAGTCAGTCGTGTCGTGTCGCATGCTGTAATATCGCTGCCTGAAAGCTGAAAGCTGTAGTGGGAAGCGCGTGGCGGCGGCGCGCGAACGTGTCCGCCCTGTATATCGGGCGCTCGCAGCACCCTATAGTGTTACGTCGCGCCGTTGACGATACTCCGATAACTCGGTATACAGGACGCGCAAAGTAGTGTTGTGAACTTGTGACAGGTTTGTGTGAAGTTTGAAGTGATTGGTTTAAGTTTGTTGTTGGAAAAGTGAAAATAATATGAATAAAGTTATCGTACTTAAAAGTGTGAGAAGTGGTAATGTAAGGTGCGAAAAGTTTGCAGTGGTATTTGGTTCTTTGTATTTATTTGTAGTCTTTGGTCGTGGAGCTTTTAAAATATCTAAGTTAATAGAACTAAAATATTACTATGTGTAAGTTTCGGTAAAGGCTTGATCCTTCCCAACCAGTGTTATCAATGATTATACGCTATAAGGAACCCAACTTCTACATAGAACTTGACCAAAATTTGGAAAAAGTAACGGTTATCGCTAGAAACTGCAGCACTTATAGGTGTATTAGAGAGTGAAATTATTCCCATTTTGTCCAGTTGACTGTGGTCTTTTCCCTAAAACTGAACAAGAGCAAAAAAGTGGAGTCTCCTTAGTAATCTTCTTCTCAGGTGCCATGCTCCCCACCGGATATTAACGAACATAGTCCGAAACTCGTCTCTATGTGCCGCCAATAATGAATAACTCGTTAATTGTGATTAATTTCTATGAGAAGCCCGAAAAAGTTTTTGCTTCTATTATATTTTATTAAGTTCTTTCTTTTTTCTTATTCCTCCACCAATCCGGGCTTGGCCCGTATGGCCGTGGGGTACGGCCTAACCTTCCCAAGGCATGGGAAGAGACCCGTGCCCCTGCAGTGGGGACGATATGGGTTGTCAACGGAGTTCTTTGGGGAAGGGTGATCAGTTGCATGGGTAGACATCGCGGATCATTTCGCTCTGTATTTTTTTATTTCTTCTTTTTTGAAGATATCACATTGATCTTTGGTAAAATGTGCTGATTACAAAAAAATATACCTATATATTTCAGATGTCTAAGAGCCAATTCGATGAATAGATATCAAAGTTAAAAATGTTTTTTAACGTCCTATTTTTACTTAGTTTAAAGTTTCTTCCACTCGGAACTTGTATACTCAATTATTTTACCAATGTACATCATTCAGTTAATGTTACACCATAAATAAACCTAATGCAAAAATATTATGACATCGAAAAAACTTTCCACAAAAAACACATAATTTTATTTGTTCAAAATTACGGATGCCGAAACTCCGACCCAACGCGGGAGCAATAATATTTTTAGTACTGGCAATGTTATCGTTACATCCCTAACTTTGCCCAAACACGGCGCAAACAAATGATTTGTTCAGGTAATGCTTCCAATAATACGAGTTCGTTTTTATGATATTTACATACATATACAGGGTGTGAGGGACAGGTTTCTGAAAACTTTAAGGGCTTGTTCAGTAGACGAAAGTGAACAACTTTTCACAAGATTTTTTTCAGGAAACGAAAAAAAAATCGGCTTCTCCATACAAAATTATACACTTGATTGGACAGTTTGTATGGAGAAGCCGGTTTTTTTTTCGTTTCCTGAAAAAAAATCTTGTGGAAAGTGGTTCACTTTCGTCTACTGACTACCCTTAAAAGTTTTCGAAAACCTGTCCCTTACACCCTGTATAATATAATTTTTGTTATTCGATTAGATGTGCTGTTTATTCAAAGGAAGGATATTATTTTAAATGAAATAATAACAATTTATAAGTATCTTCGAATTGTTTACGAAAGATTCCAAACAAAAGCTACGCTAAAAGTTACGACCCAAGCTGAATATTTCCAAGAAATTTTCCTTTAATTTTCTCTTTCTTGTTCGTACAAAAGTTTTTATTCTCATAAAAATAAACCTCCTATTATTAGGAAAATATTTTGGCATAAAACCTTTCTGTGTTTTTTTTACGTTGTTTTTGTTATGTTTCCTCAGTTCGTCTATCGGTATTCGCGATCCGGCTACTAAATGTTCTTGAAAATTAGCTTTGATGTTTGTGTACTTTGTTTTTCTGTTGCTAACAATATGAGAGATTTTTCTTGTTGAAATGCGGTTCTGTAGAGAAAAGAGCGCTGATTGTAGGGTAGGGTTAGGGTAATTATGCTATTTTAACTAAAAATACAATAAAACAGTTCACTATATTTACCTATACCTTGTGCTACACCTTTATACAGGGTGTTAAAAAAGTGCGTTTGAGATTTCACGGGGCTTCTCAGAATCAAGTACGATTCTGCAATTTTTATGGCATACCAAAGTGTTATCCATCGAGTTGGTATATTTTTATATTTATCATATTTCTTTAAAGCTTTTGGCAGTTTTCTACAAGACATAAATATTTATTTCTGTTTGCGTCTAGTTTTTACGATGGCAGCCAATGGAGTACTCGAACAGTACATTAAAGCATTTATAATTCAATATAAGGAACATCACAGTGAACTAATCCTCTTTTTTGGAAGCGGAAACAAAACTCGCGAAAACTCATAAAAATCGTTGTGAAAAGCAAAAACGCTGTAGTTCCAAAGGACCCTCAATTAAAACGGATGTTAAAAAGGTGAGACCGGGCCATTTGGCAGAAAGGGTGAAACAATTTTCATTTTTTTTCATTTCATTATTACTTACCATTTATCTGAGGAAAAAGGTTGTTTTTTTGTATTGTTAAATGCCAAAAGGATGTTGACATTCCTAATAGAAAGTATAGTCACACCCCGGACTAATGATTTATCAATAAATATTGTATTGTATTGTATTGACATTCCATACAAATCGTCCTATACCTTCCTTTCTAACACGTAGGAGGGAGTAAGGTAACTGAGTGATGAGATGTCCGTGTGGACCGTCACCATATTGTACCCACTAGGAAGGTTTAGTAGTGCAGGTGTTCATTCACTCGGTATATCCACACCGACCGGTCCTGCGCTGCCCGCGTCCAGTGGCTTCCCGCGACCTTCACCAGGGTTATCGGTCTACCGAGTGGGAGGCCTGCCTACGTAATCACTGGTTCTCATGGAATCAGAACTTTCCTAATAACATCTTAAGTAGAGTTAAATGTTTGTCAAGTCCTGCGTTTTATTACAGAGAGAAAGTAGGTTGATGAAGTAATTATTGAGTTGTCGTTGGCCAATGAAATGTATTTTTAACTTTTTCAGTAAACGACTGATAGTCTCTGGTATATTTATTTCCACGTTCAGCTTTAGCTATAGGCATCGTAAACCAATTTTGAGTTATGTAGTGCTGCCTACTTCGAATAAATATATTTTTGATTTAATTTGATGTAAAGGTTTACAATGAAAGGATGAGAAGGTTCTGATATAAACAGGGTGAATGGGTAAGACGACAGGCGTTTTAAGAAGAATAATCTGAACACAACTTTCCCCAAGGATTCAATGGACAATTGGCAAACAAAAAGTGGGACTTCTAATACAAAGTTGAAAAAAAAAGCCAGCTCGATGTTTATGTACAGTCCTCTGTTTTGCGATTGACCATAGTAGGTTCCTTGGTCCAAGTTGTTCAGTTTCGTCGAATCTTTAACGCATCAACGTCTTATAAGAAACCTTGTATATTCTTATTTTTTTAAATACATAATAAAATGAATAAGTGAAAATTTTCATGAAAGCAATTCACGTCTCTACATATTCATCATCATCATCAGCCTGCATTAGTCCACTGTTGGACACAGGCCTCCCCCAAGGCACGCCACTTATACCTATCTTCGGCCACGCGCATCCAGCTGCTACCAGCAACCTTGCGCAGATCATCGCTCCACCTAGCCGGGGGGCGTCCCACGCTACGTTTGCCCAAACGCGGTCTCCACTGTAGCACTCTGTTTGTCCACCGGTTGTCAGTTCTTCGACATACATGTCCGGCCCATTGCCACTTCAGTGTGCTAATTCTCTGAGCAATGTCGATTACTTTGGTTCTCTGGCGAATAACCTCATTTCGGATTCATTCTACATATTCCAATTAATACATTTTTTACTCGTTAAAAAAAGACCTCGGTATGGAATTTCTGTATAATACATAATTTGTTGTTAATATTAAATCTTTCACCACTACCTGCTCTCGTACAAAAGGATTCCATTTAAATATTCCACGAGAATGTTTTCTGTAAAATTTTTGGTCGTAGCAATTTCAGAGGCACAAAATTTCACCAGAAATTCTCGACTTCATAGTGAAACTTGATAGCAAATAGCTTTGTTTAATTTTAATCCAGGGAAGTAATCAGTAGCAAGAGAAACAAGCGACAAATGTCTGACGTAGGATATTAATTACGTTGCATAATTAATTTTGAGTTTTTGAAAGATTAAGATTAATAATTAGATTTCTAAAACATTTTTTTTCATTTCATTTCATTTATTCAAACTTTAAAAATACCAAATACATTATCTTGACCCGTTTACACCCAAGACGATAACATAGTTAATTGTACTTATCTCGTGAATATAACATTAGAAATAAACTTAAACTACATATTATTTAATATGTTAGTATTTAATATAAAGATTACTTAAATAAATTATAATTGTTTCTTTAAAAATGTTATCGATGAATCGATACGCCTTGTTTAAAACATTTAAAAAAACAGACCAATCTACTAACTTACCAACAAAAAATGGAGGTCTCAGTAACAAAATAATCAGTTCAGCTTGGCCAAATAATATTATTACTGTCGTTCGCTGGATGTTATTAATCGACACGGGAAAGGGACTGCCGATTAACCAGCAGTGGACTACTGTGGACTGGCTTAGGTGGACTATTCATAACAGGGCGCAGGCCCTTAACCTTTCAAATTACGCCCCTGTTCAAAACATCCACAAAGCCAGACAAATGCTGGTTCGGCCGTTGTTTTACAAATAACCCCCAAATTGACCTCCGACCTGGGCTGGTAGATCCGAGTATCAGGTGCTCCCAGACCGATTAACCTTCCCCAATTTGAAAGTTTGATGGTTTCACAATTATTTGAGTCAGACCAATTAACTAATAATTTTTGTATGTATTATGTATTGGGTGAAAAATTAAAAAAACTTAATTGCATGGTTTGATTACGTATAAAAAGCTAAGCACAAAGCACTTTGCGTGTGGCTTAGTGAGCAAGGATTAAAACTGTCTTAACTCAGAATTCTTCATAAAAATATAATTAGCATTACTTTGTGATTTTTTGCATTATAAAATAATAATATTTTTATATATTGGTTTGATCCCTGCTGACCTGGATCGTAACCTTAGACGGCTGGGACTTCGAGGCAGACCGATAATAGCGGCTATGCAAAAGGCAGTCCTCCTCGACAATGCCCGGATTGTCCGACGCTTTCTCTCCTCGTCGCACTGACCTTCTGCCGACTGTGCTTCTGCTGGAGTAGCTCCTGCCACTTCACCTAGCGCGAAGTGGTCAGAATAGCCCACCAAGTGTATATCTCAAAATAATAATATTTATTGAGTTAAAATTTTAATGACAGTGTTATAACTAAAATGTTATAAAATATAAGTCTGTTAAATATTAGGTATAAAGTAAGTAATCGTTTTTGGAAAATAAAATCAGAAACGGTTCCGAGCGTGCTCGCAAGGGTCAATTGATTTATCCACACAGCTACGTTTAAATATACAAAGATAGATAATCAATCAGTTACCACGATAGTGAATCATAGAAATAAAATTATCTTGTATTCCGTTTCAATGGAAAAGCAACAACGACTGGCGCAGATTTCTATTATTTATGTGAGACCAAAATAGTCTGAAGTGACTAGACAGAACTTGAGAAAGTTGACAAATCGTCCACGTTGATCGTTGAGTATCCTAAGGGTTAAGCCGTGTCGCAATCGACCCATGTAGTGTGTGTTCAGGCCTGTTTGCGCGATGTAACACAAAGTAATGGTGGACAAACAAAATTGTGTGCGTCAAAGACGATAGGAGGTAAACGTGAATATTTTGCGGTGTGGCCCCGAGGCAGACCGTTCGACGTCCTTTGAAGTCTTTCTTTTGTGTCGACGGTTGCTTGAATAGATGTTGAACGTGCATGAGAGGTGCTGCTCTCATAAGCGAGAAGGCCGCAAATTGTATTAAGTTTCCGTATACTTTGCGGCATTCTCTCTTATGAGGGCAGCGTGGTTGATGACATAACATGGTCTGATGAATGAAGCCGCAATTACGCTTCTCGTTGTTACTCGGCCGGCCGGCAACGCACTTGTGGCTCTGGTGTTGCGGGTGTCTATGGGCGGTAATCGCTTACCATCAGGTGATCCGTCTCCTCGTTTGCCGCCTATCACATAAAAAAAACTAGTAGTAAAACGTCTTTCTTTGTCTTTCAGAATGTTTGCGGTAGATGTTACAGTGATTATAGCTACTTAAATTCACGCTTTGTTTTTGTTTTTTTTTTTTTATGGCAGAGGTGGCAAACGAGCTGACGGATCACCTGATGGTTAGCGATTACCGCCACCCATAGATACCCGCAACACCATTGTTTCCATAAAAGTAGACAAAAACCACAGATCACCATTCGCACCAATTCTGATACACATTTTTTTGACTCATATTGGTATCATATAGAGGTGTAAGTATAAATATTTTAATTTATTTTAAGAAAAAGAACACAAAAAATAAATCGGGTTGTTTTGTTTAAATATGCAACCGACACCGTTGACGAAAATATTTTCAGAAAACCTATGCTGATCCTTAAAAGCAGGTGGCTCCAAAACGGCAAACACGACAATTCACGACTAACATTTACCAAACTTCCTAATACTCTTAAAAGGTTTTCTGTTCCAAACAAGACGATTCTTATGCGTTCGGTCTACTCCGTGCTTTTGGACTTCTGTTCACGTTTCAAAACTAAATCAAACACATCCGTTCCGTTTTCTTTTACAGAAATGGTCACTTCCTATGTCCATTCAGTCCACGTATCAAAACTTAATCAAAGTGCCCATTTTCGGGAAAAATAATGCTCGGTCTCCAACGTTACGTCCTTGGGCGCTCCCATAGAAATCTGTCCGCCCACACATAACAGCACATTACCTTACACTTCATTATTATTAACATCATAATATACTAGTATGTTGGTGCTAGATGACGTTCGGGAGACTTATCGGAGTATGGGGGCAAAGTTAGTGTTTGATGGGCTTTAGGGAAATATTTTAACCGTATATAGTTATTAATGACGCAACTGCAGGACTGATGATTTGATGACTTTAGCGACCCTTTTTAACATGAGCAAAGTTGTATGTGGGCGGTTTTGTGGGCAAAGTTACATAGAACTTGAAATAGTAGAATAGTTTGTTTGTAGCGCGTAGTATTGTTTAATTTGTTACGGAGAATTATGATAATAGGGAATGAAGGCTTCTATTTCACTCACAAAATAGAAAATTTTCTTTGAATTAACCTTAGTATATTCGAAAAAGGGTGTTTATATTAAATTAGTCAGCTGTAAATTAAAATTTGTATTTTTATTTTTTTACAAAAGTTAAGGTTTTTAAGGGAGAAAGTATTTCAATTTCATCTAGAAGTTTGAAGTGTTGACCAGGATTTCACAAGAAAACCAATTAACAATAGATTTTGGAGTTCCTTCACAAGCTCACTGCTCACATCTGGCTACTTTCCACAACTCGTGCATCGTTTTAATGGCATAAAAATAAGTGAAATAAATAAGCTTACTCGTGTGAAGTCTAGAATCTAGGACGTCTTCACCCCACATTAAGGGCGCACCAATGCCAGAGGCAGCAGCCTAGAACGAATGGCTGGAAGTAATGCTAGCTCACGCTGGGTAGGAAATGGCTCGATGGGCGGACAAGGCCTTAGTAAAGATTAGCTCTTAGCTTTATATCGAGAGCTGCACATGCTGTAACCTACAGCGTTTCTGAAGGAATCTCATCATAGTCGCACCTTCGCTGAAATCCCACAAAATAATGTGAACTTCTCATGGAAATAACCTGATTCGCTTCTCAGAGAATACAATTATGGATTTTGAATTGTCCGAAATAAATGATTATTATTATTAATTTTCTTTGGGATTATAGCAAACTCCTAGAGCAAAAGATGTACAGTATCACGTGAAGAATCTTCAAGTTAACAGGTGTTGCCCTATTTTGCTACAGCTTGTAAATATAAGCGATATGTTCTCTGCATTTGTGAGATTTACTGCATATAATTTGAAGATGGTGACCACGCTTTTTTCTGAATGTTTACTCTAGACCTTAAACGAAATGAAATTATATGTTTTAAAACATTTTCCTTGTGTATGAAATTGACATGTCAGTATTTACCAACATTTAACATTGAAATAACAACTGGAAATACCATACCAATAAATTATTATTGCTTTATGAGCCTGAATATTATGTGTAACTTTGATTTTTCAAACATTGTACACACTTTGTTGATTAGAAAACACCATTTAGATACAATTAAGTATATGTATGTATTATATTTTAAATAGTTTCCAATCAAATTCGCAGTGAAGTCAAAACCGCATAATTTTATGTACATGTTGAGCCTATGTATAATGACGTATATAATGCGGTGTCCACTATCTCATCCTGCATTGATAAGTTGTAGCAGACATTCGCTTTCGTGCTGTGTAATTATGTGAAACGAGACAGCATTCAGTAGTCGGCTTTTCGTTCTGCGCAAGCGTTTGTACTTGACCACTTTCTTGTCTTTTTTGTGGATGTACCTCTGACTTCACAAAGAGGTGAAATTTATCTTATTCGACTGCGGGCTTTAACAATATTGGACGGTCTATTAGTGGGGGTCATTTTCTATCTATAAGTCCACTTTGCTGGCTTCTTCTTCTTCTATTTAAGAGCAGAGCTCTTGTCGGTGGAGCAATCTCCAACTGTTCCTGTCCTTTGCTGGCTTATACGGTCTTAAAGTCTTACCGACAAACATAATATTGGTAGCATTAACATTTTGTGATAGACTAGTCTCTCATTGCGTTTAGGGGTTTTTATAAGTTTTGTCATGTGTGCTCGTAAGTTACTTGAGTTAACTGACGGTACATCTAATGGAAAGTGGCTACTGCCGCCTGTGGAATGTAACTCCAGAACGGTTATGAGAGCCTTGCTGCCCTCGGATGACAAAACGCGTAGCTTAATTTGATCTTCTACTCCTGACCTATGACGTAATGTGGGCAAAAATTAATTTACTCCATTTATTTATTTATCCGTTTATTTCAGACACAGGGCCCGTAGAAATATATAAAAATACAATACATTTAAAAATATACAAATACTATAAATACATAACAATATAAAATTAATATTACAACTAACTTAAGTAGGGATAGTTTTCTTCAGTTTCGCCTCCCTGAAGCGTCGGAATACAACTCCCTCTGGCCAAAAGTCGGGGTCAAGGAATACTTTCTGGTGTTTGGCCGGAATCTGAAGTTTAAAACCAAAATACAAAAAACAGTAACCTAAAAATCGTATAGAATGTTTAACAAATCGCGAACTTTAAACGCGTTTTTCTCAACTTCACAAATTTAAGGTTTCGCGTTTTGTCATCTGAGGGCAGCTTGCCGATCAGGGTTAACATGGAATGCATGTTAGGCTAGTAGCTCCACTAGCTATCTTGCCCCCATTGAAACACAGCACATTGCTTGGCGACTAGAACCTGTAGAGCAAGCAGTAATATTCCTCCAGTCTCCAGGTGGACCTCGCATTAAGGTCTTACTACTACTTCGCTTCTGCCTACGCTATTATCCTTGCTTATGGCCATGACTAAATATCGGATAAAAAAGCGTGATAACATTTTTGTTTTAAACCCCTGACCCTGAGTGTTAGTGATGGCCTAACTTTAAACCATCGGCCCATAATCTCTCGTTATCCGTAATACCTAATTTCGCATTCAACACCGCTTATAAGCTTGAACTTAAGGGCATTCGGGCGGTTTTCTTAGTAAGGCCATCTCGTATTGTTATAGGCCTTTAAGCTGTAACGATCGGTTGGTTTAAAGGTCTGAATAATAATGGGTATTTGTGACCAAGAATACGAAAACTAGGTAATTGAGAATAGGTCTTCTCTTAGTTAAGTTTTTCGAAGTAGGAATGACATAATAGTTATTACTTTGTTTTCGCGAACTATGAACTGCAAGTCGCAGGAGGCCGCTGGATGCGAGCAGCGCAGGCCTATCGTCGTGGAAATCCTTGGGGGAGGCCTTTGTCCAGCAGTTGATGGCTTTTGGTTGATAACGATGATGATGAAATGCAAATAACTAATTGTTTCAAATCCTGGGGGGAAAGGTAAAATAAAAAATAAGTAAGTGCTTCACTGCTGGACACAGGTCATCCTCAAAGCATGTTACTTGCAAGCTTGCACCGAGCTGCGATCGAATGCACCTGTCCACAGAAACCAATCGATGATTATGATTTCCACTTCCCACATTACTCTTTTACTTGTAAGCCTAGATTCTTGACCTGAATTAAGATCTAATATCTTAAAAGATCTTTTTTGAATAACTGTGTTGAAGGTAGTTTCTTTGGGCCCGTTTTTTCTACTTACTTTGCAAACACCTCCCAAAATGGCGGGTTTACATACGAGTTTCAGTGGAAAAAACCTCGTATTAGGTAGACAAAAGAATGACCTTCGAAAAGTGTAAAATGCTACCTGATTCTACTTAAGTAATCTGTGGTACGAACAGTAGTTATGCTAGACACCAAGGAGGAGGCGTACGACGGTTGAGCACGACTCTCGGCCTGTCACTGAAGTTAGAACAGATTCGTTTTATAGTCCTAAACAGAACTGTCTGTCTCATCCGTCTATTATTAAATTGAATGCTTCTATGAAACATCATTTATAACACATTAAGTTGACGCTAAACTCTATTTCGGGAGGCGTAAAGTGACTGAACAATGAAGTGAGTAACGCGACGCCTACAGACGGGCAGAGGCGCGGATTTGCACAGAAACGCTGAAATAATAAAAAAAGTACATAAAAAAGCAATGACGAATGCTACATGTTGTCTTGAGTCTCAGTTTTATAATGAGCACCGATAGGGTTGGCAAAGATTTAACGTAGAAAGTGGGGTAAAAAAAGCAATAATGCTAATATTAGTACGGGAAATCCAAAAAAAGCGTTAAACATTTATCGAGGTTAAAATAGTAGAAGAACACGTGAATTATCTGCTCTAATCTTGCTAACGCTCGGTATATTTACATCAAAGTTTTATGTACCATTTGTAGGCCATGTAACATCTGAAAAGATAGATTTAGCATCTATACGTATAAACTCTATTTTTTATCAGGGATTTCCCGTCGCAGTAAGAACACATTTTATTTCGGGAGTTTACAGCATTTTTACAGTCTAGTTGCCTGATACAAAAGAAAATGAATTCCACGTATTCCAATAAGACATTTTACGTAGAACCTGCAATGTGGCAATCTTAATTGTAACCTGAGTTTGTGATCTTGCTCTCCAGCTACCGCCCAGTCATTTTTCTTAAGTAGTTTGGATTCTTTAACTGGTTTCATACGCCTTTGTATTTGTATTTACACAGTATAGAAGTTGTATGCTCTGTACTTATAATAGGTTGTATTTGTTTTTCTATGTTTTACTGAATAAACTTATTTCTGTTCTGTTCCTTTCATTTGGGTAAAACTGATAAATAATTACTTGTATTCGTGTCCAAAAAGCCAAACGTAAAGTCTACTGGTCAACCCTACTAAGTAACAGAGTCGCGCAAATCACTCAGTCTCGCGGAAGTACACAAATAGAGTAACGCATTCCCGCAATGCCTAGTGAAAACTGTTGTTCGCCGAGTTATTTCAGACTATTAGGTGCGCTCGCGACTGCATAGATTTGATTTTGATTCCTTCAATTGTCGGAACATAAGCTGGAAGACATCCACTGTTGGTTATATGGCTCCTTCCTACGAGTAAATCTCCGCTCATCATGATTTTTAACCACTTTCATTCAGCGGCTTCATACAACCAAACCTTTCATTTAAAGAGGTTCGTACATCTCACCACCAAGTGACAATGGGCAGGCTATATGACTGTAGATAGCAATACTAACAATTGATGGTGATATATGTAATAAGTGGTGATATATGTAAATTTTTAAAGTAAACCAACGTGTGTTCGTTATTGAATGTATTTTGCGACTGACTGTTAAACAGAGATGGAAAAAAATATAACAAACAGATGGGGAAGGTACTCTAGTGGCGTCCCCGGCCCGGAAGTCGTTAGGTTGCTTACTCACAATTTAGAAGCAAAATTCAAGAAAAAAAAACTGGCGAGGAGCACCGTGTGTAGTTTAATTGATATCGCGATCAATATTTTAACTGTGGCTGAACAACTTTCTCTATTGGAGCAAAAAAATTGAACTCGTCATACAAGTCGATAGCTGATATAAAATTTGGTCCGTAATTTCAATTTCACCGTTTTTTTTGCTAATATAAAGCCACTACCTAGAACCTGGTACGCGTACGCTCGCCCTTTCGGTGTATTCAATTCAAAAAAATAATTTCAGAAAATAAATTTTCATATACGAGTAGTTATATTACAATCAGTTATGACATGGCTAAATAAAAATAATTTGCAACTGAATATTAAAAAATCTAATTTCATTAATTTTAATGATCATAATGACATATTGAATATTGTATATGAGGGACAAATTCTTAGGAAGGCTAATGATGTGGTATTTTTAGGTTTAGTTATAGATCAACAGCTTGACTGGAAAAAACAAATTAATAAGGTGTGCAACAAAGTTAATAGTTTTTCTTTTGCTCTGCACAGACTATCTAAAACAACGTCTAGATCGATAGCTACAGTAGAGTATCACTCCTACGTAGAATGAGTGCTCAGATACGGGCTCGTAATGTGGGGTAATAGCACCGATGTAAACAGAGCGTTCGTTGCACAGAAAAAATGCATTCGTGCAATTTTCAGAGCAGCGCCAGACGATTCATGTAAACCTCTATTTAAAGAATTAAATGTCCTACCGCTCCCATGCCTTTACATTTTTGAAATATGTAAATTTGTAAGAGAACACTCGTCTCTCTTCAAAACAGCGAAGACATGTTTCCTCGAAACACAAGGAAAGGAAATAGGCTAGCCCATGAATTTGTTCCAAGAGCAACAAGATGTCAAAAAAATTGTAATTCCATGTGCATTTATATTTATAATAAATTACCTGACCAGATCAAGGATCTACCAAATGTAAAATTTTTAAAATGTTTAAAACAAATATTAATTCAAAACTGCTTTTATTCAGTTAAAGAATTTCTAGAAAATAAAATTTAACTTGTTTTTTCCTAATTGCATGTCTTGTTTTATAAGACTAAATGTGTGAGCTCTATTTTAATTATATATGTAAGACCTTTATTGTATGTACCCCATTTAAGCAATTGAATAAATGAATGAATGAATTATTATAAAAATAATACAAAATTAATTCAATCATGTCATTGTTTATTAAAACATTTTTCAAAAAAGAAAATAAATAATTAATATAATAATTAATGTCAACAGTATAATATTATTAAAATTAATAATAATGTCAAAATAAATAAAATTATTCATATTAATTACATTAAAATTTACAATGCCGTCCAGTGGCAGGCAATGGGGCACTTATGCTTACCGCCGATCACCTTCAGGATGCCGTTGGTATAGTACAGCATGTAAAAATACCTCTAAAAGACGAATCGGCGACATCCATATGATCATCATACTTACTTAGCAACTTTCCCAAAGGACCCTCCCAAAGAAAGTTGGCTGATGAGGCTGACTAATTATGTCTTAATCGAAGCTTCGAGAAGTCAGGTAAAGGTCAAGGTGGTTAGTGAAATCGAGGGAGTCATTTAGAAAGTCAGGGGAAAATAAGATTTTCCGCTATTTGCTTCACAGATTTTCCTTTAAAAAGTTCTTATATTTTTATTTTTATGTGATAAGGAAGGCAAACGAGCAAGTGGGTCACCTGATGGTATTAAACAATTTTGGAACAATACAGGTCTAACTAGGATTCTACATATTTTGGCGACTTAGTGAAACGCCAGTATTATTATTTTTAATAATTATTATATATTTTTAATACCTTAAAGGGAGTCTCAACCTCAATCATGTTTTTGTATTTTGGTGACAAATAAACATTTTATTTATTTATTTATTATGTACAAAGCGTAAATAAACATTTCATACACAAAAAAAAGCAAAATATGAGTCTTTCTAAAAAAATGCCTTTAAATTTACATGATTGGTCTGGGAATGTTAAAGCAATTCAGGGTTTTTTTGCATTTGCAGTGGACTCCTAGCTGATTTAAAGCGAGTTAACAGCCTTGATGTCACGGAGGCGGTTAAAGAATTAATAGGTGATAGAAAATTTTCTGTTGGCTCGTAAATACGTCGGATAGCGTTAGCAGGCGACAGCGACAGCAACAGCCGTCACGTGGACTGCCTATAAACGAGACTAGCATGTGCTAAACTGTAAACAAATTATGTCCCAGCCTTGGGAACATGAAAGAAAACGTCTAGGTACAGGAAGTCATGATTATTTTGGGCTCCTGCCTAATTTCCAATCGATTTCCATGGGTTTCTGAGTTCCACAATCAGTAGAAGCTGTAGAACGTTTCGTCTTTGTAATTGATTATAAAAGCAACACCGCGGAAATAAGGATCAGAGTTTAAATTCTGCTGGAAATACTCAAAACATTGTTGGTATTAAAATTATTAGTAACGAACACTTCTGTCCTTATGCCTAAGTAATTCACTGATCCGGAAGAATCTTAAGACGCCAATAGAGGATCCATTCGTTAAGAATTCTTCTGTTGCAGAAGAAAAAACATCCTCATTGGTCTATTACGTTTTTGTCAGAGAGTTCAGTCAGTGTCGCGGATACAATATACATATTTGTTGACTGTACAGCGCGATACGAGACCGGCAGAGTCGACAACTGGACAAACGGGAAAGTTGCTGACAGCTGGATTAGAGGCGGCTAGGTGTCTTCAGTTCCTTCGCTCAGACAGCAGCTGGAGAAGTAGGATATAACCATTTCGTCCTACTCTAACCCATTATAGTCTCCACTGCTGGGCACGGGCTTGTCCCTATTTTTCGGAAAAGTTAGGCTTACAGTGGCCAAAGTCCAGATGACGATATCTTTTGTTCCTGTTGGTACTATGCTTCGCTTATTAAACAAAAGAGTTACGGTTCCGCCCTCTTCGTGTTTCACCTAGTTTTCGTGAACAAAAGTTTTATTGTAAAAATAAACCTTTAAAATAAACAAATATAAAATAATAGCGCAATGCAACTGTTGACCTAAAATAAGATCATTTGTTATGACCGTCCCGTCGGCGGTGCGCTGTGGGTTCTATTCCCGTTCTGGGCTTGCTTATTGCTCAACCTGCCATATGTTTGTATTGGACATGGAGAAAGCACCGATAGCAGAAAAGGTGGTTTAGTACATCGGTGTTTTGTAATACGCAAAGAACAAGCGGTCGTGGCTCAGTGCGTGGTCGCGTCGATCACGCAGGTTAACTGACTACAGACACGGCCAACGATGTCCGTGTGGCTGAGTTCAGTTGTTCAAAAATTTGATAAGTCTCAGGATCGAAACGCTAAGATAAACATAGGGTCCATGTTGGGAAACGTTCAGTTTTGTTCAATTTTCATGAGAAGCATTAACTTTTTTTATCCTCAATTGGTAAGCCCTTGGCATCATCTCACCAGATGGTAAATGATGATGATACTATAGCTCCTTGTCAGCTATGTAATACAATCTTCTTGACTGTTTACGAAATTTTCTTGTGCTATTTTATATATTTATTGAATTAGACGCTATCGAAATACACGTGTCACAGGCTGGCCGCTGAAGTAGTGGTAGCAAATAAGTTATAATTTAATAACTTATTTGCTACCACTACTTCAGCGGCCAGCCTGTGACACGTGTATTTCGATAGCGTCTAATTCAATAAATATATAAAATAAGTTATAATTTAATAACTTATTTGCTACCACTACTTCAGCGGCCAGCCTGTGACACGTGTATTTCGATAGCGTCTAATTCAATAAATATTATATCGATTAAGACGTATTATCCAGATTGCAATATATACCATTATATTGCTAGTAATACCTTCGTATGCAGAAACCAACGCCACGCGCCCGACGCCGAAATAGATTTGTAATCGACTCGGGTTGCGCGAGATTTATTGCCTAGTATTGATTTACTATAATGGTATTAAGATTTAGAAGTGTTTTGACGTAGATCTATAGCAAATGGTTACAAACGGGTGAGATGGAGTAGCTCTGGCTAGAGTTTTATGTATATCATCATATAATTTATTCACATTTTATTTGCAATGCTAAGTTCACAGCATGTGTATAAAAAGGTGTTAAAAATAATTACAAATAGCCTTTTCAAAGCATTAGTGAAAATACAGGTCGAGCAGGCAATACAATTCAATTAATAAAATAATGTCAAGGTTATAATGGTAAAGAATTAAAATAAAGAATAATGTCTTATCTGGTAATTAACAGTAAAATTGTAATAGTAAAAAAAAAGATGATAACAAATAATATTATGGATTTATCAATTAAAATTAGATAAATAGACATCATGTTATCTCTTATAATTTATCATTAAAATATTCTTTCACAGAATAAAAAAAATATGGTAAATTCCATGAACATACATAAGACGCAGATTTTCCGCAGGTAAATTCAGTATTTTTATACCCCTACTTTAAAAGTACACAGGAACATGTTATTTTGACTGGGTAGTGTATGTAACTGTTATTTTATGTGGCTTGCGGTTCTTCTAGTAAGCTTAATAAATAAATGACATGAGAAACTGCCTCTGCACCGAGAAGGAGTCTCTTTGACTGACTTGATGACTTAGTGGGTAGCGCTTCTGACTACAGATCTGAGGGTCTTCGATTCGCATCCTAGGCAAACATTTCTGCAATGCGTATTCATTTCGTTTGCGTCTGGGTTAAATATACACATATGAATTCAAACAGTTTCTGGTTTCCATTACAGGTACAGTAAAGGGGGCAAGATATGTCATTTTGCTGATTTGTCCCAGTGTTTTTTAAAATTTTTAATTGGTAAGCCCTTGGCATCATCTCACCTGATAGCTCCCTAATGGTAAGTGATGATGCCGAAGATGGAATCGGGCTTACCAAGATTCCCCAAACGCAATGGGAAATGCTATCTACCTGGCTGGCTGGCTGGTTATTTACCTTGTATGAGTACCTATCTTTGACCCTGTGGACCGGTCTCCAGTAGTCTTGCGTATATCATCTCTCCATCTAGTCGCGTATTCTTTAAATTTCCTTCCTAATTTCCTGAGCGACCATTCAAAAGCAGGTATAACAGCCATAGCACAGGGTACCACATTTTACGCCCCAATAAAACTGGAGAACACCGCTACACGTCAACCTTCAATCCACCTATGACATAACCCCCATAAACGTCAGTTTCTCCTATAAAACGTACAGTTATTATTTGGTTTATTCCACTGTGGTCCAAATTATTGTCACAATAGAAACATAAGTACTGTCATACAGTGTGGCTGTTGTCTGTCCCTCTCAGAGGCGACCTCGCTCCCTGATTGCTCTCTAAGGATAGTTCCCGTAACGTTGCTAGTTGCTTAGCGCAAGCAACGCAGCACACATTTATGCATTTATAGCAGTGTCTGAGGCCTGCGGTGCGCTAGTGTTTTCTGTGATGTTAAAAAAAGAAATATCGCTTTGGAAATACATAACATAAAGTATTGTAAAAAAATGTACAAATTAGCTTTTTAGTCAGTCCAGTCAAGTTTCAGTCTTGTAAAAATACAGTTGCGTTAATCGAAATTTATTTGTTGTTTCATTCTGTGAATGAAAACTTATTAAACCGTGTATTATTTTTGGAAAAGTATTTTTCAGTAATGATTTATTAAGATAGAAATCCTGAAAGTAACAATTCGAAATACACTCAAAATTATTTTTCTCTTTTACCCTGAGAAAGGATATAGACTTCGAGTTTTAAATGTATCAACTGCTGTGCCAGCCCCGGGGTAAGTGACTAGCAGTGGGGGACGAAATGTGTTGTTAACGTAAATTCGTGCAAAAACATGCCTTTTAGTACAGTTCATCGGGACAGAGTAGAACAAACTTATTAGTTATTGGGCCGGGCCAGGATGCGACCGTTTGGTGGAAGCGGGCCGGGGACCCGCCGGCGGCAGCGTCAGCCTGTGATGTAACGGGAATTGACAATTATCCCGCTCGTGACGTAGGGGATGTCCGAAATTATCCTACTTATTGGGCGTAATGGAGTTTTGCAATTACCTAAAATTAATAGATGTTTCCTATGAGCGATAGATGGTGGGTGTTTGGTGTTGCACTTAGCATCACCCGCGGTCACGTGTAGGGTATTAAGATTTACACCTGCGGAGGCTACGGACGTGTGTAGTGCAAGACTGTGGATAGATAAAAGTCAAGCTAACAATTTTTAACCTGTATTTGAGGGGTCCATTGCAATAATGATGAATGTTCAATATGATTTTAATTCTAAGTAAGTCCGTTATTTGACATTTTTTTCACCATTTGTAAGCTTAAAACGAATGACGTACTTATTTAGAATTAAAATCGTTTTGGACATAAATCATAATTGCAGTAATTGCAGTGGACCCTTCATTTGAAGACGAGACCTTCAAAAATGAAAAACACTTATCAATTTATTATTTCTTTGTTTGAAGGTTAACATGATATTGGTTTTGGTCACTTTTGGGGGATTTTTTTTAGAATGATATGTATGTCCCCGAACCCATGCTCATATTACCCAAATGCCGTAGGGAAGGGGTAACGATTTCTCAGATGTATATGTGTATGCCCACTGTCTAATCGGCGTTAGAGTAATTTAAAAATTTAATAAAGAGCACAACGAAAACTTTTCAGTATTATCAGCATAATCCCCCCCCCCCGGTCTTACACTTATTTTGTTTCATTAATTACACTGTATAAATGGCTCTGTGTCTGTTTTTTTGTCAGAGCCTGGTTCGATAGATCATGATGTAGATTCATCCTAGTCCCCTGAGCAGCCGTTTGTTTTATCTGATTGCCCAAATGCTTAATAATGTTTTTCGGGTGTTTGTATGTTTGTAAACTCGTTTCATTATTACCGCCTTGGAATGCGAGACGTCGTTTGATCCCCAGATTGATAAAGAACACATTTTATGCAGTCCACACTTAGGTTATTTGTTCCGAGCTACAAACGATGTTTCCTTATCAACCTGTACCATACGGGGACACCTGTCTCCCCTCGTCACCGGTACACAGCCAATGTATAATACTGCCGTCATAAGACGGAAGGCCGCAAATTGTATGGAGTTTCCGTATACTTTGCGGCCTTCTCCCTTACGAGGGCAGAATAGTCTAGACTAAACAAGACAGGGGACGGTACGAAGACAATAAGACAACGCTTTTATAACGCTTCACTTCACTTTGTGCTTCAGCAGCGCACAGCCTTTGATGGTTGAATCGTGACAAGAGGCATACAGTTCTGAGTAGGTGTACAATGGAAAATGAGTAAGGTTTAACTACACAGAGGAATCGCCCGTTAGCTGGACCTTCCAATCGTTATTTATTTTTAAAATATTTTTATAAATATTTTTAAATTATTTATTTTTTATTAGGCACAAAAACAGAATACAATTATTATAATATTAAAGTAGATGGATGGAGAAAAAAGCGTCCGTGGCTAAAAAAGAAGCGTCGGTGGCTAAAAAAAATTGCGTCGGTGGCTCTGCGGTTAGTGACTCCGTCCTCCTAACCAGAGGTATCGGGTTCAAATCCTGGCCAGTGCATCAATGAGTTTTTCGAAACTTACGTGCATTTTCATACCGACTGCTTTAACGGTGAAGGAAAACATCGTGAGGAAACCTGCACATCTGATTTCTAGTTGTCGCGTTGCACACGTCCGTAGGTGTAAATCTTAAATACCCTACACGTGACCGAGGGTGATGATAAGTGCAACACCAGGTAACCGCCGCCTATACCTTGTGGATAGGACGGTTAAATTGTGCCACACGATAAGAGAGAGTAGATGGATATACATACATTTATTTATACGAAACAACTTGTTCTACTACTGTAGAGTCTACAAATTCGTATAAAATGATCAGCTGTTTAGCTATTTTGGTTTAGAGAGTATTTTTTTATAAGTAGTAGAAAGAAGTTTAGTTTATGGTCAGTTATTAGGGTTCTAAATCTATTTTTTTCAAATTAAACCCTGTACAAAGACATTATTTACGTTAAAATACAAACAAATATACTCGTCACATGAATTTAACCCTGGCTAGGAATCGAACTCACGAGCGCTACGACTCGCCCCACATGCAGGAGCGATAACCACTCAGTCAGGCGAATTAGCACAAACATCCCAGTGGCAGCGCTAATTAGCTCGTTCTGTCTCCCTGTTCGTCGTCTGTTGAAACTTTGCCAGCTGAGTCTGCGTGGGAGTTCTCGTAGCGGGGCCGCGGGTTCCCTCGGTGAGTCATGGCATGGCTCGTGTTATGTGTGGTGTGACACTTTGTCACGCGTCCTGATTTTTGAGCCTTGCTTGACAAAAATTGGGTTCACATTCCTTTGCTCTGTAAAAGTATAAAATTTTATAAATTGTGTAAAAATACAATGGAAATTATAAGGAGTAATTGAGAATCGAGTCCGACTTAGAAAAAAACTGGAAAAAGAGGAAAATGTTGAAACTTTAGAGTTCTGTGTAGTTCATAAAAACGTAGTCTATAATTAGTTTTTTTTAGGAAACGAAACTCCCGTTTTAAAGGAAGTGATTTACAACGGCCATTGCTTAAATAAACGTATGAGGCCAGTGATTCTTACATGGCGTATGATAAATAATCTTTGCATATAACCTTAACCGTTATCCGCCTTAAAAATGCTTTATAGTACTAATGGATAATTGACCACGCTGAATACGTTAAAAACAACCGACTTCAATCGCAACAACTCCAATTTTGCTGTGTTTTTGTTGATTTTCTCAAAAACAGCTACATCGATTTCGATAAATTTTATATGGAACCACCTGTGAAGTATACCCTTTTAAACAAAAAAAGATTTTTCCAAATCGGTTCAGGCGTCTTCGAGTAATCGGTGAACATAAAAAAAAGATCCCGACGAATTGAGAACCTCCTCCTTTTTTTGAAGTCGGTTAAAAAAACACTCAGCATTCCCTAACTTACTTACAGCCAGCCTAAGCCCGGAGATTACCTGTTCGCTCATGTTAGTTTGATTAGCAGCGTGAGTCGGCTGGAAGATACGGCTCACGGTGGAGCGGGCACCGGTGAAATTGACTTGTTTTGGTACTTAACGTTGAGCTCTGACAGCAAAGGGTAGACAGAGTAAGACATTGCCCCAATTATGGACCTAATGGTCGAATAGGCGTGGTCTTAGATACTAAACTACTACTGTTTTCGATAGCTTAGTGGTTAGTAACTCCTCATTGTTAGGCCTTCGTGGGCTCCGTTTCAGCTCAACAATAAATGCAGTTCAGCTGACGGGACTTACATCTATTGTATTTTTATTATTATTTCGATCCTCACATTCCATTCCATTACATTATTACTCCTTACGTTGAGCCGTTGCTGCCGGCTGCTATCGCTAGATGGCAGTCGTTAAGCTATATGTCGGAGTTCTTATAGGAGGCGGCTTGAAAACTTCTGACACTGGGGTTGGCCACTAGCCCCACAACCTCCACCAATCCGGACTTGGCCCCCGCGTGTGGAGTATGGCTTTACCTTCCCGAGGTATGGGAAGAGACCCGTGCCCCTGCAGTGGGGACGATGTGGCTTGTTAACACACATTATAACTCACTTTTGGGTTCATATAGGCTGCGGTATATTTGAGAGGAAAATTTGATTTGTCGAATGAGTATATTATACATTCATACGGTTTTGTCTTAAAAAGTAGATTTATGAGCGAGCGCCTGCTGCCATATTATTGAGGAATACGTAACGTGTTTTTATTGAAGTGAATTGTTTTTGTCTCTTCTTGATACAGTATTCGTCTGCAATGTCGATACGTATTATAGTGGGAAATGAAGTTACGTTCTACAATTTGTACAGTTTTTTACAGCTTTACCGAAGTCGCAAAAAAGTTATGACTTTATGATTATGAGTAAACGTTATAATTATTAGTAGTTTAAAAATTTTATTCGATGTACATACATACATACTCGTACTTTGCTTTCTTGTTTGCTTAGCAAAACCCCGCTCTTTATGCAGCTGTTTTCACATTCTGTAAGTTGCCTGAAAGAAATTGTTCTCAACAATAACATTAGCCGCCTACATTGTACAGTAACATAACATTCTTTTTAAATGACATTTGTATCTATTTTATGTTTTGTGCGTTAAAGTATATTTTATTGGTTTGAGAATTCCAGATAATTTTAAGCTCTGTGTAAAATGTTGGTCATCGGCACGAGTGGAAGCCAACGTTGATTAATTTTTACTCACTGTTGATGCTTTTCTTTTACATGATGAGTCAGTTCTTTTGCTTTACATATGTCAAAGTTAAGTCAAAGTCAAGTCAAACTCAAAATCTTTTTTTATTTTAGTAGGAGTTGGCAAGGAGTAGAAAAGAATGCCCGTTACTCCACCGACAAGAGCCTAGCTCTTAAGACTAAGAAGAATATGTTGTACACGTACTTTTAAATCGACAAGAGCGTACTCCCAAATCAAAGGCCGGCAACGCACTTGTGACTCCTCTGGTGTTGCGGGTGTCTATGGGCGGCGGCAATCGCTTACCATCAGGTGATCCGTCTGCTCGTTTGCCAAAGACGTATTTTTTTCTACCTAGTACGAACCATAATAGAAGGAAAGATAGGGGGAAGAAGAAGAGGAAGGCCAAGACGAAATTATATGGAACAGATGAAGGAGAAGGTCGATGTCGTGTCGTATCGGGAGGTCAAGATGCTAGCTGAGGACAGGAACATTTGGAGATTGCTCCACCGACAAGAGCTTGCTCTTAAATAGAAGAATAAGAAGTACGAAGTTCCTACCACTCGGAACTTGTACACTTAACGTTTCGGGAAGTATTATCGGATTATTTTAGCGCACGTTTTGGTCTTTGCAGATAAGCTCGTTTGTTACGATGTTTCCATCAACGTTTGATGACCCCATCCGCGTCCGCGTCTGGTAACAAATATTCTTCTAGGTTATAGGTTTGTTTGTTACGCTCGAAGCTTGTTATCACTATCACTGATCAGAAATAGATTTAGCTGTCCAGTCCAGTTTGAAAAACGATAATAGGCATGGCGTCCAAAAATTGCTATTGCAAAATCTTTACTGTAGTTTAGTAGAGATCTCTGCAGCCGCGTATCGCAAACTCTTCAGCGATGGAGCTTTTCAATTAAAAAATATATAACAAAATAATTACTTTTGTAATAGGTGAGCACGAGCAGCTAATAGCAAATATGCCTATATCTGTGTTGGTGTTATATGATACTCCATTGAAGTCACTTTGAGGATATATTTTTAGCTATTCTTCATATGGGTTTTTGCGAAGGCAATAGGGGATCTTAGTGACTTTTCTTTGCACACTCTCCAAATCCATATCCGTCTCCGAATGTTTGTTTTATAAACTTTAAGTAATGTATCCGGAGTCAGATGCTGAAATTGAGATATTGACACGGCACACGCGGGAAATTAAAAGTCCATTCTGAAGTCTCAGACAATGCGTCGACTGAACCAGATTCCCGATCCCGACGCGGTGAGTTATGTGCTCGACCTTGACCGATTGGCGGGGAGCCAGGGGTTAGGGCTGCGGTACACTTGGCCGACTTTTAGCCGACTCCCAAGCAGGTAATGCTTTTTGGGGTTTGTAGCTACAATACAAATACGTATTTGTCGTAGGTACATTATGTCAATTTCATTGTTAACTCCGGTATCTAAAACGGCTTGTAGGATTTGGAAGTGCCTTAAGTTTTAATGCAGCTGTTTTTTTTTTGTTGAATAGATTAAGTTGCAGTCTTTAAATACGACTGGTGATCTGATGATATAGTGAAGGCCGCAAGAAACCGCTGCACACTTACCGTGCTGCTTTTGTTCGAACTTAGTAGTCTAATTCAATTTTATGAATGATGGTAGTAGGAGCCAGCGAGATGCGTGAACCTTAGGATGGCTTTTGTTCTCTTCAACAGCGGGCTTCTTCCCTGTCAAATTGTGATCATGTCACTCTGCATATAAATAAAAAAGGAAATAACACGCTGAGCCTTGTAACAAAAAACTTAGCTAAAAAAGCATTTCATCAAAACTTTCGGTTGTTAAGGCGCGAAGTACACTCAATCTGAGCAGGTTGATGCATGACAATATAATATCGACCGTAACGCCCTACTCATTTTAAGTTCAGATCAGTGTGGGTACCATCGCGGCGGTTACGTCAAGGCCGAACGCAAAATTCTCGAGATTTCGATGTTTTTATTACTTTTCTTGGCTTTCAAATAAGTTTAAAAAATCCGTTCAAGATAAATTGAAGGTATTAAAATGGCCGATTTTTGTGTGTTGGTTTCAACATAAAAAAAAAAACAAATATTGTGTTTCCGAGAGAATTTGCAATTAATGCAAAATACAGGGTCTACAGGATATTTTTTTTCATCAAAGGTTTTGTGATTTTTATGATTCTGTTCAAGACAATTTGTTTTTCATTGTTTGAAGTATGTTATATATTTTTTCCATGGTGATAGCTTTAACCATTATTTCAAGAATTTGAATTGAATATTGCGATTTGGCTATACTTAGCGCCTTAATCAGTTTACTTTACACCGATACGACGACGCGGCACGCCGCGTGACGCGTCGTGACGCCGCTCGCTGCGTTCTTGCACGTCTGGTGTAAATTGACCCTTAGGAAAGACCTGATAAAATGTTCTATTTCAGCTCTAAGCTATATAACTTCCCGTTAAACAGATTCCAATACGAATGTTTTCGCCGTTGACAGGATTACGCGAATGTTTGTTTGTGTAAGCACTGATTCACAAAGCTTTGAAGTTAATGCTCGCTACTTTTTTCACATGTGTCGCTTTTGTAAAAGTTGATAAAAATTCACTAAAACAAGTACTTTTCCGAATTTTCGATTGCCCGACTACGCCGAAACAATTATTTTTATTAGCCTGTATTTCTCAGGGATAATAGGTTTCTTCTAGCGAAAGAAAAGTCGATTTCATTGTCAAGCCAGAGGTTTATAACGTTTTAAAATCTTAGTTATTTGTTATGCACAGGGTTATTTTTGGACCCCCCACTAAAACTTCACAGTGGCTTCTACTCATGAAACTGAGCAACTTTCCTCAAACAACCAATGGTCAATTCTCAAAAAAAATTTGGGCATCCATACAAAGCAGGCCGATCACGTGATCAAACTATACTCATGGACAAAAAAATCGACTCAAAAGTTTCATGCACGACTTTTGAAAAATTAACTCAATCTAGCAAAATAAAAGTAAACCAAAAGTTCAAAAACTGTGTGTTTACTGTTTATGATTTTAGTTTGATGGTTTTCTAGTTTTTTGCTTTTAGTGTTTAGCAGTTTTGTGGACTGAGTTATTTTTTCAAAAGTCGAGCAACAAATCTTGAGTCGAATTTTTAGTCCACCAGTGTTAGTATGAAAGGTCCAAAAATTTTTTTGCGAATTAGCTGTTGGTTACTTGGGGAAAGTTGCTCAGTTTCATGAGTGGAAGCCACTGTGAAATTCTGGGGGGGGGGGGTCCAAAAATAACCCTGTATGATACTGGGCTAGGGCACTGCAACTTTAGTAAACTAATAGATAAACTTTAAAATAGACATCGTTCAAATACTTTATGTAACATACAATTAAGATTATAATTAAACCTCAACTAAACTATTGACAATAACTTAGGGCGTTAAAAAAATGTGTTTGAAATTTTAAGGGATTACTCAGAGTCAAGTGTAGAATACAGGAAAAATATTGAAAAAATCCGAACTACAAACTTTTTTCAGTTGCCCATACAAATTATTAATTCACTATTCAGATTACTAACACCCTGTATACCTGTAGTAGTTTTTCGAAACTTACGTGCATTTTCATACCGACTGCTTTAACGGTGAAGGAAAACATCGTGACATCTGATTTCTAGATGTGTATGATGGACACATCCGTAGGTGTAAATCTAAAAACACCCTACACGTGACCGCGGGTGATGCTATGAAATGAAATGAAAATGAAATGAAAATATTTTTATTCGAAGTAGGTAGCAGTGTACACTTTTCGAACGTTATTCTTTTATCTACCTAACACGAGGTTCCTACCACTCGGAACTCGTATACCCACCGTTTCGGGAAGTGTTTGCGGAGTGAGAAGAAACGGCGGGCCCTAAAGAAACCTAAAAGAATGCTAAGTGCAACACTAGGCAACTGCCGTCTATACCTTGTGGATAGAACGTTTAAATGTGCCACACGATAAGAAGAATAAGTGGAATTGCTATAACAATAACAATTTTGTATGGGATCCGGCAAATAAGTTTTATGACTGCGGGAAGCAAGTTTGTTTGATTCCGTTTTCTTTCGATACATAAGAATAAAATAATCACTCGGCAGTTAATAGTTACTCGGCATGACTTTGTTCAATGAATTCCTATTTTTGGAACGTAACACCACCCACGTCATGGTTAGGGCGTCAAAGGCACATCATTTAACGTTTTCGTGTTAGCCATTAAACTCGGCCAGCCAGAAACCCAAACGGTTAGCTGAAGTCACCCATAACCTTTGGCTGTCGAATTTGATTTCTACGTAGGTCGGAATAGATTACGGTTCTTGGCTAGGGCAAGACATGTCAACCTTTTGGGGGTTTAAGGATACCCGGGCTTTAGAGCTGTCTTTTTTTACGATTGTAAAAGGTTACCTTGATCCTTGAATGCTAAGATGGAATTTTCAAACAGCAGTTTTTTTTAATATGTAAGGTAGCAAAGTTCTGACGGCCCAATTGATTGATAGTGGCTACCGTCGCCTATGGGTATTTGTAATCCCAAAAGCGCTATCAGTGTCTCGATGATCCTAGAAGACAAAGATAAATTGCGTTATATGCCGGTAACAAACCTATCCTTCGGAATGCCGCACACTGCTTGGCGGCTGTTGAGCGAGCAGTGGTACCACCCACTCGGAACTTTGAAGTTTATACCACTTTTAAATGCCCAGGGAGTGAGATAACCACTATAGCAATCAGCATCTTATAATGCTGTATGCGTCACGGAGTACTGCTCCAAGAAAATATAAGAAAAACTTATCACCATCGATTCGATAAAAGGAGAAGTCACATTACCTCTTTCCATAATTTGATCAACCTCTGGAAAAAAGTCAACTCATTTACACAGCAAGAAATCAGATTTTTTGCCATGGCATTTCATTACTGCCCTGCCAGAGGAAAGAAGGCCGCAAGGTATATGGAGTTTCCGTACACGGCCTTATTTCTTATGACTGCAGATTAATACAGCCCTAGACAGACGAAGCGTGTCGTTTTAATTAAACTCTGTCATGCAGGGATACCTATGTATTGCGGTATGATTAGAACCTCCGAAACCTCCACGCTAAGGGCTGATTCGATTATAGGTAACGTTGGGCATTGAATTACTAAATAGAATTAATGCCATTTCGTTTCGTGCTATTGTTCTGGTTTGGGGCAATGTCGATGCTTCATAATAAAGTAATTTGATTGATTCGCGTGGCTTGGGTGTGGGTGGTAGGCATCCAACTAGCGCTCGTTAAGACGAATGAGGCATTTATAACCAGATGGCTACTATCTTATTCGAGGAAAGCGACAGAAAGGCTTTCGTCTTTCACCGTATTAGAAGAATTCAAGAATGGGGGTTTATATTTATTGAACCCTGTTTTACTTCTCTGTCATTCTGACTCAAAGCTCTGGATTCAGGTTTTTCCTAGGACTGTGGTATGGTGGGACTGTTCAAGATTTTTTTTTATCTGCAGTGTGCGAACAAACTGAGAACGATAAACCACCCTGTTTATCCCGTGTCGTGAAGTTTGTTTCATTCAATTAATTTGGACTTTTTAATCATCACAAAGGCACAGAAGTCCGTCCGCAATATACGTTTAGACACCGCTTCGCTTCGCCGCTGAATTGAATCTCAAGTCCTCGGTTCTTAAGCACTTTTGTTTGCAAGTCATGCGCGGAAATCCTTCGGATTCAAAGCTTTAAGTTGGGGTCACAATTTTTCTTCTGTGGTTAAGATCAACTACATCCGTTATCAGTACGTCCTTTGCTGAGTCTTTCGTCGCTACTGATGTGACTAATGTTTTGTTTGTTTCTGGACGTTTTACACGAAATACGGATGTTACGTACTATTGAGAAAATATTTGCTGAGAAATGTTTTTGGGGTATGATGTCTTTCAAAATCAAAATCAGAATAATTTTTATATAAGTAGATGCTGTACGCATACTTTTAAATCGTCTTTTTTTCTACCTAGCACAAAGTTCCTACCACTCGGAACTTGTACACTCAACGTTTCGGGAAGTGTTAGCGGAGCGAGAAGAAACGTCATCGTATGATATGTCGTTTCATATGATATCAGCCGGAAGATGTGAACTGTTGAACAGTGCAGTGTGTACGCTTTTATAACGAAATTATGAACGACGTATGTGAACTACTAGAATGTAAATTCAAGAAACATATAAAACGCTGTATTTGTTCAAGAGGATACTATAAAACTGTAGATTATTTTAATGATAATGACATTTGGAATATTCCTCCAGCAAAATGATATGACGTTTATAATAATAATAATATCCGGGACAAATCACACACGGTCATCTGGACCCAAACTAGGATTACCTGTATCTTGGGAACCAGAGACTAATATACATACACATATATATTTAAATACATACATATATAGATATTATACACCCAGACTCAGAGCAAACATTTCTGCTCATCACAGAAAAGTTTGTCCTGTGTGGGGATTGAACCCACGACTCTCGGATCAGAGGTCAGGATCGCTAACCACTTAGCCATCGAGTCAGTCAAGTTCAGTCAGTTTATAAGAGTGCTTAATGTACCTACGTAAAGAAATAAATGATTTTGAATTTTGAATTTTTGAATAGGTCTCATCCATAGATTTCCACTCAGCACGGTTTTTTTATTTTTTATTTACCCACAATTGGTAAGCCCTTGGCATCATCTTGGTTCTTAGTAGCGTGCCTACAGCGGCTTCCTGTAGCCTAAAGCAAGTGAGATTTTTTCAGGACCGCTGCTTTCCACAAATCTATTCTTTTTCGGAGTTCGTGTAAGTTTAAATGTCTGTTCAATCAAAATGGGATCGGTTGTAGCGGTAAATACTAAGGAAAAAAAAAAGGATTTCATTAATTGAATTTACTGATTTGGGATTCGGTTCACATTTATGTGATTGTAATTGATTGCGTTGGTTGATTTATGCTTTGAGATCAAACTGAATTAATAAAGTCGTAAAGACCGGAAGATCCTGTTTTTGTCCTATTTCTATGTATAGAACCAGAGTCCATGTTTTTTTTTTCACTTTTTTTGTTTAACTATCGATATCTTGGGAAAACTTATTCAATGTGAAGTGTAGAAGTAGAAGGAAACGAAATTAGTAAAATACATGCCCAAATTTACAAGAATACGTATTTAGATTAATTAAATCAAAATTTGGAACGATTTAAAACAAAAAACTTTACTTTTGTTCCTAAATAAAAATGTTGGGTTTTCGCCGTATTTTAGAAAAAAAACCTACAAGATGTTTGCGATAAATTTTAATTGTTGTATCTGCTGTTGTGTTGTTTCAAGAAGCATGTTTCATTACCGCGGCGTTCCTTTCATCCTTGCAATTCTTATCGTAGTAATTTTATGCAATTATCACGAAAATAATGTTTGTAAAACAATTTCTAATTACTAATCTAAGAGATGATTTCATATGTACCTCGACATATAAATGTTGAGACAGTGCAGGAAATCCAGTGTTTTTTTTTTACATTAACTTGTTCGGTTCGGCTGGAAATTGTTTTTTGGAATTTTGTTTCCTTACATTAGAAAAACGGTTTGGGTTTCGTATCTCATAGGATCCCGTTGGCAGGCTTTAGCTACGTGACCCTGAAAGCGAGGGCCTAAATTATCCGTACCTTTACGTACCTATACAGCAGTGTTTTTCAACCTGTGGGTCGCGACCCCCAGGGGGGCGCGAAGCCTTTCTCATGGGGTCGCGGGTAAAAGAAAAAGTAGTGTTTGTAGGTCTTACACTGCAATAAAAAAATACGATTTTAGTGAAAAGGCGGAGCCTGTTTATTTTTGAACAATTTGTCAACACCCGGTTCTATTTTGGAGACGATAACTTAAAATTTTCTACTTGAAGAAAATTATAAACGTAGTCTTTCAAATCACTGACATTTTGTATGTTTATGGGCATAGGGGGGTCGCAAGAATTTTTTTACTTGTAAGGGGGTCGGATAATGAAAAAGGTTGAAAGACACTGCCATACAGGATGTAACAGAAAGGTGTGATAATACTTCAAGGTTGGCTTTAACCCATCAAACTGAACAACTTTTGTTCTACAACTTTGTTGAAATCGCAAAGAAATTTTCGGACTTTTCATACAAACTTGGTTCGCCAGCTGATCGATTTGTATGAAAAGTCCAAAAAAAAATTTGCGATTTGAACAAATTTGTAGAACAAAAGTTGTTCAGTTTGATGGGTAAAAGCCAACCTTGAAGTATTATCACACCTTTCTGTCACACCCTGTATAATCAAAAATGTTTACTCACTATAAACCCCCCGCTCGTGTTGTACACCCAGATTGCCCGTACGCACACGGCAGGCGGCTTCCTTTGATCTTACGCTATAGTGCGTTCGCGTCGCCCACACGCAGCCGCGGGGGTGCTTATTACTCGCTTGATTTAGTTTAGCCTATATGCTGTGGTATTGAACAGCCTACCGTAAGTTTAAAGGATTACTTAATATTAAAAAAAAATTAAGGTATTTATTGGTCGCATACACGCTGTCTGTATTCGCTAAAGAGCTAGCTAGCTAGAGGGTAAGGGACAACTTGTCAAAGAATATACAAAATCGGAGCAAATTCTTTCTGCCTCGCATACCAAACTGTGGAATGAATTGTCGCCTACGGTATTTCCGGACCGATACGACATTCAAACCTTCAAGAAAAGAGCGTACTCCCATATCAAAGGCCGGCAACGCACTTGTGACTCCTCTGGTGTTGCGTGTGTCTATGGGCGGCGGTAATCGCTTGCCATCAGGTGATCCGTCTGCCCGTTTGCCATATCTGCCATAAAAAAAATACATTTTCATGACGTGTTTCCAAAAATTTATTACTCATTGACCTCTTGGTGTACAGGCTATACCTTGTGGATAGCTTAAGAAACAAAGAAATAGCCTCTATTACAGCATATATTACAGAAAGAAATAATCTCTGCATTACAGACTTTTCCATATGAAGTGTGGAAATCGACTGATATCATAAATTATTATCAATTAGTATGAGAAGTAATAAAAAAATACTTCGATTGCTTGGAGAAACCGAAATTCTTTGGGAAAGTTTAATGTAGTGACTATAATTTAACTCGATAACATTGGCCTTACCATTAATATAAAGGGTATACTCTAATGAATTATTTATACCCTCACTCCAGCAGACTGTATCTAGAGGTTGACTGGCTGTTACGTATATTTGGCGCCCAAACGGGGACCGACACTTGCGAACTATTCGAAACGAAATAACTACGAGAACTAGAAGCGAAATAGTAGACAGACTTAATAACAGCTCTGCCCAAATAGTAATTAATGTCTAGATCAAAACTCGCAGACACTGGCAAGTGTTTTATTTTGGATTGGTGACAGTTTTATTGTCACTCCCCTCTTGAGACATCTCCAGTTGAGTTTGAGTAAATAAATTGTTTTTTATCCGAGAATATTGTTTTGATTTTCGCCAGAATAGGTGAATTGATATTATTTACTTTTCCTTTCAATTCGTTTAATGAAAATTCAGCTTTATTAAACTTATGGGAACTGTATGTTCCCACTCTTCGGAGGAAAAGGGAGGTACCTCTGCCAGGCGTGGTGGTATGCCTGGGGACCGGCCGTCGTATATATGTGTAGTGCGAAGAAACTTTCGATATCGCGTTCTAGGATTAGTTTTTTATTTTTATTTTTTTTATTTTACAAACATTGGATGAACACAAACGGTAACATACAATAATTTACTTAAAATAGATGAAGCAAACAAGTAAGTATGTACGTTCCAACAACGTGTTCCACATATTATTAAAAAAATATTGGTTAGAAATCAGTCTACCATAGCTAAATTCACGGTCAATACACTGTGATTCCGACCAACCACTTAATTAACGTATTTATTAAAACAACTATACGTTTACATAATTTCTAAAAAAGTATGTTAGGTAATTACAACTTTACAAATAAATAATCAAAAAACGAGAAACCCCGCTCGAATGGCACAAAAACCAACAACAATCATCAAACTCCAGAATAGCTGCTTTATACAATAAAATAGTGTTGTAATAATGACATTCGTATTTCATAAACGAAACAATAATAATAGTTTATGCTGTGTTTACATAGTCTTGATTAAAGAGATAATATTATTTCTATATTTGGTCAAGGGTGTGTTGAAAATGTCTAAGTCTGAGAATATTTCGTTGTATCCGTTTAACATTCTGTAGATTGGTGATCGCTTGCCCGCGTTGGTACGACAAATGTTTAAGGAAAAGAGTCGCTTTGATCTTAGGGACACTGCAGGCACGCGAAAACCAATATTATTAATGAGATCAGGACAATCAATGTAGTTATTAATCAACTTATATAGAAATATTTGTTCTAGCTGAATTCGGCGCTGTTTCAGAGACATGAGATTAAATTCTTTATTCATTTCGTCATAATTATTATGACGACGAAGATAACAACGATAGCTAACCATTTTAAGGAACTTTTTCTGTATCCTTTCTATAGCGTCTATATAAATATTGTAATAGGGATCCCAGACCATTACACAGTATTCTAGAATTGGCCGAATAAGACTACAATAAAGGTAAATGTATGTACTGGGTTCTTTAAAAAACTTGGAGATTCGTGACACAAAACCGAAAAGTCTAAACGCTTTATCAACCACTGTATTAACATGATCTTTAAGTATTAATTTCGAATCTAAAATCACACCTAAATCCCTTATTTTATAAACTTTTTGTAAATTAGTACTTCCAAGGCTATAATTATAACTAACAGGTTTAGTTTTCCGTGTGAAAGAAATAATTTGACATTTAGGATAACTCAAATGAATTTTATTAATGTCGCAGAAGTTTTGTAGTGATAGTAAATCCAACTGAAGTAATGTACAGTCATTTGTGTTCCGAATAGATTTATAGATTTTTAAATCGTCAGCATATATAATGAAGTTTGAATATTTAATATATTTATTTATATCATTTATGTAAATAACAAACAAAAATGGTCCCAAAATGGAGCCTTGTGGCACACCTGATGTAACTGTAAATGAGCTGGATTCATAGCCATTCACCACTACCCTTTGCATCCTGTTATGTACATATGATGCAAACCAACGCAGCAATGAACCTTTGATTCCGTTAAATGCCAGTTTTTCTAGTAATAGTAAATGGTCAACCCTATCAAAGGCTTTTTTGAAATCTGTGTATATACAGTCCACCTGTCCATTGTTGTCAACAGTATCAAATATGAACGATGTAAATAACAGAAGATTACTGCTAGTACTACGGTCTTTAACAAAGCCATGCTGATTAGTTAGGATTTGGTTTGATAGCAATGGATAAATTGATTTGTGTACTAACTTCTCAAAAACCTTTGACAAGGCCGACAAGATAGAGATAGGTCTATAATTTTCAATAATCGATTTGTTGCCATTTTTGAAAACAGGTGTGATATTGGCTATCTTCCAAACTGTTGGAAAGATACCCTGTTCTAGACTTTTGTTCAGGATTAAAAATAATGGAAATTTAAGGCTAGCAGCCGTTTGTTTAAGAAAATATGGATGAATCCCATCAGGTCCAGGACCTTTGTTGGGATTCAGTGCTAGTAATTCATTTTCAATGGTTTTAATATTAAGATGTATTGAAGTTATATTATTAGCCAAATCAGAGCTTTCTTCAAGGGGTTCCCATGCCTCGAGGTCAAGCTGTGAGTCTTCATAAACAGATTGAAAGAAGGACGAAAACATAGAACAAATAGTAAGGGGATCGTTTGATGTTTCATTATTAAATGACATATTTTCGGGATATACACTTTTGCTGTCCTTCATTGATGAAACAAATTGCCAAAAGTGTTTTATATTCTTAGTTATAAGTGCTTCAGTATTATGTATATATTTATTGTAGGTTGATTTTGATAATGATTTGAAATAGGCTCTGTACATAGAATAAGATTTATAATTTTCCTTAGTGCTGTTTTTCTTGTAGGCAATCCATGCTTTATGTTTCAGCTTATAAACTTTAATCAATTCGTGATTAAACCAGATTGGATAACTTGTGGGTTTGGGTTTATATGTCGGAACATGTTGTCGAATAATTTTATATAAATAATCGTAGAATATTTGAACGGATTCCTCAACCGGTTTATCATGTAATATATTTATAAAGTCCAGGGCTGAAAGTTCTTTATTTATTATATCATAATCAGCTTTATAAAAACAGTATTTAGAAATCTCACGTCTGTTCATACCCGCTGTGGATTCAATAGTAAAATTAAATAAAAAGGCCGGGTGATGACGATCAAGCGCTACTACTGGATTACTATTGCTACTAACTTCAACAAAGGTAGAGGATAAAAGTAAATCTAAAGTTCTGTTATTTATATTACGCAAGTGGTTATACTGATTAAGGGACATATATGACATAGAATTAAATAATGATAAATGTGTACTAGAAACTAATTCAACCGAAGGATCTAAGTAACATTTATTTGTTTGAATCCAATCTATATCAGGGATATTAAAATCACCTACAATAATTGTATGAGTTGGAGTAATATTTGTGTATAGGTCACATACACTATCAAAATAATTATTAAATATATACGCTGGAGAGTTTGGGCGAATATAACTGGCAATCAGTAAAATACAGCCGGTTTTATCGCGAGAAAACGATGTACCAATGGGTATTGAGATGGCGACCGATTCGACGGAGCTGACATCCTCACAGACTAACTGAGTGGCACGTAATTCACGTCTAACTGCGATAAGTGTACCGCCTCCGCTACTTTTGGTGTTGCTACTCAGATTCCTGTCACATCTAAAAACACAATACCTACTGTCAATAAATTCATTTGTTGAAATGTTGGTTGTCAAATTTGTTTCCGTAAGAATAATGATGTCGAAATCATTTTCTAGAATACTGAAATATAATGTATTTAATTTTGTCCTGAGTCCATTGCAATTCTGGTAAAAAACTGTTATATTATCCATGGTTACAGACAAACAATAACAATGATATACATATGTATACTGAGTTGTTTAGACCACCCTTGATCAAACTTGATATGATTTTTATAACATATATAAGAGATTTCAATATACGATTAAAACACAGCATATTAGTATTATAAAACAAAAAGTATATCGGTAAGTACATACGAAATTTAATATTTTTACCATTCATAGCCTTTATTAGGGTAAGAAAAAGCGTATTCTTAGTTGAAAGAGCACATCCTAATAAGTACGAACAAAACACATAAAATGATATCAAGTAAAGTCATGTTATTTTTGCCAAATCTAGCTCTGTTTTGATAAACAAGACAGGGGAGGCATCTTCTTTTCTGCACATAATTGAAGCGTTTTTTATCCACACATATTTATATTTCTTTTCAGCGCATTTCATTTTAGTTTGCCGTAACAAAGCTTTTTTCTGCAAAGTTAGATGCTCGTTGATAAATATCTTGGCAGAATTATTTGATAGAACGAGGCGCTCTATGTCGATCCCACCGCGGTGTAACTTAGACGCAGCGATGACGCTGTCCCGTAGTGTGCGTGAATAAAACTTAATAATCACGTTCTTGGGTGACTGCGCCGTGCCACTCGGCTGGCTGTGTGCGTGCGGTACACGGTGCGCGAACACGATGTCGGTGGGTTGAATAGCCACTTTGAGTATTCTACCTATACCTTCAATAATGGCCAACAAATTTTCATTTTTCCGTTCAGGAAGATTACGTATTTCTAGGTTTGCTTGCCTTGAGAACTGCTCAAAATCATCCAGCCTTTTCCCGAGCAGAGCATTTTGGGTTTGTAGGGATGTTATTTGCTTTTTATGTTCATTCTTTATGGAATCTAACTCGCCAGCTGGAAGGGCGCGTTCGAGCGTGGTTACCCTTGATTGGATGTCGGTGACGCAGTTTTCCATCGTCTTAAAATCAGATGAAAGTGATTTTACCTCTTTTTCAAGCATCTGGATAGATGAGGTAACTTTACCCAACTCTTCTGTCAATGTTTTTTGAACCGAAGTGGTGATGGTCTCCACAATACTCTTTTGCAATTTGGATTTCCAATCCTCAAGTGACTCCATAATTTTACTATTTGACTCTGTGTTTTTAATTGGGCTTTCGTCGTCTGATTGGTTAAGCAAACGTTTCTTACGCGGGTTCACATAATTAGGAGTAGATTGACCCATATTGCGTCCGGAAAGCTCGGGGTCCGATGTAGCTCCATCTATGTCTTTGGATGTAGGATGTAGCATTATAATACACAAAAACCACAAAAACCACACGTTTTCAGATTATCACTTAGCTATGTCACAAAGTATAACTTGTATTCACTGTAAATATTAATACGTTAGTTATTTCTCGATATGAATCACAGCTGATTGAATGTATTAATGCGGTAGGTACGCAGGTGCGTATGACTCGCGCGGTGACTGATGACCGAATGAGTTTGTGGCGGTACGATAGTTGTCGCCACAAACTTATACAATTTACTCATTTGTCTCTGAATGTTTTTTTAAAGTAGCATAAGCCGAATAACACTGTTAACTTTAAGATAGATTTGAAACGTCATCGTCACTCCAAGTACATATTAACGCTGTAAAAGACTTCCGTCAAATAGGATATTTTTGTTTTTTTTTGTTACAAAAACCCGATAGGGTTAGGTATTTTAATTGCAAAAAACCGGCCAAGTGCGAGTCGGCCTCGCGCACCAAGGGTTCCGTATAAATTCATATTCACATGTCTTGAACTCTATATCAAATACTCAGGCCTGAAATCCCTTGAAGTTGTGAAAAAATCAAACTTCTATGCCAACGCAATCAAGAGATACAGCCGTTTATGCCGCATATTTGGACACTCGCATGGGAATCAAAACCTATAGGGTACTTCCCGAATTCTAGAATCATGAAATTTGGCAACAAGCAATGCTTAAAACGCAAGTAAATGGAAAAGTCCGAAAATCAAAAAATGTTTGTTACATCACAAAAAATTGTGATGTAACAAACACTGATTTTTTCACAGCTTCGAGGGATTGCAGGCCTGGGTATTTGATATAAATTTCAACTTGATACGTCTACGCGTTCCTGAGAAAAAGGGTTGTGACAGACAGACAGACTGGCACAGAGACAGACAGACATACTGAGGGACAACGAAGTGATCCTATAATCCTAAGTACGGAGGTACGGAACCCTAAAAATGACACTAAGAGCCACGTGTGGGTTTGACAGTAATTTTAAGCACTGTTAAAACAGTAGTAAAATTGTTTAAACTTAATTGGGTTAGATTAATTTAGAAAAAGCCGCGGAAAGGCTGGTTTGACTGCTCGCATCGGGAAGTTTTATAACTCACTCACCAAAAGGGAGTGCGCCCTACAAAGATCAATATTTCTGTGGCTACGGGTATTTTTATAAGGCATCCCTTGATAGTTGAAACATAATCCGTGTTCCTTTTTAACATGTCAATAGCCACAGACATCTTACAAGCATGCGATATGACTATAGTATCCCTGAATATCTACCTATTAAAAAAATATTTAGTTACTAAGACCACAAGAAAGCCACGGTTATTTTTATAATAATAGTCCACTAAAAGAAATGCTCACAAAAAGCAATAAATGAATAAACTATTTTAAATAACACTTTTTGTCAATGTAAATGTCTATTTGTTAATAAATCTGTAATATTTGAATGCTACCTATATAAAAACGGTTTATTGCTGCTTCAAAATATTTGATCCAACGGAATTCATTCCTTTTAAAAAGTCTTGTAAAGAATGATCATTACCCGTGTGTGAACGTATATTCTTCTTCTTCTTCTCGAGTCGATGGCAAATCAAATAGATTCCTCCCAAAATCTTGCCACTCGGATAGCATATTTATTCAAATTCTTGTTTTTGTAAACCGTAAACAACGATTGGGCGCTGAAGACATACCGTTAACCTTGACTGCATTGCAGACACTGCAATACGGCTCAGCACTGCGTCCGCCATCGTTACAGCCGGAACTATCGTTTATTTTGTTTGGTTGCCGACAGGGATGCCAACTGTACGGAACTTCCGCTCGGTGTGCGTACGGTTGGTTGAGAGTTGCGTAAGATTCCCGTGTTTGAGAAAAGAGATTGTTTCTAAAAAAGGATGATTAAAAACAAATTCGATATATTTTTTGTTATATGCACAACTTTGGCATTAAACTTTTTGCCTCCAAGTTACAAGAAACTGCGCCGCCTTGAAAAAGAAAAAGGAATGTTATTTAAAATACAAGAAAAGTCGCGTCTTATATACTTTAATATTTATTGCCTGAATAGTCGAAAAGAAAATGTCACAACTATGAGTTATGTCATAAAGAACCATTTCAAACGTTATTTGGCGCCCAGCATGGGTCCACTAATTTTAAATATTCTTTTTTAGACGTTTATGTTTCTGTTTCCATTACTTAAATACGCACGAGTTTCGTACTAAGTAGATATATGTATTGTATTTACGTAGCGCTGACGTACGTAGATGCTCAGGATATGATTGTATAACAGTTTCGATATATTATACGAGCCAATAATTTGTTTGTAATACTGTTTTGTATAAATTAATTTAACTACGAACAATGTTATACATTAAAATATTTGCAAGGGTAAATGCATACTCGTAACAATGATAAAAGTTAATTTTATTGCTAATTAATTTTAATAACTTTAAGTGCGTCAAAAAGCGTGTTTTTTATTTTTTTTAATTATCAAAACGAAAATTATTTTTTTATTTTAAAATAAAATAAACCAAGACAACCAGTCTCTGTGTTGTACAGGGCAATCTTAATCCAAAGATAAGTGCGAACCGCAATCGGCCTTTCCGCCATTCATCTTACATCGCCTAACCTCTGAGAAGCCACCCAACGTTCGCGTGATGGAAACCCAAGTATCAATCATGCTGGATTAGGGTTCGTTACCTGCTATGCCCCGGGAACCCTAATCCTGTGACGTGCTCGATTTCACTGCGCTACGACTGACTACAGAAATAGGTGTACTTTATTGCTTTTGAGACATAATTTTTTTTTTTTTTTTAAATATGTCATTTTAATTTTATTAGAAAAGGACATTCATTTCCGTTCAGATTCGAAATATTTTTATTCGAGTAGAAGATGCTGTATACATTGTCTACTGAAATAAAAGTCATATCATACCATTTATTCACTCTTTATTTGAAAGTGTAGGTTTATTTCTTATCTGTAAAATAATTAAGATGTTTATATTATTTTGGCTAGAGCAATTGTATTTAAAAAGACCATCATAGTAAACTACTTTTTATTTATTAGTACTTCCACAGATCTGAAGATCTGAAATAGAACGTTGGTTCTTATTATTAAATTTGAGGCATAATTAAATTTCCTATTGTGTGTTATTTAGAAACTGATACGAAGACTATGGAGATCGCCAAAAAATAAAAAATGAACCAGTCAGACAAGAGACAAAAAGTCAAACAGACCACTACCACTGTAAACTTTTGTAAAGTAACTAGAAAAAAAATTGAAATTTGTGGTGTGTTTGTAGTAACAAATAAACGAATTATGTATCTATCTAAATAAAACCTTATTTCAAAAATACTTTCAGTGTGAAACAATTAAACTAATTTACGAGAACAGTGTGATTTTTACAATGAAAACGCAACGATTAACAAAGGACACATGTTGTAGTGAGTGCAGACGATATTAAACTTAATAATCATGAACGGAAGGCATAAGTCCTACCTTAGCTTTCAGCGTATAAATCCAAAATAGAAATGAGTGAAATTAGTGCAAATGAAGTAGAACTCTATGGCAATAGCGTGAAGGCATGAGTTCGCCGGACGAGGGAGCTTATAAATCCAAAATCGAAATAAGTGAAATTAGTGCAAATGAAATTGAACTCTATGAAAATGGTGTGAAGGCATGAGTTCGCCGGACGAGGGCGGTGGCGTGCGTCGCCGGCGCAGCATCAAGCGACTCCTGCGCAGCCTTACAGCTGACAAGCTGCAGACAGGTTGGTTGATGTAGCGAAGAAGAATAACTAATAAACTAACTTATTGTTGTTGAAAATTTGATCAAATACGATGGGTATTTTGATCACAAAGCAAGATGAGTGTTGCATTAGATAGGCAAATCGTTGATTAAACTGATTCTTATAATTTTTTGGGGAAAATGTTTTAGTTTTCTCCCGGTAAAGTGTCTTTCAGTAGTTCTAAAGAGAAATTTAAGTGGGAATTTAAGAAACCTCTAGACTAGGGTATCCATTAGCCATTGCTTTAGGTCCGCAGTCAGTGTCAATTCAGGAACTGGTCGAATCCATAAATTATCCTCTTTAGAACTGAACTTAATAAATGTCGATCTAGAACTAATCATATCTATCTATGATAGAATAAGGCATTTTAAGAAGTTAATGCCGATGTCTAAGCGATCGCTGGCTGTTATTTTCTATGATTTTACAGCTTTTTTAAGTAAAATATTTGCAAGGGCATCGGGCTGTTCTAGAGCTAGATAATGCATCATAGACAAAGTTCTATCTCTTTATGAAATAAAGACTATTTTTAGTCTGAGGTCCTATCATTCTTTAACTGTCATATTCAGTTTATGCTTTGTCTATCCAACTTGCTCGTTTGTTTGTTAGTCCAGAGCAGTGTCTAAAGTTAGTTAAACAAACGGCATCAAGGGCAGCGATGGCGTTTGGCTGATGTCCAGGTCACAAGTTGCCTCGCACCGAGCCGAATGCAGAATTTAGATCAGCACTAGTACCTGACTCGTGGAGTGGCGTCGATGGGGTAATGGAATGGATGCTGATTACTGACGTATCGTAGCAAGGTTGTAAAGGCGGAGTATTGTACTAGTATGTGATTTAGTTTGGCAACATTTACATAGATACCAAAATTGTTTTTTTTTTTGAGAAAACAAATATAATCCACTATGGGTTCCTAGGGGGATATTGCTTTGTAATGAGTAGAAGCTAGAAATTACCGGAAGAGGTCATTTTACTTCCTGTTTACAGTTTCGAGGCAGCCCTGCGTTTCTTTTTCTGGTGTCCCGGGAGATGCATTGTTTACAGAGAGGGTAATGCGACGGTGGCGCTCTCGAATCTGACTGTAGTCTGTATCTGCGACACTGACTGACTCATCTGTTGGAGACGCAAAAGGCCAAAGATGATGATATTTCACATTACAGTTTCATTTCCATTCCCTAAATAGTACTGAAACAACTTAACCAATATCTATGTAAACAGAGCAATAATGTAAACATTATCGAAACGTAAACGTGTTTCGTGGGGCCATTGATGCAAACCAGATTCCGCTTTTCGGCGTGAATTGCCGTTTCCTTCCTATAAATGATAGGAAAAATAGGATAGGATTGTTTGTTTTGATCGTTTAGATTCATGATAATTATCAGTATGTGTAAGCTGACAGGGAATAAAGTTTGTTGAGTGAGTTCAGTTGAGTTGAGTGAATGACGACTGCGCACTGGAAGACATAGTATTGGACGCGTCCATGATCCAAGTGAAGTGATGTAGTGGTGTTGTAGTAAGCTGTTGTAGCAGGTTTAGAACCGTTCTGAGTGAAAATACTACTCAAAAAATGGTGGCTGTACTAATGATTTGATCAGTGACAAAATGGAGAAAAGTAAAATTACAAAATACATTAAGTACGGAGATTTGATGCTCAATACGGGTTAGTCTGAGGGCCGAAGCACCCCTCCCGGTGGACCCTGAATATTGTATTTTTTTTATCATTAAGCATCCAATAAACTATTTTCTCTTGCTCTTTAATCTGGCAAATAAACCAAATTCCGTAACTCAAACTCAGTGTTCCGTACATACAATTCCCTCACCTTGACTCCGAGGGCCCTTTGGGACGCGAAGTGTGAATTTCCAATTAGACCACACGCCCCGGCGACCACTAATTAACGCCATTGTTGGCAAGGCCTGGTTATAACTAGGCTAGGCATAGGCTATAGTCTAGCACTAGGCCGCTATCAGTACAGTACAGCTTGACAAAGTTTAAACTTAAAATAATAATTTTCTGGGTTCGAAGTGATTATTATGTTGATAATTAACATGATAATTATCTTGGTAATATATCATGATAATAAAAAAAATCATAAAAACAAATACAATCTGATAAATGGTTAAGCTATATTATGTCGCTTTACTTGTATCCGAATGTGATTTTCCACTTCCGCGTATATTTTAATGAGTTAAATATCAAATTTAAAAAAACTTCATAAATATCAGATAATTATCCGATAATTATCATGAAAATTATCAAAGAAAATAATTATCTTGATATTTACGAACCCTGATAATTTTAAAGCTTCTAATCATAGACCTGTTTTTCGAAATTGTAGCAAAAATTTGATTTCACCATTTCTTCTTTGCTGTAGAAACAGCTTGACTGAAAATAAACTCTTTCCGGGGCAAGTCTGTCTCTGTGCATGTTTTTTTTATTATGCTTAGATACTTTATTCTCATTAAAGACATAAGCCACTTACATGAGAGAAAAAAAAAACAAAATAACAACTTAAATACGTAAAACTGTCGTCGTCGTTCCAGTAATTAAATTAGCCTAAGACGTTAGTAAACTGCATTTCCTTAAAAGTGCGGTTTTTATGTGTTACTCAATAAAAATTAAAAGTCATTTCATAACCAGGCAGATAAAAACAAGCATATTATCACACTTAGGCATAGATCGTATAATTAAAACGATTCTCTAGTTCAAGATCGTTCTAGCGGTCCGAATAATTAAATGCAGGTATGAAGACACCATTAACTCCATTGTATTGTAAGCTGGGACTGACTCGTGGCCTAGAAGCTCTTGTGCAGCCTGGCGTATTGTTTGCCCTCACTGGCTGGTACTGTAAGTTCTCGCATGATTGTCACTTTTACTGTTCGATTGGATGAAGATAAGCGTGGCGTTAAAGCATGAGATTAATTCAGGGTTGACTTTTTTTCTAGAGATTTTGAATCTAACAGGAGGAATGTTATTTAAATATTGAAACGGTAATTGTAAAAAATCTGAAAACTATCCACGCCTTATTTGTTTCAACCCTTTGAAATTATTTTTTGTAACGTATGTTTTGTTAATTAAAATTTTGAGTACGTTTGATTTTTATATGTTTGATCGATCACAAATAGTCAAAGAAGTAAGAAGGAAGGTTTTGTCAAGCATTGATAGAAATTAGAAGCCTTAAAAATACAGTTCCCCATACTACAAATACTTAACCGCCTTCATCCCAAGTAATAGATAGTGATAGCCTGGCGTTGCACACAATTAGATTGTCGTTCGAGTTTTTGTAGTAGGGGTCTTCATCGGGATGATCTCTATTTTTGCTGTTTCGTCCCCATTGTATATGTTGTGAATGTATAAGTCTATAATATACATAATATGTGTGTGTGTGTGTATATGATGGACCTTGCACTCTAGTTATAGCATATTGATTGAATTGCCCGGGATAACTGTCCAGTTGTGGTTTGACATCTCTATGGGGTAGTTTTGTTTTAAGGGACGTTATTTGAATAGTCATGCGATTAATAATAAGTTTAGACCTAAGTCAGTGCAAATCGCATATGAAAAAGCGTTTTATTTAAGCTGTCTGCATAAACTTCTGTTTTTACACATATGCACATTAATTTTCACTCTAGCAGCGGGACTAGTTATTGTTATTAGTTGTAATAAGGAGGTTCTTTTAATTTTATCAAAAGTACCTAAAATAACATAATAACGTTTCAAATAAAATCAATCATAAATAATTATGAATTATAAATTAATCGAAATATTTTTATTAATAACTATATTTATAGTAGATGATGCACACATAGATAGTACCGCTATTTGAAGTTTTGCGTAAGATATTTTGAAACTAATTTCTTTGGTTTTACCGTGGACTCATACATACTATGATACTGTTCAGTGCGATTGCGTGAGTTTGTGTTTTAATAAAAAAAAGTTTTTTGAAATAACGGCTTAACTTTTTGCCTGGTGGATGTAGTGACAACTGACAAATGGCGGCTATGAAACGCAAGGGCCGACGGAATAGGTTCCTCAATACCAGCCATTATGGATTTGTAGGTATGCTTATGGAGTTGTAACTACGATCTGTCAACTAAGTCTTACTAATGAATAATAAAAGTATTTATTTTTTTAATTAATGATATGAAGTGATATTAAATAAATAAATGAGGGCGCTGTTTGTTACAAGTTAAACTATATTTCAAGTGGTAATTATGAAAGATTATTAAAATAAAAAATAATATAATTTTACGATATTATATTCATAACAACCAAGAATCTAAGATTAAATTCAATTCAATTTCTTTTATCATTTAAAAATATATACATATATACAATAGGTACCACTGCTTTACAGCAAGGAGTCTGGAACAACCTTTACAACATGGCAACATTCGATCGTATTCAACATCTTAGGATTCAGAGATTTGAGGTTGCCATCAGAAATAATTGTAGGTCCACTAATCCGTTTTTAATTTGACAGACTGTATTCTACAAAAAAAAATGTAGCTATGAGCGTCAAATTTCAAATTCAGTCGTTGCGGAAATCGATCGGACGCGAGTAGGATCATTTTTTTATCATAGTTACACTGTTTGATCTGTAGAATTCCCAGTTACTTACCATATTCACTTTTCACTTATTCTCCGTCCAGTAAATACAATACTAATTAATACTTTTTGTTGCCAGGTAAGTGCCACTATTCGGGGTCTCTTCATAACAGCATCAGAACATCACCAGTATCCTTTGGTAAGTATCAAAACAAGAAAATGTTCATTATTTTTATTTGGGAACTCTGGTCAGTGTTCGTTCAGTTGGTTTGTCTCCAAAAAATTTCGTTTCAGATGGTTTTAGCGACATCTATCTATTTCACCGTGAAGTTACTACGAAGTAATGTCCTGAAGTGTGGCAGTTTACCCTACGGTTTGTGTGCTGGTTAGTTTCGCTACTCGACGTTAGATGGCGTAGTTTGATAAAAACTATGGCAGTAATTTCGTTTGTAAATGGTACGAAAAATATGGTGTATCCTAATATGTTCTACGACTCTTTTTGATAATGTTTTTTATAATATTAATAAAACAAAATGGTTTACAAGCAATGTAACCGTGTATTTCAACGCTTTTATCGCCAACGTCCATACCACGTTGAATACACCGGTTCTCGTCCGATCACCGAAGTTAAGCAACGTCGGGCGCGGTCAGTACTTGGATGGGTGACCGCCTGGGAACACCGCGTGATGTTGGCTTTTTTTTTTGTTCGACATGGATCCATTCAAACATGTATGAATTTAGTACCTATTCGAAAGTAACTAAAAATCCTTTTTGTTAGGTTGGCTGGCTGGCTGGTTGGTTGGTTGTGTGCTTATTTCTACTCAAATAAATTATTATGACTAACTAACGGAGTATTTCGACGTTGATGTCGCCAATGTCCATACCACGTTGAATACACCGGTTCTCGTCCGATCACCGAAGTTAAGCAACGTCGGGCGCGGTCAGTACTTGGATGGGTGACCGCCTGGGAACACCGCGTGATGTTGGCTTTTTGCGGTTTTTTTGTTCGATATGGATCGATTCAAAAATGTATAAATTTATTAAAGAAGTTTTATATCGTCGCTCAAAGAAGATTTATAAGAAGAAGTTTTATATCAAAGAAGTTTTAATACGTCAGTTTCAATATGAAACCGCGTGGATGAAGTTGAAGGGAAAACCTGTGGTGCGGGAGGGGGAAGCTTCATAACTGTTCGAATTTTTGAATCTAAGAATGTCATATGTTTGAATTACGACCAATCACCGGAAGATGTCAACTGTCTAAGGATTTAAATCGTCGAATAGCAATAGAGTATTTGAAAATGACAAAACTCCAAATACGACTGAAAGATCTAGTGATGGAGGTAATAGAAAGGATCACAAATATCGAAAATTCTTACGATAATTTTGAAAATGAGGATAACGAAATAAATTAAGCATATTGTTCCTTGTTAAATCTTAATACATAAACAATACTAATACAAATTCACAAATATAATACAGTAAAAATACATATTGAAACAAAAAATATATATTAAAAAAAAAAAAAAAACCGAATCATAGTTTCCAAAACATATCTATAGCCAAGCTGGGAGGAAATGTCAGGAGAAAATTTTCCAGCTGTCGTGTCTGCTCATAGTCTTAATTCTCGTTTAATTTTTATTTGGGTTCCTTTGGAAACTGAAAATAATTAGAAGAAAAAATAAGTCAAATACATTTAATTTCTACTTTGGATAAAACTATGTAAATATGCAGTCGGATATTTTTTGTTGCTAAACTTTTTGCTATATCTATCGAAAAGTCGATGAAGTGTTACATCACTACCATATGTTTTGCAACGAAGTTATTTAAATAAAAATTAGTCACTATATGGCTTACTTCTGGTATGAAACCCCGCACATTTGATTTATTGAGATGCCCAGTGTGGTTTCCGCATCAGACCACGATGCAACTTGGCATTTTTACGATAAATTTACACACATTTTGTCCGATGTTACCTCGACCATTGACAGAAATAGACTTAAAATTGAACAAAAATTACATTTCAATTTAATTTGGCCATCTGCCCACCTTGCGGCGAGCGGCCGATGCCCTATGTATTGCTAGTCTACAGGAGCGGGGCGCATGTCTGTGGAATTTATGTAACTAAAAATCCTTTTCTTTAGGTTAGCTGGTTGTGTGCTAATTATTACTATTGTAAATGAAATAAAGTTCATTATTACAAACTAACCGATTATTTCAACGTTTCTTTCGCCAACGTCCATACCACGTTGAATACACCGGTTCTCGTCCGATCACCGAAGTTAAGCAACGTCGGGCGCGGTCAGTACTTGGATGGGTGACCGCCTGGGAACACCGCGTGATGTTGGCTTTTTGTGCTGGTTTCTTTTTATCCAAATTGATTTTGACACATATTTTTAACATGGATCAAAGATGAAATTGTGATTTGTGATTATGTGTTTTTTTTTTTTGAAAATGTTCCTTCATTGTTGGCAGCATGTTCTTCTAGTACCTAGGCATTGCGGAGACCTTATTATAGGCGGCTTGAAACTTCTGACACTGGGGTTGACTACTAGCCCCACAATCTCCACCAATCCGGACTTAGCTCTCGTGTGTGAAGTATGGCCTAATCATCTCGTATGTGAAGAGACCCGTGCTTCTTCAGTGGGGACGATAGTGGTAAATTTTTTTTTGCCATTACTTAGTCGGTTATGTCGAGGTGACGTCATACAACAGGTAAGGCTGGTGAGGTGACGTATGACGTCATACAATTCAGCGTAATTGAAGGGTTTAAGTACAGAAATTCTAATTGTTAATAATATGGACTGAATGCGCGGGAAAGTGTTGACCTTTGAAAGTTTCGCTTCAAAGGTTTTGTGCTGTGTGTGTGACAGCATAGGGTGCTGGCTGACGGACGGAATAGATTTTAGCTCGGCTTAGCTTGCTTGGTCTAAGCTAGGAATTGTAGGTAGGATAAGAAATTCCTATTGAGTTTTATTGGTGCATTGGTTCGGATAATTGAGAGTTGTAGCTCATTTTCAAGTTTGTTGCTAAACTATTTATCTACTAAATATTATAGAAGACTAAGAAACGTATTGAACAATTAACAAAGAAAATATATATGAATAATAATTTGAAACTTTGCACTTATTTCTTTCCTTTTCACATGAATGCGAAAATCACAAAAAGAACGAAGATTTAAAGGACTGGTTAAAGAAAAAAAGAACAATAAAAGAAATTGACTGACTCGGTGGCTAAGTGGTTAGCGATCCTGACCTCTGATCCGAGAGTCGTGGGTTCGATCTCCACACAGGGCAAACTTTGATGAGCAGAATTGTTTGTTCTGAGTCTGGGTGTATTATATCTACAGGGTGTAACAGAAGTGTGTGACAATACTTCAAGGTTGGCTTTTAACCATCAAACTGATCAACTTTTGTTCTACAACTTTGTTGAAATCGCAAAATTTTTTTTTGGACTTTTCATACAAATCGATCAGCTGGCGAACCAAGTTTGTATGAAAAGTCCAAAAATTTTTTTGGGATTTCAACAAAGTTGTAGAACAAAAGTTGTTCAGTTTGATGGGTAAAAGCCAACCTTGAAGTATTGTCACACACTTCTGTTACACCCTGTACATATGTATGTATTTAAAAGTATATGTGATGTACTCGTATATCAGTCTCTGGTTCCCAAGATACAGGAAATCCTAGTTTGAAATGAAATGAAATAATTTTGAAATGAAATAATTTATTAATTTTTTTTTTAAATTTATTTGGGGTAGTGTGTGATTTGTCCCATCAGATATTATTATTATTATTAATTGGTCACACAAAAGGTTCACAAGAGAAAAAACTAAACGATTCGATCGCATTTGACCAACATTGTACAATTCTCAGTTATTGTTTGCATTCATACATCATCAACATCATCATCATCATCGTCATCAGCCGAAAGACGTCCACTGCTGGACAAAGGCCTCCCCCAAGGATTTCCGCACCGACCGGTCCCGCGCTGCCCGCATCCATTGTATACGTTTTTTATCGTATAGGCAGGTACCAAATATAAACATCACCATCATATATTATACGTATGGTGATTTTATTAACAATTTAAAAAAACTTTTCATCTGTGTTATCTATCACCTCTCCAGGTGTGATGTCGCCAAGAGTTAACTGAACTGAAAATAAACACAAAATATAATACAAGAAAATGCATAAAAAAGGTTTAAATCCGTGCATAAGGACAGATGCGTTTCAAGGATGCAGGTGGTTGCATCGATGCATTCTAGTTAGCATATTATACGTATACTGTACTGTACAGGGTGCTTGGTAGTTAATGTGTTTTGTTCAAAAAGGTAATTTTGTAGGTTTTTCAGTAATTGTATTTAATTGTTAAACTATGTTTGTTCCTTTTCTTCTCTGAAAGTTATGAAAGTCACCTTGGATGTCTCATCAACCCTTCTATAAAATTAGATTTTCGGTTTTATCCTGCCTTGTTTTGCGGGTGTCTATGGGCGGCGGTAATCGCTTACCATCAGGTGATCCGTCTGCTCGTTTGCCGCCTTTCACATAAAAAAAAAGCTTAAAATCTCATAGTTTTGTTTCTTTCTTTGTCCCGTTCCAGTCGAACATCTGGATCTGTAGGATTTATTTCGATTTTTTTAAATGTTTCCTTTAAGTATCTGTATTTTAACCGAAAACGTTACCTAAAGACAACATAAAACTTAACACAATTAACACGTGTCTGTTAAGCTGACTTGTAGACTCAATAAAAAAATTATCTTTGTAATATTTCTCATCATTTTTCGAACACCCTGTAGCTTTATTTTAACCCAAACTGCAGCCAAAACACGGTTTAACACAGCGAGCACGCGTCGGCGTAGCAGGCGTCTAAATTTAACCAATCCGCGGCAGATGGCTGTCTGTCTGTCCGAGCTCCGATACGGCCGGCAGATGTACCCGGGCTCTTACGCTATGCAAATCTTTGGCCAGATCTCGCGAACGCGACTTTAGTCACAAAACAGAAAGAGAATACAATTTCTGTCATACAAATATAAATAAAATTGAAAGTAAAACATATTCGTCGTGACGTCCAAAAATGCAATATCCAAATTCCAAAGTAATAAATTAAATTTATTATTTAAAAGTTTGTCCAAGAATAACTACTAGAAGCATGAATGAACGTTCTCCGACATTGTTGTAACGCTATCTTTTACACTGTGAATGACAGGCTGCGCAGGAGTGACGTAGATCAAAGTGAAATTTGGGACGAAGCCAGGGAACGGGTATATGTTTGGTCGGCTTCCAAGTCTGCCATATCTAGAGCAAAGTACTCTTGAACTATTGTTTATTTGGTAATTCTACTAGCAGACAATGTGTCTAGTGATTTTTATATTATTTCAGAGAATCTGGCTCTCTTCGCATGTAAGGCCTAGCCTTCCCCAAATATGGGAAGACACCAATGCTCAGCAGTGGGAACGCGGTGGGTCGCTAAGAAGAGAGGTGTTTATAATGTAATTTTATCCAAGTGGATTATTATAAAATCAAACAAGATATCTGAAATTGTTGAAAATTTGAAGAAAGTTTGCGTTTTTTTAAAATTATAGACCAAGTAGATTGTGTCAGTTAACCCAAATCAGGCATCGAACCTTAGGCAAGGCGACTGGCACAAAAATACCCCACCCACCCACGCAGATTCAGCCCGTAAACATGAGAACTTAAAATAGTTTTCGCAGATTTTTTGTGCGCCAGATTTGATCACTAAACAATGCGCGTCGTCGCTTTGATTCAGTACCTATGTTAGTATAAATGTTTAGACTTACTTAGTATACTATGCATTTTAATACGATTAATCATATAGATAGAAAAAAACCTAGAACTTGTTTTTGGTCTTGCGCAGTGTATAAAAGGTAGGAGTCCGCAATGATTTTGGACAAAAAAGTACGAATGAAATATGAATCGTTTTGTCATACCTAAACAAACTATACGTTTTATACTTATAAAATAAACGCTTGTTTTCATCAATAAATTAAACTGAATACCTATCATTTGTTTTATAAATTGATATTATATTTTGATTCTAATCTGTGGAACAGATTTCAGTCTCAACGTATTCGAGTACCCCTATTAATTCTTTGTTAAATCGATAAAACTACGTACTTATTATTATTATCAAAATTAAAATCAGAATTCCAAGATCATGAAAAAAACTTAAACAAATCAAGTTTTGTGCAAACTTGTTCTGCAAACAAACTCCAGTTTGAAAACAAACAAACTCTGAACTTGTCCACTTTTTTTGCACAGTCCTACCAAGTTGTTTGCCTCAATTTGCTAAATGTTATTTGATTTACGCGTCGCAATAACTTCTTAATTTTTTGCCAATCGCTATCGGCAATAGATGATGGAATATCCTAAAATACATCGCATCTTAAAATCCTTAAGCAAAGACATCTGCCTCAAGACCTGGAGTTCGAAACATATTACTTCAATAACTTATACAATCTCGGTTCCAAAAACCTTCAAGCCGTTTAACCTGCAGACAACCAACGACTCAATTACCCTGGAGTCCAGGGCCTGGACGTATATTATCCTCCACCAGGTAAAAAAAACTCCACGTTAAACTGTAAAATCTAACAGCGCCCGCGGAATTGGGGGGCAGAGGGGCCAAATGCCCCCCCTAAAATGAAATGGGGGGCCGCGCATCTCCAATTTTATTATACTACCTGATAAATAAATATAGATAAAACTTGATTTCTCTGTGCTATCCTTCACAGAGCGTTTGACTGTATTTCAAAAAAGTCTCCCCCCCCCGAGATAGAGTAACAAATATAGAAACTGCCATAACTGAAATCTACCCATATAGCCCGTAACAGTAATGAACAGGCATGGCCTACTAGAGTGACTGTCATTTCTGACAACTTTGACTCCACTGAGATTCCACAAAAGGGTTCCATCTACATTATAAAAAAGATGTGCCTGTCCTTACAAAGTAATAGTATCAGTTCTTTGTCCTCAAGTATGTTTTACGTAGCTTGGGACACGTAAACAGCTTGAAACTCGTTGTCAATGTAGTTGACCATGCGTTTGTGTTAGATTTTATGTATGACATGACATCATGTACCGGTCTGTGGCCAGTCTCTTTCCTTGATGTACATATCTTTGCGTGTGGTTCCTTGTATGTTATCAAGCGGATCTAGTAGAGCTATTTCTGCCTTGCATCTAGATCAGTGTTTTTCAACCTTTTTTATTACCCGACCCCTTTACAAGTAAAAAAATTCTTGCGACCCACCTAGGGCCATAAATATACAAAATGTTAGTGAATTTAAAGACTACGTTTATAATTTTATTCAATCAGAAAATGATTTACTTATAAACGTCTCCAAAATAGAAACACGGTCGCGTTAATTGTTAAAAAATAAACAGGACCAGCCTTCTTACTGAAAACGTATTTTTTTATTCCAGTGTAGGACCTATAACCACTTACTTTTTCTTCACCCGCGACCCCTTTAGAAAGGCTTCGCGACACTGATCTAGATAACTAGGTTTTTCTCGACAAGGCTCTCAGGCTAATAAGGCGTTTCTGGTTATCAAATTCTGTTTTACTCCCCGAGTGGTCGCTAAAAATGATGTCTAGTTCTTGTTGTAGCATAAACAAAGGAAGAATGCAAGTTGTAACGAGCTGTAATAAATTTCCGGGACAAATCACACAAGGTTTTCTGATCCCAAACTAGAATTCCCTGTATTATGGGAACTGATATACGTTTGGAATTTTTGAGAGAATGATTTCATAGATACGTTTAAATACATGACATACAAAATATACCCAGAGACAGAGCAAACATATCTGCTCATCACAGAAATGTTTACTCTGGGTGAGAATCGAGCTTAACTAACTTAAGTATCACGAGCCTTGCCTTGAACTTTCTTGCCTCTAAACAAGATACATAGTTGCAACCTTTGATATGTTTACCTTTTTAATAAGATTAAAGTCTAGATTCTTGCTGTAACATAACAGCTGATATGTAGTTCTTATCCGGGTTTAGTTTCTAGATGCAGTGTCGCTATTAGCATCGCATGTGATCTTGTGTTATCTGTTAGTGACGTCTTTATTTAGTACTAGCTTCCGCCCGCGACTTCGTTCGCGTGGACTTCAGAATTGTGTCGAGAAAGAAAGAAAATGTTAAGATAGCGCCATCTAGTGACGAAGTGGAACTTTTGATGGTTTTAAGCATTCCTACAGGAACCCTTAAGTTTTCCGGGATAAAAAGTATCCTATGTGTTAGCCGAGTGCTTTATCTATCCACCTACCAAATCCGTTCAGTAGTTTCGGCGTGAAAGCGGAATAAACAAACAAACTGACAAACAAACATCCATACTTTCGCATTTATAATATTAGTCAGATGAGATTTACTAAGTCCGATATACAGGGGGTAAATATCGGAACCTCACAGGGTGCTCTACTCATGAAACTGAACGGCTTTTCCTGCTTTTTTACGAGTTGGCATAAAAATGTTCTTTTGATACAAATTGATCGGTTATTAGGCAATTTGGTATGGAGACTCCCAAGTTTTCGGGAGTGTGCTGTTTGCACCCTGTATAATATGAGCGGATAGTTGATTGCGTCAGTAATATGTAAATTATGACATATTGTTTACGAAATTGCTCTTTTATTAAAATTGCAAAAAAAAATTTATAAAAAAACTTAACGATTATGGAAACGACATATCAAATTATGACGCCGTTACTATTTCAGACATATAAAGATATAAAGAGGTCTAGAACGAATATCGTTTTTAAAGTGACGGATTATGTTACAATTACAATAAACTTGTGAACTCAAGACTTCTGCTCTTTTTAAGAGGATCCTGAAATTCTTATAGTCTTTTCATTTTAGATTTTTCGTCTCTTTTAAAAATAATTTTCTATCTGTTACGTTTGTAACTGTCAACGAAATAAGTGTATCTATGGCGGTAACTATTACCTTTTTGAAAACTTTAACAAAAATCGATTAATATAAAAATTAATAAGTAATAGAAAGAATTCAAAAAAGATCACACTTGTTGATGTTTGGAAATTGTATGATATAATTGACTGTCGTATGTACGGCGTGATGCAATTGTTACAAAGACGTAACAGTCCCTCTAGAAACGCCGCTGACAATGATCCACTATCAGATTTATTTACATTGTTACGTACTATACACACGTCGTTACGTAATGGATACGTTTGGATAATTTGTCAGCGTAACGTAATCATTATCACATCATAGTGATTTTAGAAATAAAAATATTTATTTGTAGGACTGAGCAGTACATCGTACCTATTATTGTAGTAGGGTTGTCAAAAAGATTTCTTTAGACCGTTTATGTAGAGATTAGCCTAATTTTCCGGCGATATGCGAAGAGACCTGTAACGGTTGGAGAGCTGGTTCGCGTTATTGAGGCATAAAACAGAAATTACTATGGCAAAAACATTTATTATAACAGCAAACAAAACAGAAGAAGTGACAATGTCAAATCAGAGAAAAAAACCGTAAAAGAGTATATAAAAAAAGCAATTTAAAAGACCCATGTCCTGATAGTGGGGATATAACTAGATGGTAAGTGCACTGGGTAGACAAGACACTGAGTGGGAGACTGGGAATCTGGTCGACTACCGGGTGTGCATTGTAGCATTATTTTTCTAAGGTATGGGAAGAGACCCGTGTCTCTGCAGTGGGGACGATATGGGTTATCGGAAAAAGACTAGTGTAGCAGCAGGAATTAAGTGACTCGTTTAACAAGTGATTCGTGCAGGAGTTTGTATCATTTTCGCCAATTACAATCAGCGAAGATGATATTAAGAACTGTAGCTGCAATATTGGAAAAATATAGGATATCTGCAAAATATAGGTTCGTTCGTTCCGTTATTCCTTACAAAACAAATTCAAAAGTTTTATGTGTAGAAGCCCTACTTTAAACAGCATCCATGTTTTATTATTTTTATCTTATTAAACAAGAGGCATCCCTGCAGTCGGTGAGTTGTTGATAATTTTCAGTAGGACAACAATCTCGAATTTGAGACCGGTCATAATGTAAATATGCCGTAACGTGATACCGTTACACATAGCATAACGTAACGTTTGGTCACTGGCATCGTGACGTCACTATTGTCAGCTGTTCTGGAAGCAGTGTGAAAAACCAATAGTACTGAAGCTATCAAAACCCACGGCAAGAACGCTCTAAAAAGTTTAAAATAAAATAGTTTGTAAAATATTCTCTATCTTATATGCATTCACCATAGATAATTAATGTTATTGTTTCTGAAAATAATTGGAACTTATGAGTTTTTTCTAGTTTCCTATATTCGCAAAAGTCGAAATCCTTCATGTTTGACCGTGGGAGAGTCATGCTTCGGCACGAATGGGCCGGCTCGACCGGAGTGATACCACGGCCTCACAGAAAACCGGCGTGAAGCAACGCTTGCGATGTGTTTCGCTGAGTACGAGTGAGTGAGGGTACCGGAGGCCCAAACTCCCCCATCCCAATTCCCCCCCATCCCCCATCCCATTTCAAAGGCCGGCAACGCACTTGTGTCCTCTGGTGTTGCGATCCGTCTGCTCGATTGCCACCTACATAAAAAAAAAATGTTTATTTTCAATATGAAATTAGCGAAGTTCTTTCTTACGTAAGGAACGGTTCATATTAAAAGTATTAACGCGTTTTATTCGCGGTAACATCCAAAATTATTGTCGATACACCGTAGACATATCTCGGAATCGCTCTATGTTTGAATTGAGTTATTTTAAACATAGGTTAATGGTATGTTAATGGTAGAAATATTCGGCGAATCGAGGAGTCTAAGAAATGGATTGCTGCTTTGTTTACATTTGAATGTTTTATATGAAATGGTCGTAGGTGTAACGAGTGATAGAGATTAAAAGGCATATCAATCTTATTCTTGACTCCTGCATCAGTAGAAACACGACTGCTGACTGCAGTGCATTGTAGATGCATTATAAATGCACTTATGACCTGTCATGACGGTCGCAAACCGTTCGGTCGCAAACGCCGTAAGAAGTGGACTGGTGTCTGTTACTCTAATAAATAATATAATTTATTTTTTTAACACGTAGTGAACTAAAGTAATTCGTATTACTATAGCGATAAGTGTGCGTGCCAAGTGGTAGTGATATCCGTATTAACGCAGTGCGTTTGTTATCGCCATCTCTGTCTATCCCATTCGTGCATACGGACAATGTCACTGTTTCTGCAACGTACACCTCCACCAAGTACAGGTGACCACGAAGGTGTGGGTATCACACATTCCAACTCCACATCGGATATACCTAGCGCGACGGAGAGGAACGCACGAAAGCGTAAGCAACCAGAACAATATGACATGGAAATACAAATTTTGGCAATGGATCGACAGTTTAAAGATGCACTCACAAACTGGGGTAATAAAGTTGACGAGAAAATCTCCACTATCAATGAGTCCGTGTCGACATCAATCACTCATGCTATTACCAACGAATTGAGTAAAGTTACAGCTACGTTAGCGCAACTAAATAGCTCGGTCTTAGGACTCAGAGCGGACAACAATAGCATTAAAGAATCGCTGACTCAGGTAAACTGCCGGCTCAATGACATTGATAAAACACTAGGCGCGTACGACCAACGTCAGAACGAGTTCGATGCCCGTCTTCAGTCATTGGAGGAGAAGTCATCTCACACTAACTCACTTCCGGATGATATATGCTTTCTTAAGAGCAAAGTCGCGATTATGGAACAACAAACAAGAGACTGTAATATTGAGGTCACTAATCTCCCTGAAAGGCGAGGAGAAAATCTGATATCAATCATAACCAACATAGGTACCGTCATAAAGCAAAAAATCGTGCCTACTGACTTGATATCAGTGCACCGAGTTCCTCATGCGGACACTAAGGACACCCGTCCCAAAAATGTAATCGTTAAGCTGACATCTAGGATCCTGCGAGATAATATTATTGCATCGAGCCGTGCTGTGAAAGATCTGACCTCTGAGAAGATAGGAATGGCGGGTACTTCGCAAAAAATTTATCTAAACGAACACCTAACTTTACAAAACAAGCAAATATTTCGAGAATGCCGAGAAAAAGCAAGAACCGCCAATTATAAATTTGTTTGGATTAAACATGGCACTGTTCTTACACGGAAAACTGAAACTTCACCCGTCATTGCAATTCGCTCCATGGTAGATCTCTCTAAGATTAAGTGAATTGTATTAATATACTATCGTAATCACTGCGCACTAAAACACTTATTAATAATATTACATGTATTATGGTTATGTTTCCCATCTGTTCTAAACTACTATAAACCCCATCAGTACTATATTATCATGTGGGCATTAGTGTTTATAACATTAACCTTTAATAATGTAAATCATGTAACTTGGTCGATGTGTATAGATTTCGTAGCTATAACAATATGTGGAACACACCATTACTTACATTACACAGGAATAAATCTACTACTATTCTTGTCTAACTTGCCTCAGAATTACTACTGTAAACAAGCTGTACCTACTGCATTACATATGTGTTATTGTTTGTGCATAAAAACGATTGGAGCGAACAATGGTCTTATAAATACTCAATGTTCTGTCTTAAAACTGACTCGGGACCGCAAAACTGAACACCTGATCTGGCTTCACGTCAAGTCATACACTGAGCTGCGCGCGCGCGCGCATGTGCGCGCGCTCGCGTCTGTTTCATTAGAGGACGGGAGGGCCGCTGAGTGCCGCGTGCATCCGCGACGCTCGGCGGCGCTCGTGTCTTTTGTTGGGTCGGATGACTGCATGGGCGCGCGCCGCGTGCGCCTGTCTCACTGTGAGGACGGCCTTACTCTTTTAATATCACTTAGTAAATCTGTTTGCCATCCGACGTACATAAATACATTCTGCGTATGCATATCTTGTCTTATCACTGCTTTACCCGTACTGATTAATTTTTATGCTTTTAACAATGGATAATAACCTTAATAATATATCAATTTTTTATCAAAACTGTAGAGGACTCAGAACTAAATTACACACTCTTTTTATAAACATACTTTCCCACAACTATGATTTAATAGTTCTAACTGAGACATGGCTTATTCCGAATATTTTTGATAGTGAAATAATTGATTCTCGTTATCATTTATACCGTCATGATAGGGACCGAGCTGCCTCGGGGCGGCGGGATGGCGGCGGTGTGCTGGTGGCCGTGCGGCGCGAGCTGGCTGCCGTGCCCTGTGCGCTGCCGCCGGATGCTGTGCCTACGCCACCGCCGCTTCCCATTATTGACTATATATTACTTGAGTTACGTATAGGGACAAATAAATTTATCATAGGTGGTGTTTACATTCCGCCTAATCAGAATAATGAGGTATATTCATCGTATTTTAATTATTTGCAGGCTATGTTACTAAACTTAAACAATTGCTCGATTTACTTGCTGGGTGATTATAATCTGCCTACACTCGATTGGTATGATAAAGGTAATTACATGGAGCCAATATGCTCTCACGACACATGTAGCTCTAGTAAACAACTTATAAACTTATTGTCACTTCTTAATTGCTACCAAATTAATTGTTTTCGGAATAAAAATAATAGACTTTTAGATTTGGTCATAACTAATGTTTTAAATGGAAACATTACACTTTCTCCCCCTCTAGTACACCCTGATGAAAATCATCCAACCTTTTGTGTAATATCACCGTATTGTATTATTGATAGGACCGTTAAAAGAAAAAAATATTCTACATGCTGCTTTAAAAAAGCTGATTATTCAGCCATCAACGAGGATCTTCTGAAAATGGACTGGGATAAATTACTTTGTGATAAAACTGTCGAGGAAGCAGTATCAGCATTCTATGAAATTATTTATGGTCTAATACGTAGTTATGTCCCGCTTAAATCTGTAAACTTAGATAGTTATCCTGTATGGTTTAATTATAATTTGATCAAGTTATCTAAAAATAAAAATAAGGCATGGATTAAGTGGAAAAAATTTAAGAATAGCTCTGATTATGACATTTTTTCTTCATATAGAACAAAATTTAAAAAAGAATCGGAAATGCGTTATAGACAATACATAAATCTAGTAGAAGATAGTGTGAAAAAAAACATAAAATACTTTTGGACATACGTTTCTAGTCGCAAACAAAGCGCAGATATACCCAATAGTGTAGTATATCATGATATATTGTACAGTGAACCTGTTGATATCTGTAATCAATTTTCTGTCTTTTTTAAGTCTGTTTTTGAACCCTCGGATGTTACTGATACCCTTGACATAAACCACATTGAAATAAATGACACAAACTTTAATAATAATATTTTAATTAGTAATGTTTCATTTTCTTACGACAACATATATAAAGAAATACTAAGGCTGGATGTCTCTAAGGGTTCAGGAACAGATAATCTGCCTCCATGTTTCCTGAAGTCGACTGCTGATTCAATCTGTAAACCACTTTATAATCTTTTTAACAAGTGCCTTCAAGACGGTGTATTCCCAAAGATCTGGAAATCAGCTCGTATAGTTCCTGTATATAAATCTGGTTCCAAAAGAGATGTTGAGAATTATCGTCCAATTTCGATTTTACCAGCCCTGTCAAAGCTTTTTGAAAGACTTATGCACAATTCCATTTACCCTAGCTTACACACTATCATTATACCACAGCAACACGGGTTCGTTCAACGTCGCTCCACTATAAGTAACCTAGTAGTTTATACAACACATCTTTTTGAAAATATTGATTGCAACAAACAAACTGACAGTGTGTACACAGACTTTCGAAAAGCTTTCGACAGGGTTGACCATAAACTGTTATTAGAGAAAATCGCTTTTAATGGCATAAGAGGTAATCTTTGGCGTTGGTTCAAATCTTACATTTCTAATCGCACACAAAGAGTGGTCATTAAAGGATATGAATCAGACTGTGTTAATGTAACCTCAGGTGTGCCTCAAGGTTCGATTTTGGGCCCCTTACTCTTTATACTGTACATTAATGATATTAATACATGTTTCAAACATTGTGACTTCTTACTGTACGCTGATGACCTGAAAGTATACCATACAATAAACAATTGTAATGATCAAATAAATTTTCAATGTGACCTGGATCGTCTCACAAATTATTGCGAAAAGAATAAGCTCTGTCTTAGTATTAATAAATGCAAATCAATAACATTTACGAAAAAAAGAAATATTTTTACCTATGATTATTCTCTATGTAACACTACATTGGAAAAAGTTATGTCTATTAGGGATCTTGGTGTAACGTTGGATGGTAAACTTACATTGGACCTGCACGTTGACAATATTGTTAATAAGGCATATAAAATGTACGGTTTTGTGATGCGGGCCAGTGCGGACTTTAAACAGGTATCTACTTTCCTTTATTTGTATAGGACACTTGTTCGTTCTCAACTCGAGTATGCGGTACAGATATGGAATCCCTTATATAATAAATATATAAATAACATTGAGATGGTGCAAAAGAAGTATCTACGTTGTATGTACTACAAATGTAACCGTAAACGTCTACCGTACAAACAATTGTTAGACAAATATAAACTGTTAGAGTTAAAAAGTAGGCGGCTCCAGTTGGAAGCAATGTTTTTGTATGACATCTGTCATAATAGATTTGACTGTATTCCACTAACCAATAGCTTATCTTACAAAACTCCAATTAGACTTTCTAATCGATCAACACGTGCTCATAAATTATTCTCCACTTCACTTTGTCGTACTAATGCTGGAAAAAGATCTCCACTATATCGGTGTGTCTCCACTTATAATAAATATTTTAACGACAGCGATATCTTTAGTTTACCGGTAAAAAAATATAAAATTTTTATAATTGATATTCTAAATAGGACATTATGATCTCGTATCGTAATCAAAATTGTTATATGTATATTTGTATACATATATTAATATTTGTATACATTAATATACAATAAATATAAGATAGCTTTCCCTTCTTATTTTACCTGTGGTCAACGTTGTTGGTTTCATAATTATTAAGCATTGTATTTCTTTATATATTATACTTACCCTTATTATGTTACTGTTTGTTGATCCTCAATAAAGAAAAAAAAAAAAAAAAAAAATGACTGCATATCTCGACGTTTGAATCGGAGGAAGCGGCCCGTTCGCGAGTGGATTGTTCTCGGAACTTCGATGTGAACAGGGTGTTCACTTAATGTATTTAAGGGTTTGGCTATAAAACATTTTAAATGAATATCCAGGGAAAAAAGCACAAACCAAAAAAAAAAAAAACATATTACATTTTTAAATTTCATTTCACAAGGCCCTGAAGTAGAATACTTGTAAAATTTTATTAAAATTATGGAAAAAACTACGATGTACGTTTTGTATTAGAAGGAGAATCAACTAATGATTGCTTACACAACATTTTGACGAGGATGATTGAGTGAGGGTATAAGAGAGTCCGAGACAGACCTGCTAAGTGGTGCAAACTGGTCACTAGCGTCATACTACAGCTGTAGGCAGCACGCGATTTCCTATAGCCAGGTCGAGGGAGAGCACTCTGCACCTCTACGCTATGACGGTCACGCCCTCAGCATTGAGGGAACTACGAATTAATCTGAAAGAAAAGACGAACGAGAAAAACTGGAGCAGTATCCAAACTTCTACAGGTTGGCGGCCATTATTTCTTATTATCTCTTCCACGTAATCTTTGAAAAAATAAAATCTTTTTTGGAAAATTAATTTTCCTATTTAACTACATATAACAGAGCCGACATTGACGACGATTTGTCAACCCAAAAAGACGATTGTTACGACGCTTCGCACTCTAAAATCCACCAAGTCTGGCTATTGGACTAATGAAACTAAATATACACCCGAAAAACATTACTGTCCAGATGGGCAGTCGAGTAAAAGAATAATAAAATAACACACTCCAAGCTAGCTATTAATTCTGTTACCAGGAGCGAAAGTAACAAACATCCTGTAGATACATGATATAGACGCAGTAACAACGTTAACATCGCAAATCTGAAATACTCTCCCACACGATTCACGGAAACTCGCACGAAAATGAGAAAACTCGTGTTTGGGTTCAAGGGAACGCATTTGTTTATCAATCTGATTGATAACAAGGCCGCTGTGCTTTGGCGATCAAAGGAGATTGGTTTCAGGAGTTTGGTGGGTCGGTGCCGGTGGTGGGTTTGTTGGAAGAGATGTCAGTCTTGATGGGTTACCAGGAAAATGATCAGTTGTGGTTGTGTGTGTTGCAGAGGATGTACTGCAAGTACAGTGTCTTTGGTCTATGTTTGTCTGTGTTTTGAGGATAGATGGTTTATTGTGCCTTACGTATGATAAGAAGGAGAAGAATGGCTTTGATTGAGAGAGAAGATCGGTTCTGGCAGAATACCAGCGCTGTAGTAGGTATTTACCTTCTTACAGCATATGCTGAGTCAGGACCGGTTCCTGAGCACAGCACTGCATTGATTAATATATTTAAATCACTTTTGTAATAAATAATGTATGTATGTGTTGTGTCTTTGGAATAAATGGTTTTCTTTCTTTCTTTAAGATAGGAAGAAAATGTCATTAATAAAGGAGTATAATGGATGAACTGTATCAGCACAAAAGTGAAGGGTGCGCTGAACATTAAAAAGTGATTCGTAATATGTATTACTATATTTTTAAAGATGTATGTACATACCAGCAATTTAAACTTGTCTTTCTTTCTTCAAATGTTTTAAAATCAACCGGGTGAGTTGCTTAAAAATTCATGGATTCGGTTTTCACGAACTCTAGGATTTCTTAAGGAACAACATATTTGGTAATGTCGTCAAGGAAATCTGTAGGTATCAATACAATTGTATCATGGCATAATGACAGACTGATATATTGTACAACGCACAGCCTATTGAAGATTGGGATGGGGCAGACTTTCCAAGGGCTTGGAAAGTCTGTTTCACGGAAGAAAGAGGTAGGGGGAAGGGCCTTAAAGACGCGTTTGTACCAGAACCGATGTCGCCGAAATCACACATCAACACCTAGTATATTTACGCACTACTAATGCAAGAAGGCCTTTGATTGGACCATAAATATAGCACGTAAAAATATAAAAAAAATAGCAACATTGAAATCTATTACTTCGTCCATAAAGCTCATACAAAATGAGCAAATAGAGGCGTATTTGATAGTGACATCTAGTGCTGAGTAGCAGAAACTCCAGATGACGGAAAACTCCAAAAGCGCTTCATAAACGTCCTAGCGAAATTAAACTTTCACTGCATATTAATAAAGCACAACTTTATTTACCTATAACTAGTACACGTCATTACTACGTCATTTCCGTTCGCTACTCGATTAGGGATGTAAGTAATCTTCTATCACTGAAATATCGATATCCGGAAATATTTCCCTTGAAACACCCGATGTTTCTGGAAAGGGGTCGTCCATTAATCACGTGATGTTTTTGGCAATTTTTTAGACCCCTCCTCCCCCTGATGATATGTGGTGAGGTTTTAGACTACATCGCCACAACCCCCTACCCAAAATCACATGTATTTTTTGGTACAAAATATTATCTTTAAATACAGGTACAATGTAATTTAATTCTTGAAAATTTAAGCACCGTGATAAAAATGACCAGACAGACATTTGTTTCTGACTGTCTGACGCCGTTTCGAACTTTGGGATGAGTTAAAAATATGAGCGCCACGACGCCTGAGGGTAATGAAAGGCGATGTAAGATTTTACTATGGAAGGTGGCCTATGGCCGACGTTTTTTTTCAAAGTTGAATACCCTTGAATCCTTTATAAATCGCTAGTGAACATTTAGATGGTGAAAAAATATGATAAGTCGTTTAGTGTTTCCACCAGTTTCGGACATATTTCGTGACAAAGATGGCCCTACCATATATAGGACAATAAAAATCATTTATATCTCTGCAACCGGTGATGTTACGAAAAAAATACCTATTACATGTTTCATCATTTAGCTATCCTCTATCGATTTAAGTAGGTTTCAAACTGCGACACAACTTTCGTGAAAATTCGACAGGTCATAGGCCACAAATGTCCCTACCCCTTTATACGATAGTGTTGCCGCCGTGTGTGATAGCTTGCTACAGTCACACACGACAGCAGCAGATATCGTAAGATGAAATAGCACAGTATAGCGTCCGTGTGATTTTTGAAAAGGTAGAGTATATAATAACGTAACGTAGACAAATTATAAAAAAAAAAATAAGATTCAGCTTTACTTATCTACTGATACACTCATGGCGTCATTCTTAGTATGCGAGTAATTACAGCTTTAAACTCGCACTCACAGTATAGCGCCTGTGTGTGAAGCCCTTTATTTGTAGTGTGGCGAGCTATATTTAGTATGTGACGCCCTTTAGGCTGTAGAGCGTACCAAAGAATTATTTACATACATACCTACAAAATCCTTCGGTAGTAGGGAATGAACAAAGGTTTGACATTTGCCAATAAAATGTATCTAAAATATACACATTATAAACAACTGGAAGGATAATAAAATCAACTTCTCTTTTTATCGATATCGATAATATATTGTCAAAGATAAATGATTGCACATCACTATTTAGAACACACGAGAATGTTGGTGGACCAGGCCGACTTATGCTACTGACGTATGACTTTTATTACTCTCACATAAAGTTTAAAATTATCTAATTCGTTCGGGATAAAGCTTTGAATTAAATTAAATTCAATTTTAAATTGAAATATAAAATACAACATTTACCGGTGAAATGTAATGCCTTCATTATATGATATTTTTTCTGTGCTTCTATTTCTGCACTCTAAAACAGCACAGTATCGCATGTTTACGTGTTTTTTTATTTTATTTATCCGAGAACATCAGCCGTCCGGTGCCGCATAGTACGCGATTGAGAATGAGTGCGTCCTGTACTGCAGCGCTAATTTATGACACGCGAGATCCGCCTACTTACCACTTCCCCCTACCTCTTTCTTCCGTGGTCTGTTTACATGGTTTACATCATAAATCTGCTAGGGTAAACCCTTAACGATAAACTTTTTAAATGTAACGAACCATGAAAAAACTCTGTCGTATAGGTAGATACAGAATATTAGAGACAAAACATTGGGCATAAATGTGGAAGATAGCAGAAGTTGTTGTTTATGAGTTTTACTTTACAATTCTGTAAATGTCAATTATACATTTTTCTAAGCAATGTTATCAACCATTGTTAAGATGTAAAAAAATTCCTGTCATCTACAATACCATCATTACTGTACAATCACATATAAATGAAATGAATGAATGAAAACCCATAAAAACGACGAAGGAAAAACCAAATGTAGTGAAATAACCGCTGCGTGTAAATTAAAGTTCATAATATGCCATTGTTAACCAGCCCGGCTAAACGGAAGGAATTTGGCCAGCTCCAGCAGACAGCAGACCATTTCGCATATGGCGTATGGCGACCCTGGCCATAAACTTCAACTCAAAAACAATGCCTTCAATCTGCAACACAAAAACGATCCATAAAGGACTCTATTTTTAAACTTCTAAAACTGAAATTGGTTTGAAACTCCTGCGACGGTTACAACTTTTTGAATCAATCACTTAATGATGTAAGTTTGTCCCTGTCCCGCTCTGAAGTTTGCGTGTTTTATTGTCATTTCGCTCTAGCAATCAGTTTCAAGTGCACAGGTGCAGGATGTTGCTATCTCTCTCGCACTTGTTGTTTATCGTGGCTCGTGTTCGAATGAATGCTTTGACTTCGTCAGTCTCCGGTACCGACCGTCGAATGTAGACGCGCGAGCTCAAATTTTAAATACAAACTTGAAAGCTTTTTGAAAGTGTTCTTTCTTTCTTTTTTTTCTCACTTATTTTGTTTGTGTTTTTTTTTGCAAGTGCCAATGACAATGTGTGACATGCCAGTGTTTTATGCAATGTGATCTTTTTGGATGGCTCTTGGCAGATTTTGGATTCGCCCTTTTGTTTGGGTGCACCGTAATTTGTTTCTGTGAAATCGGTACGGTTTTAGCTTTAAGTTTGAAAAGTGCTTTTATTTTGTTGTTTTAAGGGTGGGATTGTTGCTGTGTTAATTTTTAATTACGAAAAAATCGATTCCAGTTTCCTTTGAGAAGTATTTACCTAGTTAGGTATGAAGTATTTCCCGGAATCTCTACCATAATAAGTTGCACTGACCATTAGACTATCATGTTTATTCCACGAGATTATTTCTTAAGCATTTTAATTGAACTTGCAAGTGATACGTGTATTTATCATTTATGGTTAGCAAGAAACATGGTGGCCTTGTTTATAAACAAACAGTCTAGTTGAAGTATCAAGATCAAGGAAAGATTCAGATGAATCAAAACATTACGCACATTAAATCTTGGAGATTATAGTTTTATTGATTTAAACATGATTGCAGTTAATAGCTTCACCAAGAGATCAAAGAATCAAAATGTGATGTTTGTTCAGATGAAATATGAATTTGATGACCGTGGAGTAAACATATTTACATATCTATCTATATTCGCATTACCTAAACAGGGTGACTGAATATGCCAATATGATTGAATGAAATCGTATTGAAAATTAAGTAAGACTCTCATACAAACCAATCAGGTGATGGGTCCGTTTTGTGTGAGGAGAAGTAAAAACAAATTATGCTACTTCAGCAAACTTCTAGAACAAATTATGTATTGGGTGAAAGAAGTTGCTTTTAGTGATAAGACCGCCCAAATTCTACTATGTAGGTAGGTAGTGTTATTCTTGTGTTTTATTGGTACTGCGATAAAATTATTTTTATTTAATTTAAAATAGCGCAGCCTTTGGCGTTTGAGCAGTTATTCTTGTTTAATATGTACGATCTTGTAAATCTTTACTTAATAAATTAACATCATAGTGCTGCTTTACTTGCTTAAAAATTTTAAAGTGCGCTGTACATCCGCGTTTAACATGGTGCGACAAAATTGATGTATGATATAAGTACTCACAACTTTTAATTTAAGTCTTTGCTGAAATAGAAAAAGACAAATTTTAGGCTTGTCGTGCGAATAGATTAGTTTATTTGCTAATTACGCTTGGGAAGTTCCAAATCCAGTAAACGGGAAGGGCCCGGGACCTATTTCGCTGCACTCTGTATAGAAGTGTTAAACTTTGCGATCTTTGACTGGTTATTCAACCAGCTATCAAATTTTCATCAATCCTAGACGTGGTTAACAAAAACTCTTCGAGTACCTAGTTACGTGTATAGCAAGACCAATATACGTACGAGGAATTCAAGCTACCTATACAAAACATTATAGGCATATAACAAAACAATTTTATTGCATACAAGATATTTTCAGTTAATGGAAACACGCGAGTCATTTAAATCGATTCTTACAAGAAATAAAAACAGATTCCGATAAAACCTAACAGGGTTTAAACTTGGTAATTTTAATACGTATTTCATTTGTATGATCAATATATAATTTTATTATACAATGTGATATTTTTCATGGCAGATATGAACATATCCAGGACATTATTTGGATCAAATATTGACAACTTTTGTTAAGTACTTCTAAAATAAATGCCAAAAAAATTTAACTATCTCATACAAATCGGTCGTCGAATTGTCCATTTTCAAAAGAGTCCACAAGTTTTGTAATTTATTTAACTACAAAGTGATATTAGAAAAGTTTTCACTTTTGACTCGCAAAAAAATATGGGTATGTTCGTTCAAGTCCGCCATTAAAAATCGCCTTGTATAAATATACAAATGGAATACGTATTATAATAAAAAAGTTTAAGCTGTGTTAGGTTTTATTGGAATTTGTTTTTAAATACTTGTGAGAATCGATTTAAATGACTAACGTGTGTCTTGTATAATTGACTTGTAAGTACATATAAGTGTATATCATGTATAGTTAATTAATTTCAAGGATAATTAATATTGTAAATGACACTAGTATTCAATAATTCGCTCGGACGCACAATATCTTCTTTGAAAGGTTGTCATAATTCGGTATGACTTCATTGAATCAAAATAGTGGAACCTGTTCAGTGTTACGTTCTATTTTCCTTGTAGTGACTTCATTTGTCAAATAAAGGAGAGCTTGCGAGTTCGCTTGTGTAGAAGTTAGATGTAAACAGCTTGTCAAATCTGCTAAGAATTCAATTTTTAACCTTAAAACCCTGTTTCTTCCATTTAGGGGGTCGGTATTTGAAAAATCTGTCTCTCTACATCCTTTAAAACAAACACTTCCCGAAACGTTGAGTGTACAGGTTCCGCGTGGTAGGGACTTAGTACTAGGTAGAAAAAAAATGACGATTTAAAAGTATGTGTAAAGCATCTACTTAAATAAAAAACATTTTGAGTTGAGTTGAGTTAAGGAACATAATATGTCAATAACTTTTAAAGATTTGTCCTACAAAGAATCCTTTCAAAATATAAAATGGTTCTTGGCTCCCACATTGTCCATCACACTTATACATGCGTCAAAGGACAAAATAGGCACAAAATTATAATATGAAATGTCCAATAAGTGTTGAAAATTAACAGTCAAAAGGAAGTCTACGAGCTTCTTTTAAGCCGATTGAAACCACGACCTTCTTTTACATCTTTCGTTTCTTCTATCACATCTTTTGCAATATGCTTTATTTATCTTTATTCACCAAGACAGTTTTCTACAATAACTTGCCAATAATAATTCGGAGATCTGCCAACAAATCTATATTAATGTAGTTATAAGACACCATAAGGCGAATAATGCCAGGTGCAAAACAACATATGCGTTCGTTGTTTGCGCTCTATCCGTACGAGTATCTAATGCACATGTCTGTTAAGGATATCACTATACTGTCCTCATAGGAAAGAAAGCCGCAAAGGATACGGAAACTGCTTATGCTTTGCGGCCTTCTTACAGTATAAACAGTCGTTCGTAAACAACACACAGTGTCCCTATCAGTATCAGATACCTATAAAAATATCGCTCATTTATTATCTCTCACAAGGTATCACAATACTTGTACTTCCGAGTTGGACCATGTTTGTAGAAGATATAGTATTCGTTACATATGTAGATAAGAAAGTGCTAAAGTAAATGAAACAATGGGCGTTGATATTGCAAGTTTTGCTGTTGTTTTTTACCCTCAATTGGTAAGCCCTTGGCATCATCTCACGTGGTGGTAAGTGACAATGATGCCGAAGATGGAAGCGGGCTTACCAAGATTCCCCAATGCAATGGGGAACTGACTCTATCTGTTCAATATTATTTGGAATTGGCACTGTGCCTTAACGAACTTCTACAATCGAATTTAATAGAACTAGCAAAAGGAATACGTGCAGTAATCTTACATCTCAGTGACAGGTTGCTTCCAAGATGTACTGCGTTGAATCGTCTCCAACAGACTTCGTCGTAACGTTGTCACTGGCTCTACAGTAGCATACCCTGGACCCTCATACAAATACCGTGTTACCTACTATAAGCTAAGCTACGCGTAAATGTGTGTCTTGCGTGGCTTGCGCTTAGCAATCGTCACCGCATGTAACCCGCAGGGGGTGAGGTCGCTTTTAGCGAGGGGCAGGGAGGTAGACATACTTTACTCAATACTAATGTCTATACTGATCATACTTTAGAAATTTATTTAAGGTAATGATGTTGATTCTGTCCTCCTTGAGGCGGCTGAAGAAATAGTCAACAAATTACATAGTTATCCAAAGTCAAGCAGTTATAGTATAATATTTAATAATATTATAATTATTACAATGGTAAATTAATTAGAGCTTCAGGTTTGTCACAGTAGCTTAGAACACCTAAAGTGGTTTCTAAAATGGACGCTTACGTCATAAAAAATGGTGGCCATTGAATCATCTGCCACGATGACTTATTTGTTATGGTGGGAGTTTTTGCAGGCATTCGTGTTTGCAAGAAATCGCTTCTCTTGAAATAATTGCACGCATTTTTTGTTTTTTGCTTTTTCGTTCAAGTTAATTAAATCAACAGCCATATTAAACTAAGAGAAAATTGTTTTTTTTTTTAATGAAAATGTTATGAATAGAAGCCTCAGTTTTCGTGCCCTAAGCCTATAAAAGTTACACCCTGTATATTTATGAACTTATAGAATGGTAAATAAATAAAGAACATTATTGTGTTTTGGTGAGGGGACAAGCTAATTACCCTATTGCTTCGGTAAATCGCCCGCTACCACTTTTGGTGCCATCAGCCATTATCCATCACTTAGGCGATACTAAGTCAAGGATGGACACACCAATTTCGAAATTCACACTTTGACACAGGTGTTACACTATACCTAATAAATATTTAAGACCACCCATGTTTTTTCAAGCCTTGCTCAATCTCTCCATTGTTGAAAACGCAAATAATATTTTGCAAGAGTAATTCGCACTTACATACAGAATGTAAAAGAAAACTTCGATATTTGATGTGTAGATAATTTTGCAACGGGTGAAACTGAATAGGTGTAGGAATAATGATTACTGGTCTGTATTTTATAAATAAAAGGTGCTGGCACCCAATAACCAGTGTATTCAAAGTTTCAAAGCAAAAAGGGAAGAAGTCAAAAAGACAGTATATCAAAAGATAAAAAAACAAACAGAGTAAAACAAAGTATCAAAAAAGGTACATTTCAACTCAAAAAAGGCCCGATTCTGCACATTTCTCTTTCTATTGATCAACAGCATTGTTCTTGGCGCAACTTTTTTGCAAAGTTAGTTCAGTGATGTCTTGGAACTGAAGAAGTTCAATAAGATGAGTATAGGAGCTACAGTTAACTTATTTAGTTACATCCTTATATCTTAGTTCAAACAGTGGACACTGTCAGGTAAACTCACCTTATCTCTGGCCAGAGGCGGGACAGTGTTCGTATTGTGTTTCAGTGTTATCGCCAATGAGGTAATGCTCCGCTTGTAACTTGTAATGTGTTGCATCTATTTCGGTACATTAACTCCGAGGGCGGCCGTCTTGCACCCATTAATCGATACATTTTTGATGTCAAAACAATAGATAGGTTTATGATTTATATAGTATATCTATGGAGATGACGTTCGGACGGAACATTGGATATGGTACTGTTTTTTTTTTTAACAAATTTGAACCCAGTATTGAGCCAACGCGGAGACCATATCGACCACTAGAATGTCATAAATGTACTAAACTTGTTAAAGGAGTGGTCGTGAAAGGTTTCGGATTATAAAATGAGCTGAATGAATCCGACGCAACTTACAGTTAAGGCATGTTCGCAAACTTAGTCTTTTCATAAAAATGGATCAGCAAATTCATGGAAAACATCAGTCAGCTAAAGACTTAGCAATTGTGGAAAAAAGCTTACTTTGAGAAAAAAGTATATTTAAAAGCTAAGTTTTTTTGGGAACAGCTTTGTTATTTTCTTAAAGTTTTGTTTAATTTCATGAATTGGAAATCTAATATTCAGTTTGAAACGGTTCCATCTACTTTAGTTAGAGTTTATCTGTAGACTTTCATAATTGTGGAATGTCGGTGTTGAAAGATCGCTCCATTGTATATTGTCTCGGTAAAGACTAACTCAACTATACATACTATTGTTCGCGTCGGAGAAATCGTTAATCATGGGCCGATGAGAAGTTTCCTGAAGCATTCCATATAAAAATATGCTTATCTTGTGATTAATTAATGTATTTATGCAGGTTGTAAAAAGATCACTCTCGGGAACTTGAACGATGGTCTGCAGTCATGAAACTGAGGTACCTTTACCAAGACAACTATAGAGAATTCTCAAAAAAAAAAGGATTATCGATCCGAAATCAATTTGTATGAAATATCGAAAAATGTGTACCTATGTGTGAGTGCATCAATTTTTTCCCGTTTCATTACGATAATTTTATAAGTTGGGACCAAATAAATATGTTAGGTGTCTGGGGACAGATCAGCTTGTTTAGATCAATGTAACCACAAAAACTTTTCGTGTCTATCGTCATTGATCAAAATGTTATTGTAAAAAGGAATAGGGTTATCTAGTATTTGCTTTTTAACCGACTTCAAAAAAAGGAGGAGGTTCTCAATTCGTCAGAATATTTTTTTTAAAATTTTTTTTTTATGTATGTTCACCGATTACTCGAAGACGCCTGAACCGATTTGGAAAATTCTTTTTTTGTTTAAAAGGGTATACTTCACAGGTGGTCCCATATAAATTTTATCGAAATCGATTCAGCGGTTTTTGAGAAAATCAACAAAAACATAGCAAAATTGGAGTCGTTGCGATTGAAGTCGGTTGATTTTAACGTATTCAGCGTGGTCATAAACTGTAAGATTTAGTTAGTACAACAATCCACAAGCGAATTATGATAAAACTACTTGACTTTCCGACTGCCTTATTGATCAAACATTCTTATGTCAAGGCCAAATAAGTTACGAAAGAATTGTTGTTAGATCATCATGTTCAGTCTCTGGTTTCCATAAAACAATGAATCCTAGCTAGATCCTATAGTTTAATGCCAGAAAACCTGGCGTTATTTAAACCTTGCGCCAGAATATGTATTAATGGGTTTATTTTATGGATATTCATTTGGCAATACAAGACAATACAAACTTTGTATGTCTCTACTCATGAATTTGAATAAGTTTCTCCAAAGGAAAGTGTACATGATTAGCAAAAAAGGGAACTTACTGTACTAAGTTGTCGTAGGTTCACCAATCAACTGATGGACTAGTAGAAAAAGCCTGATCTTTTGCGAATAGTCTTGTCCACTTCAGTTTTTTTCAAGCATTTAAAAAGGACTCTATATTTTGACATAGTATGCGTAAAATATCACATTGGTAGATAGTAGCTTGGCAACATTACATATTTCGAGGAATAAGTGATATCAAGTTTCTAAATCTGAGGCACCATCTTGATGACAAGTGATGATGATGCCGAATACGGTAGCTGTCATTAAGGATATTGCTAGTTCTTCCTTAACTTTCACTGCTGGGGCACGGGTCTCTTCCCATACCTCGGGAAGGTTAGGCCATACTCCACACACGGGGGCCAAGTCCGGATTTTACTTCTATGCACTTTAATCTTATCACGTATTAGGACAACCAGATTTCCTGCTCATTTTGAACTTGATTCGTTCAGGTTATTTACCTTTACCTTGAAGCGATGTTTACAATGAAGCTTAACTCATGTCAGTGTCAGATTATTATCAGATTGCTACCTATCAAAATGTTTTCCGGAATTAGGGCTAATGCCGTGTAAAAGGGGAATTTTATTTTACCCTTCCCCTAATAGGTTGCGTGTTGAAACAAATTACCTATAAACAACTGGTTAGTAGGTACATCGGTGTGACGCATAGATAATTTTTAGATTTTACCTTTGAACGGTATAAGTATACATATAGTTAAGTTAGACAGAGTATTCTTTTAAGTCATTGGAGCTTCTTTAAACTTATAATTGATTATGGTTTTGTTAACTAGTCCCTAGTCTATCGGAGGACCTGCCGACTAAAACTTTCATTATATTTTCGGTAACTAGGCCCCTGGTCTATCGGAGGACCTGCCGACCGAAACTCGTATCTTGTCACAACTAAATCTCCTTCGCAGTAAATCTCTTTGTTACGACTTGACGCTTTACGTAAAGATTTTAAAGACGTTAGTTGTCAAACGGTAACGTTACTGTAATTACTACATACTTTTTTTTTATTATATAGGAAGGCAAAAGGCTGACGGCCCACCTGATGGAAAGTGGTTACCGCCGCCTGTGGGCATTTGCAACACCAGGGGTGCTATCAATGCTTTGCCGATCGTTCTTTAGTGAAGTCGCTACTAAATGAATCATTTTGGGTCTTGTCCTATTGAATTACTTGCTAGCTTGGTGGTTAGTGCGCTTATCTGCTAAGGTAAAGATCGTGGGTTCAGTTGGTGGGTTCGTTTTTCATCAGTGTATGCATGTTTAGAAGTCTCTAGCATATAACCGGCTTAATATATTGTAAAGTGTGACTTGTCCTAATTAAGGATTGTAAAATATATACCCAAAGGTTACTGATTATCATAAAACTCTGCTCCCAATAGTACAGGGAATCTCTATTGTAATAGATAGATGAACGTATGTGATGTGTTATAAAATAATAATAATAATAATAATAATAATAATAATAATAATTCTTTATTACAGCCAAAGAAGCCATACAAATATATATATCTTAAGATACAATAAATACAATAAAATAATAAAAGATACAATAAAGCAACACATACCAAATAGAGCACGGGCAGCAATCTGATCACATTATTTGTGTTATTTTTATAAAGGTTATACCTTACATTCAGAACGCTTTAAGCCCATAGAGCCTCTAAATTAACTATCAGGGCAAAACCAGAAATGTTGAAAAACATCGGCCTCGCGTAAACGTCCGTAACAAGTAACAACACAGCGCACGCAGGAACGTCGCTTGCGCAGTTTGATTGCCGTCGTATGCCGTATCGCGTCGTAAACTGCGGTGAGGTCATGCCGGTGGTGTGACCAGTGTGTGCTGACCTGGGTTAGGTGTCTTGCACATTTATTGATGTACTATACTGAAAGAAACGGAACTGAAATAACGGTCTTAACTTCATATATTTTTTGTAAGGGCTCGTTTGTATATTAAAATTTTAAGAGCCTCCTTCGAGCATCCCTCTGTCCGTATACCGGAGCAGCCACGCGTGGCTAGGATATTCCAGAATTATGTTACTCGTGGAAAATGGGGGCCCCGTTTTAGTGTTAATAATATAAATGCCATTGTAAATTCGTGTAGACCGGGATTTCACGAATTTAACGCGTTATTTTCATGAAATCGGTTTTAAATCTCTAATACCGCGTAATGAACCTTCGCTCTGGTGATCTTATTAGAACCGTTTTTTCGTGAACAAGTTAGCGTTCCTAGAACAACTTACAGAAAATCTGCCTCGCACTGTAAAATCCATTAAGCTAAGATATGGTAGTCTGTTTAAGATGGTATCAGCCAAATACCCTTAGGAAATCGGGTAAAAAATGATTTCTTAGTATTTCTTTGTATCTCATTTATACCTAGCTACCTCCCCGCTTAGTTTCTTCGCTCCTTCAGTACAATTTCAACAATTTTTATGTCTCCATAGCTCTATGCGCGGCGGTCCTACGGCGGTCTTATCTGGTCCACCCGCGTGTGCGCCGATAGAGAGAGGTTTTATTTCGCTCTGTGTGTCATTTTGTACCGCAGTTGATTTGTATGAGACTGAGTGTCTTGTCGCTATTGAGATGAAAATTATGGTGTTGTGTTATCTACCAGTTTACCAGTGAAGAGGGTGGTCTGTCTGTGGCCACATAGCTGTCAAAAGGGTGAACCGATTTGAGTGTGATTTTTCTTGTTTGAAAGCAGGTTTCGTCGCGGTTAAACATGCTTAAAAATTACAAAGGTATATTTAGTTATCTTTCTACATGGACTACATTGCCGGATCGATAAATCATTGAACTTCTTGAGGTAAACAATACCTTCGTTGTTTTGAAAATACTACTGTATTCATGTGGCCTAATTTTCTGAACTCACGGGTCGTTGCCTCCACGTTGCCTCAAACTAAATCGGTTTCAAACTCAAAACGATTACGAGAAATTCCCTCAAATTTTTTTCACGGAAATCTCTTCCCAGCGTCGAACATTGAACAGTTCTAAACGTCTTCCTAATTATACACTTTGGACGAACAATTTCTACTGAGCGCGGTTATTTTTGAACAGTTACTGAGATCTATCGCGAGATACACATGTACACAGATACAGTATGTCACAAAACTGATTTAGGATATTTGCATCCATTTGCTAATTTCGCTTTAGAATATTTTATTGTGTAAAAACAATACCAGAAAAATAAGAACAATAATCATTAGGCGGCCCTCTTAGTGGCAACATTTTTTTTCCTAAAATAAAAATAATTATGATTAGTTTATCATCATCTTCTTGTTCAATCAAGCACGTCGTACAACTTTCTGCCTCGCACAACCAAACTGTGGAATGAATTGTCGCCTGCGGTATTTCCGGACCGATACGACCTACAAACCTTCAAAAAAAAGAGCGTACTCCCAATTCAAAGGTCGGCAACGCATTAATGAGTCCTCTGGTGTGGCGGGTGTCTATGGGCGGCGGTAATCGCTTACCATCAGGTGGTCCGTCTGCTCGTTTGCCTCCTATCCCATAAAAAAAAACATGTCCTATTACCACGACCACTTGACCAGTCGAACACGCAAAAACAGTGTGGCGCAATTTTATCTGAATTATCGGGATTTTTATCGGGAGCCGGGTCGTTCCCTTCTCTCAAATATGGTTGAGGGGAGCGATGGCTGACTCTCGCGTTATACTCGTGATCGGGTGCTGTCCGTGTGAACTGGCCTGCTCTTGTCATTGGTTTTTGGAATTGTTAGTCATTAGCTACAAATAATTTTTACTTTTATCTTTTTTTGAATCCTTTCTTTATTCTTCTTTCTTTATTCTTGTATATTTTATTTACAGACATGACATTGTATAATTCATTTATTGATCTAGCATTAAGATTTAATAGAATATAAGACTTAAAAAAAAATGTGTTGGAGGGAGTTTCTTTAGGGCCCGCCGTTTCTTCTCACTCCGCAAACACTTCCCGAAACGGTGGGTATACGAATTCCGAGTGGTAGGAACCTAGATAAAAGAATGACGTTCGAAAAGTGTACACTGCTACCTACTTCGAATAAAATATTTTCATTGTCATTTTCATTAACTTATTTAAAACATCTTAACAATCCAAATGTCTTTATTGGCTGTAAGTAAGGTTACAATGGGGTCCTTCGCCACCTTTTTTTTTTGTATAGGCTCGTCTGATATATTTCTAGTTACACTCCGTATCTTCACAGTGTACAATACCACCGCCCACGGAAACTCGGCTTTGGAAGTATTTAGTAATTGTTTCACAGAACGCTTGTTATCGTGTCACACCCACACCGCTTTTAGGGTTCCTTCCACTCTACGAGTTTTAAGGTACTTGTACTTAAGAGATCCAGTTTTTTTTAACGAGGCGATTGGAAAATTTCTAACACAACATGGGTTTCACACAGGAAAGGTCTGAAAATGTTTTAAGTGTGTATTCGTGAATAGGAGAAATTGCTGTAAAATACAAAGTCTTAAACTTTTGATTTTTATTGAAACTTATTCTTTAGTTGCCCTTGTTGAATAACTTTCAAAGCAATAGCTTAAAAAATGAAGCGAAATTGTTCTAAAAAATAATTATATACCAAAGCCATTACAAGAGACTTAAGTAAACGTTTTGGTCGTATTTTCATTTATTTTGTTACATAATATGTATACGGTGATATACATACGAGCGCATTGCACACGTCCAGACATAAGTGTAAGAATATGTGCAATTGCACCTATCTATACGTGACCACGACTGTTGCTAAGTGCATCACGCAACAGCCGTTATTCCCTTAGGGTTACGTCTTACGTCCGTTACGTCTAATTCGGACGGTTGTCCGCCTCAAGGCGCATCTTTTGATGACTTTAAACCCGATGGGTAAGTACCGTTTATGGTGCCACAAAGATATGAAATGAAATGAAATTGTTTATTTGCAAAAATCATGGCAAAAATATGTAAAAAACCCTAAAAAACACAAAACAGAGCGCAAAGACATGATTTGCCATAGTAACAGCATGCAAACATTATATTTTACATAAAAATAATCAAAGAGAAAATGCTAGACATAAACAAAATTACTGCATTCCCGAAAAATCTACAATTTAAAAAATCAACATGCGATTTCAAAAAAAAACATTTATGAGTATTAAATATTTTCAGTGTAAATAGAAAATGAATACAGAATCCTCGGTTCCTCGGTGCATGAATCACTCTCATCCTAAGCAGGTTGTTTTTCTGCTTTCTGTCCGTTGTCCTTTTAGTAGCATTTAAGTGATCTGATGGACAGTTTAAATGTGTTTTAGTGGACGGAAGATAAGACGAGTGAAGCGTGAGAAAGTGGGTTATAAAATATCCTTTTGTCTAAGATAAGCATTTCAAAGGTATAAACTTTAAGGCAAAGCTTTTCTTAGTAGACAATGTATACATAGATACCCCCGACAAGAAGATGAATAGTTAATTAATATTTTTTTCCAAAACCAATGTTTCGTGCATATTTTTCATTATTTAATATCGTAGATTCTGCTCGATTTGGTAGTGGTCCTTTTGAGATTATTCTTGAGATATTTTTTTCCATTGAGTATTCTATGCTTTGGTATAGTTTCATAAGATTTACAGATTTTGCAATTATAGTCAGTATTTTTACGAGTGTCGTTATATCCGTAGGATGTTATCAGATTTAACTGACCATGTGTGTACATTATTTGTCGATTTAGCGAACGTTATCTCTGTGTCCATCCTTGTATCAGGTTTTACGTGATTAGTTAATCCTTTCTCATAACTAGCTTTTTTAATTCATTTCATTTATTCATTCAAATTATCTGTGATTCCCAAAATCACTAATTCATTAGAGTTCTTCATACCTTTAGGGAAATTATCATCCGTTTCGGGAAACTCTTCAATCATTACATACAAAACTCCCAAATCGTCACAAATAATTTCACCTCCATAAGCTGAGCTAAAATTAGCGACTTTGCCATCAAAGTACATTATACTTACACTTTTTTATTCGTATTCGCCTCACGTTTCAGCTCGGCGTGTGGTGACCTCATCATGAGTTATAGTTGTTCATAGCTTCGTACCATATGATATCGTGACGAGCGAGACGCGGTATTGAAATGTGTCTAATTGTAGCATAGCAAGTTGAAGTGACAGCGGGCAGGCTATGCAGCTCGTAGGACTGAGAGTCGATGGGTAAGAAACGTTCTCGAGTAGCGACCGCGCACTGGAAGACTTTGTTGGACGGACCCGGTCATGTGGACTGATGATGTAGGCAGGGTTGCAGGAAGCCACTGGATGCATGTAGTTCAAAACCGTCTATGGATGAGGCCTATGTTTAGCAGTGGACGTCGTCAGCCGTTGACGATGGTGGCGAAAAATGTTCTCTCTCTCTCTCTCTCTCTCTAGGTCTAGCTTTCCCGTTCCTGTGAGGGTTCTCGTTCGTTGTATTACTTTCAAAAACCGTCTCTTCTGGTTCGTTGATACGTCTACAATTCTACATGCACTTATATTCAGGCGCTTTTGTTGATGACGTCACTGTAATCAACAATTGGGATTTAACTACATTCACATTCACTGCACTGTAACTACATTCACATTCATTGCCTAGTGTAGGAACCAAGTTAACCTAGCTGCGCATCCTCAGTGTCACTTTTTCACACTTAATAAACTGTGATGTTCTTACTTAAAGTTAAAATCTCTAAGATTTAGACTAAGATACCTTGTAATATCTCATAATATTGTGGAAGAGATCAATAAACCATATTATTATTATTATTATTATTATTATTTAAGGGTTTAGCTATGAAACCTTGGTTTTGCATTTAGCGTCACTCATGATAACGTCTAGGGTATTTGATTAATAAAAACTGGGTGGTTTAGGTACAGTCTTATGTGTTTGCTTTGTCTATTTTGTCCAATGGTACTTTTGAAACATGTTGACGTTTTGGCGGTTCCTTTTCTGTGCATGCAGCTGTTAAAACAATTTAGCGCAAGTGTCGGTAGTTTTGGAGGCGTGATGATTTGGAGACGTCAGTGTCTTTTGTTTGACGAACTATATCATTCCTCAGTTCATTATGTTTTCGTGTTTCGTTATTAAATTTTATTTATTTTTTTAGAGTTATTACTGTTTTGTAAATGATTGCTTAAAAGTTTATTTTTGGCATATACTAGAACTAAGGGTTGGCGGTCACGTATTTTCATACATGTATTTTTGTCACCACCTTTCTGGAACTAAAAATGAAGCACATACGTACAAATGAGATATTTTTGCTTATACCTACCTACCACTAGTGTACTAATTAAGGCGGTGAATAATAAATAATAAATATCCGGGACAAATCACACACGGTCATCTGGCCCCAAACTAGGATATTCCCTGTGCTATGGGAACCAGAGACTGATATACATACACATATACGTTTAAATACATACATATATAGATATAATACACCCAGACACAGAGCAAACAAATCTGGTCATCACAGAAATGTTTGCCCCGGGTGGGGATCGAACCCACGACTCTCGGATCAGTAGCCAGGAGCACTAACCACTGAGCCACCGAGTCAGTCAAATTTTCAGTATGGATTTTCAGTTTGTACTACAGATTTTATGCCAGTGCATAGTGCACGTTAATCCGTGCACAAATAATTATCTGTGTGGTTTTAGTTTTTGCGTTAGCATGAATGGAATTTTAGTGTATATGCAGCTTACGTCATACGTTACCCTTGGATTTGCATATTATTAATCTCTTTACAGACTGTACGAAAATAGGTGTAGAATTCATTTATTAGTAGTTTTCGTCGTCATGCGTTCTTAATTAATTTCCATAGGAGATTTGTCAAGTGCCAAAAAATGGACTTGAAATGAACCTTTTTTTTTGTGTTATTATTATTATACAGGGTGTAACAAAATTGGTGTAGGACCCGTTAACTGAGGATTCTGCTTATCGCACTAAACAACTTTTGTTCTACGACTTTGCTCACATCACAAAAAAAAATTGGACATTTCATACAAATTGATCATCTGTTTTGCCATTTGTGTATGGAGAGTCCAATTTGTTTTTTTGCGATTTGAATTTCATATGGTTACGGACGTCACAGACCCGCGTTCCTTGGTCTACCAGTACCAGGAAATCATGAACAACAAAAGGTTTCCTTATAACCGTACAATGAGCAAGTCTTGTTGTGACAAACAGTGTGCGTTAGAAGATGCGTCGGGCGGTTATGTGTGCGGCTCGTTGCTGTTGCTGACCCATACTGCACTGGTATGCTGTGGGCATTAAGACGAATCCAATGACACCTCACATTGCAAAATCTAAGTCGTGGTTACGTACTCAACTAAATAAAGACATACCATGTGTGTGTAAGAAATTACCATCCTTCTGGGGAGTGAGGTAAACATTATGTTTCGAATTTGTCCACTTTTTCTTCTAGATGGCACTGTTCTATTGCTATTTTAGGAAATTAAACGTTAATAAAAGTAGATAATGAGAGCTAGACACTAGCGCTGTTTTCGATTTATTAAGTTTTATAATTTATTAGTCAACGAGCTGTTGAAAGGGTTGTTACTGGGGTGCGATCTTGAAATTCTCATAATTTCGGCAAGTTTAGGCCATATTCCATACTCTAAGCCGCATTGGTGGACCTGTTAAAAGCTATACAAAGCCAAAGCATTTCTTCATAGATTATGTATCGTTAGTTATATTGTTTATGCATGTACTTCTTATGTTTAAATTTAAAATATCGTCTATGTTAAACACAACTCCACGAAAAAACTTATGAATGAAAACTTGTTTAGACTAGAGTTATGTTTACGTGGAAACGAAAATAACTGTTCGACAATAACAGTTTGGTAGGTGTGGGATGTGTGTACTGGAAGCTGAAATAACGTGTAATGACGGAAAACAGGAATTCGTTATTAAATAATACTTAAAACTGAATTCAGGAACAGTTTTGTAGCGGTTATGACGTTAGCAAAATACTAGTCAGTTCTCATTGCAGTGCGGCGCGCTTCCAATTCCGCACCATCCATTTTCACTAAGGAATGGATAAGGCTCACAAATTGAGGATTTAATAAAAACTATGCAGATGAGGACATAGGATTTACGAACTACTACGTAGTCTGCCCCCTTGCCAAGTAAACTGATGATGCAGGAAGCCGCTGGTTGAATGTAGCTTAGGAAAGCCCGAGTATGTCGTCAGTTTACCTTGGGTAAGACCTTTAAATCCGGTGATTATTTTGACATAAGGTCTTCTAATGCCCTAAAGAGAAGTCTTAAAAATGCAAGAATGTGTTCCTGTTACATAAATTCCTCGCGCTTAATTAATTTCGTTAATCTTGTTAGAAATGCTTTTACGTTTTTACATCCCCAAAGAATTTCGGTCACTCGCATTCCAGTATCAAAGATGGATATCTGACATAGTTTTCTTTTTCTTTATTTATTCGTGAAGGGAATCGTACCGGATGTCTGTCAGTCTGAAATATCATTTGAAACGTAAGGTTATGCTTGGCTAGATCGGGTTTCATGATAAACTTTTGAAATTTCATTTTATGATTAAGCATGAGGATAAATTTAGATTTACACATTTTTTATTTCTAGCTTAATTATGAATTGAAAAAAAAAAAAACATTAGTAATCTACGCAAACAGTTTTTTTAATTAACAGGTGTGCCAGTCATTGTCAAAGAACCGAAAAATTAAGAAGTGTCCAATTTACAGGGAATTTCTGGCAATAACTCAATTCTCTTATACTCTTATTTTTCACACGTCTATTTTCATGTCGGCTGAATGTCATCTGTGTAGTATAAGACATCCATATCGATCCCCGTACCATCTGCCCGTATTAGTCCACTGTTGGACATAGGCTTTCTTCCAAGGCGAGCCATAACTACGCGCAACTACGTGCCAGTCATCATATTCTACATACCCGGTGGTACACTACACTCCTTTGCCTTGACGCAGTTTCTACTCCAGAACACACTTTATCCAATGGTGGTCGGTTTTGCGACAGAGATATCCGGTCTATTACCACTCCAGGACATCAAAAAGATGCATCCACTCGCATTCAGGAAGCTTCACTATTTGATTATTTCCCTGGTGAAAAGTTAGCATGACATTCTCAAAAATGGCAAACATTTCTTATTAATCCTCAAAAAAGTTTGAAACCTGTGTGTGTTTGCCTGTCGCATCGTAGCTTTGAAACGGCTGAACCGATTAGATTTTGAGTTGTTTCACTTAAAAACAGGTTTTTTCACGGTGGTTCTGAGCTTCGTTTGATGAAAATCGCTTCAGTGATTTCAGAGTTTAACCTTTTACTGTCGGAGGTGGTATTATTTTTGGTTTTGCTGTTTCTCACACCTGATTATTCTGTGTTGCTCTACGTTCCGACTGCAAGTTTTTCAAGCCGGTCCGAGTACATCAAATTGTTTATGTCGAACATACTAGCTCCGGTTCTAAGGAAGGTTTGGTTCCGCGAACCTGCCCAGGAGTCTTCAATCCGCATTCTGTCACGTACCAAACCTGACTGATTTTTTGTTGGTCGCCGCTGCAGCAGCACTGCCTAACTATTGTTATTTCTGTAAGTACTGCAATTTAAACTATGACTTCAGTTTATGTTACTGAAAAATTTTCTCCAAAAATACCAAGACGTTCTTATTTGTGAACATTCAATAGTGGAACCATGAAAAGTGTAAATGTTTTAAGGATTTCTTAATTGGATTAGCTATAAGTAGTGGTTAATGTTGAGTATAAAGATAATATACGCCTTTAGCTCTATTTATATTTTATGATATTTCATTTACAGGGTTACTAATAGTTACCCGTCTGCACAAGTGGAGGATAATGTTTCTGGAGTGGATGTATGTGTGTGATCATTTTATTGTTAAACATAGAGGATTGAGTGTAAAACATCGTCGTTAGATGCGTCTTGATCCCACATTAGACAAATTTTATATTTTTGTTTTATTGTTTAGCTTATTAAACTCTTGTTGGAATGTAATCGGAACAAAATCGATTTGATTTGATACTAAGTAGTAATTCATCAGCTGATATGTCGATTTTTCTATGAATAAATATTAGCAGTTCGTAAAATGCAGTGATTAAATAATTCTACCACTTTGTTTCCATAACATGTTATGGCTTTCCTATTGTGTTTACATAACACTGCGCGGAATACCGCCCCTTTGCTTTTTTGTTTTATGTTTTTTTTTTACGTTAATAAAATAAAATATAAATATAGCAATAGTTAGGTAATTATTGCATGTAAACAGTTCTTTGACTTGTGAACAATTTAGACTATACGAAAAAAAAAAGATTTCTTAAAATGAGACACGTTTTAGGTGAGAATTGTTGAAATAAAATATCTCAATGAACTGGAAACGAAAACTTAGGTTCTGCAAAAATTTTCAAAACGTGTAAACATTTTTAAATTTTCTTTGTTTTACTGAAAGTAGACTATTTACGTTATACATATCGAAAAAAATCCTTAACAAAGGTTATAAATTATTTATAACTAACTGTTGTAAAGGATTTTTTTCGAAAGAGCGTCATTACTTTAATCGATTTTTTAAGGAGAGCGTTAAATAAAAATAAAAAAAGATTCTGTGAGTTTAACATACTTATACAAGAAAAGTGGTTTTAGAAGCTGGCTTTGTCTTTGTGTACAGCATCATGCGATTCTATGATTGGTTATGATTCGTTTTTTTTCTCAATTTTAATGTTTAAATAAACATGTTTAAGTAAACAGTGTTTTATTGAACGAACGTATTGTTTCTTCTAAGAATTGTGTACTCTTTATAAACTGTTGATTGTTAGTTTTAGAAAGATAAGTATACAAATGATTCTTGGTATTTTTTTCAGTTAGCATTTAAATAAGTTGAATGAATTTTACGAAATATTCTAACTATATTTCTGTGAATTTACAAAACAATTCGAAAGGCAGTTTTCTCCGTAAGCAACCGCAATCGACCCGCATGCGTGTGCGCCGATCGATACTGTAAACATCGCAACGAGACTATTTGAAGTGAAGCCAAGGTTACAAGGCGGACATCTGTTTTGTGTTCCGATCGGTGGGCTAGACGTTTTTTCTAAGGAACTGGTAGAAAGTTTACACTAAAGATACTCCGTTAATCCTAAGAATGACAACCCTGATAAAACTTGTCGATGCATGTAGGGATGTTCAAATGAATTCAGTTTTAGAATAGATACTAAAAGGATGTGAAAATGTAATTTAGTCAATTTTTTTTTGTTCAGAATACGGCAACGTGGGACTATGTTACACTTGCATACATTCATAAATATAATGCAATCATATTGTTACCTTATACAGGGTTGAAATTCAAATCGTGCATCAATCTCAAATGACAGATTATTAAAGTAACGAGCAAATATTTTTTACGAGTATCTAACTTTTCAAACGAAAACTGAACAATCAGTTTTCCATCAAATGAGATATAGTAAAACATAATCAATTTACTAACAAAAATAACAATTAGTATGAAAAGTTAAACTGATTTTAACGATTTTAATGCAGTTGAGACAAAAGAGGTTATTCATTTTCTTTAGTAGAGTCGTGTTTAAAGTGATTTAAAATCTCAAAGTGTGCATCAGTTTCCTATTGAAATTAAGCTGTATATTTGAAGTTTGGACTAACATCCAACCATATGTCTGTAAAAGGAAACCATGACTCAACTGTACCAAAAGCAGAGCTATTTTAATAATCTCTCGCTATTTCGATAATGTCGCTTTCCGTTGTCAATAGTAGTATATTTAGACGGTAAATGCGTTACAGCCTAAAATATATAAGAAGGGAAAGACTTATTTAGTATGATTATAGGTAGAAATTGTTGCTTTTGTTCTACGACCGCGTATCTTCCTTTTTGCTGTCAGGGAAATAGTGTTAAGTTACAAGAATTTGATATAAAGCTGTTTTCATAATCATCATTCATCTTTATCATTGTCGTCGCAATTTCCCAAATGTAATCTCTACTTCCCTTGAAGGATACCGTAAAGTTCTCATGGTTTTACAAAATGATAAGATCACAACATCTTTTAGTAAACAGATATTAGCTTTATTTTGATATTTAATTAAATGAATTACAATATCTTATAGGATTGTAACTATAGTATTCATTGAAGAGCGTAATTTTCTGACACAAGTCCAATATTTTACAAATATATGTACTTAAAAAGTTCATATAACGTTTTTGTGAGATGCTGGAATGTTTTTATTTTTGTTATTTTGCGAGGTATTAATGGACCGCAGTGACATTGAGTTTAAGTTTTTCTCTTACCGTGTGGCACAGTTAACCGAGTTTTGTGTTAGTTGTCTTACTGCGTACCGTACAGTATACTGTGGTTCGATAAATATATCCATTCGTGGGCCGGTCGATGTCTCAGTCAATACAGTTTGGTCGCAGGATGCACTTCCGGAGTTAATTTTGTGCGAGGGCGGGGGTGGGCCCGCACTTTTAATGTTAATGATCTTTATTTACGGTTGCTTACCTTTCTTTGTGGAGAGTTTTGTTACCTTTGCGCAAGCGTCTACTCGTTTATGCTGTCATTGAAAGATATTTTTTTTTCTAGTGTATTTTTGAAGCTAAGATTCTTATTGTCATTGAGAAAAATGTGTATTTGATTACAAATCTCACCTCATTAAAGAGTCTATATAGATCCAGTTTAGTTTGGATGAAGATAGGTAAAACCGATGGTGGATCCATTTTTTGCATATTGTATTTTTCCTGGCCATGGATTTCATACGAAAATTTAACTTAGTTTTGAGAAGTTAAAAATATTTTGTTTGTCTATAAAATACTTCTTGTCAATGAGAAAGATTGTATTACACTGCAGTTAGTGTAAACCTCTCATTAGGTATTGTTTCTTATACCCGCCAAACAAACTGCATCAGAAGTTATCCCTAAACGCTTAGTCATATAAAAATAGTGTGATTTTCAAAGAAACACAAACACAAGGAATAACCACACTTACCGGTAATTTAATGATCTCATTGTGTCATTGACTCAAATTAAATATTTTTTAAGCTTTTATTAGTTATTTTCTGTTCCATTAGTATAACTTAACAATCTGCGACTACTGTATGGGTTTTTTCGTACTCCATAATAATCGGTCGCTCTGGTTCGCGCTCTATCCCTTTGTGATAGAACAGTTATATTTTGCCACTGGATAAGAAGAAGATAAGGTAGAAATGACTTCTTATTAGATTTTCGTATTCAGCGTTTTTCTGCAACAACTGAAAATTTCAATAAAATGAAGCTGAAGCTGTTGTTCTTTTAGCAGTATTTTGGTTTTACCTCAACCGTCACTCAAGTTTTTTCCTACTATTTCCACTTCTCTCCTGCTCATACCCCTTCTCATCCCATCGTGCTATCTCGTTCAGATGCAGTAGCTTTTTTATCGTCTGGCCTGTTATTAGTAGCTAGGGGGTGTCTGGAGAGTTTTCATATTTACCTTATTTTCTACCGCCGCCGCGCCGTAGGCAGTTTTAAAGGGCGTTCGAGCTCTGGGGGTTTTTTGCACTACCAAGGTTTACCTTAATTATGAAAGTTTTTTTTTTTATGGCAGAGGTGGCAAAAGAGCAGACGGATCACCTGATGGTAAGCGATTACCGCCGCCCATAGACACTCGCAACACCGGAGGAGTCACAAGTGCGTTGCCGGCCTTTGATTTTAATACCCTTTTCTAGATTAATGTACACACACACAATCGAAATAAAATAGGAAATATGCTTGCTTGATTACAGTTGTATGTTTCTGATGTTTATTTACAAGAGTCACTTACTTTTTACAAAGTTTTTATTTTATTTTTCAAAGGTCTTCAAATATATCTTTGTCATTATTAGCTAGTTGAAATCTTATCACTCTTTCAAACCGGTTTTTTCTAGAATAATCTTGACATTGAAAATTGACAGCCTCGAGCTTAGCGGGTTAGTTTCTTTTATGTTCAGCTTATGCAAGGTTTAACCAAACCAATACATTATCAAGTCAAGAAAGCAAACTTATGAATATGCATGGCAAATAAAGATTCATTTCATTTCATTTATCATTTCATGTTTGTTGAGTGTGTCTGTTACCGTAAGATCGCGTACCTTATCCGTTTTTTCATGGATATACGCGGTATTTCACGTAATACAGGAAGATAATGTAATCGATACTTTTTACGCGGCTTTACTGACTAGAACAGTTTATTCAAGGTTTCAAAAAGTAATATATCCGAAAGTAGCTGATATCTCCCGAAAGGTTTGTTTGTTTGTAAACTTTTTATTGATAAAATAAAATATGTACAAAACTTTCACAGGAGTAATATACAATGGCGGACTTATCTCTTACGGGATCTCTTCCAGTCAACCTTATATGTTAAGAGGAAAGGTTTGCGTGAAACTCCGTAAGATTTTGTAGTAAACGTGTAGTAAAGTATTAGATAACCGATGTTCCAGTTTTAGTCACAACTTAACACGTTCACAGTCCACGACTCCATACGGAGTCGTGGACTTGGCTTCAACCAATAAGTCCACGCATACCAATGGAGTCGCAAAACATATACGTCTTGCGACTCCGCCTGGAGTGGACTTGTGGTTGAAGCCAAGTCTCCGTAAGATTTTGAAGGTGAAAGTGTTAAAACACGTATTTTAGTGACATCTATAGAATCTGCAAGTTGTTTAAATGTCGTAGATGGCAGCCAAAACACACACTTCCGCTCACAACATAAACATTTTTTTTTTCTACACAATCTCTAACAAAACCTCACTCTTGTCTTTTGGCATTGACATTGGTGAATAACAGACCCATCCAAATGAATGGCGCGGGCGCATTTAAACGAGTTAAACCGTTAATCTGGCAATTTGTCTTGTCCATTGATCACGGCTGTCTGTTCTGGGGCAGTCTGGCGAGGCCTTGTTGTCTCAATGTCGAGTGTCGAGTGTCGAGTTTAGCTATAGACAAGTGACCCGCGGGCAGATTGTCTCAGTGGTCCAAGTTTAAAATATCATTATTAGTATTTTTAATGAAACTTCTAGGAGGATAAAGGATGGTTCTACATAAAGACGCTAACCATTTCCACAAGGTGGGTAAATTAATAATTTGCCATAAAAAAATAACATGCGAAAAATAAAATAAAAATCATAAATAAAAAGTTATTAAAATGCAGGGAAATGTAATGTATATCGTCTGAATGTTCAGAATTTGGAGCTGGTATTGTTTAAATTAATTAAGTAAATAAAGTCCGGCTCTTGAGATCAGAAAACCTTTAACTTAATACTTCTATCGCTTATATCTCAGAATTCGCAACTTAGACCGCGCAAGCGCGAACTATATCGCATTGTGCGCGGGCGCGCGGAAGCGCCCGCGGATGCCGGCCTCCTCCGCACTTCCGTAACACACCCACACACAACACACACATATACGCCCACAAACACATGTACAGGTTGAATGGTAGACGCCTCTCAAACTTGGGAGGTCAAAGAAGACTGCACAAGTTTCCCCAAGGTAATTGGTCAGTTTGACCTTTATTTTTTTTAGGTATATCCCTTACAATGTTAAGTGTGCCAAATAGTAAGAGGATTTGAATGAGGGGAATTGAAATTAACCCTACAGATCACAGCGATAATCCCATCCAAATATAACCGGTTTTGTATGGAATCCGCTTACATAAAGTCTGCCAAGAAGCCATCTGTGATAGATAATAATTTTCAGATGCAGCGTACGACCATGCAATGGGAGTTCTATCGTAATTAGTGAACCAGGATCACAGTGTAACAGGAGGTGTTAAAAAACTAGTGATTGTTTATTAACCTTGGTGTTTGTGAAGAAATTGACGAGCACTATACGAGAAAAGTGACACAAATGTGTAAAAATTAGTGACAAGTGTTAACCCTATGGTCGGCCAAATGATGTGGTTCAAACGTGAACCGAAACCGGTTGCGGAAAAACCGGTTGAAAATGGTGTTGTTGGACGGTTGAGGAGGAAGAAAGCTGTCATCCTGAAACCGGCGCGTGAGTCCAGCGAGAGGGAGACCTCGACAGAGAGTGAGAAAGAGAAGAGGAGACACTCTGACATTCTTGACATTAAAGTGTCGCAAGGTTTGGTGACTTTACTTTTTTATTTTGCTTGCCATATACAGACAGAAGGTTAAAAACATAGACAAACTAAGACTTTAAGAAAGTTATTACTTAATTTTTAATTTTGTTGTCACTTTTTTTTACTATTTCACTTTTTTTTTATTATTTTTTGTTTAAAAGCATAACAGAAGTCTCCTACAACATATATTGTTATGCACATTGAGATACTGCGATAACAAAGCTGCAATTACCTAAATTCGTGTACCATACAATTTTTATGTTATTTTATTTTACAAACATGGGAAGAACACAAACGGTAACATACAATAATACTTTAAATAGATGAAACAAACAAGTAAATATGTACGTTCCAACAACGTGTTCCACATATTAAAAAAAATGGCCAAAACCGAATTATCCAAATGAAAAAAGGGCAATATCATTAATAATAAAAAAAGTTTGTGTGCTTTTATTTATTAGCGTGTGTTTTGTCACTAAAAGGTAGCCCTGACCTATTTTTATTCAACTGGTTTTCGACAATAGCATCGATTACTATAGCGACTTGCAAACTGTTTAGCCTTAACTATGGGTTTGCGGCAACTGTGTCTATATTTACGAGTATATACTTACGAGTTATTACTAAATCATTTCTTGCAGTTGTTGTAGTGTTATTTTATGCTTTGTCAACGGGATTCGATTGTCAAAATTCTAAAAAGAACAGGGACAAGGTTTTTTTTTCAGTTGTTTAATAAATGTAGTAAGGAATTAATTTAATTTAAAATCTTACTTCGTTCATTATGATACCAGGAAATGATAATGGGCAAAAACAAAGAAATAAATAGTTACACGAATGTCCAAAACAGATTAATTGGGTAACGCCACTAATCAAAGGTTAATAAACCATATTTTTAATCTCATTTCAAATATACCTACAACGGTCAAAAATAACCGTTGCCCGCTCATTTGAATTTGAAATAAATTCATTGAACCTAAACGTTTTTTTTTATAATTTGCGCATGAGTCACGGACTCGCGGATCACGTCAGACTAAGTACCTCCTGGCAAAAACTGCGAGGTTAGTAAGTTAAACTGAACCAGCATCGATGCGCTGTGCTACTAGTTACGAAAGTAAATAGGTACATTTATGTCATGAATACTTGTATGTTGTACAGTTTGTTAAGAAAATAATATGTTCAGTCGAAAATCTCAAAATGTTTAGAGTTATCATTGAATGAGTAACTTTCAAACATTTTGATTTAACATTAATAAATGACCATGAATTTAGAAATCACTTATTATCAGAGACTAAAAATGTTGGATTTTACATACTACGCTACTATAAAAAGTGATTAAGTGGTTTTAAATAAAATTCATAATATGTAGTATCAGATCAAATATGCGAAGTAACTAAAGAAACCTTAAAGACTGCCATCAGTTTGAAAAATATGTATTAATTATTAAAATTGATGTGTATCCAAAATTTCAAAGTAAACATTTACATTCTAAGCTCAAAAATGACGTCACCAACAGCAGACGGTTAACGAACGCCGCAAGCTTTTTTTTAAGGTTCTTTTTTGTAGACGCTCGGCAGACGGTGATACGCTGAATGAAACCGAGAGAAAACTTTGTAATTGCGGAGTGGTTATTGAAAAGAAGCTTGTGAGTTTAACTAAGTAGACACTAGATAATTTCTCAAGTGACAAGCCATTAACACGTTCCAGTATGCAAGTCTCAGCTATAGTGCTGGCTGTGTTGATTAAGGAATGTAATATGAATGGCCGCTCTACATTCCCCTATCTATGATATCTATGATAGTTTACAATTATTTACTATTCTTTGATGTTACTGTTTGTTTACTTAGTAATAATCACTTTATACTTACTCGCTAAGTATAAAGCTAACTACAACTTACACATTCGATAAAGTTCTCAGAAAGGGTGTATCTCTGTTTGGTATTAATAATATTTTATTAATTAAATAATTGGCAAGTAAAAACGTCAGAATTATGAACAGAGTGTAAGCTCTCTGATATTTCATAGAAATCGACCTAAGAATGGACCTACTATGTTGCTTCTGTCTCTAACATGTGGGAGCGTGCGAGATAGCAGAATAACCACTGTATAGGTTTAAAGAAACTTTATTTCTCATTAAAGATATAAGCTACTTACATGTGAAAAAATAATATAAGGTAAATAGGTATACTGTATGGTAGTGCCACTTCGCGCACTTCTCGGAGTGTACCTTTATTAACGTATTAGAAGTTACTTTTTTGTACTACAGAAAAAGCAATAAAATATTATTGTATTCTATTCTATTCTTTTCTTTGGTGGCCGATGGCATCATTTGGGAACGCACCCCAGAAAGTTCAAATGGAGCCTAATGAAACAACAGTAAATATATGCAAAGCAAGGATTTATAACACGTAATCTGTGGCCAGATTAGATTAACGCACCAACCGTTGCGCAAGAGCTTCTAAATCTACAACGTTGCTGCAACATCACTGTTTTGAGGTTATGTTGTTACAGCGAAGTAACACTTAATCCTCTAAGTATCAGATATGGTTTAATTGGCGGCACCTGATTGCAGATTACGCGTAATTGGGTCACTGTTATCACTGGGTGTTTAGTGTGTCAAGTTAAATATAATGTTGATTGTACTATCAACTGCGCAGGATTTAGTTGTTATAAAAAAAGTTTAAGACGACAACTCTACCTTAAGTTAATAAGCAATTCGTGTTATAAAATCATGACAACGGTATCTTCTTTTGTATAGATTTAGATACAATTTTGCAAGTAATAAAAAGGAACAAGAAATATAATTAAAAATAAAAAGTAAGTAACAGAAAAATTTAAACGTTGTGGTAGTTCAAATAATTTCAAAAACATTTTTTTTTACCTCTGTGAAAATAAAAAGCCAACGTTAAGTAAGTAAGTTACTAAGTTAATAAATACAAAGATAAAAATGTTATCACTGGATTTGTGCGTAATCACTTATTATCCCATATTATGGCGAGATAGAGGTTTTCCCTAGATTTTATAACACATATATTTACAGGTGTAACAAAATTGGTGTAGGACCCGTTAACTGGGGATTCTACTCATCGCACTGAACAACTTTTGTTCTACGACTTTGCTCAAATAGCAAAAAAAAAACGTTGAACTCTCCATACAAGAATGGCAAAACAGATGATCAATTTATATGAAATGTCCAAATTTTTTTTTTGTGATTTGAGCAAAGTCGTGGAACAAAAGTTGTTCAGTGCGATGAGTAGAATCCCACGTTAACGGGTCCTACACCAATTTTGTTACACCCTGTATAACAAAACTTTCTCATTTGAAACGTACAGGTAATTTTATAAACACGAATACACATACTATTTCCGCAAACCGAAAACAATAAAAATTAATAAAACATATTTCATTTAGAAATCGCTAACACTTCACTTACAAGAAAAGCGACACAGAAATATTATGCATTGTATGGTAATACTAATTAGATAATAACTGTTTCTTATCTGCGCACCGAATTAGTGTTGCCAACTTTAGCTAAAGTTAGATTTTTTAATGGCAAAAACTTTTTAATGTTTTTGTTTTCTAAATTGAAATTTAATGAAGTACATTTCGAAGGACGGCTGCATCCTTTGAAATGTACTTCATTAAATTTCAATTAAGAAAACAAACAATATTTTTATGTACGCAATGGTTAGATAAAGAGATACTTCTAAAATATAATTTTCAGACATTAGCGTACCAACATTTAATTAAGTTTATAGTTTGTTTTGCAGCGCAATAACCTGCATCTGTACTGGAAATATCTGTAAAATTGTTTCCTCTTAAAAAAATAAAGATAAAATAAAACATGCAAGAAATCTACCAGAGAAGTGATCTATTTTTAACAATGGTAACATTGTTACTGGTGGGCCCTGTATGACTCAGCTCTCTACACTTGACATTGTCTCAATAATAAATGAAGAAGTAAAAAAAAACTTCACATCTATCATTGAACCGCTTTTTGTTAAGTTCATCATCACAGAACAGTCAGTCGCATATTAAATGTAACATTATTTAAAGTCATATCATTGAAAGTATTAACAGAACTAGTATATTAATGAAACTGTAAAAAAATGTATATTTTTATTCTTACATTGCAAAAGCATTTAATTATTTAACTGGATAAGTTTTGTTAAACAACTTTTTTGAAATTCAAGAAAATTGTGCGGTGAACTGTACAAATATATTGTTAAACATTATACTATCAATCAATCATCTGAGTGTACAATCAATAGGATTATACGTTGCTAAGCATGAGTAATATGAAAGGATTGCGCCTCTCAAAGGTACTTAACCGATCAGTTAAGTTATTTCGGTTACCGAACCAGTTATAGTTCGTTGGTGGTTCAGTAGCGCCAGCTTTTTGCTAGAAGCAAGCAACGGGGTTTGTGTAATCAATTATGATGTTATTAATGATGTTGACAGTACGTTATCTATTCTCTTTAAAGCTAATGAGAGTGTCAAAGTCGTTGTAAATAGTTGTAGGAGTATGGATGATACTCGTACATTATACCATATTTAGTTAAGGAACTTTGGTGGTCTCATTTTTTCAGTACGCCGATACCATCAGGTATGCTTGAGAAATAAATAACACACGTCAGATCTGAACTTTATGATCGTAGAACTGCAAAAAATGGTTTAAAAGCAAATTTAGACATTATCTTTATCAATTAATAACTTACTCTGTATATGGCAAGTAAATATTCTGTATTTTTGACATAATTCCGAAGATTTAACAATAAAACATTTCTACAGAAAGGCGAGATGAGAGCGACGAATCTCTGTACGAGTCAGCTGACTGTCAAAGTGACGCAATTTCCGCCAGTGATGACGCCCTGCCCAGGTTGGGGAAAACCCCCACCATGAGCAAGGAATCCCTCAAGCTGGCCATCACAGACGAGGAAGTAGATCTCAGCAAATCTAAGAAAGGACATAGGAAAACCATGTCACTATCCAATACGTTGGAAATTATCAAGAATGTTGGCGATGAATGGTTTGACCACAATAAGAAAGAGTTAGAGAAAATATCTGACAGGAAAAAGTCGAGGGAAAGTCTTTGGAGTGAAGAGGAGAGAGATTCCATTCATGGGTCCAGTTTGAAATTGAACGAGAGGAAAAATAGTAAGAAAGATGACAAAAGTCAGTCGAGTAGTAGAAAAAGTAGTGGTGCTGATTTGTCTAAACCAAGAAAAAGTAGTAAAACTTCCGCTCTAAGCTTTCTACGACGAAAAAAGACACAAAGCGTTCCAGCAAAAGCAACTGAAACAGTAGTTGAAGTTGTTGATAAAGTCATCAGCACGGAAGAGTTGCTGACCTATACCAGACTGTTTCTTGAAGAAGAGAAACGTCACGCTTCCTTTGATGAGGTTGAAAAGAAACCCGTAGAAGAAACAGATTCAGAGACAGACTACCCTAGTCCCAAAGTTGTAGGTGATCATAGAAGAAGATTAAGTAGACAAACTTCCAGGAGCAAGAGTAAAGTCCGAGGAAAGAGTCAGACGGTAAAAGTTAATACGCTAAGAAAATCTCACAGCGGGACTTTGAAGAAGAATAAGAAGAAAACTTGCAAGACTCCACTAGCTGGCAGGAGCAGACAAGCCAGCATAGTGGAAACTCCGGTTTTGAACAAGAAGTCTTCGGATTCATCGAAGCAGAATTCTTGGATCTTCAGCAGTTCTAAAGGTGAGTTAATTTTAAGTTAAAGACAGAAAAAAATATGTACTCTCTCATTCAGTAACCGGCCTTTGGGACATGCCGTGGACCTCAGACCGGGAAAAGGGAATGCGATGTATGTAAGTTTACGCCTACTTCGCCTTACTTCTGTGAATTCTTGTTTGATGATTTCTTCAGATTTTCAAAATATTATTTGGGTTTTAAAACTGACGTATCACTTCGTAGGAAGTTGTTATTATAGATTCCTATGAATTTTACAAGACAGTTGTCTATTATATACGACTTGAAATAATTATTCTGACATTATTCAGCGGTATCTTATTAAGTTGATACTTCCGTGGTTTCTCGGAAATTCTAGAAAGTTTACTACACTGTTACAACCATATAATTGTTGTCGTCGAGAGAATTTAAACAAAAACAACCAAAGAAGCTGTTATTTTGCAACTAATTATGATGTCATGATTTCAATGAGAAAATACAAAATTATTGTTTTCCCATTAGGTTGTCATCATAGAGGGAGTCACATATTACCTAGTTTTGTAATTGCAGTCAATGTGCATACAATTTTGGTTCGAGATCACAACAAGGTTTAATAAATTTTCTTCTAATTCGATTTTCGATTTGACATGGTTTCAACTCCTGTGTTCGATTTTTGTAGATGTCATTTTGTCTATACATATACAGGGTGTAACAGAAGTGTGTGACAATACTTCAAGGTTGGCTTTTACCCATCAAACTGAACAACTTTTGTTCTACAACTTTGTTGAAATCGCAAAATTTTTTTTGGACTTTTCATACAAATCGATCAGCTGGCGAACCAAGTTTGTATGAAAAGTCCAAAAATTTTTTTGCGATTGCAACAAAGTTGTAGAACAAAAGTTGTTCAGTTTGATGGGTAAAAGCCAACCTTGAAGTATTGTCACACACTTCTGTTACACCCTGTATAGTTTTATCCCTTTTCATGTATGCACTTTGTCAGAATTTTGACAAAACTCGACGGTATTAAGTGTCGTACGCATCGATTACGAAAATTCATTGAATAACAATTTTCATTTATTTTTAATTTTTTTCATATTGTAATTTCATCTCAAACTGGAGGCACAACGTAATTGAATGTCTACCTAAAAAGAAAATTTGGTCAAGGAATGTTGTACAACTGCATTTTTATGGTGAAGTATGGGAACTGGATTTTGGATGCTGTGATCTTGACCACGGCCACGTGAAGTTTCGAAAGTATTGAAATGAAGTTCAATAGTTTACATACTGCCTTTTTTACGAATTTAAATTTTTAAATATACCACAATGCTTTTTATTATACAAGATAATGAAAATTGATTACCTTTTGAAGATCTTAAGATGAAAAATGTTCTCGATATTTATTTCCGCACCTTTTCTCCGACTCCGACATCAAATGTCTTCGTTCTCTTGTATTCTTCCACACTTCATGCTAATTGGTTCATTGGAAGGCCTTCATAACATCACTGATTTATATAATCTTAAAGCACAATTGATTTCTTTAAATCGTTCCCATAAACCTCTTTAATCTTGTTCAAGATCATGCCCTCTAAATCAGCTGTTTACAGTGCAATATGTATTGGCTCACTATTGTGTTGAGTGCCCTCAGACGTTTCGCATTTGTCAAAGGCGTGTTCTGCCTGAGAACAGAAGAGAGAAAGCCGCAAATTATTATGGAGTTTCCGTATACTTTGCGGCCTTTTTTTATGAGGGCAGTGTTGACCTCCGGTCGCTCTTCGGAACTGGTCTGTCCACTTTTATGATCGCATCGTGGTTCAAACTGCACATATGTTTATAGATTTATTGGTCGCTTGTCTTTGGTTTCTTGTTGCCGGTTAGAGGACAAGGTCTCGCCAATAGGGATTTTTTTTATTAACAACAGATTGAAACTTTGCATCATCTTAACTGATGATTCTGAAGATAGAAGCTGGCTTTGCAGGATTCCTCAACTCAATGGGGAACTGGCTGTCATATCTTTATGCCGGAACACGTCAGTGCTGTTAACATTGGCGTGTGGCGTTAGACAAGATGATGGTCGGTAGCCAGGAAGCTCAGAAAATGTCTTAATCACTCAAACTGAGTACTTACGTAGTCGGTCCCATAATGAATTGGCCTAACTATGAAATAAAAAAGAAAATTAAATGCAATCATTTTTATTTTTCAATATAGTCTCCATCAATACTGACACACTTCTGACATTGGTGAAATAACATTTCTAATCCTTTATAAAAATAATCGCAATCTTTGTCTTCAAAATGACTGAAGACGGCCGCCTGCAACTCTTCATCGCTTGAAAATTTTCTTCCCCTTAAGTCCCGCTTTAAATTTGAGAATAAGTAATAGTCGGACGGAGCCATGTCTGGACTATAAGGTGGATGGTCCAGCTCCGTGAACCCGCATTGACGCACTGCATCCTTCGAAACACCGGCGGTGTGCACGGGGGCGTTGTCGTGAAGCAACAGGACGCCTTTACTCAGTTTGCCTCTGCGCTTCTCCTTTATAATATCTCGCAGTTTATATATTAATGAAGCATAATATTCGCCGTTTACGACTGTATTGCGCTCTTTAAAATCAACCATCAAAATACCTTGAAAATCCCAAAAGATTGTGCACATGATTTTTTTGGTAGATTGTTGCACCTTTGCCTTTCTAGGCGGCTTTTCACCCTTATAACGCCATTCCATTGACTCGCGCTTGCTTTCTGGATCATAATATAACACAATAGTTTCATCAGCAGTCACTAGTCTCTCGATCACGTTCTTTGTGTTTTCTCCACAAAGATCTAAAAACTCGGCAGCACAGCGAACTCGCTCCCGTCTCTGCACAGCTGATAGAATTTTCGGGACCCATCTTGCACTGACTTTTTTCATATGAAGATGTTCATCGATTGCACGATGGACGGTACTTTTAGAGAGCCCAAGTCTAGCTGCAATTTCTCTAATCTTCAAACGGCGGTCACTCAAAACCTCTTCTTCGATTTGAGCAATAGTTTTTGGGAGTGAGCACTTCTACCGGTCGACCGTCACGGCCGATATCTTCGACGGTTTCTCGCCCGAGGCAAAACTCTTTCACACAATTTTTTACTGTGCTATAAGAGGGAGAACACTCCTTATACACACCATCTAATCGTTCTTTAATTTGGGCGGGGGATAAGCCTTCTTTAAATAGAAACTTTATGACGCTTCGATACTCGGTTTTCGACATTTTGAAAAAATACGCGACACTTGTTGTTCAAACAAACTGCTAAACTGAACTACGCTCGTCAAGTCCATGCGTGTTCGTTTATAAAGTGTCTGAGAACCGTACTATTCAATGTAACATAACATGTATCGAAATGTCGCGTAGAACTATATCAGGCCAATTCATTATGGGACCGACTACGTATAATGCTTATTGTCTTGTTCGCCACGACCGTCAGTTATCTTTCCGAGAAATCTCTATCTCTATGATATTTTGTGTCATTGAATTTTCCTAAATCCCATATTTTCTATTTACCAAATCCAAGGAATACCCCTGACCAATAATAACCTTAGTGTGTTCATAACAACCCGTGCTTCGTTCGCCGTGAAAAACTATTTGAAGAAATGTTTTATGACCCATAAGACCGGCTGCCAAAGCTCGCGGCGAAACATTGGTGCTTTGGAGCACGATTTCACGGTTTGGTCACAAAACGTCCCAGTCGCAAAACGTCTCATTCAGTGTTAAAACTGCTTTGCCTTTTTATCAATGTCTCAGGATGTAAAAGGTTTGTAAACAACCCATATCGTGCCGCTGAGGCACGGGTCTTTACCCATGCCTCGGAGAAGTTAGGCCATTCAGTACAAACGGGGGCCAAGTCCGGTGAAGTGCATAATGCCAGAAAAACTTGAAAAAGTGCGTGCTCAAAAACATGCCTAAAATCAACAACAGCCTTATAGAGGCTGATTAGACACCTTATTAAAATATCGAAGCTGTTATAACTAAGGAGACAACCTTATTTAGATTTCTATGAAGGAGACAATCCATACGCCAAAGGTTGTCTGGAAGAAATAGCTCAAAGCCATAAGACCGCCTTTGCATATCAATAATTTCAAAAAAAAAATTGTGTTTTCATTGTTATTTGTATTCTTTTGGTGTGCAATAAAGTATATTTATCTTACATGAAAACGACTTTTTGAAATTGGTCATTTTGCAAATGAGACAATCTAGGACCATACCGATTTCACGCGCCGAACTAACTAGTCGTTAACTGCGTCGTTTGTGCTGCGTATAATTAAACTTTGCAATGCTACTCTTTATTTACTTTTTAACATGAAAAACTGTGTCTGACTTTTTTTTATAGTTAATTAGCTTCCGATGTGTTTAATTTTGAATATGTTGTTCAGTTTGCTCTTTTCTTGAGGTTGCTAAGTTGACGTGTCTGTTCTGGGTTCAAACTCAAACTCGAAATGTTTTTTTTTTGAACTAGATGCTTTACACATTCTTTGAAATCGTCCTTTTTTCTACCTAGTACAAAATCCCTACCTCGCGGAACTTGTGCACTCAACATTTCGGGAAGTGTTTGCGAATTCTTCTTTCGATTTCTTCGGGTTATTCTAAATGAAGATGAGATCCTCATGATGCAGAGATAAAGAAATCTCTATGATGAAGAGAAGCCTCAGTTAATGCATCCGACATTTTGTTACACCCTTTCAAAATTCAAAATATTTTTTTATTTAAGTAGATGCTGTACGCATACTTTTAATAATAATAATAATATGTTTATTCAATCTATAAAGGATCACAATACATAATATTTGTTAGTAAACAGAAATACTTACAAGCTAAGGTTATTACTTAATTATATATTATATTTATCTATTATTTTCCTATCGTTGCTGGCTATGTGAACCATGCAGCAGTGGTTCAGATAGCTGCAATCAGGCTTATCTGCGATCATGGCTAGTAGGCTGTTGCGGCCGCCGCGCACCTGCCGCACCAGGGATGCGCACCGCTTGCGCATTATTGCGTAGAAGCAGTCCACGCGCGCTTTTAAATCGTCTTTTTTTCTACCTAGCACAAAGTTCCTACCACTCGGAACTTGTACACTCAACGTTTCGGGAAGTGTTAGCGGAGCGAGAAGAAACGTCTTTGGTTAGATATGTGACAAAAGGAACGTTTTCTGTTCGTTGTCGAAACTACATTTGCATTGTAACTTGAGTATTTTTTCGTCTCCGATGAAGTTTCAAACTTATGTTTGTGTATGTCTGTCTGTCTTTTTTGGGCAACGTAGCTCTTAAAAGGAGGGACCGAGTTGAATGGGGCTTTTTTCACTTAAAAGCTGGTTCCATCGCGGTGGTTCTTAACATATTTGGTGAAAATTGAAACAGTGGTTTTCGCGTCATACGATCTTTTCGTCGAAGGTTTTAACTTTTTAGATTGTTAGTTATCTAATGACATCGTAACGTTGCGTTTAATGCTATTTGCTTCAGTGTTGTATTAGTATTCTTGGTGCATTGCACATGTCACGACACAGTTATAACTGGCTTGTGGAATGAGCTAAGGAATTAATTGTTTAGCGTTGACTACTTTGTTGGGAGTATCGATTTCTAACCAGTTCTGTTCTTGGTTTTCTTTTTATCCCACTTGCATCATCTTAGCTGCTGGTACACTTATCACTGTGATGATGCCGAAGATAGTATCGAGCTGATCAAAGTTCCCCTGCAGTGTAGAATTGGCTATCTTCATGTCGGAACACATCAATGATTTTGTGACCTCAGTAATCTTATTTACTAATATAATTTGATTAACAAGTCGTCTAATTAATTTCCATGTTACTCGGAAATGTCTTGTGTATAAACAAAACATGTTTCCCTGTCCTTCGGTTCAAAGTTCAGAAAGTCTTTAATCAATTCGAGTTGCGTCCCGATAGCCAATTGTAATGCGCACACGACTCCCCAACGGGAAGTTGGTATAAATAGCGCGTGTGTGTATGGTGCCAGTGCCACTATGGTGCGAATTGTGTGCAGTGTTGCCAGCGTATCCGCGTTGTATTCCCTCTATTGACAGCTTGTCCTTTTTTCGTGGGATACGAGTGTGAAGGTTGCAGTTTTCGTGCGGTAGACGTTGTCTTAAAATAGTCGTATTTGATCTTTTTCTGTATTGCGCAGATAATTATTGATTTCAAGCATAAGGGGCTCTTCATAAGCCTGCTCTTCATTGACCATCTCGGAGCGTTGATTTGATATTGTAGGAGACTATTGTTTGACTTATTTTTGGATTATGTTTGATAAAAAAAAAGAGAATGGGATACAATACAAAACAAACAATACAATACAACCGTTTCAGTGCTACGTAATTTATTTTTGAATACTAGCTCATAATTTATTTTGTGATGCCGTCATTTAGCGTTTAGCCAACCTTAAAACAATAGATTCTGCTAAAAACCACGAAACCTGGCAACACCGCGTCACACTATCCTTGATCGCTAATTGGCGTGAGTCACGCCGCCAAAACCGTAGTCCCGGGGCGGCTATATCGGGACTATAGTTATTCTGCCCTCATACATAACAAAGAAAACCGCAAAGTATACGGAAACTCTAACATTCTTTGCGGTCTTCTGTCTTATGAGAGCAGTATTGTTTTAGCGCACCGATTGTTGTGTGTCAACGTTTGCGAAGGAGGTTGTTGTGCCTAATTTGATGTACTTGATTTGGATGATGTTGATGCTAGATATGTTGTATCTAGTACACTTGGTAGTACATTCGTAAGTTCTGTCATGGATATGGATATTAATAGGTAGTAGTAGGGTTTTGTTTAGTTCAAATGTTATAAGGTTTATTTATTAATTTCTTAGCTTTTTTAGTCTACAATTCGTTAGCCTTTGGCATCATCTTTCTTGCTTTAAGTTAAATATGGCTGTTTTATTTTTACAATTCCATATTATCGCTAAATAATAGAAGTTGTTTAAAGCAACTATCATTGTTAAGCGACATTAGCAATCCGAAACAAGCGACATATTTTTTTATGTAATAGTAGAAGTAATTATAACGTAACTGCTTGTTTGAGTTGACTGGGGTGTGTGATGGTTTATGGATGGACTTTTAAGTGAAAATATTGGGGATTTCCCCCCATCCCCCATCCCATTTCAAAGGTCGGCAACGCACTTGTGACTCCTCTGGTGTTGCGGGTGTCTATGGACGGCGGTAATCGCTTAGGGGTCATACATAAATTACGCACATGTTAATGGGGAGGGAGGAGGTCAACGAAGTGTGACATTATGTGACAAGGGGTGGGGGGAGTCATAAACGTTGTGACGTCACATAATAAATAATATAATTTTGGAATTTCTGTTTTCATTGATTCAATTCTGGGCGAAAAATTACAAAATATGTGACGTCACACCAGGGAGAGGGTGGTCCCACAAATGTGACCATCTGTGAAAAGGACTTTATGGTCAAAAATCATGAAATTCGTGTGACGAAATTTATGGGTGGCCCCTTACCATCAGGTAATCCGTCTGCTCGTTTGCCGCCTATCACATAAAAAAGGGGGCAGGGAGTTGTCATACTGTATGATTGTACTATTGTAAATATTATGTACTGTGGATGTATAGCTGACGTACCGATATATTAACTGCGGCTGTGTAGCCGCCTCGGTGGGCGCCAGGATTCGGCACATGTATGCCTGGTCTCTGGACTCGATCTGCATTTGATCTAAAGTGCTTCAATTGGGCCCTGCCCTCGATACTGATCGAATACGTATATTTAGCTGTTGCGCAACTGGTTAATTACGCTTGTTTTTGGGTTTAGTTTTTGGGAAATTATCTGTTTGTTTTTTTCAGAGAAGAATAACAGATAGATATGTCTTTTTTTATTTTACTTTTAATAATAATATCTGGGACAAATCACACACGGTCATCTGGCCTCAAACTAGGATTCCCTGTATCTTGGGAACCAGAGACTGATATACATACACATCTTCTTCTTCTATTTAAGAGCAATGCTCTTGTCGGTGGAGCAATCTCCAACTGTTCCTGTCCTCTGCTATCGTCTTGACCTCTCGCATACGACCATACAGCAACCTTCTCCTTTATCTGTTCTATATAATTTCGTCTTGGTCTTCCTCTTCCTCTTCTCCCCTATACCTTTCCTTCTATTATGGTTTTAAGGAAGCTATCGTGTCTTATCAGGTGTCCTTTCATATTTCCTCGTCTATTCTGAATTGTTTCCAACATGTTTCTTTTTTCTTCAATCATCTCAAGTACTTCTTGATTTGATTTCTTTTTTGTCCAACTGATCCTTTCCATCCTCCTCCAGCACCACATCTCAAATGCTTCCAATCTCTCCCTGTCCCGCTGAGTTAGTGTCCACGTCTCTGATGCGTACAAAGCAATACTCCATATATACAATTTAATAATTACAATTTAATACACATATACTTTTAAATACATACTTATATAGATATAATACACCCAGATTCAGAGCAAACAATTCGGCTCGTCACAGAAAAGTTTGCCCTGTGTGGGGATCTTGGATCAGAGGTCAGGATCGCTTACCACTTAGCCACCGAGTCAGTCTTTGAAGTTTGTCTTTGTATCGTCTAAGTGTCTATTGCTTCCGCGTAGTCCTGTAGGGCGATCTGATGCTTTACCCAACTACCCAAGCAAAGGGTGATGATTGTCATATCATATTTCCGTTTCATTGTTACCGCCTTAACGGTTTAATGGATTTTCATGTCTCACTGGTTATCATAATTGTCTTATTGATCTCTAGATTGACATGTTTTTTTTGTATGCATTTTATTCCTTACCTTTTGCGATTATATACATGATGTGGCCGACCATTTCATGAAATGGTCGTATTTCATGAAATTTTCAGCTAAAACTGACCATATCATTTAAACGTCAACGTTTAATGATATGTCCATCCACGTATGACCATGTCATTAATGTAGGATTTCCATGATATCAAAGGTTTAATAAAAATTAAAAATACGTTGAAAAGTTACTGGAATTCTTTAAATCTGAGTAATCTTGGTCAACAGATAAATAATTCATTTATAATACTTAACTTTTAAGATTGATATCTACTAACTTAAATACTTTCCGAACTTCAAGGTTTTTACGTTGCGCTCGTTTTTTGATATGATCACTAATGCTTGACCATTTCATGAAATACCGGTTCGTTTAGCTGTATGTATATCGTCAAACGTTGATGTATTCATTGAACTGGCCAGACCATATCGATATCGTGATGTGGTCGGTCACATCATGGAGTGATCAATAGGGTTTTACACCTATTTTGAAAAGTATCTCAAATTGATCATTAGGTAGGAAAAAGTTATATATATATATATTTTAAACCTATAAGTACCTCAAATATGCATTTTAAATTACCATTCCCAATTAGCGCGCGAAAACGCTAGCCGCCATGATGTTTAGGTCGTGACGTCTTTTCAGGAGTAAACAAAACAGCTCTGTACTAAAATTTTGACACATATTGCGAACAAAATGTTACTGTTTATCACTATTATGACGTCACATGACAACCAACATGGCGGCTGTCGTTTTAGATATTTGAATAACAGATTAAAAACTAGATTTTTGTAAATCTAAAAGAAAATATTTTTTCTCATTTTATTGTATAGAACTCATATTAATTCGATTACTTATTACAAATACCACAGTAAATAAGCAGTTTTAGATTTTTTCTTGAATAAAGTAAAATACCCTATTCTGTGATCTGGCCACGACATATACACAAGCTTCACCTGTTCATCAGTTTACCGTCTTGTAGTGCTGCCTTGGTGGAAGAGCTAAGGATTTTAACTCTCGCTTGCCACTTGAGAACCTTCTTTCCAGCTGTCATTTGTTATTGTTTATCGAATATGGTTTGTAGTCGGTATAAACTATCATTTTATATTAAATATAATAAATCTAAAATATCGTATGAACGTAAGTGACATATAAATATTTCTCAGAATTGTGGAGCTTTATTACATTTTACATTTGCCTTATCTGCGCGTGAGTCTGATTTATTGCGGATTCGGTGTGGTCAGAAGGTCAGTGTCGGCTATTGTAGCGTCGTATCTACACATTTAATATATGCAAGGTTGTCTGGAAGATATTGCTTATAGCAATAAGATCGCCTACCTGTACAATCCCATAATTATATATACTACTTATAATTATATATAGGTTTTATGTAAAAAAGTGTAAATAAATAAATAAAATGAAAATGTATACGTCTTGTAGAACAATATAAGATTTTGCCGTGTAGAGGTAGTGGCCAGATCGAAATTGATGAGCTGTGTAGCCAACTTTGTATGGAAAGTGCAAAAATTGTTAAGTGTCATCACTAGGAGCCACATTTATTTGGTCCGCGATTTCGATTAAACTCAAACTCAAAATGTTTTTTATTTAAGTAGATGCTTTACACATGCTTTTAAATCGTCAATATTTTTTTCTACCTAGTACAAAGTCCCTACCACGCGGGACTTGTACACTAAACGTTTCGGGAAGTGTTTGCGAAGCGAGAAGAAACGTCGAGTCGAGCCCAAAAGAAACTCGCTTCAACACATTTTTTAAATAAAATATTAAATTCTATTATAATTCATGTCAACAATAACATTGTGAGCTGGAGGATCTATACATGTCCATATATCATTGTCATTTACATAATCTAGTATTTTGTAATGTAATACCTACCCTTTAGAGCATAAACAATTTTTCACATGCAATTTAAATTTCTTTTCTGGCAAACTAGTTACATTTTCGGGTAGTTTGTTATAGAATCTTACACACTGCACCATAAATGACTTCTTAACTTTACTCAGTCTCGAATAGGCAACATCAATGTTATTAATATTTCTTAGATTAAAATTGTGTCTGTCCCTGTTTTTACGAAACAAGTGCAAATTTTTACGTACATACACCCTGTGTAAAGTTACCATTGGTGTAATATTTATCTATAGTGTCACTTATATTGATATGCGTCCAATTTATTGGCAATTACATAATTGGGCCACGAGCTTGTTACCTATACGATACAAATTAAGATCGTTGCTCGTTGAATTCGCAATGCAATTGATGCGTAATGCACCGAATTGCATTCCGTACATAGTGACTTATATACTCACAAAATGATTGCGAGTGTCGAGTGCATGTAGATTCGTCTCGATACACAGATTGGATACATTTTATAATAGATGACAGGTTTAAATTATTTTGTTTAATTCGAAAGAAAGCTATAAATCCTAATTGTACTAATAATATGTATTATAATTTGAAAATGTGTTTGTTCGTTCCCTCTTTAACGCCGCATCTTCAAAAAATTTAGCATGCTTATGCCCTGGCCCCTGTGACACGGAGAATTCTAAAGATCCCGTGTATTGAGATAGCAAAAAAAAAATTGCGCTCAAGGCAGCGTGCAGCGGGCAGAAAATTAGTTGTTGATAAATGATAAATAAACAGTATGTTTTTCTTTAGAAGCCGCCGACTGAAACATGATAAATGAAATACTATTTACTATATTGATATACAATATACATATTAATGAAGCAGTTTACGTATCTCAAATGACCAAAGACGGCGATGATCTCACTCTCGGCGCATCGTCAAACGAGAATGAATAGGTATTGGTTTTGAGCAAGAAACAGTCGAGTGTATGGCATTTATTTATTAGCTTAGCAGATGGTTGCTTATTTGAATTATAATAGTCGCCACTGGAAGTATTGTTAAAGGATTGATAAGTGATCTGTCTGTGTGCAAAATGCTTGTGATGTGGAATGCAGTTAAAGTTGGTTTTTGTGATGTAATTCCAAGGTGTGCCATTTACTTTTGTTAGAGTCGGAATATTTGTGTTTTGAGTTCCTTTAAATCGTCTATTATCGAGTAATTTTGTTTTGATGACTCTATAGAATTGTATGATTTCTTTGGATATTTTTTCAATATCTTTGAAACCTCCCCCGTCCTTGTCACAGATGGTCACATTTGTGGGACCACCCCGTCCCTGGTGTGACGTCACATATTTTGCAATTTTTCGCCCAGAATTGAATAAATGATAACAAAATCACATATTTTTTATTATTTATTATGTGACGTCACAACGTTTATGATTCCCCCCTACCCCTTGTCACATAATGTCACCCTTCGATGAACCCCTCCCTCCCCCTTAGCGTGTGATGTAATTTATGGATGGTCCCTTTAGTTGCGCTGGTGCGCCGGAAGATGGCTGAAATATTCATATCCAGTGACAAATCACTCACCCGAAGATTAATTTTAATACACACATCATATAAATTTTTGCCCTGGGAGAGAATCGTACACATGACCATCGAAACAGTAAGCAGGAGCGCAGCACCAACCACTTAGCCACCGAGTTTGTACGAGTAACTTGATTTACTGACTCGATGGCTAAGTGGTTAGCGATCCTGACCTCTGATCCGAGAGTCGTGGGTTCGATCCCCACACAGGGCAAACTTTTCTGTGATGAGCAGAATTGTTTGCTCTGACTCTGGGTGTATTATATCTATATATGTATGTATGTATTTAAATTAAATGTATATGTGTATGTATATCAGTATCTGGTTCCCAAGATACAGGGAATCCTAGTTTGGGGCCAGATGACCGTGTGTGATTTGTCCCGGAATTAAGAAAAAATACTAATGTGTAGTTCAATTTGTGGATTTTGCAGTTTATCCGTATATAACACTGATACGCCACATGTGAGTATTTTGGGCCGGATATCTGACCGCAGGAAGACTGGGTTTCCGCGCTCACGTCATTTTGTGTTGTGGCGGTCTCGTGTAACTAAAGTGTAGGTTTCATTGTTTTATCGTCATTATTATACTGACATTGAACTTGGCTCTGTGACTATTATGGCAGTTACTCATTGCAACTAGATAAAACATTTAAAAAGTTTAAACTGTATGATTGAAACATTATTTTTATTGTAATCGATTAATTAGGGGAGTGTTCGCGACATCGTTTCAGTAGACTTTTGAATTTAAACAACTCTTTCAAGTAGTTGGAAATTCAAGTCACCATACACATTTCTACATAGGTATTTGATTCAAAAACATCATGTCTATAAAGATTCCACCTAGGTCAGTTAAGAGTCGATGTTTCAGTTATAAACTCCTTGGTTTCGTGTCTCGTTTGTTAATCTATGGTTCTTTATCTGTGTACTTGGTCGCGGAGTTGACTCCTGTATTAAATTTGTGGTAAGTTTCGAGGTCATTTTCAGGATTGCTCCGATAAAGGTTTGTGGCTTTTCAGTATATTATTAACATTATTATACCTCATTTATCAATTTGGCTTTAACAAATTTTTTGCTGGTGTTGTCAAGGAAAATACATATGAGAAAGAATATACCCAGTTATAACTGAATGATTATGTCAGTCAGAAGTGAGTTTCGAAGTGGAGGCCCTGTTTAGGCAATCCAATCCCCCACTGAGGTTAATTCAGATTTGAGCAAGGTAGCAGACAATGGATGTTTAAGATAGGTATAAGTGGCATGTCCTGGGGGAAAGCGTATGTATTACAGTGAAATATCATGGATCAGCATCTGAACAGTATTTGCTTCCATTAGAATAACGATTCCGTGATGAAAAGTGAATACGATATAGTCTTGCATTCTGCATCATCATCATGGGGTATTTTTACATTGTAAACAAACCCATTGCGTCCCCACTGCAGGGGCACAGGTCTCTTCCCATACGGGAAGGTTAAGCCATACACCACACACGGGGGCCAAGTCCGGATTGATGGAGGTTGTGAGCTAGTGGCCTCCGACATGGCTTAACGACTGCCATCTAGCGATGCATTCTTGTAGGTACATAAACTTTCGAAATATACGAATCAGTTATTGTACTTATCAGTACGTTTCCCTTCAACAGGAGAGCCAAGGAGAGAGGGTTCGACGGAAGAGTCTCCAGCGCCTGACGCTGATTTAGACGCCAACGACAACGTCAGCAAAGACGCGACAGACAAGGATAGCAAGTGAGTTGTGTTTGTTATTGTTGTTCTCATGAGACGTGCAGGAAAACTGCGAGAGGTGAGGAAAAGGATGTCTAAGCGAGGCCGGCTGTGATGCGGTTGTTAATAAGTTGTGGGTTTTGATTTGACACTGTACAAAAATATTGGTAGAATCAAGTTGAAACAAAGGTTAAGTTACATACCAACAGTTCCAAGTTAATGAAGTATCCGCGCTTTAAAAGCAGCCTAGTGTTACTGCGCTACCATTCCTATTTTGTATGAGGAGTTCTGTTTAACTTCAAAGTTAAATAGGACCCTTTTGACAGTGATTTGGATGATACCCATAACCTATTTTTAGAGAAAAACTAAAAGCAGAAGCACGAGGTAGACCAAAGAACTTATATGCTTTTGTAAGCTCATCGAGTTGTTACACTAAACCAGCTAGCGCCATCTAGCGGAAAGTAGCGATACTTTATACGCAGGCTGGCTGTCTTCAAACTTGAGCGCGAGCGATAACCGGGTACAACGTGCATGCTTTTATTACGTTAGTTCCGCTATTCGCCGCTTGTGGTGCTTTTTAAATAATCTACATATTTTTGAACGCAACAATAATAAAATGTTAATAGAAAACATTTAAGTATGTTAAAACTTTAAATATTTGTGGTTCATTAAAATGTTCATGCTTTATTAATGAAACGAACAGTAGCGAAAACAAATGTATAACCACCAGCCGAAAAGCTTATGTTTTTAGTTAGAAAAGTTGAACATTGTCTGTAGAATTTAGGCAGTATAATATTACACAGACTTTTCCAAAAGGTCTGTTATTGGAATTTTGTTATTAATATTTGGAATTGCTTATTACCAATTTTTTTATTTTCTTATGTTGGATATTACAGAAAAAAGTCTTGCACAGATGAATTTAATAAATGGATGATGATAAAAGAAAATAATTAACAAAGATGGAACCACCGATCGTCTACGAGTCAACGGTACCATCAATGACTTCTAAGATGATGATGCTGACGCACCCCCCTCCTTCACCAATACCAATTATTTTGTCGTGTCTATGGTTAATTTTCATTTTTTTCTTGTCTATGGCAGTTGGCGGACAGCCGTGTCTAACAGCAGTGGTAGGGGTGTCAACCGCGCGGAAAGTTGCCGCGAGCGGGACGCGCCTCGCCGCGGAAAACATCGCAATGCGTCCGACCCTAACCGACTGACCGCGCACAACCATCAGTAAGTACTTAACCTTGTTGTGTTATGTTGATGTATCTGTCATAGTAATTGGCCAGATCGTTGGTGGAAGACCTCCCAGAAGGAGGAGGATTTAAAAAACTCCTAAAAAATATCGAATAATATAAACGTATGTCTATATCGCTATAACTGTTGCTCATCTTTACGCTACCAAATGTGGTTATTAATTTTTTTTTGATAAAAGAACTATGAATAAAATGTACATAATATAATTAAAATATGTAACTACCTGTAGGAGCTAAAGCAGTATGAGATCGTCGATATTTGTAGCTGAGAATTTCGCAGTCCTACCCTGCACCTCATTTACGTATTTGGAGTTCTGTGGGTGCACCCATATTTAAATTAAATATTATGATAGCGTGGGAACGCTTAAACAGTGAAAAACGTGTTTACAACACATGAACATCCAGTTGATCATACTCGTACATTAACGAATTACTTTGCCTTACATGAAAATCAAATTTCAAAAAAGTATGACCGCCGAGTTAGACGAATAACTCGAAAACCACTGAACCGATTTTCACCAAACCTAAGAATCACCGCTATTAGCAGCTTTCAAGGGGAAAACTGCATTAAAATAGAGCTATGAGGCCTCACATAGACACACATAATCCCGGAACTTATAACATCTCTATTTTGTGCAGCAAGGGGGTTAAAACGATTTATGCAAGATGTCATATGTGATATCTGTAAGTAGATCTACTTTTTCCAAATAGCGCAAGGTTGTTTATAAAACGTATTTTATGTGCTTGCCCAAAGAATTTGGCAATTTCGTTGTTCTTATGACTTGCTCTCAGAGTAGAGGCAGAATAGAAATAGGAGCTTTTAACATTTTAACACTCGGCTGGGTTTTTTTAACAGCGACTGTATCGTTAATGGGGAATTCATATCATACTTTCGCTTTCCCCGAAATACTTTAGACCAAGTATCGAATAAATGCTTTTTTCTTCTTATTCTTTTTTCCCAAACTGAGTTCACCACTAGAGGTAGACAGACTTTAGAACGACGTAACTGCAGTGCTACTATTGGAAAATACATGCTGTGTTTTAGGTTACAAAGTTTGTTTTCCATTGAAAGTGCTGAGAGGAGTTGCAGTCAATTCAGTTCAGTGCAATGTTACGAATTTGAAATCTAATGGTATTGCTATAAAGTTCAGTTTCACAAAATCTGTAGGTTTTAAACTCAAACCGTGTTGAAATTTAATTTTGTAGTATTAAACCTAAGAGTGGTTTTCCTTTGAACCAGCATTCAGCGTCAGACATAAGTTAATCTGTGGTTCTTCCACACTTATAAAACACTTGTATAATTTGAACTCTGTGTTTCTTACCGTCTTTTAGCAGCGAGAGGTCAAAGTAAAATGGTTTGTGGATTATACGCTGAAAATGGCCGGCCGGTAGCGTATTTCAGTTTTCAGTTTCATCGCCGTCGCGAAAGGAGACGCATCGTGGTTGGAATTTCCGCCATTTTCCCAAATATTTGAAAATCAGAATGTGATCTTTTTTAACTTTTTTTCTCTGAATACGAACTTGTGACAGTTGTTTTTGGTTTGTTTGTGGCCAGTGATGTTTTTTGTTTTTTATTTAATTAATTAAGTAGATAGTGAGTTTTCGGATTCACGTGGTTTGGTTTGGTATGGTATGTTAGTTTAAATATATTTTATGGGAAACGTTTCATTGGGAATTGCGAAATACGTTAACATAGGATTCCCTTTGTACTACAAATTTTATGGTCTTGTATCAGGAAATACTAATATTGAGCATAAGTTTCCCGTATAAATAAATATCATAAAATCGTAAAATATTTTATAAGAACTTAGCTTTACGTTGTTGATAATTTGGATTTATTGCTGATTTCAAAAATAAGAGAATATTAAATCATTTTTACATAAAATATTTTATATGAATAATAAAATTCTTAGTATTTTCAACCGACTTCAAAAAAAGGAGGAGGTTCTCAATTCGTCGGAATTTTTTTTTTTTTTTTATGTATGTTCACCGATTACTCGAAGACGCCTGAACCGATATCAAAAATTCTTTTTTTGTTTGAAAGGGTATACTTCACAGGTGGTCCTATGTAAATTTTTTCGAAATCGATTCAGCGGTTTTTGAGAAAATCAACGAAACATAGCAAAATTGGAGTTGTTGCGATTGAAGTCGGTTGTTTTTAATCCATTAAAAAGGTTTTTGATGCAAAATAATTGAGTAATGCAACAGATGACAAAATAAAATCTTATACTACATTTCGTTACTGAAAACTTATTGCCAACTATACATTACAGGATTTAAAGAATAGGCAAAGGCTTCAAGGTGGAGGTTTTTGAGTAAAAACTTATGAAACAACGTCTTTTAATCTACAATTTTGCTAAAATATCATAGAATAATTGTTTGATTTATTTTTACATATCGAATAGCTGGGTAGGTTTTGTATTTTTTCTATTACGAAAACAGTCATATACAAATATTGTAGTTGTCGACTGCTTACTTTCATGAAGACAATTGCTTTGCCTTAAAGAATCACCTGTATACAGGGTTAAATTGAAATCTTTGACCAAATTTTAACTGCGGCTTTTAGTCATGCGTGATACTGAACAACTTTTGCTCAGGAACCAATTCAATCGGAGCAATGAACTTTACATACAAAGTTGGCTTCTCAGGTCATCGATTTGTATGAAATGTCCAAATTGTTTTTTCTCCGATAGAGTTGGCTCCTCAGAGAAAGTTGTTCAGTTTCATGAGCAGAAACCACAGTTGAAATTTGGTTCGCAAGTTTCATTGCACCCTGTATACAGGCGATTCTAAGAGGCGTAACAACTCAAAGCAGTCAACAACTATAGTTCTATGGATTGTTCGTATTAGAAATCATACAACGTTAAATCATCCAGCTAATCGACATGTCGCACTCTTAATAAAACAACGGCCTAAATTTCAATTCAAAATTTGGCAAAATTAGTTTGATAAACAACCGACCTAAAAGAGAGACACTCGCGTGTGCGGGGGGGGGGGGGGGAATAAAGACGCAAATATTTTGTTACCTTATTGCTTAAGAAATAGAGGCGTTTTTTTTGCCGAGACTGTGTGGCTTGCTCTTATAGGTCGGTTTTTTTAACATAACTCATTTTGCCTAAATTTTGAATTCGGTCGTTGTATGAATCAACCAAAAATTCTTCGATTTATTCGAAATTATTGTAGTTATAACAACTGGTTCGTCTGTCTGTCCACTGTCTGGCAGCATCCGCTAAACAACACGGAGTGTCCTACTCGATAACAACTTCTACCGTAGTCGGGAGAGTTCCGTTAGCTGGATTACAGGTTGCAGGTTGCTAGGTTGCAGGCTGCGAATAGTACTCGCAATCAGTATTATGTCTGCACCGTGTATTGTTATGTCTGCACCGTGTATTGTACGGAATAGTGTGCACGAGAGTTGTTTAAAACTTGGCAGACAGGCCGGTATTGCAAGTTAACTGACTGGGGAAGCGATCATAACTTGGATGGCTGTGAGTATAGGCGGCATTCATCGCGACCGGTTGCTAAAGCAGTGCTGCTAGATGGCATTTGTCTAGCCATGTCTAAAGCCACATTGGCGGCTTAAAAACTTCTGACGCTGGGGGGGGGGGGGGCTACGACTTCCACTAATCCAAACTTGATCCTCGTGTGCGAAGTAACCTAACTTACCCGAGATACGCAAAGAAACCCATCCCTACGCCGCCGTGGCGATGCTATGGCACATTATATTAAATAGTAGCCAATACAGTATGAACACTCCCTGCTGCAGGCTCTGTTTTTAACCGACTTCAAAAAAAGGAGGAGGTTCTCAATTCGTCGGAATCTTTTTTTTTATGTATGTTCACCGATTACTCGAAGACGCCTGAACCGATTTGAAATATTCTTTTTTTGTTTAAAAGGGTATACTTCACAGGTGGTCCCATATAAATTTTATCGAAATCGATTCAGCGGTTTTTGAGAAAATCAACAAAAACATAGCAAAATTGGAGTTGTTGCGATTGAAGTCGGTTGTTTTTAACGTATTCAGCGTGGTCAATTATTAATAATACACAGAACCTTTTTTACCGTGATGGCCGACATACGCGTGCGGTTCGTCCCCTGATAAAAAGGTCTACCTGGTAGGATGCCAAGAATTTGTTCCCTTGATCCCTTATCTTTAGCTTTTTAGTCAAACTCACTTTTTTATCCACAATTGCTAAGCCCTTGGCATCATCTGACCTGATGGTAAGTGATGATGATGCCGAAGATGGAAGCGGGCTTACCAAGATTCTCCAACGCATTGGGGAAATGGCTTCTTATTTCCATGCCGGAACAAATAAATTTATTTATTTATTTAGTCTATAATAAAATACATTTGTGTCAGACATAAATTATTACTGAATATAAATAAATCTACATGTTATTGTTATCAACATTAACGAATAAACATTAACATTGATGACTGGCGGCAAGACTTAGATAAGAATGTGGTAGCTAGCCAGGCGGCCTCAGAAAACTCACTTTGGCATTTATAATATTAGTTGGGATCTTTTATAGAAATATCCCATATTATGATTATAAAGGGTTAAGGGACAGGTTTCCGAAAACTTTAAGGGCTTGCTCTATAGACGAAATTGAACAACTTTCCACAAGATTTTTTTTCAGGAAACGAAAATAAATCGGCTTCTCCATACAAACTGTCCAATCAAGTTTATAATTTTGTATGGAATTTTGTATGGAGAAGCCGATTTTTTTTCGTTCATTTCGTCTACTGAGCAAGCCCTTACAGTTTTCGGAAACCGGTCCCTTACACCCTGTATGATGATGCAAAGTCATTTTTCTGATATTATTTAAACACTAAATGACTAAAATGTTGAGACGTTGCCAAATACTTTATAAGCATTGATTAATGACATGACCGGAAATACACATAGGTATTCTGCACTATTCTCCTCCACAATATTTACTCAGTCGCCTATTTCATCTTTTGGGTTTTCCTAATTTGATTTTTCCTAGTTTTTTTTTTCACACAGTTATTTGACCTCAGACTACAGGAAATAGATTTTTTGTACTATGTGAACCAGAGACGTATATGTATGTTCATAGGTCCTACTACAGTACAAAAAAAACATTGGTTTTATTTATGAAACTGAACAAGTTTCCCAAGGAATGTACCGCAGTATTTTTCTTTTTACTACTCAGCGTATTGCGATTACAGTTCTGCCTCAAGTTATAGATTTGCCCAGGGTGGAATTGAACCCTCGCTCGCAAGGCCCTTAACCTACCAGATATTAGAGCCGAAAACTACATCCTTATTTATTATTTTTATATAACAAAGCAAAGACATTTGAAAGACACGGGAAAAAGCGTGGCGATTTAAAACGTGCTCGAAGACAGCAGGGCATCTTTTAATTCATATTCCTAAAATGTAGGCCAAGGTGACAGTCTTGTCATAGCGCGTAAAGGAATTTAATGGAAATCTAGATTGTGTTCTGATGAAAGGAATTCTTAGCGTTTCTGTGAAAGCTGATTTTAGTCAACATTTTCTTTTCAGTAAAAGGCTCTTTGAGCGAAACTTTTGTATTACAACGAGCCTAAAGTTTACGTAACGCTCGACTAAAAGGTAAGGGCGATAGTGAAAAACTAATAGCAAAAGAAAAGTTTAATTCAAATACTCAGGAACCAACGATGTAGCTTTTAGTAATCAAAGAGAAACAGTTTTTTAATCTCAGAAAGAATTCCTCAACAATATAGCCAAAAGAGGTCACTGAACAGAGGGTTTCCACAAGCATTTCCACGACGAGAGGTCTTGTGCTACTTGCGTACAGTGGTTTCCCGCGACCTTCACCAGTCCCTCTGGACCTGTCCAATTATAGAATACATAATCCTCTGATTATTATGAGAGGAGTAGAATGCTTTGCTAAATGTATGTATGTATAATTTGGACATTATGGACATATATTGTTATCGCGTGTAATCAAAATGAATTGATTAAAGTGCGACGTGTCCTTAGATTCGCCTTGGTCCACAGATTAACGCATTATTACTGAATATAAATATATTTTATGCCGTTAGGTTTTATTTGTTTGGTAAATTATTTAGGTTAGTTCATTTATTGCTCCATAAATGATGTTGCTTGCCTTTGCGACATCCTTATCGTGTTGCCTTTGAAAGTCTGTAAGATCAGGCAAGAAAGTTGAAATCTGGCGATACACAACAAAAAAATCGACTCAAGGCTTGTTGCACGACTTTTGAAAAAATAACTTAATCTAGCAAAAAAACACTAAACCAAAAGTTCAAAAACTGTATGATTACTCTTTATGATTTTAGTTTGGTGGTTTTGTAGTTTTTTGTGTTTTATATTTAGTAGTTTTGTAGACTGAGTTAGTTTTTCAAAAGTCGGGCAACAATTTTTGAGTCGATTTTTTAGTCCACCAGTGTATATTGAGTCTCGTTTAATTAGCTGGCGGGGTTTAATTAGCTGGTAGCTATAACCGAAGCCGCTCGCGCCACCGCACCATTACCACAGAGTGTATAATGTGTAGATAAGACACCGCTGTATTATCAGTATTATCACATTATCAGTATTATCAGGCTGTGATTGAGCGACGTGACGCCGGGAGAACAATGGGTGTTACGTTACATAAAACGTGACGTGTCAATGTTGTGACGTTTCTACTTGGATAAATATGTACGCTTATTATAGAGAAAATCTTATTAGGTTTGTAATGTTTGTTGTCTCTTCTCAGCGAGCCTGAGGAAGGAGATAAGTTATGCTACATAGGGTTGCCATCTAAGGTCTGGCTCATACCTGGTTAAAAGTGTTTTTGTAGCTATCACCGGAGATTCTTTCGTAGTAGGTAGCGATAGGGTTGGGGGTCATGGTTTCATTTGGACTGAGTCTGAGCGTAAGGGGCTTGATACCAGCTTGAGTTATGATCATTTTAAAAGAATTCTTCATAAAAGTACTTGGAAAACAAAGAGTTTCTGAAAATACAAATTCTTCTTTCATTATAACAGGTGTAGAAGTCTTCAAATTACGGTTAAAAAATCTTTATGTTCAGTGTAAGACGTAGAGTATCGCACCCCTGAGCATAAATATATCTAATTTAATTTACTATTACAACGAAATGTTAAAAAATATGAATAAACAACTCAGATTTCATAGATTCATGACACATACTAGATCCTCAAAAGACATCCAAACATTACACGACAACATGTTTTCCTCATAAACATGCGGAAGTAAAGTTAAAGAAACTTGTAAATAAGAAGCCACGAAATGTCATGAAAACTTATCGAGTGCCAAATTCCAATCGCAAACTCCTGTGTGAGTCACTTTTCACTCGTAATGTAGATATTTTCACTAAAATATGAGCCAATTCGAACATTTGCTTCAAATTTTCGGTATGTTAGAAATCAGATATACACTCATGTGGCTTAATGAGGAAATATAACTGACGCGCACGACTAACAAAAGCACGACTGATTCTTGATTATTTGCAAGTACTGATACGAAAATGCAAGCTCCGCCACGTCTACCGCCTATTATCTAGACTTGCCTAGGATCTAGGGACTTCACCGATAATTTTCCGATCCTTCAGATTCAGATCCTTTTGAAGAGTCTCGTATGGTATTCGGTGGTGAATAATCGGAGGGAATATCTTAGCATACGAATGGCTTTTATGGAGACACCTCCTCTTCCTCTGGTGTTGCGGGTGTCTATGGGCGGCGGTAATCGCTTACCATCAGATGATCCGTCTGCTCGTTTGCCACCTCTGCCATAAAAAAAGACACTTAATCTCCTTCTAAAATAGGGAGTGTTCGTGACCATTTCGACTGTAACTGCGGTCATATTTATCAATGGCTTTATATGTTTATTTCAGATAGTTCAGTAACTTTCTTGGTATTTTAGGCATAGGTTGCATTGCAGCGCACCTTTGTTTGTATCTTTACGAAGAAATATACCAACTCAATGCTCGATTGTGGATTTCATCACTCCTCAAAGATGCGTAAACGCGTTCTTGTCAGATATAGAACTGTAGGTCGGGTCAGAGTGGATCCAAGGAGATTGTATGTGTTTTGAGGCGAACCAAGGTTTGGGAATTAACGTAGGAAGATTTTTATGTCGGTCATTAAATTCATTATTCTTTTTCCGCGTTTTACAATAAAATTTTGTGGGGAGGAACGCGCAACTCTTTTGTGTTCTGTGCCTTGAATATTGTTAAGAAGCTATATCGTCCCCACTGCAGGAGCACGAGTCATTTCTCATACATCGGAAAGGTTAGGCCATCACACACACGGGCTAAGACTGCTGGAGGTTGTGGGGCTATTGACCAGTCCCAGTGTCAGAAGTTTTAAGCCGCCTGTAAGGCCTTTAGCATGACTAAACGACCTTACGATCGTAACCGGTGCCAACGGCTTAACGTGCCATGCGTATAAAGCAGGAAAAATCAGACAATTTAAGACTGCTGCTAACGGATGAATACAACATTGTATGCACTGGGGAATTTTCAGGAGTATGTATTGTTTTCATTGTTCTGAAGCTTCTCACGGTGTGTTTTGATAGCTTATCTTGTATTCATTTATTTTTATTTATAAGTATTTAATTCATGAAAAGCTTGACATCATTTCTCTTGATGGTCGGTGCGGATGATGCCAGAGGTGGAACCGGGGTCGCTCAGAACAGTCTCAAACGCATTCATGGCCTCGACAGCAGACTACGTCTCTTCGGTACGAAAGTATTAAGGAACTTATCATCAATTATTGATCCACAATCGTTCTAATTAGAGCTAAATATAGCGTCGACTAACGATAATGCTTTAATAGAAATAGATCTCGTACCGGACGTACTGAGACAGACGGACGCGCCATTTACTAACGATGTCTATTAATAATATGGCTGTTTGTGTTGGTGTTTGGGCATTGATTAACGTAAATTGCTGAACCCTTTTATCGGGCGCCAATGGTACGGTGCCATAATTATGAGAATTGGTGAAAATTCATGAAGTTGTAATTATAATTATGTATCTCATCTCACTAATCTCATCTCACTAATATTATAAATGCGAAAGTATGGATGTTTGTCAGTTTGTTTGTTTGTTTGTTCCGCTTTCACGCCGAAACTACTTAACGGATTTGGATGAAATTTGGTAGGTAGATAGATAAAGCACTCGGCTAACACATAGAATACTTTTTATCCCGGAAAACTTAAGGGTTCCCGTAGGAATGCTTAAAAACTCAAAATTTCCACTTTTTCACTAGATGGCGCTATCTTAATATTTTATTTCTTTCTGGACACAATTCTGAAGTCCACGCGTACGAAGTCGCGGGCAGAGGCTAGTTTTGAATAAACCCCAACATCGCTTGAGGAATCAAAAAGCACGGGCGTAGCCAGGTTTTAATATCGGGGGGGGTTCAAGAAAAAAAAAAACGTTAAATTTGCATGAAATTAAATTAATATTATTATGAAAAATTATATGAAAAGTGTGAGACAAAACAGTAGGTTAGGTTGATTTTGATTCTCGAATGTAGACGCATTAGAGAATTAATCTTCTGTTTTTCTTTTTAAATATATCCACCACTTCATCCGCATCAATTTCTGTCCCATAGTGAATATTCATTAAAGCCAAACCGTTCAGTCTGTTTTCACTCGTTGTGTTGCGTAAGTAGTTTTTCAGTCTCCTTAGGCTTTCTTAAAAAAACCTTTAACATGTTTGACAAATTGAGAATTTAATTAAAACTTTAACGTCAATTTCTTTTCCTCTGTTTCCTCTACACTGTACCTTCTTTCAATTCTGACAATAAGGTAAATAACTCTTATCGGGCAGAGGTCAAACTTTAATGGTGGGTCGCGATGGTTTCATACAAATATGTTGACCGTCCAGTCTAATTTAACCTACGCTTGTCAGTTTTACAAATTATGAAAAATTTTATCGTCCAAGTACTTTTATTAAAATAACTACCATAAAGAAGTTATTTGGTGTCGAAATTACATATTGTAATAAGAACAATTGGTTCATTGAGATGTGAATATGATTAGGATTAATATTCAATTGTAAGTAACTAGGGAGTAACAATCGTTGGTTTGTTTACATTATTGCCGGATTATATTGAAAGATGGTAGGTAGGCATACTATGAATTTACTTACGCACGTTATTAAGGCAAGTAGGTAAGTTACTTGAAGTGAAATCACAGCGCAATGAATAATCAATCAAACAAATACAAAATAACTGTGTTCACTGCAGTTTATGTTCCACTGGTGACAACAGCCAAACTGACTGAGCGCAATAAGTGCGGTTCGGGGTACGGCACGAAAACATACGAAAGTATCCGAATGCTAAAATTCGAATGATAAAATCGGCGGCGACGGGTGGCAGCCCGAAGAGTTTTTATACTCGCCATCTTCGAATATTTTGAACTTTTCGGGGGGGGTTTGAACCCCCAAAACCCCCCCCTTGGCTACGCCCGTGTCAAAAAGCATTTTTATTTAACCCTAAAGTCATCTCTGTTAGGCACGAGTATCTTCCCATATCTCGCTAAGGTTGTGCTTTATACACGAAAACGTCCTGATTTATGGAGGTTGTGGGCTAAGTGGAAAACCCATTTGACAAAAAATTCCAAATCCCAATTCTGATGCGTTTTAAAGGCTGCCATATACAAATCAATTATATATAGTGAGAAGAATACAGCTGTTTAAATAAATCAGCTGTCTAGACTTTGGCTTTGACAGGAACGTTCCATCGAACGATGTGAAATTAATTTGTGTTAAAAATTAACAATAACATGACCTAAATTTTAAAGAATTTATAAAAAGGAGGTTATATCAAAAAGTTACGCAGTTTGATTTTCAAAGTCAAACTCAGAATGTTTTTTATTTAAGTAGATGCTTTACACATGCTTTTTTCTGGCAGATTCCATCGGTGTTTGGGTTTATTGGTCTTAGGAAACGTAATGAATGAAGGAATGAATGAATTTGTTTATATTATTTCCTCGAACAGCTCCCTACTCGCCCGTGGCCGGGTTTATGTTGCACGCTCTATATAGCTTGCTACTTGCCGGCGAAATATAAACGTGCTGTAGGTTAACGTGTTTGGCAGTTTTGGAGTATTTGTTTAATCGGGATAGTACCTACTGGTCTTTGCTGATTTGATTGAGACTGGGCAACCGTGTGTCGATGACGCTGCCGTTGTTGAGATATGGAAACAGCCCGGCCCAGCAGTGGGGTCGTTCGCGCTATGGATTGTTGATGATAGTTATATTGTTTTAAAATACGAGTACAGTCATCGTGCTTTGGTTTTTGGTATACTGTCTGTATGTATAATACGCGCACACGTAACGCCATTTGCTAGGATAAATTCGCAATTTCAGTCGCAATTAGCTAGGATTAAGGTTTAACAGGTGAAGCGCTTGTGGTTGTGTTTTGCGTGGTTGTGTCGATTACTTAGAAGAACTGACTACAGTCATTATTGACTGTTTATATGAACAGAACAATTTATCATGAACATGTCCGCGCTTCGGAAAGTTCGTTAAGCCGTTCGTGCCGGTTGCTAGATAGCAATCGATAAGCCATATTAAAAGCCTTACAGGCAGCTTCAAAACTTCTGACACGGTGTCCACACTAGTGGCCACACTAGCCCCATAACCTCCATCAATGTGGACTTGCCCGCCTCGTGTGGAGTACGGCCTAATCCTCTCGCAGTAGTAGGCAGCATTGGGGACGATAATTGGGTATTAGATTTGGCTTTCAGACCAGAGTTACGGTCGCCGATGCCTAGATTGATAAGTTCTAGAGTACTTTTACTTAAAATTTAATGACACTATCCAAGGATCCGTAGCAGACTTTGCTAACGGAGGTTAATTGAGTCTGGTTGCTAACGTATTAGTTTCTAGAGAAAATATACCTTATTCGTTATGTTTGAAAGCCTGTAACTAAGAAATCAGTTCGTAAATTTTTATGACATCTAAAATGATCGCTTCGCTCTATTTCCCCTGATTTAAATATCTAATTCTCGCATAATCAAACAGATGGGACGATTTGAGGTTAGCCTCAACTCAACATGAAAGAGTAATTTTTGATGCAGAAACCATGAAAGAGAAAAATTGAGATAAAACTAAAATTATACAAACTGAAAAATGCAAGTAAAATCTGAGATTTTTATTTTTTTGTCAAAATTCATTTTTCTTGCTTTTAAATCTCTCTTTGTTCAGCCCTTGTACGTAAGGGTCAAGATTGACTTTCAATTATTTCTGACCAATCTTAATCCTTTCTAACCACAAGCTCTGAAAGGTGCAATCGCTTTCGATAAAAGTCTTTCATTTGACGCAATTGGTAACTTATAACCAGTGATCGGAGTAGGTAGATTGAATTAGGGTCAATAGCCGCAAACGTATATGTTAATATGGACATACCGTGCGGATTCCGAGAGTTCAACATTTTTTTAAAGACAAAAATAAATATTTATTCTGTTATTCTACATATAAATATATTGCTTACTTCATTAATTGATTGAACCACATTTACTTTAATAATACTCAGTTCCATCCGGAAATACTGAAACTTTCTTGAATAAAGGATTGTCCATGTTATAAAATCACGATGCAAGTACCAAAAATCAATCTACCTACTCCGATCACTGCTTATAACATAGATATTCTTTAGTTCTGGCATCATAAATAAAATGTAAGGAATAAAATAACAAAAAATGCATAGAATATTTATGTGTATATGCCAAAAATTGGTCCCCGATTGGCTGCAGTCTGTGGCAACACAGTGCAGCGTTGGTTTTCAGCAGGAGCATTAAGTTGCTACTTGCACGAAACAACATTCACATCCCTATACCACTCTACAGACACGCCTACACTTTAGTACGATAATACAGGCTATTGTTTACGTCCGTCTGTCCGATTCGTATGTTGAAAATATTCTTCCGTTCATACTCATCGGTGGTGTTGAAAGACGGAGATCTTTGTTTTGGGATTCACATGTTGCTTTTTGTAATGATTTAAAGCTCAAAGTCGCTCAACTGGCTACGGAGAGAGCTCATAATTGGATATCGAATCAGAAACGAGGACATCTGTAGAAGAGTAGAAATCACGATGAAGTGGTAAAGGGAAGACCATGTAGATCGCACAACTAATATCTACTCAGGCCTGTGTATTTAGATCAGTAATAGTCTATGGCAGGATCATGGGCACTATATCCAATAGTGGACATTTTCCAAATGATGTTTCGTTTATCGTTACCTTAGATTTCTTCTCAAGGCGTAGGATATGATTAGCTCCACCAACCATTTCCAGTATCACGCTTCTGCACAACATTTATCAGCGATTTCTCCTCACCTTCTCCTATAAGTACACTTTTGGTCTTCTTTCTCTGTGGGAGAACTTTATTTTTCAGCTGAGCCTTAACTATTCTTGTAACGCATTTTGGTTACCGTCTTCATAAAGGAAGTTAGTGTGTTATATAAATGGTTGGGACTCTAATTACTTGCTAGCGCGCTAATAGTGGGTGACATTTTTCATTCGGTCGATTTTGAGACAATTCCGGAGGAGTGTGTCGAAGCCCTCAATTTGTATCCCTCATCCGTCCACTAAAATCCTGAATCCATTGATGGATCTTAGTACTCTCTTTCCACTTACATCCACAATAATTGAGTAAAAGATTTGTAGAGCATATTTGATTCATACATTATAATGTATTCAGTACTGTATGTTTTCGGATTGAGATGGAAAAATCATAAAATTTAATGTCTCTGTCTACACAACGCTGACGTTGCTGAAAGGGCGCGTAGTAAGGACAGGTCAAAGCAGCATGTCAAGTGACCAGATAGTACATAAATACATACTTAGTTACCGATCGGAAGTCGTACAAGTCTTGTAATAGTCTAGTCACAAAACACATAGATACAGAAGGTCCGCTGAATACGCTCACAAAAATCCTAAGCGTATACATGCTTATAGACGTATAAGGTCGTTGTAGGCAAGATCACGTACTGAGCGATCGTGACCTTGCCTCGTACGACCGTATATTTCTATAAGCATGTATATGCTTACGATTTTAGTGGTTTGTTTGAGCGGACCTTCTGTTACTAGTTTGTGATCTAGTTCTCGATTGTGTTGCTCTAGCGGGGTCGCTGGGTTTTACAGTGGCGATCCGATGTATCTGGAATGGAGTAGTAGTTAGTTTGTACTCGTTTAGTTTTTTATTAGGTTAAGTATGATCGTTGATTTTGTAGTCAAGTTCTTATTTGTTTATTATTGCAATATCAACTAGGTCAACTCCCGTCTATACCTTGTGGATAGAACGGTTAAATGTGCCACACGATAAGAATAAGATTTAAATATCTAAATCTTTATTCAACTTGTTTAATAAAGTTAGTTTACTATGAAATGTGGGACAGCATCAAGATGAATCTAATGTCACCTCGCACTTCAAGCGAACAAAGAAAATACCCGGAAATGTTACTCTTAGATACTTTAGCTAACTGGTAAATAGGTCCTACCACCATTAATAAGTTTTTTAGTTAGGAACTTGCTACAACGTGAAACCCCTATTCTTGCTGACTCGGGAAGTGAGATGACACGTCGATAACGATCTCAGAGAAACTCGTTTCAACATAATAGGGGGAAAAAAATACTTTGGTCACTGCTTGTCAAAATAAATTCATAACCATCAACACATTGGTAAGGCTTCGACTGTCAAGAGAGGTACATCACCTGGTCGTAAGGTTGGTCTTATTGCTGCTCGCAGAACCGGAAGAATTCGTGGTGGCAAGAGAGATACCAAGAAGGAGGCGTAAAAGTGATTTTATGCAAAGTAATACTTTCTGTACGGCATGATACGTTAGAGTATGTGCTTATACGTTTCTACAAAAAGGCGGATACGAACACTTTAAAGACAAAAGATATTAGGACATACCCTTACATAAAAGTGACCCAAAATGTACATTTATAGTTCATACCAATAATTTAATTTAGTTGCTAAAATGAAAATTCATGAATACGATTACAACTATTTAAAAAGGTAATTGATTATAAATTAAATCTGAGATCCGTTTCGTGTCTCTGAGATACAAGAAGGAATAATTCTCGGAACTAAGTAAGTAAATCTGAGATCTTCAATAATTTAAGAGATACGCTCGTTCTTCTGTAGTTAAGAGCGTTCAGTTCTTCTTAAGGCCGTATGCAAATTCAACGACGATATTAAGGCAACATTGTCTATTTCTATCCTGTTTTCATGTCCACTCATTAACTCACCATCTTGCAACACCTAACGTCCTATAAGTAGTACATGTACGTAGAGGTAGCTCCCTCAGAACTGCGCCGTAAGAACTCGCGCCATAACAAAAGATTGGAGGTGTGCTCTGACGTCAGTGGTTAAGGGTGTGTCTTGAGAGCCCTAGGGTTGATAGGAGTCTCAATAGTTACCCTACCCTTAATAGTTTAGATCTTTGTGTAGTTTTCGTTTTTCTTATAGTCGGATAATAAAATCTGTTGTAAATGTGTTTTGAGATCCAAACTGTATTGTTGGAGGGGAAATAATAAGAGGCTACGTATTTGCTTGAAGTGGTGTTAGGTATTTGATGGAAAATAGAAAGTTAAAGATACTGGTCTTATTTATCTGAGTTAAAACTTGTGCACTAGGATGAGTTTACATAAGTCGCAGAACAAATAACCTTTTTAAATTAAATGCAACTACATATTGCTTCAAGACAATATTACAAATACATAGGAATTTTATATTAAATATAGTTTTAGGTATTACTCTCGGCATATTTGTTATAATGTATTACACGACATTTAACAGGATAATGCAATGCAAAACAAATACAATGATTCAGAATGCTACGAACTTGGTAGATGTCCTAAAATAGCGCTATGACCTATTTGTTTTTGTTTATTTATTTATTCATTTATTTCAGGCAACGAGGCTCATATAACAAATACAATAATAACATAGTTAGAGTCTGACAAATGAAAGCGTGACCTGGAATTTTCTGAAAAGTTTTGACATGGCAACAGTAAAAAATTTTTCAGTGGCTGTCATGGTTCTATATAGTTTATTTAGTTCAGTATAAAATTCATAATTGAACTTGAACACAAGGCATCGGGACATAAGGAAAGATTCCTTTACTTTTCTTTATCAAAAAAGAAAGTGTAAAAAATCTAATGTAACCTCTTTACGATACTTTCCGACAGTATTTGGCAGGCAGTGTTAGTTTAAGGTCCAAAGAAACTCCTCAAGTAAAAAAAGTATAGTCTTGTGGTTTTAGTTGTGGGGCATGGTTGTGGGGCGTGGTGGGGCATTTACGGAGCCCGCCTACCACCATCTTATCTAAGTCTTGCCGTGATTCCGCATAGAGATAAGATAGCCAGTTCCCCATCGCGTTGAGGAATCTTGGTAATATCCGCTTCCATCTTCGCCGTCATCATCACTTACCACTAGGTGAGATGATGCCAAGGGCGTATTAATTGTGTATAAAAAGTCTTATATGGTTTTATACCTAGACAACCCTAAGTGCCTCGCCCTGACTATAAGAAGCATTAAGACGGCCCCATCGCGAGCATGTTAGCTGGTCCCACCTATAGGCCAACGGCAGCTCGTGTGCCGATGGTTCTTTTTATAGGACATCGGGTGACAACAGCGACCCAGTTCTATTCGGGGCGGGTTTTGTTTTCGTTGGTAACGTCGCGGCGAAGGTCAGATATGATTTGTTTTGGCTTCCCGACATGTGGTCTTGTTTGGATTGTGGGATTTTTATTTTAATTGCGTCTCACTTGTATTGATTACTAGCGACCCGTCCCGGCTTCGCACGGGTGCAATGTATTACATATGTCGTGGCCAGATCATAGAATTGATCACTTCATGATGTGGCCGACCATTTCATGAAATGGTCGTATTTCATGAAATGGAAAATATCCGCTGATCACATCATGATATGGTCTGGTCAGATCAATGAATACATCAACGTTTGACGATATACAGCTAAACGCACGGGTATTTCATGAAATGGTCAAGCATTAGTGATCATATCGTAAAATAGTTACAGTATCCACCGTTAGGGGCGCTGATATCCTTTTGTTTTTGTGATGCATCATGGCGGCGTACAATTAATAATGAAAAAAAGGCTATTTATAATGCGCAAATTGAAAATAAAATAGAAATTAAATGTCGTTACGACACTAAACTACAATAATTTTTCGAAAGTCAATCCTTCCGAGCAAAACCTTGAAGTTTGGAAAGTTTTCATAGGTTAGTAGATATCAGTCTTAAAATCTAAGTATTAAAAATGTATAATTTATCTGTTAACCAAGATTACTCAGATTTAAAGAATGCCAGTAACTTTTCAACGTATTTTAAATTTTTATTAAACCTTTGATATCATGGAAACCCTACATTAACGATATGGCCGAACGTGGATGGACATATCATTAAACGTTGACGTTTAAACGATATGGTCAGTTTTAGCTGGCCATTTCATGAAATACGACCATTTCATGAAATGGTCGGCCACATCATCAAATGATCAATTCTATGATCTGGCCAAGACATATACATATAAACCTTCATCTTGAATCACTCTATCTATTAAAAAAACCGCATCAAAATACGTTGCGTAGTTTTAAAGATCTAAGCATACATAGGGACAGACAGACAGCGGGAAGCTACTTTGTTTTAAACTATATAGTGATTGGGTAGTTTTTGTTTTTATAATTTTTTATGACCTTGACTTTGTATACAACTTTTAATATATAATGATGACATTTCTGGTGACTCGACTGGACTGATAGACTCGTCCTTACCGTCTTCCGACTACGCATATTAGGTCTTTAAGTCAATTATAACGAGGAGTAAAAAAATACGATTTTCTAACTGTATCTCTCGAGAATACGATAATGTTGTATGTTGTAGTTAAATTGTAAAATTAACCGTTTTAGCGAACGTTTCTGCCGCTTTGTCAACGAATTCGTACAGTCACCATATGTCTTGTACAGTCAGTCAGTTTTTAAGATACAGTCAACATGGAATAGTTCCAAAGGTTCTAAGTCTAAGCAATTTAAGTTCCAATCCAAGCAGTAGGTTCTTTAGATTCGCGTTTAACTTTAAAACTTTGCAGACCTGTTAAAAACGAAAAGTAACTTAGTTGTACTACAATTAAAATGAGTCTTGCCTAAAACCAGAGACTTTTAAATTTACCAGTTTATAATTTTGCGCGAGAACAGCCTTCGAGAAGTTCGTTAGTCTGGTGGGGGTTGGAATGACTTTACTTAAACTTTGCGTGTTATAGCTGTTGCCTTTGTTACGTGTAGCCTATGTATTTTACAATGAAAAGAATAGTGTGTCCCTTTTTGTATTTATGGACACTTTCAGAAAATTATGGTAACTGTATTGGGACCTATTAATGCTTGATATTAAAGTTTTCTCCTTAATTCCTTATATCGCAAATCAAAAACACTTTATTTCAAAAAATATTTTGAAAACAAAACTACTGTACAAAAAAAATCGTACGACTTGTGCGCCCATATTTTTTAAATAAATAAATAAATATTATTTTTAAATAAGTTTCTTCCAGACAATGTTGAGTTAGGAATTTTTAAATAAAATATATTGTTATGGACTGCGCAGCGCACAAGAACAATTAATTAGAAAAAAGAAAAAAGTTCGTAATGCTTTTCGTCATCGCAACGTTGACCCTCAACCTTTACCCAAAGATAGCTATTCCCTGTAGAGATGCTGTGGGTGGAGTTTGCGTAGAGATAATGATGGCGTTGAGTTGGGCATCTATGTCGAGTGGAGATGCGCCCACTCGAACATTCACTTTAAAAGATTTTGTAAATTGCCAGAAAAGAGATCGCAAAGGTAAAAGTCAAGTGCAAAAATGACGCTCTCGCATCTCAGCTGGAAGACGTCTTCTCTGGAACAATAATATAAGCTTAATTGTTGACGAAGCTTGAGACTGATGCTTTTTGTATTTATACATATAATTGTGTTTTGTGAAATAAAGCTTAAATAAGCTTTCCTCACAGATTTCCACTCAGCACGATTATTAAACCACAAACATCCAGCGGCTTCCTGCAAGCCTGATTAGATTGCCAGTCCATCTAGCGAGGGACCGTCCTATACACCTAGCTTCCGCCTTACCTAATTTCATCAAGACGAATTCAATGTTATCTAATTTAATGGTGTGGTTTAATACACTATTTAAGTAGATAAAATTACTCACATATATTATAATTGATCCCCACACAGGGCAAACTTTTCTGTGATGAGCAGAATTGTTTGCTCTGAGTCTGGGTGTATAATATCTATATACATATGTATGTATTTAAATGTATATGTGTATGTATATCAGTCTCTGGTTCCCAAGATACAGGGAATCCTAATTTGGGGCCAGATGACCGTGTGTGATTTGTCCTGGATATTATTATTATTATTATTAATTGTCGTTGGCCTATCGCGTCTGTGATAGACTATTTCCACACATAGATTACGAGATCAACAGCCCTTACTCTCCGGGTTGCCGTACTTAGTAAAAGAGTAAACCATACTTCATCCGACTATTATTTCCTGTTTTATGATGTGCAGTAAAGGGTTTTAATTCATTACTTCTATAATCCGATGCGACGTTAAAGTAAAAAGACTTGACATGACAATAGTAGCTATGGGCCAATAAAATAGTGCCGTCGGTGATTCATCTTCCGAAGTTAACTTTTATAAGTCAATGGTTGGGAGAAAATATACAGGATGCAACAAAATTGCTGTAGGACCCTTTAACTGAGGATTCTACTCATCGTACTAAACAACTTTTGTTCTACAACTTGCTCAAATCGCAAAAAACATTTGGACTCTCGATACAAAAATGGCAAAAAATGCCGAAACAGATAATCAGTTTGTATAGAGAGTCCAAAATTTTTTTGCTATTTGAGCAAAGTCGTAGAACCAAGGTTGTTCAGTACGATGAGTAGAATCCCCGGTTAACGGGTCCTACACCAATTTTGTTACATCCTGTAAAGATGTTTGACTGGCTTCTATGAGTTACGCAGAGTTTCGGTGGTTGCGTGGGAGTCGAGGGTTTCTCGAACGAAATTCAGATAATGCTGAGGTTTACCAATTAGGTATAAAGTTACGGTTATTCAGTGTATATTTATCATAAATTTATGCTCCATTACGTCATACTACATACCTAACCTATATAGGGTGACTTTAAATTAGTTCTTGATACGAAAGGGTATGCATGTGCTCATGATAACAAACAACTTTCCCTAAGAAACCCATAGTCAAATCGCAAAAAAAATTTTGGACTCTTCATACTAATTTGGCCGGTCAGTTGCTCGATTTGTATGGAGACTCCAAAATATTTTTTGCGATTTGACTATGGGTTCCTTAGGGAAAGTTGTGTTATCATGAGCACATGCATACCCTTTCGTATCAAGAACTAATTTAAAGTCACCCTGTATATGTATTATACTTACATACTTGGTAATTATTTAACTTTTAGATATGCAAATTACCAAGATAGCACTGATTGGAAACTCATGTGTTCATTCTATTAGAAGAATTACAAAACCATATTTATACAGGGTGTAAGGGACAGGTTTCCGAAAACTTTAAGGGCTTGCTCGGTAGACGAAACTGAACAACCTTCCACAAGAATTTTTTTTTAGGAAACGAAAAAAGAATCGGCTTCTCCATACAAACTGTCCAATCAAGTTTATAATTTTATAATATGTATGTATTTTTACCAATTACATCACATTATCTATGAAATTGTTATGACACTTCAGAACAGCGCTAACTAGTCATCGTCATCATCAGCACCATCGTCATTGGGATCACACGTACAAAGACATTATTACGATCTGCTCCCCGCATGCAACTGCTGTGCCCTACAGGGTGCGTGTACAATCTACGAAGGTCCATTTACCATCCTTATTCCTTATGTTATGTACATGAATGCAGAAATTAATGAAATATTAATTTTGGCCTATCGCGTCTATTACGGACGATTCAGCCATCTTTCTTATATTTTCATCATTATTATAGCAAATAACTTGCTTTGGAAACTCCCCCCCCCCCTACGGATTTTTTAGAGTTCCAGTCACATATTAGTGGCGTCTCAGTTATTTTTAAAGTCCTATATTTTTGCCTACATAAACTTTTTATGAAAATCGCAATGAACATACTTCACAAAATGAAAAGAGGAATAACTACGAGAACACTTCAATGCGCTTTATACAGCGTTTTATAAAAATTGATCCTCCCGGTCACGGCTGCACCCTCACACAATTTAGGTCAAGAACACTTTAGTTGTGTAGCTACATCTCATCAACATACAGGGTGTAACAGAATTGGTGTAGGACCCGTTAACTGGGGATTCTACTATTCGTACTGAACAACTTTTGTTCTACGACTTTGCTCAAATCGCAAAAAAAATTGTGGACTCTCCATACAAAAATGGAAAAACAGATGTTAAATTTGTATGAAAAATGACCAAAAAATTTTTTGTGATTTCAGCAAAGTCGCAGTACTAGAGCGACACTAATAAACAGCTTTGCTCAAAAAACATTTGCTTGGTGTATAAGTAAAGAAAGTTTTCATTATTCGAATCAATAATTAAAATAGTTTGTTTGGTAGGTGATTTTCCATTGGAAGTTACGTTTTCAGTTACATTTTGGGCAATGTTGCCAGTACAATGAGCAAAGAAATCCTTTTTCTGATACTATTAGGTTTTCCGATTAGTTTTGAGAGAACGGTTTAAGTAGCTATCACGATATGTATGTTCAAGTTATTTGATATTTGGATATTCGTTGCGGCGTGCTTAAGCTTGTAGTCTACTGTAACGATTGAAAATATTGTTTATTTATATCGTTTTTTATTAAATCTATTTACTTCTCATTTTATATTCTTCAGAGTACAAAGAGTTTTATTCTTTTAATGCCTCAAAACTAACCGGAAGACCTAGTAAATAGTGTATAAACATTTATTTTATTTAAAAAGTCCCAAAGAGCTACGATTTAATGCCACAAACAAGGCATACATAGACATTAGATGTATAACACACCTTTTCATTGGGGGTTAAAAGTCCCTAAGCATAATAGCAACTACGAAACTCATAGGAAAACTCCCGGGTCGGTCGTCTGCTCACAATATCCCCGTGTTTGCAAATGCCCGCTGGGCGGCGGCGCCCGCCTACAAACTTTCCAGGCCACGGCAATTAACTACCTCTGACAGCTGACACACTTGACAGTTGACAGCTGTCACGTTTGACAGCGAGACGTTGTGACGCGCCGGCGACGATGGAGCGAATAAACGGGCTTTTAAAGGGACTCCTGGTGGGGTTCTTAAATAAAATTGAATTAGATTGTTTGTTTGTTGATAGAAATCAAATTGATTTTCAGTTTGAAGTTGTATCGGTTTATACAGCGGTGCTAGCTTTAGAAAGTTAAGTGTTTATATTGCAGTCTAAGTCTAGGCCTAGGATAAGAGAGGTGCGTTGCTTCGGCTCTAGACATTCTCCAGCATTCAAAGAACCGTTGCGTAGTAGTTTTATTCTCTCAGGTTTTCCATGCTATTGTATTTTACAGCCTCTCCGGAGCAATAGTTAATCCATTGCCTTTAGAAAGGGAGGTCGTAAGTTCGATTCTCGACGGGGTAGTTGGACCATGCCACTGTCTTTTCGAACTCTCACTGCATTGTTATGTTTCTATACAGTGTCTAAAAATACCAGTAAATTAAACTAAGACTTCTGCTCTTTATGGTCAACTTTTGTCAAGAAAGCTCGTTCAGTTTTTTTTTTAATAAAGTCGTAGATCTTTAGACCTAAGTAGAAAATTGAGGGAAAGAGAGGTAGAGGTAGAGGAAGAACAACATGGACTGACAACTTGAAGGAGTGGGCCGGGCATGATATCGTCGCCCTGGGAAGAATGGCGGCAGAGAGGGAAGAGTTTCGGACGATGGTCGCCAACATCCGATGAGGAGCATGGCACCGGAAGAAGAAGAAGAAGATGAAGAAAGTAGACCTACCAACTGATTTCTTTTAGTCAGTCAATTTTTCAGTAAGCTGTGAGCTTTGTCTGTTCTCTGAGGATGTCCGTTTTCCACCGTCATAATAATAGTATGATATCAGGTGAGCTGGTGGCAACTAGGCAAGGGCTTATCGTGGTCATGACTTCCTATGGTCAGACAGTAATGGCTGCTCAGTAATATTTATGTACAATGTTACAGTTGAAGGCATTTTTAATGAGTGTTCATTTACAGTGATGGAGCAGTGCTCTTTGAGGACGGTTGTGTTTTTTTTTTTTTTTTTTTTTTTTTTAATGGCAGAGGTGGCAAACGAGCAGACGGATCACCTGATGGTAAGCGATTACCGCCGGCCATAGACACCCGCAACACCAGAGGAGTCACAAGTGCGTTGCCGGCCTTTGATTTGGATTTGATTTGTGTTAGTGAAATTTTAAGGTAATTTGTGTGGACATGTGATGTTAACGGTAATTGTTTTTGTGAAGTCTGTATGGGAAAGTTTTGAGTTGTTTTATGAAGTTAAAAGTGCACGATATGAGAAGATAGTGATGGTATCAGTAATGACAGTCTCGTGGCGCAGTGGTGGTCCACGGCTTTTCTGCGAAAATTTGCGGGTTCGATTCCGAGATACCATAGAATCTGTTAGGGTGTTTTTAACTTATATCTGGCCAGTAACAACAAACCTCTTAATGTATTAGGCTAAGTGAATATAACATTAAAATAACAAAACCTGCATTAAAATATTATAAATCATTACAGAATCACGTCACTCTATAAAATATGTCGTTGACAACTTGACAACTCTTAACAGTATTCAAAATTTATGCGAGTTATTATGAAGAAGTTCTTAAACATTCGATACAATTGAATCAAAACAGCTACATTTAAATTTAATATCAAGTAATGCGAAATTACCAGCTCAAATTCTGTGAAACTCGGAGAAAGTAATATTCATGTAAATCACTTGACTTGTAAAGCGGTTGAAATTAGCGGCATAATAAATACAGCTTAGTAATTAATTTCGCTTTAACATCGCTAATGAGTTGGTGGTATGTAAATTTGAATAAATCCGTATTGTCTGGAATTGCTTTAGAAATGCAAATGGTCAAAATAGCGAGCGTCCGTGATGTCGAGTGAGCGCCACTGGAAAAAACCGGACATGCGTGCGAGTCTGACTCGCGCACCGAGGGTTCCATACAAACAAACAATATTGAGAATTACACCATCTTATTTTAAGACCCTAGACTTCTTATTGGTTTTCCTGTAATCTAAAAGTAACGAACAATTTTATTTTTTCAAAATTTTAAGCTCAGTAGTTTTTATATGTGTACTAAGTTTCAACTTAATCGGTCTATTAGATTCGGAGCAAATTGGCTTGATAGACGGACAGACAGACAGACACACGAGTGATCATTTTTCCTTTTGAGGTACGGAACCCTAAAAATTAAATTAAAATAATTGATAGCGCTACACACGATTAAACAATTAACTTCAATAGCAATAACTAAAGTTTTAATGTTTTTTTTTTTTAGAAAATGAAGTGGCAAAGACCTAACCTCTTCCATTGTTACCAAACGTTCCCTTTATCCAGTATCCGATCTGATAAAGCCTTGAAAGTTATATTATATTACTCGCAAATCTTGTTAGCCGTATATGCTCATTGTAACCATGTATTGAACATATAACCTAATGCATATAACCTAAAACTCATGATAATTGTCAGTACAATTAACAACGCTTGTCTAGAGTTTCCTGATAGTGCAGCCTTGCCAGACTAAAAAGGGTATTTATTTATTTGTCAGATGTAATTGTCAAGATATTATTGTCATAAATATAAAAAAAGAATGTATTACATTGTTTGCCAAACATCGGTGTTAATTCATTGATGTGTTCCGGCTTGGAGATAAGTCAGTTTCCCTTTGCTTTCGGAATCTTGGTAACGTCGCTTCCATATCGTTTCTTCTCACTCCGCAAACACTTCCCGAAACGGCGCGTATGCGAGTTCCGAGTGGTAGGAACCTCGTATTAGGTAGATAAAAGACTGACGTTCGAAAAGTGTACACTGCTACCTACTTCGAATAAAATATTTTCATTTCATTCCATCTTCGGCATCATTTTACTTATAATCAGATGAGATGATATCTAGGGCTTGCCAATTGCGATTTTTTTAAACTTTCAATTTTTAGCCACGAAAGATTAACTTGTTGCTAATATTCTGCAAGATGCATCGCAATAAAATGTTTACAAACTATTTTTAACGTTCCCAGAGCAGCCAAAAAGTAGTCATAAGTCATAAATTTTATTTGCTATATAGTAAAATTTGATGACCCGTAAACGTTTATACTTGCAGATTTAGTTTTAAAGCTGTCATGTGCCTGTCCTAGCATAGATAGGGTATAAAGAAGTTTGTTTGTATCATGTATCATAAACTTATCTAAAAATAAAAATATATAAAAAATCCGTTCTTATTTTTTTTTCACATTTTTATACTAAATCTGAATAGTAAATCAAGAATTTGTATGGAAAACTAAAAAAAATATATGAAAGAACGTTCTTTTTCGATATTTTTCCTGTATTCTATACTTGATTCTGAGTAACCCCTTAAAATCTCAAACGTACTTTTTTAACACCCTGTATAGTTATGAAATCTTTACTCTGTAGTGACTTCTCGAAGAATAGGCTTCAAAATATAATCTATTAAATAACTACTGTACCAAACCAAACTGTAAGTGAAACTAATAAGAAAAAAGTCATAGAAAGGATCAAATAAATGGATGTGAATAAATCTACAAGTTTAAATTGGTTTATTTAATATGTGACAATCACAAGTGCTCCCTTAAATACTACAAGTGAACATAAAATATTTACAAGTGAACACAAGTGAACATCTAAAATGGACGTGTCGGTATCCATGGCGACGCCATCGGCAGCACCACCTCGAGTTGCGAGGAACGTGTCTCTGCCAGCGGGGAGTCAGCCGCCGACGGTCGCGATGCTGGCTCGAAGGACCATGTCCGAAAGGTAACGTCGGCATTCACATGTGAACAATGAACTTTCATCATCAGCCAAAAGACGTGCACTGCTGAACAAACGCCTCTCACAGGGGTTCTCACGCCGACCGGTCTTGCGCTGGCCGCATCCAGCGGCTTCCCGCGATCTTCACCAGGTCATGGTCCACCGAGTGGGAGGCCTTCCTATGCTGCATCTTCTCGTGTGCGGTCGCCACTTGAAAACTGTAATACCCCAATGGTTATATCGACTGGGAAGTGCTAACAACTCCTAACTTACAAAGTTTAAAAAACTTAGAATATATTTCCAGCCAAAATTAATCAGGTTGTGATAGACTTTAATATAGGAGATATTCCTCGGTGCCTAGCTACATCAATTTTGCGAATTTCAACTTAATTCATATACCAGTAGACGCGCAAATTCATTCTCTATCGTTTTCGTAAAAAATGTAAGTTAGGAGTTGTTAGCACTTCCCCGTCGATATGTCAACATTAATACTCACAAACACTATAGGTTGAAAATATGACTTAAGCCATATTAAAAGCAAGGCTCTGCTTATAAAAGAAAATTTCCCCAAGGAATACGCTGGAATCATAGGAAATTTGTATTTCTCATACTAATGGATTCGCTGGTTCTCTAGTATTGTATTATATTATTTAAAGATTAAAAATATTATTTGGATTTTAGAGTACATGTTCCTTGGGGAGGAAACTTGTTAAATTTCGCTTGTTTATGTTCGACCAGCACGACGATAACATTTTTCCCTGTACCATGAGAATGTCAATATTCGTTGCTAATGTTTTACATGTAGAAAAGTGTATTTAAAAACTTACTGTTTTAAGTTTTATTATCTTTATCATTGTCTCTTGTTGTTCTGTTAACTGTTGTTTCCAAGAGACATTATTACTGCTATTGTAGAATTAAAAATACAATTATATTGCATAAAATTTTTGATGGTGAGTTAATTAATGTTTTTTGTTTAATCTTCTAAACTAAACTTTTTAACGCATGTTAAACGCATCAATTTTGAATTAACTTTTTGCACACTTTGCTATTTTCTTGTATATCGCAAAATCCACATACCTTAATAATTATAAGGAGATATTCCATATAACAGTTCAAATAATTTCATTATAATTCAAAGAAATTATACATTCCATTTCAAGTACAAATAATTTAAACGAATTGATCCTCCACTAATCTGCCCATTTTGATCCTTTAAGTGATTTTGATCTTGTCGGTTCCATTAGAATTTATCCTATCCATAATCTCACAAATCTAGCTTGTGTGACGTCACTGAGAAGCGATACGCAAACGGTTCTCATCAAATAACAGAGATTGTTGGCGTTGGCGTATCTAACCCCGTTTTATTGGTGTTTCCAATTCGGCTAAGCGGACATTTCGGACTTAGGAAGGGTTCCCTTGGTTTGACACTGAAAGTTTTGTGTTCTTTCTTTTTCGTGTGGCACAATAGGGTATTTCACCATTTTTTGAAAAGTATCTCAAATTGATCATTAGGTGGGAAAAAGTCAAAAATATTTTTTTACATTTTTTTTGAAACCTATAAGTACCCCAAAAATACATTTTAAATTACCATTCCCAATTAGCGCGCGAAAACAATAGCCGCCATGATGCTAAGGTCGTGACGTCATTTCAGGGGTAAACAAAACAGTTCTATACTAAAATTTTGACACATATCGCGAACAAAATGTCATTGTTTACCACTATTGTGACGTCACCTGACAACCAGCATGGCGGCTGTCGTTTCAGATATTTGAATAACAGATTTAAAAACTTGATTTTTAAAAATCAAAAATAAAATGTTTTTCCTCATTCTATTGTATAGAAATCATATTAAATCGATTACGTATTACAAATACTACAGTAAATAAGCAGTTTTAGATTTTTTCTTGTATAGAGTAAAATACCCTATTTAACCATCCTATCCACAATCGGCGGTTGCCTTATGTTGCACTTAGGTTTGTGTTAAGAATACGATTTTTTTATTTATTTTCTTTGTTTAGGACACAAACACTCTTGTAGTTTTAAACACAATTTAAATACTCCAAAGTTTATTTAATTATTCGTTGGGGAAACCTGCATATCTGATTACCACATGTTTATGAAGGTTGCATTGCGTTGTGTGATGTGACGCTTAATTATACTACATGAGACATCTAATATGTCAAGAGGTTTAAAGAACCTTTTGTATTAATTACGCGCTGATTGCTTTAACGGCGAAGGAAATCATCATTGGGAATCTTTCACATGTGTGCTAGATATAGACGTGGGAGAGCCATGCTTCGGCACGAATGGGCCGGCTCGACCGGAGTGATACCACGGCCTCACAGAAAACCGGCGTGAAGCAACGTTTGTTGTGTTTCGCCGAGTGAGTGAGGGTACCGGAGGCCCAACCCCCCCTCCCCCTCCCCATTCCCCCATCCCTCATCCCATTTCAAAGGTCGGCAACGCACTTGTGACTCCTTCGGTGTTGCGGGTGTCCATGGGCGGCGGTAATCGCTTACCATCAGGTGATCCGTCTGCTCGTTTTCCACCTATTACATAAATAAAAAAAATAGATGTCATCATCATCATCAGCCAATCCTCTGCCTCCCCCAAGGATATCCACACCGAACGGTCCTGCGTTGCACACATCCAGTGGCCTCCCGCAACCTTCACTAGATGCTAGATGCATAAAACATGAAATTGCGGGTGATGCCAAGTGCAATGCCAGGCAACCGTCTGTTGCTTAGTTGTGTCACACGACAAGATAGAAGCATCCACCATCGCAACCCCGAGTCTATTTACTTGCCAGTAATCCTCGGGAACCCGGATTCCGAGTCTACGTCACAATTGATTGTACCATCCGCCATTTTGTATTTGTCGACGACACTGCTTGGAGGTATTTCATTTGAATTGTTTGAGAATTGGTTTCTAGAGTAAACTTAAGTTAATTTTGATTGCAAAACTGAAGTTTTGTTTATATTTTTAAGTTGAGCGATCGCGTTATTACAACAAAAGCTACGTGATATAATATAACTTCGTATTTAATTACTAATAATATGTGTGCTTATTGTACAGAGTATTATTTATGTATTGAGCTTTCATTAAAAAAAGCATCTGTGGATCCACAGAAGTGACTTAACCAGAGGTTTCGGCTTCAAATCCTGGCTCAAGTATTTTTCAAAAAATGATGTAGATAATGATTTTCATATAAGGTACATACTTTGTTTTTCATGTAGTCATAATCATCATAAACCAAAAGACGTCCACTGCTGAACAAAGGCCTCTCAAGGATTTAAATTTTTTCATATAAATATTTTTATTATTATTTAATAAAATAATCCCGCAGACTTTGGTTAACTGCTCTGTAGAAGATTTGTTCGTCTCTAGCGGTAACATTTGTGAGTAAATCCTTGATGTGATGTTGGAGTGGAGTTTTACCTCATTAAAAGATACAGACAAGACAAGGTAACACAAGATAACGAACTAGTTAACTGTCCTACGCGTTACATAACGAGACTTACTGCGCGTCACACTCCGGTATGTTACTGATAACGAACCTATCATACATACATACACTCACACACACACACACACACACACATGCATACATACATTACTTTATTTTTTCTATAATAAGCATTTCTAATAATTGTGTTTTGCATTTTTCTTGTACTATTCGCGTAAATGTTATTCGTTAGCCGCTAACTGCTAATTTGTAAAATATATTATGACGACCGCCACGACACAGGCCTAGCCTAGTGTGGGGTCACTGAAAAATTGTAAACTGTCACATTTTAAGTACTGATAAACTTATTCTTATTCTTAAACGAACCTATCTATCGGAGTTTTGTACCAAAATTTGTACAAAACCAGGCGCCTCATTGTACCTCGTTTGTAGGTTGTCACTCGACTGTTCCTAACAGGAGGTATTGGTTTTCGATTTACTACGTCACTCGAAGATTTAATTACTATAGTTACTAATACATAGAAGAGTGTAAAAACTATTTTTCGCATTGAATTTATAATAATGTACACAAAAATATAAGTAATGTCGTTGGATTAATAATTAATTTGTGGTCCTAAAATATAGAGGTCATTATAAATTTCTTTCTTTCGTTTTTCAAATGCTTTTACTAAGGATTATATTTGTTTAAAAAATATATATTTTGCTTCAAAAATTAAACACAAAAGATCTTAGATTCTTTAATTATTTCTTTAGGGCTTATTTTCAGAAAAATCCAAGTTCTGTTATATCAATTTGTTAACAACGCATGGTGGACTCGTCCGCCAAAGTAATTAAAAAATATACGCAGTAATCGAAATGTTGATTAAAAACAAAAAGGTCTATCGTTAGTTCGCAGTTAGTTCAGAACTAGTGAAAACATCAGCGACAAATTTAATTACACTTTTCGTCCCACGCAGATAAATAATTACTAACCTTTGTACGGGGTGTTAAGAAAATATTTCAAAAACATAAGACAATTTTGGACCTTTCATATCGAATATAAATCGATTTCTATGAAATCCCGAATTTTGTTATGGGAATGTAAATTCCATTCAGTTATTTTCTGTATTCTGGGAAAAGATTTTGAATCATTCTTTGAAATTATGGTGGGCTAAGTAATATAGAGCTGGAGTATTAAAATGATAAAAAAAGTATTTTATTTACCGGACACCAAAGCCTTGGGTCACTTAACCGGCCCAGAAGTTGATAATACGATATTTCAGTAGTCTCAAACTTTTTTTTTTACACCCTGTATACAGTTAACCAATTTGGTATATTTCCATTTTACAGTAATGAAATAGAAATATTCTAGTGTTACTCGTAGCTTGGTGGTAATCTGCCGTAATCTAGGTTACGTACCATTACATGTAGCTAATGACTGTCTGTCTGTCTCCTGAGGGTAGTCGAATGAAGGGACTAGGATTCCTAGGAACCAGTTACGTAAATAGTTATGGTAAGAGATTACGGAATAAAACTGAATGGCGACTATTAATAACCGACTTCGAAACAAAGGCAGGTTCGACGTACATTTCTAATTTCTATAGCACGTATTTTAGGGCAAATTTTTTTGTGGACGGAAACTAAAATAGTGTGGGTTAGACACATAAAAATTGATTCTCCTATTATCAGAAAACTTGCCCTGGTTGGGACTCGACGATCCTCTGATCGATGGTTGGTTGCCGGGACTTGTACCGAGCACACGTCTGCCGAGTTATTTTTTTAATTATTTCCGTTTTACAGTAGTCTCAACGTTATTTTTGTGATGGGGAAATAGCTGTGATTCCGATTCAGTGATAATCGGTCATAAGAAGAGGATTAACTCGGGAGACAGCTCCGTTTTGCGAGTTCCAACAACAATCCACCACGTGGAGCGTCTTTAAGTGCCCATCACCCTTAGGGCCGCGTCTTTCACTTGACATTGGCGTTTCGCCATTTTTTTATTGAAGATTCTCCCATTTTTCACTAGACATTGGCAAAATAACTCCTTTAATGAGATGTGGAATGCCAAATAGAAAAATGGAATAGCTCCTCTGATCAGTAGTCAGAAGACTTAGTAAAGACTTACCTGTATCTCAAAATTAAACACCACTTTCATGTCTCATAAAGTCTGTCCTTCACCTACCTGAATAGCGCTCAATGCTGCGAAATCCTCCATCCAATCAGGCAGGCTTCCTGCGGGGATCCGAGCAAATTCCCCTTCATTACCATACAAATCACATCTTTATGGACACCGAGAGCTGTAGGTATGGGTTTAAGGGTGGGAAACCTAATTTTCCTAAGTTGGTTCAGTGTTTTCAGTTAAGTCATGAACATGAAAGTTTTCGTTGCTTTCCTCAATTCCATTGCATTAACTGTGTGTATCAGGAAACTTACATATTTGACTTGTCGGCGTTTCTAAAGGTCGTGTAAATGGCATACTCGTAACTATCGTGCAGAGTTCAACACCAGGCAACCGCTGTCGTCTATCCCGTGGGATAGTTTCATTTTATTTAGAACCATAAACCGCTTGGTATAGTTTTTTTATGGAACACCTAAACTAGTTTAAAAGAAATAGTATTTAATCGCGCAACAGAAAAATACTAGTTTCAAATCAAATTAAGATGGCGACATAGATTTTATGTGGTGCGATTCAGTATTTTTCATAGGCGATTAAATGTTTCCCGTTTTAAAGCGTTCCGAACCTTAACAGATATTAACAGGGCACAAACATTTTCTTAATAATGTTTGAGTAAGTTATTTAAAGAATTTTAGGGAGCTCAGTGTCAATATGATACGTTTTCTGAATCCGTGCCAGCTTATATACTTTGTGATAGTGATACGAGAAAAGGAGCCAGAATGTAAGAAATTCCAAATTCCAATCAGATCGAGTAGATAATCATATCTGAATGAACTGTCTTTTTTCAATTTGGCACTTTGAATTTCAATTTTAAAGCTTTTTTTAGTAAAGTTGAGACGTCAGCGAAATTATTGCGTGACCCTTAAACTTCGTGTTTGCATTGTCATATTAACAGTTTCATGTACACAATGTTATTGAATTAACAAACACTCGATGGGCCGATCATCTGGTGAAGGTCGCATAAAGTAGCTGAATGTGGACAGTGCAACGTAGGTGGTTGTGGAACTCCTCGGGGCAGGCCGTTGTTCAGCAGTTGACGTCTTTGGATGACGATGATGATATTAACACAGAACCTACGGATAAATCGATTTCTGATCGTACATACATTTTTTTTATTGGAGTTGATCTGATCAGCCCAGGATTCCCAGTCCCAGTAAACACGTCTTTTCAGCGGTTGACGGTCATGTTCGATATGCATACCGAATATATCAGCTATTTTAAATTAGCAGTCATTCCATTCGAATCACAATCGACCGATCTCGACTACGATTATGATTCACGATCAAAAGGTCGGCGGCTGGAGGAAACGGCAGTCCAAACAGCCGCAGGAAGCCGGCTGTAAATGAGCTATTTGGGGCACTTGTACCCTTTACTCGGGAGAAGTAGTTTAGATGCAAGTATAAAGATCTGTAACAAAGTAAATAGCTGAAGGAAAAAAGCTGTGTCCTTTAGGTGAATTTTCAGCTTGTTTTTCTATTGATGGAAATGAGAATTTTCTGAATATACATTGTCAAACGTAAACATAGTTGCTTCTAAATTAAAGCTTTACAAAGTTGTAAATAAGTTTTCCAATTGCATATTGCGTTGAGATGTATGATCAGTTTAGAAAGTTTTCAAAATTCAGAAGGATTTATTTTAAATAGATGGTGGATTTATTTTAGATAAGAATCTGTTTCACGGAAGATGTCATGGCATCATTGTGACATAGTGCATAGGAGAGACAATATTTCTGAAAGTGTTAACATAATTTATAACACGACGCAAATACAAAAGAAAAGAATTTTAATTCTGCTAGAGATCTCTCGAGACTTGTTACGATAATAGTGCCCAATCTTACAGTAAACTTGAAGAACACATCCCCCGTTTGTTATTGCTACACTGAGGAAGAAATCGATCCCAAAGTCGGAATTAACAATGTACAGTAATATTCCACAATTTCCTTTATTGTAAACGTTTATAATGCGCCACAGGTCAGCACGTGGTCGATACTTGCGTGGGCGTATCGTACGCCCTTAGCGCTGTGCGGGTGCTGTTTACCAACACCATGTATTAGCTCTAAACATCGTTTGACATTTAGTGGAGTGCGGTGTTATTATCGTAATGCGTTCAAGTTCACAGAACGCGGGGGAGCGCGATTTGTTTGCGCAACAGTTAGTTTTGACAGTTGTATTTTTTTGTAGAACATTTGAAAAACTTTGCTCACTGAGGACAGATTAGAAGAAATACGATCTAACTTAAATCTTCATATTTTTCATACTTAAAATGTTGGGTAATCAGTTCTCTGTCCTAGATGATAAACCAGGTACGCTTAGAAGAAGTAAATTTGAGTATTCGCCTTATGCCTATAATAAGGAAACTTTTTCAAACCGTTTGGAGGACCCAGTTATATACGGTCGGTGTAAAAAGACATCTGCTGGAAACCTTATAGGGAACTTATACTCATCATAAAGAAAAACTTTTTACTTTTTAAACTTTCGAAAAATGTTTTTACTCCATTCGAGAATTTTTTGACACAACTACAACTAATTAATAACTATAAAATATTCACTGATTATATAAATTCATTAATTTAATTACATTATAGTTTTTGACAGTTAATTGCATTCATAACATTATAAATCTGTACTATAATATTTGACATGAAAACTAATACTATTATGAATATTTTATTTTTTATTACTAATGTATACATATACATTAGTAATAAGACTGACTCGGTGGCTAAGTGGTTAGCGATCCTGATCTCTTATCCGAGAGTCGTGGGTTCGATCCCCACACAGGGCAAACTTTTCTGTGATGAGCAGAATTGTTTGCTCTGAGTCTGGGTGTATTATATGTATATATGTATGTATTTAAAAAAATATATGTGTATGTATATCAGTCTCTGGTTCCCAAGATACAGGGAATCCTAGTTTGGGGCCAGATGACCGTGTGCGATTTGTCCCGGATATTATTATTATTATTATTATTATTATTATTATATGAAAACGTTAAATGTTACTATTATGAGTACTATATAGTGTAATGTAAGTTATTATTTATAGTATATTATGTCGTAATTTTCAATGATGCTTTTCAAATATAATTTAAATTGCTATAGTTTAATGATAAATGATGCTGTACTAAAATTTTGCATGCCATAGCTTGGCAAATCATGCATGAATATTGTCATATATTTGTACTACCTTATTACCATGATTCTGCTAATAAACTATTTCATTTCATTTCTCCAAGGAACTTATGTAGTATCCTAAAAACAATTCGCACTTTCTTACAAATAAATTCGGCCAGTGTTGTATGGGAAATTGATTTTTTAGATCTCAGTATGGGTTGCATGGAGACGGTTATTCAGAATTTTAGTTTTTGGGAGAGTTTTTAACCGACTTCAAAAAAAGGAGGAGGTTCTCAATTCGTCGGAATCTTTTTTTTTAATTTTTTTATGTATGTTCACCGATTACTCGAAGACGCCTGAACTGATTTGGTAAATTCTTTTTTTGTTTAAAGGGGTATAATTCACAGATGGTCCCATATAAATTTTATCGAAATCGATTCAGCGGTTTTTGAGAAAATCAACAAAAACATAGCAAAATTGGAGTTGTTGCGATTGAAGTCGGTTGTTTTTAACGTATTCAGCGTGGTCAATTATTTTTTACACCATGTATTTTGGTAAGATATGACATTTAAAACAAATTAACCTGTGTACTGCCATCATAAGAAAAAAGGCCGGAAAGTATACATAAACTTCATATACTTTGCTGCCTTCTTTCTTATGATGGCAGTACACAGGTTAATTTGTTAAAAGAAGGCAGCAAAGTATATGAAGTTTATGTATACTTTACGGCCTTTTTTCTTATGACCGCAGTTGTGTAGATATGAAGACCGTCCTAGGAAATGTTCATTATTTCTAAGAATTCAGCTACGGATTTGTTATGTCACACTTTCAAGTAACCTGTGACATTTTGCCAATGCGGAGCTGACAAGCCATTCCAGTGTAGTCAAGAGACTAATGGTGGAAGGCGGTATTTTCGGTTTGAATACGAAAGGTGAGAATGTGGTTTGATTAATTTTATGTGTTCTAAAATTAACGTTGAAAACAGAAAGCGATATAGACATACGTTTTGACTTAAAATCCTGATTTACTAATATCAGTAAATTCTTCGCCTAGTTATATTACTTTTAGGATCTGTTAAGGAGCGAGTTAAGAAAGGCCAACCAAGCTGTTCTTGTAAGCTAACACCAGTAGGCTCGCGATATCACGAGCTGCTTCGATCTACAATTGATTTTGTAGCCCTACTGTTGTGTTGTGAGCTTTCAAGGACAGATCGACCCAAACAACACACCTGTAGTTTTGTTCTTCTTACTAATATTATAACAGTTGTATGATTCTCCGTCTAATCTCCGCTGTGTGTCACCCACAGTGACCTGGAGCCGGGCGCGGCGACGGCGCCTTCCGGCAGCTCCAGCAGTTCCAGCCTATCTTCCAGGAGTAATGAGAGCAACACCGTCGCCGCCGACCAGCAAGGTACTTGTTACACGTTTCAATGTTGGGTGAGGGCAGCGAATCGACAGCTGTCTACAGAGATAGTCGTAATCTGTGTAGCATCATCTTCAGATGTCCACTGCTGAAGCAAGGATTTACACGCTGGCCGTTTTGCGCTGCCCGTATACAGCAGCTTCTCGCGATCTTCACCAGGTCACCGGTCCATCATCTCGAGCGATCTCGTGCTTCGTAAAGCATGTTAAGTCGTAGGTGCTATCAGATGGCAGTTGTTAAACTAACCTATGACAGATCTATGCTATGTCCAGTCCGGAGTCGGCCCTCATCGAAGGTCACCTTCTTAAGGTTTGGAAGGGACTCGTACCCCTGCAGTGGAGTCGATGTGGGCGTGTAAACGAAGCTATGTCAGATGCCTTAATTGCAGGTGCCTTGAACACTTCTGAGTTGTGTTGGTCTATAGTAATTCTGCAAACATTGACTTAGTTACCTGATTGCTATCAAGGTATCTCGTCGCAAAGGATCGAAATTGAAAGAAAGAAAGAATAATAACGTAGTTTATTACACCAATGACATGTGACCAATGAAAGCAAGTGATTTTTTGGAATGACGAGGACCTCATCGACATCTTTGTAACTCATTCAGCGTCGCAGTCGGACTGGTCGGAGGAAGACGAGCCACTGGCGGCGCAGTGGGCGGACAGTCTGCCGCCGCACGTTCTGGACACGCTGCTGCTGTCGGCCCGGCTGAGGAAGCGGCAGGAGGTCATACATGGTAAGCCAAATATCCGGAACATGTCACACACGGTCATTATAATAATAATAAACGTTTTTTTATTTTTATTTCAGACCATTGATCCATTTTTGTTAGTAACAGAAACTTAGCCTATACTAGTAGCAAGCACTCATACAACATAGTTAAAAATTAAATTACAATAAATTCATTGGGCCCCAAACTTGAATTCCCTGTATTATGGGGATCAGAGACTGATATACATACATTATATGCATATAATTACACCCAGACACAGAGCAAGCACACCTGATCATTTGCTCAACAACACATTTTCTCCGAACCCGTAACTCTATCAGTCATTCAAAGTGACTTGGACCATGGGATTTTTGAAATTTTACTCCACCGGCTTCGTAGCCATATCGCTGCGGGTTCGATTTCCAGTAACTTCCAACAATATTGGAGCTGGTTTTGTTAGTATATAGGTATTTGCTAATTCCACCTAGCTACCTATCATCAAGATGATGATAGCTAGCTGATAGCCTTAGTCACCTTAGCTAGCAATCACCATACTACCTTAGTTTTGGAACTAGACAACAGTGTCTATATGTTTTAAAATTGGAAGTATTCGTAAGTTTGTGTTGGGGGTTCTTGGTGCTAGGCTAAGGGTCGTGGATACAATTCTGACTCGGCACAAACATTATTGTAACGAGTTTTATTTCCCAGTGTGGTAGTATTCCCAAAGTATACATTCTATGGTTCCCATAGTATAAGCTATTCCAGTTATAGCTACATAACCTTTACATTTTTTCTGGATTATAAATCGACGTAATATTTGCATTTCCAGAACTAATAGTCTCCGAAGGCTCCCACAACCGATGGCTGAAAGTCCTCGGCAGCGTGTTCTTGCGCCCTCTCGAAGGACAACCCTCGCTCCTGCCACCTGAAGAGCTTAAGGCTCTATTCCCAAACCTGCCCAGCGTGAGGGAACGCCATGCTAAGTTGTACGCCGATTTGAGGGCGGCAAGGAATGAAGCGACGGATCATATTGTGAAGATTCGGCCCATTGCTGATGCGCTTCTGAATACGGTGAGTCACTATAAATTGTTACGTTTAAATCAGAAAAGTGCTACATCAGATCATTCAAATAGGAGCCAGATCTCTTCTTTCTCCTGTCAAGTAGAATGGAAAAGTTTCTAACAGCCTATCAAGTGTTGGATCGTCGAGGATTTGATTCCAACTTAGGAGCTTAATCTTGATTTTTGATGCGTTGTTATTTGGTGCTCCCGTTACGTTTTTAATTATTTCTTCCATTAATAACGAAACGAGACCGGCACAGTCGACCGCAGGACCAACAGGGAAAGTTGCAGTTTTGTTGTTGCTTGTTGTTTTTAAAGCTCCAATGTCTCGTGTATTACTTCAGTTAAACCTATCCAGGTTATTACCGTCTCTGTAGTCAGTTAAACTGCACGATCGAACTGACACGTATACGCACTGAGCCATGAGCGCTTCAAGAATTTCAGTAATCTTATGTTGTGGCACATTTAACCGTGCTGTCACAATGGATAGGCGGCAGTTGCAGTGTTAGCATCACTTAGCATCATCCGCGGTCACGTGTAGAGCATTTAGATTTACACCTGCAGACGTGTGCAACGCGACCATCATACACATCTAGCAATCAGATGTGCAGGTTTTCTGACGTTTTCCTTCACCGTTAAAAGACAATTCACTGGTGCCAAGATTCGAACCCGAGACTGGTGAGGAGGTGGAAGTCACTACCGTGGATACGCCGGCCCTTTTTTTTATTTTATTGTATTTATTAGGTTATCAAAACATGGTATAGAACACAAAATTAGACGTTTTTCAGTAATATAAGGCTGTTTTTTTTGTATTTACCTCAGCTTGGCGACGGCGGCTACGCATCCTGCCTGTCGCGTTTCTGCCGCTCGCAGCGACTGGCACTCGACTCTCTGAAGGAGCGGCGGCGCAAGAACAAGGAGTTGCAGCAGTTCCTGTCCAGCCGGGAGCAGATGCCACTCTGCGCGCGGCTGCAACTGCGGGACCTGCTGGCTTGCGTGTGGCAGCGGTGAGCTTGTTATAGACGTGTTCTAGTGGCGTGGCATGTAGCAAGAACAAGGAGTTGCAGCAGTTCCTGTCCAGCCGGGAGCAGATGCCACTCTGCGCGCGGCTGCAACTGCGGGACCTGCTGGCTTGCGTGTGGCAGCGGTGAGCTTGTTATAGACGTGTTCTAGTGGCGTGGTATGTAGCAAGAACAAGGAGTTGCAGCAGTTCCTGTCCAACCGGGAGCAGATGCCACTGTGTGCTCACTTGCAACTGATTATGTTTCAGCCGAGAGCAGATGTATGAGAGTGTTAACAACCCATATCGTCCCCACTGCAGGGGCACGGGTCTCTTCCCATACCTCGGGAAGGTTAGGCCGTACACCACACACGGGGGCCAAGTTCGGATTGTGGGGCTAGTGGCCAACTCCAGTGTTAAAAGTTTCCAAGCCGCCCATAAGGCCTCCGACATGGCTTATCGACTGCCATCTAGTTATAGCAGCCGGCATAGGAACTAATAGGAAGAAACCCATGCTTCAGCAGTGGAGACGATGTGACCATACTGTATGAGAGTACTAATTTACATCATACTGCTGTTTACGAACTGTCGTTTGGTTTATTGCAGACTGACCAAATACCAGCTCCTGTTGGAGTCGATCCTGAAGACGACGGAGGGGGAGGGCGAAGGGGAAGGACAGGGGGAGGGTACGGAAGGGGGGGAGAGCGCAGAAGACATTGCCCGGTTGCGGCGAGCGCTCGACACGGCTAAGGATGTGCTGCAGTGTGTGGATGCTGCCGTGAGGAAGGCAGAGAACGACCATAGGTGAGACATGCTTGTATTCACTTGTGATTGTGACTTAATAGTGGTTAATGAAGTTAATGACGTGACCAGTGGTAACTCAATCCTGTTTTAAACCCTGGCCAATGTGTGAATGAGGTTTTTGAAACTTACATTTGGCTGCCTCTGACCTTACCTGATTCTGATTAATATTGGCCATAGCTACCGCCTTAATTGGTGCCCCCAAGATGGCTAATACATATATCCAATGTTCATACATGACAGACTCCCGTGCGCATTAAAGGCACTGAGTTTACATTACAAATGAACGGGCGTTCAGCTCTAAATCGCGGACTCGCCTCACCACAAGCCTATGTCATTAAGGGCGCTGTTTCCATCGAGAGGGCTCAATGTGTCACATGTCCTTAGGGTACGGAGCGGATTTGCAAAAGTGACCAATCAGATTACTTAAATTCTCCGCTCCACTTCATTTCGAACAATATGATTGGTTAATTCGGCACGTCTCCGCTCTGCTCCGCTCGGTGGCTCAGTGGTTAGCGCTCCTGACTACTGATCCGAAAGTCGTGTGTTCGATCCTCACCCGGGGAAACATTTCTCTGATGAGTAGATTTGTGTAATCTATGTTTGGGTGTATTATATCTATGTATGTATGCATTTAAAACGTATACGTGTATGTATATCTGTCTCTGGTTCCCATAGCACAGGGAATCCTAGTTTGGGGCCAGATGACCGTGTGTGATTTGTCCCGGATATTGCTAGACAAATGATTTCCACATCGATCGGTCCTGCACTGACCGCATTTAACGGCTTCCCGCAACCTTCACCAGGTCGTCGGTCCACCGAGTCGGACGTCTGTCTACATGGAGTTTTCCGGTGCGCAGTCGTCACCCGAGAACTTATTTTTTTATTTATCCCCTCCAGGCTACGCACGATCCAGAGCAAGCTCGAGGTGCGGGCCCCGGCGGGCGGCGAGTGGGACGAGCTGCGCCGCCTCGAGCTGGCCGGCCGCGCGCTGCGCCACGAGGGGGAGCTCAGCCTCAGGAACGACTCCAACAAGAAGATACACGTGCTGGTGAGTGGCAAGACAATATGTCCTTGGTGTAACGTCCACCTGCCCTTGACAATGCCCCTGCCTCTCCCCCTTCCTGCCGCTAGTGCGGTCTAACCTTTATCCTTGACCTCTCCCCCTGAAAATGCCCCTGCCCCTCCCCTCCCCCCTCCTATATATTAACAGAAGTTACACGTGTTGGTGAGTGTTACGAGACTAATAATAAAACGTTGTAGGAACTGTGTGTTCCTACTCTTCGGAGGAAAAGGAAGTAACCTCCGCCAGGCGAGGTCATATGCCTGGGGACCGGCCGCGGTCCAACCGATGATGGTTGGAAGTTGTATATATGCGAACGTGCGAAGAAACTGTGATATCGCGTTCTAGGTTAGTTTGTGGCGATTACGGTAGATGTCGCCACAACGTGCTTGGCGGTGTAATGTCACAACCCCCCCTGCCAATGCCCCTCCCTCCCCTTCCCCCTTTCCTTTCATTCACAGAAGATACACGTGCTTGTGAATGCTAGGAGACTAAGACCCCCCTAATCCTTCCTCTTCCAAGTTTTTGGCTTTACGCAGACACGTCATTGTACTTATGTAAGAGTGGGAGAGCGGGACCTCCTGGTTTTTTGATGCCGAAATAAATATTATTAACGTTTTGATGTTTTTGCTGTCACCAGGCGCTGATGCTGGAAGAATGGTTGGTGCTTCTTCAGCGCGAGGGTGACAGGTTCCTGCTGCGGCCCATCGCGCAGCCCAGCGCGCAGGGCGTGCTGTCGCCGCTCATCAAGTGGTAATGTGTCATCAACATCATCATCATAATCAGCCGGAAGACTTCCGCTGCTGGACAAAGGACTCCCCCGAGGATTTCCACACCGACCGCTCCTTCGCTGCTCGCGTCCAGCGGCTTCCGCAACCTTCACCAGTTCATCGGTCCACCGTGTAAGCCTCCGTCTTCCGGTGCGCGGTCGATATTCGAGAACTTTAATGCCTCAACGGCCATCAGTTCTACGAGATATGTGCTAAGCACTAGTTAATTTTCATTAGAAAATTAATCTGTTCTAAAGCCGCGTAGACACTGTCAAAGCATTGTAACCGTCGACCTTCACCTCGTTCATATGAGGATAAACAGCCTTCTTCATCATCATTTCGTCTCAGTCGCAAATTTGTGATGTCCTACAGCAACTAAGCCCAAAACATACATCAATAGCCCTTTGGTAGACTTTAAAAAGTCCTCCCGAGTGCAAAAAATTGGGGAGGTAGGGCACGATAACAAGTGTCATGGATTGCAAAGCGCCGCACTCGCACTGGTTGTTATCGGAAAAGCTTAGCTGAGCCGAATCCTACGATATCCTAAGGTCCCCGCACCTGCCAACGCCCGACTGAAGTCTACTGAGTGACCTTCACATGAACCAGGAAATGTCGTGTCCAGCACCGGTAGCATGGCGACGTATCTCGCGCGCGACGCGAGTTTTAAAAGCATTTGTTCCGTTCTAACGCTAAGCTAATGAAAGAGACAGCTGAGCTGTTTTCTCGCGTTCGGTGCGACAAACAGCTTTGTTTACGCCTCATGCTACCAGTGCTGGTCGCAGTGTTTCGGCTATAGCACGGTTAAATTGTGCCACACGATAAGAAAGAAAGACTATGATCAAGAAGAGACTGACTCGGTGGCTAAGCGGTTAGCGATCCTGACCTCTGATCCGAGAGTCGTGGGTTCGATCCCCACACAGGGCAAACTTTTCTGTGATGAGCAGAATTGTTTGCTCTGAGTCTGGGTGTATTATATCTATATATGTATGTATTTAAAAAAGTATATGTGTATGTATATCAGTCTCTGGTTCCCAAGATACAGGGAATCCTAGTTTGGGACCAGATGACCGTGTGTGATTTGTCCCAGATATTATTATTATTAAATCTTCGTGAGAGCTCTGGTATCCCGACCATAGTCTTTTTTTCTTATCGTGTGGCATAATTTAACTGAGGTATAAACACCGGTCATTGTTTTGCCATAGTTCTACCCTAGGATACACAATCAGTCCCCAATTTTAATGTACTATTGTCCGCGATCGCAGGGAGAAAGTGCTGTTCCGGCCGAACGCGGCGGTGAAGAACACGTTCTTCCTGATGAACATCAACGGCGTGCAGATGCACGAGCTGTCCGCGTCCACGCACAGCGAGTATGCCACGTGAGTGCACGGCATTTATTGTTTACTAGCGTGTGATGAGGGCTGTAGGACGGGTAAGGAAAAGACTGTTCTGGCCAATGGTATACGTGTAGTGATTCAAGCAAAAAGTGTTTCATAAACACTTTAAAATGTTAAATGATTTTGGTCAACTTGAAAGCTGTGAAAACACCTCCGTGTCGTCGTGGATAAAAAAAAAACATAAGTTCTTATACAAACAGATTTTTTTAAATGGCAGACATGAACATATCCAGACTATTATTCGATTCAAATGTGGCAGCATTTGATTTTTTTTGTACTCTATTTAAATCGTGTTGGAACAAGAGTTGTCATAAATATGACCCAAATGACCCAAGTAGTAGCCTGGTAGTTCATTCCAATCAGAAAAAGCAAAAGGTAAACAAACTTACTATGCAATTGACATTGACATGTATCAAATCCATAGTGGTTTTGTTTCCCTTTTGCTTTTTTTTTGATTGGAATGAACTATACCTATATGTTCGTAACATCTATGTTAATATCTGCCATAAAACAAAAGCAGCTTGTAGCTATAGGTGCTTTCAATGGATGAGTACGTGTTGCAGATGGGTGAAGCACATACAGGAGCTGCCCCTGGCCAAGCCGGAGCTGAAGCCCAGCCTCACGCCCTCGCACCAGCCCAGCCGCTCCACCGACGACTCTGGTAGGTTAAAGATTTATAAAATGAATCGGCCATAGGTCGTCCACAGCTGAACAAAAGCCTCCCCCAAGATGGCCGTTGGGGCATTAAAGTTCTCGAGTGGCGACCACGCATCGAAAGACGCAGCATGGACACTGGGCAGGCCTCCCACTCCGTGGACCGATGACCTGGTGAAATACAATAAATATCCGGGACAAATCACATACGGTCATCTGGCCCCAAACTAGGATTCCCTGTACTGATATAAATACATATTATACGTTTAAAGAAGTATGGCGAACTGGGACCCACCAAATAAAAAAAAAACAAAGACGACCCATTCAGTTACGAAATTATTTCCATTATATATTTAAATATATGAGTATGTAAATAAAAAAAAATGACTCCAGCAGAAGCAGGGAATCAATAGTTTAAAAAAGCCTTGATTCCACACTAATTCAAACAAAAACGCAGCAATGTACCAAAAAAACGCAACGGTACAACAGACAACAGACCATGACAGCCACCGTTCACTCTGACAACAGGATAGCATAATATAAATCGCGTAAGTGTGAAAGAGAAGATACAAAACGCTTGCTGTCAGAGGGCACTCTCGGAACGCGGCTCAGGAATCAGTGTTGCCAGACTTAAGAAGCTGTCTTTGTTTTGGGGGATTTTTAAAGTATAATAATAAGCTAATAATGATACAGTCAGCCATGGTTAAGATTTGAGATTTTCATATGTTTTTGTTGGCTGGAGCCAACGTTGACGGTGGGGGCACTATTTGTCAAAGAGTAGTGTAGAGGTCAATAGGTTAAGCTCAGTCTTCCAGGTATAACCTAAAAAATGTTAAATGGTCAGTTTCAAACATCGCTATTTCAAAGTTCTCCCAACTTGTGCAATAAACACACAATTTACTTTTTTGTTATTTGTAATTCAATATTCCAGAAATACCTTGTATCATTAAAGAACGTTGATGAAAAGACTGGGTCCCAAAATACATGGCACCTCGCCATCATTCTTTATACAAACGCATATAGATATAAATGCAGCGGATGAATGCAGCATGAATGAGATAAATATACTCGTAATATTAACAGGAAAATGTGGGAAATAACAAGTTTTAAAATTATTATTTAATCTGTTTTCACAGGTATCAACGTATCTCGAAATCCTTCGGATGCGTCAGAAAAGTCCAACTCGACTGTTCCGGAAGACGAGTGCGAGCGGGACAGAGCATCCTCCGGCGGCGAGCGAGAGAAGGACAGCAATAATGATGGCCGCGAGGAGGCGAAGGAGCGAGAAGACAAGCACAAGTAAATATACTTTTTAGAAATTCATCCTTATTTATGTTTGTTTGTTTGGTCTTCACGTCGCAACGGAGCGATGGATCGATGTATTTTTTTGCATATACATAGTTAACGCGATAGGAAGTGATATAGGCTACGTTTGATCCTAGTAAAATGTTGAATTTTCTCGGGAATCACACTGGAAACCTAAATCAATATTACTGTATCGATCGATGAATTGAGTAGCCAACTTTGTACTCCGATTGAATTGGGAGAGAAAGTTGTGTATATGGAGTTTCCGTATATTTTGCGGCCTTATTTCTTATGATATGCTACCTATTTCGAAAAGATTTGCATGCTAAAGTAAGCGTTAGCTGAACAAACGAGACTTTACTTGTTTTATGTTATCTTAAATGTACCTGTTTTTAAGCAAATAATCTAATCTTATTTTTAGATTCTCTAAATTCCAATTCAAAATATGTACATATTTTGAATTGTAACTTCAATGACTGACCCCCTGTTTCCCCCTCAGGCCCCGCAGACCCACGGTGGGGCGCATATCGACGCACGCCGCGGCGGGGGCGGAGGGGGCGGAGGGGGCGGAGGGGGCGGCGGCGCTCGTCGAGGCGCGCCAGGCGGTGCGCGTGGCGCCGCCCGCGCCCGCCGCCGCCGCCGAGACCGCGCTCTCGCACCACGGTATGTGCTACTGCAGGCTGTAGGGCAGGTTATGACAAGGTTGTGTTGCTAACATATGGGGACGTTAGTACACTGGCGTCGAATATGGGGAGACATAATTTATACACAAATGCATACGCATTGTTTTTTATGGCAGAGGTGGCAAACGAGCAGACGGATTACCTGATGATAAGCGATTCCCGCCGCCCATAGACACAGCCATAGACAGGCATTTTTGGAAAATAATTAAAAATAAAGGTTAAAATGTAGATAGATAGATAAAACGTTTATCATATACACCAGGCATTAAAAACAACATATACAACTTACAGCATTAACCTAGGGGTATCTCATAATATATATGTCAAAGATAATCAGAACCCACACAGTTCGAATAATAAAGTTAAAAAATACGAGGAGTTTGTTAGCCAGTTGTATTGATGCCAATTCGTTAACATCATCATCAGCCAAATGATGTCCACTGCTGGACAAAGGCCTCCCCCAAGGATTACCACACCGACCGGTCCCGCGCTGCCCGCGTCCGGCGGCTTCCCGCAACCTTCACCAGGTCGTCGCGCCACCGAGTGGGAGGCCTGCCCACACTGCGTCTTCCAGTGTTCCGCTCGAGAGCTTTTCCAACCAAAGGCCTTTAGGCCATCTCTTCTACGAGCTACGTCAGTTACTTTGGTTCTACTACGTATCTCTTCATTTCTGATTCGATTATGGAGGTATTTATTAAACATATGTTTATTGTAACGCCTGTGTTTATTTATTATTAACACTGTAACGCTTATATTCGCAGAGCGCCTCCGCCGCCTAGACGAGAGCATATCGCTGGCATTACGCGCGAAATGCGAGGTGGTGGGCGAGCTGCTCGGCGCGCCGCGCGGCAGCTTCGCCGAGCTCGCCGACCTGGCCGTGGCCGACACGCTGGGCCACATCGGTGAGTGCGACAAGTAGACGTGCCTTGAACATTGCGACATCACAGTCACATCCCCTATACAGGTGAAATTGAAATGGTGGACCAAATTTTAACTGTGGCTTCCAGTTATGACACTGAATAATTTTCTCTAAGGAACCAATTCACTCGAAGGAAAATAAATGGACTTTCCATACTAAGTTGGCTACCAAGGTCATCGATTTATATGAAGAGTCCATTTTTTTTGCTTCGATTGAATTGGTTTTTTAGTAAAAGTTGTTCAGTTCCACGAGCAGAAACCACAGTTAATTTTTTTTCCGCGATTGGCCGTGGCCGACACGCTCGTGCAAATCGGTGAGTGTCAAGTAGATATACCTCAGGGTTGTGCCGAGACACTGGAGACAGTGGTCATACGACACACCTCGGAGTTGTTTGAGACACTATCTGGAAACACAGATCGCACTCCCTATAGATAGATACCTACGCCATACTCCCCTCAGAGTTACATTGTAAGTCAAAGTAATAATTTGTTAATATAGGTACCTTTTACTATTCCAATTTACACATATTTTTAAACTTTACGTATATTTGGATAGATTTCTGGGTAAAAAAAGGTTAACTAAGTTAACAATGAATCTCAGATTGTTTCATGCTCCTTTTTTTGTTACAACTTAACTGGTCAGTAACTCATCTTGTACTGGCTACCACGATACAGGCTTTGCCTACTGTGGAGTTAAAAGATATTTTCATACTATGTATTTTGAGTTGGAAAATTAATGATTACCTATTTGTTGAAACAGACGTGAACAGCGAACTGCAAGCGACGCGGCTGTCCCGCAGCAGCAGCACTGAGGAAGCGCCGCCCTTGCCCGCCAGCGCGCCGCCCGACATGTACCAGCTGCTGCTGGCGGCTCAGGCGCAGGGTGAGTGCAGCTTGTGCTAGTTCCTTCGATGCTCAATAGGTGGCGGTATCGGTTTTGTGAAACGCATTGGTAGTTTCTTACATAGTAGTTCAGTAAACGCTCCATAGGTGGCAGTACTGGTTTTGCCAAACGCATTGGTACTTAAAAGAGTAAAGCTTATAGTAGTTCAGTGAACTCTCCATAGGTGGCGGTAGTGGTTTTGTGAAACGCGCTATGGGAGCGTTCTCTTAGGTAGTTTATTACAAACGAGCTTATAGTAGTTCAGTATACGCTCCGTAGGTGGCAGTGCTGGCGCTATCGGATCGTTCTCTTTATTAGTTGGTTATAAATGAGTAAAACTTATAGTAGTTCAGTAAATGCTTCATAGGTAGCAGTACCGGCTTTGTGAATCGCGCCATCACAGCGTCCTCTTTGCTAGTTTGTTACAAACGAGTTTATTACTTTATTTGTCAGTAACAATTGTATCTTTTCCTCCAGCCAACCAGCTGACGGAGACGCTGTCCCAGGCGCTGACGGTGAACGAGGCGGGCGTGGCCGAGGCGCGCGTGCGCAGCCGCTGCGACCGCTGCCGGCTGCGGCCCGCGCGGACCACCGGTCAGTGCGCCGTCTCACTCACTCACTCACTAGCTCACTCATTCAATTACTCATGCACTTCTCACTCACTCGCTTCACTTACTTATCACTCACTCAATTACTCACTTCTCACTCATTACTCTCTCACTCAATCACTAACTCCTTACTCCTCAATCACCGACTAACTCCTTTATCTTTACTCGTTCACCCACTCAGCTCCTAAAAAAAATCGAAGCGGTAGGAACTTCTTATTAGATATATTAAAAGATGGCCTTCGAAAAGTGTACCTACTTCGTATAAACATATTTTGAATTCTTTAAAAAAATCCTATTTTACATCAAGTTTGACTAGTTGAGCACTAGCTAGTCAACGAGAAAAGACTATAATACTAAAGTATATTTGACGTCGGCCCACAGACACGGAGTCTCACACGCGTCTAGAGACGACCATAGAGGAGGCGACGGCCAAGCTGGCGGAGTGCGTGGCGGCGGAGGAGGGGCCGGCGCCCCCCGAGCCCCCCGCGCCCCCCGCGCCCGGGGCCCCCGCCCCCGCCTGCCCCGGCGACCCCGCCGAGGCGCTCGGTGAGTGCTCACGTATAGATTAATCTCGTTTTAGTTAAATACGTGTTCTTCTTATTCTCTTATTTAAGAGCTGGATTTGTCGGCGTAAAAGAAACCATTCATTTGTATTCAATTCTTTTCCTTGACGATTTCTTTGTATGACATCACGCGAACAATCTTCTCGATTTGATCCATATAACTTATCTTCGGTTTTTATTACATTGGTTTTAACATTTTTTTTAATGTTTATGTTTTTATTTTCCTGTTTTGTTGTGCAATAAAGTGTTTTCATTCATTTATTCATTCGGTTTTCCTCTTTCACGCTTCCCTTCAATCTTTTCTTCTATATGAAGTTTTTAATGAGGTCGTCACAGATGGCTTAAAAGTGTCCTTTTCTCATTCACTCATTTTCGCGAATCGATTATGGTTTTCTTGGGGAAAGTTGTTCAGATTCATGAGTCTTCTACTTCCAGTTTAAATAGTTTCAAACGTTAGACGTTTTTAAACATTCATGTGCGCCCCATTTTATTCAGTTTAGCTCATTTTGTTAGATGTGAAAATATAGGGTGACTTTAAATTAGTTCTTGATACCAAAGGATATGCACGTGCTCATGATAACAAACAACTTTCAGTAAAATCTAAAAAAGTTTTGGACCCTTCATACAAGTCGGTCAACGGACCGGCCGAATCAGTACGAAGAGGCCAAATTTTTTTTTGCGATTTGACCGTTGGTTCCTTAGGGAAAGTCGTTCGTTATCACGAGCACATGCATAGGCTTTCGCGTCAAGAACTAATTTAAAGTCACCCCGTATACGAGCGTTACTATAACGCCGTACGTTCGCTCGGGACACAGAGAGCAACCTCTCCGGCGCGGCCTTGGCCAGTCGGCTGGTGTCGGCGTCGTGCGCGCTGCAGGCCACCCTGGCGCGTGTTTTATGCGCGCTGCCCGCGCTCGAGGCGCGGCGCGCGGAGCTGCGGCGCGGGCGGGCCGCGCAGCGCGACAGCCAGGACGCCGCGCTGGCGAGGCACATCGGTGAGTGACGGGGACAGGTGCGGTAGGTGCTCGTCGGAAAGAGATAGCAGGCGGACTTGGAGAATCAAGACTGGCGGTCAGAGAGAGACTAACGACGCATCTCTGGTACGACACTTCGCTGTGAGTGACGAGGACTCGTGTAGGTGGTAAACGCTGGCTGAAAAGAGACAGCATCGTACTTAGTGGTATCCTTCTTGGAGAACGAAAGACAGACTTTACGGTGAAGACTAGTGATCGGGAGAGAAGATATAAAGCTATAGTGAGACAGTTAGCTATAGGCGCAGCGCATGGAGATGAGACGCGGCCTGGCCGTGCAGAGAGAGAGGCAGAATGCGGCGCTGACGAAACAGATCGGTGAGTGACGGGGACAGGTGCAGTAGGTGCTGGTCGGAAAGAGACAGCGTCATATTCAACGAGCCCTATCCGCAAACGCGTAACAGACGGCCTTGAACTTGGAGAGTGAGACTTAGACTTAACAGTGAAGAGAAGCGACAGTGCAGCTACGATGAGATGTTTAGCCGGTAAGTGACGAGGACAGCGGAAAGGCGGACTTGTAGAATGAGAGACAGACGGCACGGTAAAGAGTGGCGGTCAGGAGAAATTCAAAATCATTTATTTCTTTACGTAGGTACATTAAGCACTCTTATAAACGTCATATCATTTTGCTGGAGGAATATTCCAAATGTCATTATTATTAAAATAATCTACAGTCTTATAGTATCCTCTTGAACAAATACAGCGTTTTGTATGTTTCTTAAATTTACATTCTGGTAGTTCGCACACGTCATTCGGAACGCGAACGTCATTCAGAGAGAGAGTAACAACGAAGGTATTGTGAGTGAGAGGGACAGATATAATCAAAGGGAAACTTGACAAAGGTAACATCAAAACAGCATTTTCGCAACTTTAACTAAATATATTATTATTTCTTAAGGCACCATATCCACAAGTACCCATAAAGTTATTCCTTGATATCTCAATGTTTGACCGTTGTTGTTGCAGGCTTGATGACCGATGAAGACTTCTGTTCGAAGGAAGACTTGGACCAAACTATACAGGTGCGTTACTAACGCTCCTTAATCAATGTTTCTCAATGTTTCTGCAAAATAAATACTTACTTAAAGTTAGGTTTAAAAATTATTTATTCTCATAAAACGTCACTTATATTAGAACAATGAAAACATGTAAATACAATTTTACATTATTATTGTACTTCAGGTCCAAATAGACAACAATAGGCTTATTTTGTTATTAAAACATATTTCCGAAAAAGTAAACAATAAATATAAATGTTTAAAAAACAGCCAATGAATTCTAAAAAATTCAAATACTAAGTAGGTGGTACTTTTTTGTTATAACCTATTTGTTGTTTTTAATCACCAATATTTGTTGTTTTTAATCACCAATATTTGTTAGGCCAAAAACCATGATTCGTCAATAAAGTGATATTTTTTTTAATATACAGTATCAGTAAATAACATTGACATTAGTTAATCTGACATGCATTAGTTAATTTATTTATGTAATATAAATTATTTAATTAATCGCTTCTAAATTTTAATAATGTTCCTATAATAATTTATTTTACTAACTTAGCTTAAGTTTACTAACAAAATGTGGATCTCAGTAATCTGTGAAATTAAATAAATAATAAATAAAATTCGTTTCTCAGGATCAACCGAGCAACGGGGGTTGAGATCGTCGACCGAATTCTTCCAACAAACGAATTGACCGCAGACCCACTGCACTACTGAACTTAACTAAATAACAGCCACTAAGCCACCAGCCTGTCTGTATGTCTGTGTGTTTGTATGGCGGGCCATACGAAACTGTGCAAATTAACAAACCTCTCGAGATATCGTATCGGAGCTGGCGGGGAAATGAAACGAACGCACCGATGTCAAGGTTGGATTTTTAATGTCGTTTAGATTTTGAAAAGTTTAATTTTGACGTTTAACGTTTTGTTTGTATTACAAATTCGAAAAAAATATGCAGCATTTAATATTTAAACTGTATAACTTTATAATCTTTCCAAAATAATTTGTTATTAACCTCTTTTTTTATAACTTTACAAAAAACATATTTTTTTTGAAGTAGTAAGTGGGAATTTCGTTTCGAATATTATAAAAAAAAAAACTTTTGTATATTTTGTAATAATTGTTTTTATTTTTAATTTTTTGTCTGTTAGTTTGAAGGATTAATTCGATGTCTGTAAGTAGCGACTAATATCTAGTATTACATAAAAAGTCTATATTATTCCATACGTAAGAATCTTGTATAGAAACAGGTAAGTCAAAGTGTATTTTTTCCAAAAATCATGATTGTCACTTATTTAAGTTATATGTTTGTGTAAATAAATATGTGTTTTAGGCGAGCTGTTATGCTTTTATATGTCTTTTTTGTAAAAATATATACATAAATAAACAGTAACAATATATACATACGAATATTTTGTTATTTGTATAACTTTTGGCATTTTATATTCCCTTCTTATTTTAAAAGTGAAAACGTATTGGATATCGCAAGTATTAACAATGACAATATAATTTCATTTTCATTAAAATCTGAACGTAAAAACCAAGGAGATTTTGTTAAAGAAATTTTATATAAAATTAAATATTTTGTAAGTAATTGAAATGCACTTTATATAATAATAGTAAGTAAGATATAAATGTGATTATTGTTTAATTTATGTACCACGTGATCAGTGAAGAGTATACAAGGGATAATCATATCAAACTGAGATCTGGTTCATACTGAATAGAAACCATAACTCTCCTTTTTTGTTTGTCGTAAAGGTAGGTAAGAAAAATCATATTTTCATGTCAAAGTACTTATTTTTTGTAATAAATAGTTGATTGACGTTTAATACTGCCCTCGTAAGCAAGAAGGCCGCAAAGTGGACGGAAACTCCATACTTGTTGGGGTATTTTTTTTAAATGTGATAGGTGGCAAACGAGCAGTCGGATCACCTGATGGTAAGCGATTACCGCCGCCCATAGACACCTGCAACACCAGAGGAGTCATAAGTGCGTTGGCGGTCTTTGATAAGGGATGGGGGATGGGGGGAACTGGGGGGGATGGGGGGGGGGACTATTCGTGCCGAAGCATGGCTCTCCCCTTGTTTTTTATGACGGCAGAATTGTATGAAGCTGGATCTCTGTTTGCTTTTGTTTATACTTTCTGCAAAGTGCCCAGAAACTTAGTACCTTTTGTAATGCCATATACATAACATATACACCTAAATATTGTATATTAACAAATACACATTAAAATACTACAAAATATATAACGTATTGAGCTAGCTGTCTCGTTTATTTTATTTTATTCAATAATATAGTTTACAATTTAAAATAAACCAAATTTTGTCCAGTGACGGATTATTTTTCTTTAAAATTTTCTGTTCCAATTACAATGTTTCTGTAATATTTGATTGTACCTTACAGAAATGCATTAAAGCAGCCCGTGTAAAGTGTAAAGCGCTCCCGTTATATAGCTTTCGATACACGCAATTCATGGTATTAACTTCACCTTTGCGTTAAATTAGTTCAAATTAATAATAATGTAAAGAAAAAAAGTTAAATAAGTTCCGTATTTTTTTGAAAAAAGTTTCCGTTGATTTCCGTTTAGTTTAACAGTTCTGTACTTGTTTTACTGTTTTGTCATAGATAACTCAGCATTGTCAATACTTTATGATAATAACAATATATTTTTAGCAAACCACGACGAATAAAATAAAATAATCACTTAAATGTAAATTTTTAACTTACTTTAAAAGGAGCTTGCACGTCGCCTTTAATTTTTTAATTCACTTTGACCGCTTCCTCCGATCGAAGAATATCAGGTATTAAACGAGAAATTATATATTTGTATAACTTAGATAAAGTTAGGCATTAGACCAAATGAATAAAACCCATCCATTTTCCACGCGTTTGTATGTTTATAGTATTATATATTTACACATTATATCACCGAGTTTTATAGGCGTTTTTATGATATTGTATAATTGTATATATTAAATATTTTATTGGCATTATATGTAAAGGAATTAAAGTATTATTAAATCAAAATTGTTCACGATATAAACCAATTCTAATACGAGGCACTAAATGTCCATAAGGTTTGTATTAGAAGAAATTGTATGTTATTATATAAAATATAAACGAAACGAAATATATAACAAAGTATATCTCGCTATATTGTGTAGCTAATGTTTAATAGAACTTGTATGTAATTTCTGTACGTTTTGATGTAAGACAAAGTATTGGGAACATCAAGATTCTTGTATGATCTTTGTCTTGTCAATAAATTGAAAATTATTTTGTCGTAATTTTATATATTTAACTGTCATTTATTTAATTGACTAGATACGTATTCAGGCATAGATAGTGTGATGCAAATCAGGGTATGCACTTAGCGTTTTTTTAAATTTCATATTACAGTCAATCGATTTCTTTATCCGCCTCTTCAGAGTTATGAAATATGTAGTTTCAAAAATAACTTATCTTTCGAAAATTAATAGAACTGTCCAGTTATGAGTGTTTTAATTTGCTTGAAATTGTATATTTAAAAATAATACAAATTGATGTCTCTCTAACGTAATTATTTGCTTGTATTTAGCGTGACTTCTTTTACGGAGTTAGTTAAAAATAGGAGCAGACCCCCCAGCCCCCCATTACCTTGCCTGAATACGGCTCTGCGCCGGCGTACTCCATCGCTTCCTCACGCTTATACGACAACACTGTAACATTATCTAGTTAGTGGTATCAATAAATACCGTTACATACAAATGTAATTGTGTGTTTTTATTTTGTTTGTTCTACGGGAGTGTTACAAAACTTTGGGGTAACCCATCAGTGGGACTGTTAGTAGAGCACAAGAAAACGGGGAAATTCCGTTAGTAAAGGACGTGAGACAAGTAGCAAATGGTCTATGAACAAAGGGCTTTGAATATTTTGGCCTTGCCGGTCGAAAGGTCTCCTGATCTTCGATGAGTTAGGACATCAGAAGAAAAAGAAGATCATTCTCAGCAGATCAGCCTAATCTCTCGCATAGGAGTATTAAAATAAATAAAACACATTTTACTCATTGGTACTAAACTAGCACGAATTACGTCGAAGAATTACAAAAGGGTTGTCACACACATTCCACGTTCGTAGAAGTCGGTAATACAATAATACGATAAAAACATCGTAACGTTGGGATTTTTCTTTATTTTAATTAAAACAAAAAATACCTTATTAGAATATTTAACATAAGTATTTTCTTCATTAGTTCATTAAAGTTCACGAATAGTTCAACGAAGCTACCGCCGCACCCAGTACTACCAACACAGAGGGCAGCACTGCGCCGCCGGAGCTCGGAAGCTGCCACCTGTCAGTCGTCTCTCCCGTCATGTGGTGGTACAGGAAGTTCAGAACCTCGTACTGCGTCCGTTTGAGGTCTTCGTTCGCGTTCGATGATGCTGAGGTTGTGGGTCTGGAAGGAAAAGAGATAAATGAATATTTGGATCGCCATAGTTGTCAATCATGGAATAACAGAGTATTTATTCTTCTTTATATTAAGAGGAGTGGTCGGTGGAGTAATTGATAAGTTAAAAATCTATATCTATCAGTTCTTTTTGGAATCCAAAACTGGCCACAGATCATATCAAACTCTTGAAGTATCGTAATTTATTATCATAAAATAAAAAGGCAATCTTGATCGACGATTCATGATGCTACTAGTGCATACTGGTGCATATCAGTAGCACTATGTAGTTTAAGAGATGACTAAAGAATTCACATTGACATTGGCAGAATTATTGGGCCTGTAGCTACAACAAAAGACCAAAAAATAGAGTAATCTCTGATTGGGTTGGCATCGCTTTCTTCATATCGTGCCTATAGATTCAGAGCTCATCACCACTAATACTCTCTCTCTCTCTCTCTCTTTTCGTGTGGCACAATTTAACCGTACTATCCACAAGGTATGGACGCGGTTGCCTGGTGTTGCAGTTAATATTACCCGCGGTCACGTGTAGGGCATTTAGATTTTTTTTGATACCGTCCGTCCGTCCGTCTGCTTTAACGGTGAAGGAAAACATCGTGAGGAAACCTGCACATCTAATTCATAGGTGTGTATGATGGTCGCGTTGCTCACGTCCGTAGTAACATGACGCCCGCATTTGTATCTAATGGTCATATGCACCAAGACTCTCGTGGTGCCCCCAAAGATGGAGAAGTGATATTGAAACTTACTGGACAGCTCGACAGTGCGACTCCCCTGGTACTACATACACCGGCGACAGCGGGGCGGCGTGCTCCCCCGCGGGCCCCATCGGCGACCAGGGGTCCAGAGCCCCCGCCACCGACACCACCCGCTCGGGCAGGTGCGACAGCCCCGCGAAGAACAGGTTCGTGCGGTCCACGCCCGAACGGAGGAAGGTTTCGTCGAAACTGGAGGAAAGTTGAAACTTAAGTTAAAACTAGGTTAGTTACGATATAACAAGTTCTTTCATACTGGTAGCAGGGGCTAAACTTGTTAACCCATATTCCATCCTGCATGGGCACGGCTCTCTTCCCATACCTCGGGAAGGTTAGGCCATACTTCACACACAGAGGCCAAGTCCGGATTGGTGGAGGTTGTGGTGCTAGTAGCCAAATCCAGTGCCAGTTCAAGCCGCCTATAAGGCCTCCGCCTTCCAACTTTGGCCGGAGATTTTTACCTTTGAATATTCAGTCTATAACAAATCATGCATAGGTAGAAGTGTAGAATAGAACAAAGCAACTCAACCAATAAAATTTTAAAAAAATCTATAACTCACTAGTGAGTTATAGCAATGAAAAAGTCACAGTTTGATTATGGGTGTCATTCTGTGCCTAATTGCGGTGACCATAGAGCCACTTTATGAGCAAGTGTGTTGAAAAAAATATAACATTACACAGCCCTACAAAAATAAACTTAAAAATTGGTGCAGCTCTATTTTGTTTAAAACTGACCAAGATGGTTAAAATGCAATACAAACATACATGTTACACATACCTGTCAGCTCTCGTTTGCTTCATAACCTCATTTCATAGTTTTCGCAGCCTCATTCGGAAACAGTGAGTTTTACGATATTACTGAGTAACTGAATCTTATTATTTTCATAATGACTAGCAAGTTAAGACATTGTTCTAACAACCCCAATAAGTTTCTTTATATTTGTGGTTAATATATTTTTAAAGACCAGCGGAAATCGACAACGGGGCCGCGGTTCGCCGCTGTTCGCCGCTTGTATTTTACTTTCTTCAAATTTGAAATTCTTAATCAAGATAAGGTGTGGGTCCTTCATAGTGTGTGTAAAATGTGCGTTGAAAATTTGCATCAATAGGTAAAAGGTACGCGTAAATCGCTGAAGTTTGGGGTATCCACGATTTAGAAGGAACAAATAAATAATAATGAGACTGCTATTTTTGCATAACAAATATTGTGGGCATCAACAAAATCAATGCTGTAAGAGATGCCTTGGTAGTTGGCGAACAAAATATGATAAATGAGCCTTTAGTTCCGCGTGAAAAAATCATAATTCCACCTTTGCACATAAAATTAGGGTCAATAAAACAATACGTGAAAGCTCTAGACAAAAAAGGTCAATGTTTTCAGTTTATTTGTCGAAAGTTTCCTGGACTAAGCTCTGAAAAACTAAAAGCAGGTTTTTCGATAGGCCCCATATACGTCGCCTCATTAAAGACCCTGCAATTTTTTTGTCATCTGTGGACTCAAGTCGAACAGCCGGCATGGAAATCCTTTGTGGCGGTCACAGAAAATTTCCTTGGAAATAAGAAGGCTGCTAACGATGTGGAGTTGCTTGATGAAATGATTGGGTGCTTTAGAGATTTGGGCTGTAATATGAGCGTAAAGTTGCACTACTTTCACAGCCATATCGAAAACTTCCAACATAACCTTGGGGATTTAATCGATGAACAAGGAGAACGTTATCATCAAGATATAGAAACAATGGAGAACAGGTACCAAGGGAGATGGGGCGATCATATGCTGGCAGATTACTGCTGGGGACTTATGCGCAATTGTCCAAGCCAACTTTACCGAAAAAAATAATTAAAATGACAGTTTTGTCATGCAGACTGTTAAAATAAGATGCTTTTATTGTAAAATCGGGTTGTTTTTGCCATCTCTTAAATTAGAGCTGGTACAAAAAATATACTCACGGTTTTGACATCGTCTCAATAGACATACTTAAAATCAGGTCTTAAATCTCCGGCACCAAAATGTGTGTAGGCCTGTGTTATAGAACATAAAACTTAAGGATTACAATCATTACAAGAAGGTTACTAGTTAATACATTTGGTAGGAAATCTTTGGTTTTTATTATTTACACCGTAGGTAGGTATGTTTTTTGTTGTTGTAATTGTACCCTATGTTACCTACTATTAAGTCCTAAATATATGTTTTTTTTAGTACACGTGGCTACCTGCTACGAATAAAACATTTTTCATTTCATGTATTCCAGTCTGATATGAGGAAAAATTCAAGGAAATCTTGCTACTGTATTGTCGTCTACTTGGCGTGTGATTCACGTGGGTGACATCCGTCTGGGTTTATACGGACTGCATTTTAAAATGGCTGACCATTGACCAACCGCACCGAAGAAGGAATAATGCTCAACGCTAAAAGCTTAAACTGTGAAGAGTAGGTAGATATATCTACTGCGTAAACTGCGTAACCACAGGCCTGCGTAACTTCCATGTTTGTTATTGTACTTTTATTAGTTTAGGTACCTACTGAAGTAGAGACCGCGTTTGGGCACAATATACGAGCAGGCAAGATTCTAGTGTGAGCTTTAATGTGTGTATAATAATCAAGTCAAGTCAAGTCAAAATATTTTTTATTTAAGTAGATGCTGTACGCATACTTTTAAATCGTCTTTTTTTCTACCTAGTACAAAGTTCCTACCACGCGGAACTTGTACACTCAACGTTTCGGGAAGTGTTAGCGGAGCGAGAAGAAACGTCGAGCCCAAAAGAAACTCGCCCCAACACATTTTTTGAAATAAATACTTAATATCTATTACAATTGATGTCATTACTAAAGCTATGAGCTGGAAGATCTATACATGTCCATACATCATTGTCATTAACATAGTCTTGGGTTTTATAATATCCTCTTGAACACAGGCATTTCTTTACATAGGTCTTAAACTTATTTTCGGATAAACTAATTATATTTTCAGGTATTTTATTGTAGAATTTTATACACTGCCCCATGAACGACTTCTTTACCTTACTCAGTCTCGAATAAGCAACTTCGATATTATTTCTATTTCTAAGATTAAAATTATGCCTGTCACTGTTTTTTGGAAATAAATCTAAATTCTTACGAACATACATGATGTTTTCATATATGAATTGACTGGCAACAGTTAAAATATTTATTTCTTTAAACTTGTTCCTCAATGACTCTCGAGATCGCATCTGATAGATAGCGCGAACGGCTCTTTTTTGCAGTATGAAAATAGTTTCTATGTCAGCTGCATGTCCCCAAATTAAGATGCCGTAAGACATTATACTATGAAAATAGCTAAAATACACTTGTCTTGCAGTATCTACATCTGTTAGTTGCCTTATTTTCTTGACGGCGTAGGCAGCTGAACTAAGCTTTCCTGCTAAGGTTTCTATATGTGGTCCCCATTGTAAAGAAGCATCTAAAGTAATACCAAGAAAAACAGTGCTATTTACGAACTCTAAAATATTACTATCTAATATTACATTATCGTGAGTTTGCTTGACATTTGGTAATCTGAATTTTATTACTTTTGTCTTTGTGGCATTTAATAGCAAGTTATTAACAGTAAACCATTTATGTATCTCTGAAAGTGTGTTGTTTACTTCGTCAATTTTGCTGTCTTTCCTGTCTACCTTAAAAATAAGAGATGTGTCATCTGCAAACAACACAATATTTGAGAGACGTTGCACCATAAATGGTAAGTCATTTATATAAACAAGGAAGAGAAAGGGGCCTAAAATAGATCCCTGGGGAACGCCTATTTTTACTGTAGAGCCGAGAGAATTTGTGCCATTTACTTGGACTGTTTGTAACCTATTGTTAAGGTAAGAATTGAGAAGACTGAGAGCCCTATCTTCCACACCGTAATGCTTTAGTTTAAGAAGTAAAGTTTGATGTTCCACACAATCAAATGCTTTAGATAAATCACAAAACACTCCTATTGCATCTTGTGATTTCTCAAAAGCATCATAGATGTTTCGTATAAGTGCTACTCCTGCATCGGTAGTTGATCGACCTTTCGTGAAGCCAAATTGTTGGTTATGCAGAAGTTTGTTTAAAGTGAAGTGTTGTAGCATTTGGTTGAGCATAATTTTTTCAAAGACTTTACTAAGGACGGGTAATACAGAAACTGGTCTGTAATTTCCCGCATCAGTTTTGGAACCTGATTTATAAAGAGGTATAATTTTACTACACTTCATGAGATCTGGAAAGTCACCACTTTCTATACTAATATTGAAAAGGTATGCTAAATGTGGTGCTAATACGTCAATTACATTACTAATTAATTTAACTGATAAACCCCACAAGTCCTCAGTTTGTTTCACTTTAAGCGACTTAAAAGTTTTAACAACAGTTTCAGGTCCAATTTCTCTAAAATAGAATATTTCATCACAAGAAATGACATTTTCTTCTAATATTTTTTTAGCATATGTGGGTGATGAGTCCAGGGCCTCAGTTAGCTTAAGTGGAATGTTTGTAAAAACCGTTTCGAATTCCGTAGCTATTTCTGCGTTAGATGTTATTTTGCCTTTATCTGTTTGTAAAACAAAATCTTTATCAAAATGAAAAATACATCTTTATTCGACATAGACGGCAGTGTACACTTTTTGAAGATGTTTTTTAATGTCTACATCTGGTAAGCCCTTGACTCCATCTCACCTGGCAGTAAGTGATGAAGATAGAAACGGGCTTACCAAGATTTTCCAATGCAATAGAGAACTGGCTATCTTATCTTCAGTATGCCAGAACACATCAGTGCTATCTATTAACAATAATGTTTGGCGACAAGACCTAGATCAGATGGTGGTGGCTAGCCAGGCGGGTTCGGAAAATACCCTACCACCAATCACTCCAAACCCTACAAAGTTGGGCCCCGCCGGGAATTGAACCCGCGACCTCTTGATGTAAAGCGTGTGGACTACGGCGACGGTACTCACAATGAAGAGTAGAAGTCCTTGCACATCTGGTGGAAGTACTCCAGGGGGACGGTCTTGAGGAAGACCTGGTCGTCGCTGGTGGTGGTCTGGTACCAGCCGAACTCGACACACGTCTGGTAGGTCCACAGGCGCACTGGAAACAGATAATACGAAACTTTACGTCTGAAATTAGTAACGACATTTTCTCTTTTTTTGTTTGTTTGTTTGTTTGTTTGTAAACTCTTTATTGTGAAATAACAAAATACAATACATAAAACAAGGACAAGACATACAAGGGCGGACTTATCCCTTACGGGATCTCTTCCAGTCAACCTTAGACTTTAGAAGAGGAATTACATTAATAATTTAGGTGGAGCAAAGGCTACAAACACGACTTATAAATCTTATAAATAACACATCTTAAATATACATATTTTAATATATAAATAAATATTAAATATAATACATACATACAAAAATAATATAAATATAATAATGAGCTCAGGAGCCAGGGTTGGGACTCCACAACTTTTTGAGTGAGGACTTAAAAGTAGCGAGAGAGGGACTCAACCTGACGTCGGGTGGGAGATCATTCCACAGGCGGGCGGCATGTACAGTGAACGACTTGGTGTAGGTATCCGTGCTATGGATCGGAATCGCAAGCGAAAGGTTATGGCTGGAGCGGAGTCTAGAGTTCATGGCCGTACGGAAGCTGAACCTGTCGCGAAGATACTGTGGAGCCGCAGGGTTTTTTCTGTGTGTAACTGAAAATATTTTGCTGGCTCACAGAACCAAAGAAGATCGAAGACCAGATATTTCTTTTTTGCCTAATAGCAATTTTGCCTCAACACAAATTTTGACTTATTTTTATTTAGGTATTTGGAATTTTATTTTGATTGAGCCAATTTACAAACTAAACACGATATATTATAATGCTAATTTGTGGTTCTTCCCTTCTTTGACTAACAATAATATAAGCATCATATTTATTTAGATAGTTTCTTACTAACATTTTATGGGAGCCCCTAAATGGAGTGGCAGTCACCGGTTATAAGCCCGCACAAATGGGCGTTAAAAAATCTGCTCATTGCTTCGATAAGTACTTTAACAGCACCCGAATTCAGGTCAAATCGATTCTTAGGGAACCTTTTAATAATTCAGATCCATCGTCAACCCTTATAAATGATAAAAGACGCTTCGGAGAGAAAGCAGAGCTAAGTGACGCTGCAAACAGCTATGAATCTAGCACAAGCAGCAGGACAGACAGACCTTAACGACAATGCATTTGCAAATCAAATGCATGTCAGAGATGCTTGATCTACGGGCCGGAAGGATGGTGCACTGAGAAAGATACAAGAGGTCTCTTAAAGAAGGAATTATAAATACAAGTTGTGAAATAAAAAGCAAAGGACTGACGGGGTGTAAAAACAAACTTTCAAATAACTTAGGCCTCTAATATTACTTTAAAGTATCTGTATTAATGAGGGTTATTCAGTGGTTTAATTGACAAAAGAGGGGTAACTTTTGGACTTATAAATAAGTAATGGATAAAAAGTGATGTTTTGTTGATCCTTTCACATTCGTTTGTTATAGTATGCAACTAAACTAACTATAACTTTGTTGTTTACCCGAATTATGTAATAGCATGTAAGAATTTTATTTAAAAAAATGTGTTGGGTATACGAGTTCCGAGTGGTAGGAACTTCGTATTAGGTAGAAAAAATATGACGTTCGAAAAGTGTACAGAGATACCTATTTCGAATAAATATTATTTCATTTCATTTCAAAGAAACAGGGAATACGTTTGTAATCAAGGAAATCCCATGTCTCCTGCAATTCTCGGTTGTACGAAACGCGAATTTGTACGAACCCTTCGGCACCCATTTTTTTTTCGTTTTACTGTAATATTTGTCAATTTCAAGGCTTTTTATGATACTACAGATGTAATATTAAGACACTGTGTCGCCACAGCGCTGCAACAATTAGCACTGCATCGCAAGTGCAGGCGCCACCAACAAACTAAGTATTCATGGCTCTGCGCTGTTGCACCAGCCTCGTAGCGGGGAGCTGGCTTTATTGTAAGACGCTTGTTTTCATAACAACTTAAGACAAATATTTAGAAACTTTTAAGACATGTATTTATTTATACAAGGAGTAACAAATACCACTAAATAATAGAATGTTCTATTCATGAAATTAAATTAAACTTTTCCTTTGGAACCTATATTTAATTCGCAAAAAATAAATGGATTGTCATTGCTCAAGACAGATCAGCAATAATCATTCATAATCAGTAGGATAGATTTGTGGTAGGGGTGGTAGATTTGACAAATTAACAAATAATGTACTGTATGGGAGATTCACTGTAAGATTTGAATTAATTATCACAAGAAAAAACTGTGTCAGTCTCGCCTATAACCGGAAATTGTGTTAATTGTTAACGATAGTATAATAAATTCGTTAGTGTCAAAATTACAATTCCGGTAGGCACACAATCTCGAAGTTTTCTAAATAGACGACCTGAAAACATTTAGCTCCACAAAGCGTTTATAAATTCCCATCGTTTTTACAACAACAATGAGACTAAATTACTCAAAACTTGTGATAACAAAATACGGCAGCCTTAGAGGATGTTCCATAATTAATTCTCAATTGTAATTCCTTTTCAAATATTATGTAAATACAGGGTGTTTTCAGTCAGGGCGAATCTATTTGTTATGCAAAACGGGCCGGCGGCGGCGGGGCGACGAATTTCCAGATATTTTATAAGCTCCTGTCAAGAGATCTTACGTTTGAGGACAAGGCCTTCTCAACATTGAAACTGGCACCAATTTTGTTGCCCTAAAACAAATTATAAGGACAAGTACAATGTGCCTACTGAAAATTAGATTGGTGCCGGCTGTTATCACTAGATAGCACTCGTTAGGCCGGTCGGAAGCTTTACAGGTCTTTTAGGTCGGAGACCTTATAGGCGACTTGAAAACTTCTGACACTGGGGTTGGCTACTAGCCCCACAACCTCCACCAATCCGGACTTGGCCCCCGTGTGTGAAGTATGGCCAAACCTTCCCGATGTATGGAAAGAGACTCGTGCCCCTGCAGTGGGGTCGATATGGGTTGTTAACATGGAACATAGGATGTCGTATAAAATATAATACTTGTCGAATATCTAATGAGGTGGGGACGTTTTTGTCGTAGACCAGCGATGAACACTAGCCTCGTCCATATGAGGAAGGCAAGTAAAATGTCATTGGCTCCTGCCCGATAAGTAATGGAAAGTCAAAGCGGATTTTGGTGAAGAAATAGTAATTAATATGCAAATCATTTTAATAGGTGCTTTACTAAGATTTTTGGAAAAAATCGGGCGCTAAAGAACCTTTTACTTCATGTTTCGGACAGAAATACAAAAATTAAATAACTAAATAAAAATGCTATTGATGTGTTCCGGTATGGAGATAAGATAGATAGATAAGATATTATAACATTGATGTTTGGTGGCAAGATTTAGCTTAGATAAGAAGAACTAGCCATGCCGACTCAGAAAATGCCCTACCATCAACCAATTCGAGTCTTATAAAGTGCGACCACGCCGAGAACCGAACCCATGACCTCCTGATGTGCAGCCACCGGACCAGGCGGCGGTTAAGTCAGGAGGCCTGTGGAGTTTAGTTTAACTTTTTACCTCCTCGGTTCTCGCGTCCCCTATAGGGGACATTTTCTGTGGGGCTTTCCCTGGCGATATTTTAAATAAAAGTTATTGCAATGCATTGGAACTAGATACAAAAAAAGAGTTACATAGAGGACAAACAAAATATATATTTTACTTATCTAAAAACCCCTCAGTACGTCGAAGGAATTTTTTTCAGTGTTACAAACGACATCATGCTTCAGGACTGAGGAGGTTAATTGACAGAAACACTTACTGACAGAGTCGGGAGCGTCATAGCTGACATTTGTATGCGCAGTCACCACCCTCGAATAGCTGGCTTCCACGCACGGCTGCGTCCAGGGCTGAGCTGTGATCCAACTGGCTAGCCTTTGAAGAGGGTCGGCTGCTGCAGGAAAAGGATCAGTAAGTTTTGTTTATAATTATTTTATAGACAAAAGCTTATCTAATGGATAGTGCCTACCGACACCTCTGTAACACCAGAACGGTTATAAGTGTTTTGCCGATTATAGAAGGTTTAGTGGCATGGCTCTTATATCGGTAATTACCCTCGCTACGGCTATGTCATCACACCCATCGGAATACAAAACGAGTCAAAAAAGACAAAACGAGTAGTAAATGATGGTCGATACTTATACAGTACTTAAAATGTATACTTATACATTTTATCCACAGTTGGTAATTACCTCACATGATGATTGCCAAATTCCTTCTCTTAGGGGTCGTCCAATAATCACGTGAGGCTCAAAAGGGGGGAGGGGGTTCAGAAAAAATCACGAAATATCACAAGATGGTGTACTGAGATATCACGTGTATTTATTTCTTCGTTGAACGCGCGATTTCTAGAGTAATTTCCAAACGTTGGACTGTTGTTGTTTTAACTCTTCTCAAGCTCAGAAATAACCTGCAACCTTAAGGTTTGGATTTGTTTTATCACGGTGCTGAAGTTTCCAGAATTAAATTACATATTTAAAGATAATATTTTGTACCAAAAAATACACGTGATTTTGGGTAGAGGATGGGGCTGTAGTCTAAAACCTCACCACGTATCACCAGGAGGGAGGGGGGTCAAAAATTTCTAAAAAACATCACGTGATTAATGGACGGCCGCGGCCCCTTTCAAGGTTAAAGGTACAAGTCCGAGACCGGCTGCAAGTCGCCGACCACACGCGACAGGCAACAGACTGCATTTATCGACCTCAGGTTACACTACTGGTTTCTATGAAAGTGATTTCGAGCGCGGCGACATGACGCATGCGGCCGCGGCAGACGACATGCGGCGGCTACACGCAGCGACTGCAAGACGCAGGACCAGTAGTGCTGCCGACCGCAGAGCGGTTACACGAATTTATTTTCTTTTTTTGCATATAATAACAACAATTCGTCGTCATCTTCCTCCCATAACAAATGACACAGTAAATTATTGTTAAACACGTCCGATATTCTGAATCGCGCGAAGGTACGGAAACGACAGGGTACAAAAGCTGGCTGAAGTGCAGTCGCGTTTGGAATGACGGCGGCAGCGAGATGCTGCCGGCCGCAATGTCGCGTGCGGCTGCCGCCTGCAGCCCGTCTCGGAATTGTACCTTTATGATCACACTTACAGACGGTCTCATCGGTAAGCTCAGCGCAGGCATCAGCGATGTTGGTCCCCGCGGCAGTCTGCACCAGGTACGCGAAGGTCTCCGTGATGCCAAACCAGAAGAAGGTGGTGAGGTCCAGGGTCGAGTCAGCTTGGAGAGGCGTGCACGTGCTGCAGTATGAAAATATATCAAAGTTTCGAAAAATTTATTGGCACACTGGACTTTGATTTGAATCCAAAACTCTTTTTAATATAGACATGATATGCAATAATAAAAGAATAGGAACAAAATACGGTTTCCGTGTTTGAATTATTGTATAATTTAATTGTTATAATATGACCTTTGGTTTATTGCAAAATTTCAATTTTATGTTTGAGATTCCAGTAGGTAAATGAGGGCAGGCTCTTACTTGAACATTTGCGAGACCTGGGCGGGCCCGTCAGACGTCTCCAGTAGAGCCACGAGCTGCTTCATTCCCTCCTCTACGCTGGCAACACAGGACTCTCCCCCCTTCTCTCTGAGGGCTCTCGTCACCACTTCCAGGTATTCTGGAAAATTGAGAAAAAGAGTTCGTTAACAAACACTACTAGAGCATAGGTCTCTTCCCATAGCTTGGGGACGTTATGTCATTCTGTACTGCACACATGGGGGCAAAGTCTGCATTGGTGGAGGATGTGGGGCTAGTTGGCCAGCCGCAGTGTCAGTTATTTTTTATCCACTATTAGTAAGCCCTTGGCGTCACCTCACCTGATGGTAAGTGATGATGATGCTGAAGATGGAGGCGAGGTTACCAAGATTCCCCAACACAATGGGGAAGTGGCTATCTTATCTCCATGCCAGAACACATAAATGCTATTAACATTGATGTTTAGCGGCAAGACTTAGATAAGATAGTAGTAGCAAGCCAGGCGGGCCCAGAAAATGCCCTACCACCAACCAAACCGAGTTCTACAAAGTTGGACCCGCTGGGAATCGAACCCGCGACCTCATGATCAGCAAGCAAGCAGACTAGCCACCTGGAAAATCCTCCTGGGCCAGCAGAGGCCCGCTGTCGGAGAAAGCTGCTGCGACCAGGTGCGGGTACGACAGCCGCATCCAGGTGGCCATGCTGCCTGCGTACGAGCACCCCACCAGCGCCACCTTGCCGTCCCTGCCGATCAGACGTGGCTCTTCAAAATCAAAATGTTCTTATTAAAGTAGTCGTTTTGCACATACTTTTAAATCGTAGTTCTAGCTAGTATAAAGTTCCTACCACGCGGAACTTGTACACTCAACGTTTCGGGGAGTGTTTCTTTATGGTCGTTTCAGTTTCGGTGAGTCAGTGGTTAGTGCTTCTGACTTCTGACTGCTGACTGCTGACTGATCCGAGAGTCGGGGATCGATCCCCACCCATTTCTGTGATGAGCAGATTTGTTTGCTGTGTCTGGGTGTATTATACAGGGTGTAACAGAAAGGTGTGATAATACTTCAAGGTTGGCTTTTACCCATCAAACTGAACAACTTTTGTTCTACAACTTTGTTCCAATCGCAACATTTTTTTTGGACTTTTCATACAAATCGATCAGCTGGCGAACCAAGTTTGTATGAAAAGTCCGAAAATTTCTTTGCGATTTCAACAAAGTTGTAGAACAAAAGTTGTTCAGTTTGATGGGTAAAAGTCAACCTTGAAGTATTATCACACCTTTCTGTTACACCTTGTATATTTATATGTGTGTATTTAAAACGTACGAGTATATGTGTATGTATATCAGTCTGTGGATCTCATAATACAGGGAATCCTAGTTTGGGGCCAGATGACCGTGTTTGACTTGTCCCAGATAATAATAATTATTATATTATTCTTTCGGCTGATGATGATGACGTTTCACGAAACACATTATACTGTCTTACCGATAAGAGAAGAGAGATTGACAGTGGAAAGGTAAAAATGTTTACGCGCCATTTTTTAAACTTTACAGGGAAGATTTTTCATATCTCGTTTTCCACGAGGTGAATTTTAATTGTAATTACATATTTTTTATGATACAGATAACGCTTTTAATAACCACCATCAATTGGTGAGTGATCTATCAGTTTTCAGACCACGCGTCACTTCCTGCGACGCTCTGACTCAATTGAAGACAATATTCTTATATCATTTTATTGCCGCGTTATTCCTCTCGCGCACCTGACTCATACCAATTGTAAGGGAATTCTCAGAAACCTTATATTATATTTGTATTTATATGAGTGACGGTGCTGGCAGATGAACGGAAGAAGCAATTATATGATAAGTAACCTCAAACCATACAAAAACGAAGGTCGTGGTTTTGTTTACCGGTGGAGCCCATTTTTTTGGTGGCAGTGAAGAAAGAAGTAAAGAATAGATTCACTAGTGTGTAATCTCTACCTTTGGTATCATATGAGTTACCATACATTTTAATTTTGATAAGCCCCTGGCATAATCAATCATAATCAAACTTGATGGTAAATGGTGTGTATACAGGGTGTAAGGGACAGGTTTCCGAAAACTTTAAGGGCTTGCTCAGTAGACGAAACTGAACAACTTGCCACAAGAATTTTTTTCAGGAAACGAAAAAAAAATCGGTTTCTCCATACATACAATCAAGTTTATAATTTTGTATGGAAAAGCCGATTTTTTTTTCGTTTCCGGAAAAAATATTGTAGAAAGTTGTTCAGTTTCGTCTATTGAGCAAGCCCTTAAAGTTTTCGGAAACCTGTCCCTTACATTCTGTATATTTTGAGTTAAATAAGTAAGTAGAAAACACGATCACTGTAAAACTATCCCAGCCATTGATCCACCCAGCTGGATGGCCAGTATCCTAGGGATGTCCATGTCCAACATGGCATCCCCTGATCCACCCTTAGTATAAAGAAAGAAAGAAAGAAAAAAGCTTTTTAAGCAACATTACAGAAGATAGCACGAAAGGGTTCCGTAGCAACAAATTAACTAAAAAACTAGTAAAAAACTATTTGCAATTTATTTATTTATAACATCATTATCAGTCCATTAGTACACTGTTGGACACAGGCTTCTTCCGAGCCATGCCTATATTTGGCCATGCGCATCAAACTGCCATCAGTAACTGCTTAAATAACCGCTCCTCCTAGCCGGGGCATCCCAAGCTACACTAGCCGGTCTCCCTTGTAGAACTTGGGAGTTCTACAGCGAGTAGTATATCGTAACTTCATCCCTGCAAAAAGAATTGATATAACAGAACAGTGATAGTGATATGTAAGCACTGACTTGTACTTCCCTCCCTCGAAGTCATCGCTCCTGACATGCTCTATGAACTGCGCCAAGTCTCCCAACGCCTGATCTACGGTCAGGTAGCGGAGCTCCGGCACTGAAGTCTCTCTGGAACAGAAAATAACCAAAATTCAAATCAAAATCATAATTTTTTTACGTAAAGTTATTAAGAACTCTTATGAATCATTTTGCTAGAGATGTTATTCAATTCTCTGGAACTTATATTTTTTTTAAATTGTTATTTATGTAGTTTACACAGTATAAAAAGGCGCGTCAAACGACCGCCATGTTTTTCTTGTGATTTTCCCCAAAGTACATGTACATTTCCATTCAAAGTTTATAAATCGACATTTTTTTTATTGAAATCTAGATTTCAGGTTTCTCACAGTAACCACTTGAGAAATCGGGATACGACCTATGTAATATCATCATGTCGCAGCGTACGAGTATTGGGGAGGGAGTACAAGACTGTTTGGGACGTTGAGGTCTAAAAAGAACAGAAAAACACTCCTTACATTAATATGAGTTAAGATCAGCATGGAAAATCTTTGTAATGCTCCAAAAAAAAAGTTCCTTTAGCACAATCTACGATTTGCTGCCTAACAGCAAATATACTCAATCTGCATGTTACGTAGCCCCTTATATAACTAATTCTAAACATAGCTCCACATTTCATTAGGTATAACTTAAACATGTATCCGCTCTATATCGTCTCCATAAATGTCATCTGGCAGACAAAGACCAGATGTCACAGGCACGAGCATATGAGTCAGAGTCATGGGTCCATGGGGTCACTAGTGCAATGAATTGTTAGCCTGCCTCGCGGTGTTTGATTGATATACGTCTGTCGTCGCCAGATCATAGAAACTGGCCAGATCTTGAAATAACTGGTTACATCGTTGAGTTACTGGTATTACCATATAAAGGAGTGTGACTGCGTTGACTGATTTTTTTATCCACAATTGCTAAGCCCTTGGCATTATCTCACCTGGTAGTAGGTGATGATGATGCCAAAGATAGAAGCGGGCTTACCTAGATTTCCAACGCAATGGGGAACTAGCTATCTTATTTCCATGCCGGAACACATCAATGCTATTAACATTATGTTTGGCGGCAAGACTTAGATAGGATGGTGGTAGCTAGCCTGCCAGGAACGAACCCGCGACCTCCGAAGGTGAAGCAAGCAGGCTAGTCACTAGACCAAGGAGGCGTAGGCGGTGTTTTGTCGGAGCATTGCAACGACATGTCATTTCATGTTCTGCCTTATTTCACGATCTGGCTACGACTTGTCTGTGGTGTAGTGACGTCACTACTATTTCGTTCGTAGCGTACTGTAAACGTGAAGTGTAGCTTAGCTAGTGTAACTACACAGGTATGTTTCAGGTCTTAATATTACCAGTATAAAGGAAAAAGTCGAAATTGAATTTAATCGGGTTACCGAGGTTTTAAAAAAATCTATAAAAAATTCAAAATGTTTCTTATTTAAGTAGACGCTTTACACATTCTTTATGGTGGTATTTTTTTCTTTATTACACGTGGCACTACTGCTTTCACTTTTTTAAATAGTACAACGTCTTACGTTTTTTCTCACTTCAAGAAACGACCGGCGGGCGTGCAGATTTCAGCGATTGTTTAGCAGTATAATATTAGCGTGAACTGACGGACAGACAGATATATCCGTACCTACTATTTGGGCTCATCTGCAGACAGTCGTTCATCAGCCCCATCAAATGCAACATGCACTGCATAATGCATAAATTGTGCAGTGCGTAAAATATTGCCTTAATGGTATTGACAGCTCGTATTGATTGGAATAGCTGCTTTGTTGGGTGGTGGAATGGACGCCATTTTATAATACTGTTTATGTTTTATCATTAAATTGTGTTTCTACTTAATTTGAATGTAATCACTTCAAAGAGTCTACTTGTACTTTATATCGGAAATCTAATATCTATTACCTAGATTCACATCTAGATAGATACTACACAATTAGTCTAAACTAAAACATCATGAAACAAATGTTCTCATAGATTCTCTGATAGTTTTTATTTAAATTGTCAGGAGTAATTTTTTTTTATATATTTAATTGTGGGATCTTTGCTCAAAAATCTGAACTTTGTTTTACCACTTCGCTGAATAATTATTTTATAACAAATACTACGTAAGCCCTTAGCGTTTGTCCTCACCGGGTCTCTATAATATAGCATAACTTTTTATGACTATTTGGCCTTTGCATAATATTATTATGCATAAAATATTTTAGCATAAAAATTTTTGCGCATATTTATGTTTTCCTAAAATTTATGAGCATAATATTACTTGGAATAATTAGAAATGTCCCTAACTATAAAGTTGCATAATGTTAAATTTCCCAATAATATTATAGTATATCAAACTTAAGCATAGTATTCATTCGAATAATAGAAAATTTGCCTAAATAATAAGTTGCATAAAATTAAATATAGTAATAGTATTTTGGCATATCTTTCGTTTCTAAGAAAAAAAATATGAGTTAGGTTGCCTTTTATTTCTATTGATTATAATTACCTTGTTTTATTTATTTTTAACTTCATTAACTACTCATAGCGTAGGTTGACGTTTATAAGAGTGCTTAATGTACCTACGTACTGGAACAATATACCACCCCCAATCAGGCAACTAAAATGTAAATTTACTTTTAAAACTAAATTAAAAGCAATATTGCTTGAAAAGCAGATGCTGGGAATTCCAGCATGGTTTGCGTAGGTAGCGGCAACACTAGGCACAATTACACACAGTTACTTATATTTACACAAAACATTTTACAACACTTTTTATATATTTATTTATACATATCGCAACTTATATACACTACAGTGGTTTGTTGGCAGCCCTTTCCACGCTTCCTCCTTAAAGGTTGTAGCAGAAAACCAGCGATTTGCTTAGGTTATTCCTGAGCAAATTTTCTGCTGAGCTATGGCCTATCTGCACTGCTGCAGCACACGCTCCTTTGTTAGTTTTTTAGTTTAGTTATGCATGTATCATCTTATTTTTCTTTGTTGTTCAGTTTTTATTTTTATTTTGTTATTGTTTTTGTGTGTGTGTGTGTGTGTGTGTGTCTGCAGTTGTACAAATAAAGCTTTCTATCTATCTATCTATCTATCTATCTACGTAAAGAAATAAATGATTTTGAATTTTGAGTTGTAAGAACCAGTATATTAGTACAGGGTAGTGGTAAGTAGCAACCTACCTAAGGTTGCTAGTGGTAGTTAGCAACTTACCTAAGATGATACCTAGGCATGCAAGCAAGCAGGCAAACAAGCAAGGAAGCATGCAAGCACGCAAGCAACCAAGCATGCAAGCAAGCAGTCGATCTGTGGATGTTTTATCAATCAAACCTAACACTGCGACTGTGAGGGGAGCCTCACAGTCTCCGAACCTAAATTATCCGTGTCGGGGTGCTCCGAATTCCCGAGCTCGCTTCGCTCGCTCCCGCATTAGTTTAGGGCTTCCGTGTTCCGTGTTAGGGCGTATTAGGGCTTTTAATATTTAGGTCTAATTAAAATTATGAACTTTTCAGTTATGTCAATTACTGTTTAGGTCATTTATTATTTAGTCAGAAGTATATTTATGCAATTTTCAATTAGGATAATTATTGTTTAGTCATTCCTAATTTAGGACATTATTGTTTATTACTTTCAAAGTTTATGGGGAATAATAATTATGCAGAATTACGATTAGGCGGATTTATATTTCTGCGCAAGATTTTTATGCCTAACTTGTTATGCCATAGGCAATTATGACATAAAATTTTATGCGATACAAAGGGCACCCGTCCTTACCATATTCAAATTCGTATTGGTGAGGTGGAGATTGTAGGGCTAATGGCCAAACTCTACAAAGTTTAATATGTCCTAAATAAGCTTACATTGAATTGTCCAAATTTATTATGTAAATAGCTCTGAAGTACCTATATCTAAGTGAAACCCTTAGAATGTTATGTACTTTAAAACATTACAAACTGTGTTTTGGAAATTCAAGTACACTACAATTAAAATACAAGTTATACAAGTTTAATGGATTTCAAAACAACTGCGAGTATTAACAATCATGAGATTCATTTGAGACTTAACTTAATTGCCCTAATCATTTCTTCTCTTTGTTTTACTACATCATGTTCATGTAGTACCAAAAAGGTAACAGTTTCAGTGGTTTCGTAAATGATATTTAAGGAAAAAAGTGGCGCATACAACCGCAAAGTACAAATATTCCCATATGAGCCAATTTTTTCCTTAAATTCATTACGAATTGCGTAGCTTCTTTCTTGCACAAAATCCAGGCCATTGCACCCGACCACAGATGATATAACAGTTACAATATAACCCGACCACTAGGTACTTGCAGCTCTGGGGCTTCCCTGGCATGGGGCCAGCCCCTGCGTCACTGCCAGACGCACCCTCGCATTCGACCGGCTATATGACATTATCGGGTTTGCATAAATTCGCCAGGTGTTAAAGCATTTGGGGGTTAATGTGGTATTAAAAGTGAGATTTGTGAATTCATTTTAAATTATAAATTAAATAATAAGTAGTAAAAGAAAATTAAGAATCTTATGGTGGCTTATTTGTGGTTGTGGTTTGTGATGTTAATCTTACTCATAATTTATTAACCTAATAGACGACATCCTTGGGGGAGGCCTTTGTCCAGCAGTGGACGTCTTTCGGCTGATGATGATGACGAGACGATACCTCCTCTATTTTATTACTTTGTGTTCATTAAGTTTGTTAGGTTTCACTGTGTCATAATTGCGGGTAAGTAATTAGTTAAAATGTAGACTTTAAAAATTATTGTGAAGAGACCCAGGTTGTGTACTAACAATAAGTACAAGGAGTAAGTTCTGATTTATCGGTCAGATAGGATCGCACAAAAACTTCCATACTAACATCATCGTTACTTTATTTAGAGTTTCTATCCGCGCTGCCTGCATTCTCTCTTTTCCTTTTGTAGTTTTGAACTTTTCTGTAAAACTTGGATGTGGACCGAATGCAACGCTGTGGTGTGTGCAGTGTGCACGGCAAATGCAGCTAGCTAGCGCCTTTGATCTTTTTCTGAGCAAATTGAAAACTAACAAACTTAAAATGCGCTTTATTTGCGCAAAAAATACATAATGCACGCTCGCTTCATTCGCGATGTTAGTCCGACATTCGCCCGACAAAAACAGATGTGTTTTTAATTAGAACCAAGAAAATGTATAGCCACTAGCGTTTATAAACGATATACAGAATGTTAAAAAAGTACATTTAAAACGTTAAGGCACAAAATAGACACAGAACGTCCGCTCAATACAAACCACTAAAATCGTAAACATATACATGCTTATAGAAATATACGGTCGTTCGAGGCAAGGTCACGATCGCACAGTACGTGATCTTGCCTACAACGACCGTATACGTATATAAGCATGTATATGCTTAGGATTGTAGTGAGCGTATTGAGCGGACCTTCTGTATCTATGTGCTTTGTGGTTAAGGGGTTATTATTATTATTATTTGGGGATAAAGGGGTATAGGACCAAAGGAGGGCCCTATTGGATCACTGCGACCTGGGTAGATCTATTGTGATCACTGCCCCTGTTATATTATATCCTCAAGGCCAATAGTTCTAATAAATTGTAGGATGCACTTGGGATCGAGTTCCCTAATGACCTCTGGAGTTACCATCGGTCCACCTAGAGATCGGCTTCTGGCTTGGACCAGTGCCTCGCACTCGCAGAGTATATGAAGAGGAGTTCTCTTCCTCGAGGCTGAATCGGCACTCGGCCGTGTCTGCAAGCTTCATTTGATTGAAATGTTTGTTAAGCTTGCAGTGGCCAGTTAGAGTTCTGACTAGAATCCTAAGTCCAGGCCTAAGAAGTCGTAGTGCTCTAGACGTGTATTCCCGCGAAAAAACAGATATGAGCGCTTTCGAATGCTTTTGGCCTGGTGCACTAGCCCAGAGTGTTCTACTCTGTTCCTTAGACCATTCCTGCAGCATTCTTCTTCCGGTGCAACGAGGCACTCCCACTATTGGTTCGGGTCCAATAGTTGGTGCCTCCACTCCGTTCCTAGCTAGCTCATCTGCTATTTCGTTCCCCTTGATGCCACTGTGCCCGGGCACCCAACATAAGGTGACTTTGTTGTGCCTTCCTAGATTATTAAGTGCATTTTGCACTTTAAGGGGTTCTCAGAATCAGGCATAGAATACAGGAAAAATATTGAAAAAATCCGATCTACAATTATTTTTTCCAGTTTCCTTTACTATTAAATCTAAACGGTAAAACAAGAATTTGTTTATTGTGGTTTGATAGTGTATTTTGACATCCTGTATAACTAAATTAACAAACATATCATCGTCCATAGCTACAAATCCTGAAGTCCAAATTCTTGAACCGAGCCGAACGGTTGAACATTTTTGACAGTCGACTACAAAAAACCTTTTTTTTGTATATTATTTTATACGTCCTTATTCACACTGCACAGTTTCCCAAATATCATAATCATCTGAGTTCTGTAAAAGTTCGTAAAGCCATAAGCCAGTAATTGTCAGCAACGTTCCATTTCACGCAAAAGTGAGTTTTAATCTTCGAAAAATATTACAGGCGGCGATGCCTCCTATGCATACCGAACGCCCTATTACCATTTAACCCTTCCTTTCCCATCAACTCTTATTCGTCGGATTTAAGGAAGATTTTCATGTTTCGCAACGGAATAATGGTTTTGGTGCTAAAGCTAAGGTTAATTAGTGTGAGTTTAAGTTAGGATAGGATGTAATCGCTACCAGAATCAGACGTTTTGCTAATTTTATCGCGATTTCGCAATCGCTTTAGTATCGTTACAGTTAATTAGATTGTGCTTGGGTGATTGTGTTTTGTTTTATAGTTATTGTATCCAAGGAGATTGTAATCTGGGTGGATTGGGGTAATATCCATTTCCTTTATCGATGCTGATGGTAGGGAAATAACATTGATGTTAGTGTCTTCATTTCGAAGAAAGGTTGTCTGGTTGTCTGGAAGAGATCGCTCTTCAGCGATAAGACCGTACAACTTTTTCATTTATGTATATTGTTTATATTTTCCTGTTTTATAAAGTGTGGATTAGTCCAAAACTTAGTGGGTTATCCTCGTGGATTTTGGATATTAAATAATTCAGATGAGTCACAGAAACACGTTAGAGGTATAATTACATTAATTTTCCTTAAAAGCGTAAATAGTTTAATTTAATACTTACGTTACATATAGAAAAAGGAAACTAGCGATTTAGTGACGTTAAGTGACGGATTCATCACTATAATCGAACAGAATATTCTATTCACTATTTCAATAAATAATATGCAACTAATTTAGTTTAGTAGCATCCCTAAATACTCGTAATTCGTATGTCAAGTATTAATGCTTTCAATATTAATTTAACGAGGCCGTATCGTGGATAGGCTGCGGATAATTGTCGTGTCAGCGCTACGTTCAGTGGGAGTAAGGGAGATAGCGAATACTATATCAACGGGTAAGAGAGAGATAGCGGATAGTTACTACCGACGCGTGAGCACGAATTGAAATTGTCTAATTAATGGTCTGTGTTCATCTAACTAGTGTTGTCTGGCTCTATGTTACACCGCAGTGTAATGGAATGTCAAATACTGTAACAGGCAGTCACAGTCACTATAGGTATCGTATTACGGATCGAAGTCTTTGCTCACTGATTACGTATGATTTTATAATGATGTGCCATTTTCATTTTTTATTTACCTAATCCGTCAAAATCCTGGTTATCCTGGCTTAGAGACGAGATATGATAAACCCAAAAAGTAAAATTAATGAGAGAAGATGATGTAGGATTTGCAACATTTGCGACATAAAATATAGAAGCTAAGCAAGTATGAAATCAATAAAATATTTGATATTTCTCAAATGAGTTGCTAATGTGACTTTTATTTTAGTTAGCTAATGGATATAGTTTTAATGATTGTCTGTGTGAGTTATGATTATGATACGCAATTTATTTAAATAGCGATAACCATTTTCCATCAGGTGGGCTGTTATCATTTCTAACACCTTTTATAACAAAAATGAGTTACTTGACCAGATGTATTCTTCGAATTTAAAATATTCAATGTATATTCCTTCTATCAAGGATTATTATATTTTTATTGATAAAGCGTAGCTAATGTCATCTGCGAATATTACCTCTTTAAATATGTATTATATTTATGAATATGAGGGCTAAAATTATTCTTGTATCTAAAAATCTGTTACAGGTAAAGATATTATTATTATTATTGATGTATAATAATGATCACATCAATCACTTGCTCTGCGAATATTGCGACGAGAAAAAGGGCCAGCTTCATAAAGTTTAAATATTATACGTAGTTTGTACCTGATACAACGCAACGTTTTAGATGCTTACACCACGGTGTAACAGCAGCCAATCAGTTTGGTAACGGGCTCCGCGTTAACGTACCTAATGTTGCGCGGTACAATTAGTGGGTTCGATTCCCGGCACGAGCTAGATATGGGATAAGTTTTACTGCTTCGGCGATGTCATTATTCTGCCATGTTTGATTGGGATTCGATAAGTGTTGCCTATTAATATTATGAGCAGAATAACAACTGACAAACGTTTCCCGCCCTGTTTGTTTGTTTGTTTGTTCAGGCTAACGATTTATTTTCACAAACATACAGGCGAATTGAGAACCTCCTCCTTTTTTTAAAGTCGGTTAAAAAGTCAAAAACTTCTTTCGCGGGTTAGTAGGCATCTCGCACATGAAATTACTCGCACTCGTGCAAGTTAACACATTAAAGAAATGCTATTGGTCACCTATTGGTCCTTTCGCAAACCTATGTGTGCGACTTGTCCTCCTCAAAGTTTGATAGTGGTCGACTGACCGCACATATTAAATCGTTTTTAAGGCCTACAATGATTGAATAGATTTCGTAGTTAGAAGGTAAGCAGAAAATCAGATAGGTAAGAATTAAATAAGTAAATATGTAACACTGGTATAATTAAACAAATGATCCCAATAGCCAGTAGATTTCGCGAACTCACTTTGGGTACCTTGGGGAATGTTATTCGGTTTCATGAGTAGAAGCCCCCGTTTCTGGCAGGGCACGAGTCTCTTCCCATACCTCGGGAAGGTTTAGGCCATATTCCACACACGGGGGCCAAGACCGGATTGGTGGAGGTTGTGGGGCGAGTGGCCAGCCCCAGTGTCAGTTCAAGCCGCCTATAAGGCCTCTGACATAGCTTAACGACTGCTAGCGATAGCAGCTGGCACCAACGGCTTAACGTGCCTTGCGAAGCACAGAAACGGACGAGAAAAATGCCACTAACAATCAAACCCATCCAGGTTATGACCGTGTCTGTAGTCAGTTAACCTGCGTGATCGATGCGACCACGCAAGCCACACTGACCCACGACCGCTTATGGCACGACAGTTTCTGGTTGTTAGACCTTAAATGTTTGGTTTTCTTTAAGTACTCACTCTGTAGGCCTTGTTTGGCCGTAGTATCTATGCTCAGTGTAGAACAGGTCTGCTCCCAGCTCTGAAGCCAATTCATAGGCCAGCCCGGCCTGCGTCCAGCCGGGGGAGATGGCCCATTCCCCGCCGATGAAGATCACTATGTGGCTCGAATTCCCACCCAACTTGTTGAGGTAGTAGCGCTGGGGAACGGAAATAAATAAATATTTGTTTAAGGCGTTAAGTATAGCCAAATCGCAATATTCAATTCATATTCTTGAAATAATGGTTAAAGCTATCACCATCAATAATATATATAACATACTTGAAAAAATAAAAAACAAATTGCCTTGAACAGAATCATAAAAATCACAAAAACTTTGATAAAAAAAAACCTGTCAACCCTGTATTTTGTATAAATTGCAAATTCTTTCGGAAACACAATATTTGTTTATGTTGAAACCAACACGCAAAAATCGGCCATTTTAATACCTTCAATTTACCTTGAACGGATTTTTTTTAACTTATTTGAAAGCCAAGAAAAATAATAAAAACATCGAATTCTCGAGAATTCTGCGTCCGGCCTTGACGAAACCGCCGCGATAGTACCCACACTGATCTGAACTTAAAATGAGTGGCGTTACGGTCGACATTATATTATCATGCATCAACCTGCTCAGCTTGAGTGTACGTCGCGCCTTAATGATCGATTTAAAGGCATAATAAACAAATCGCATGGAAAGTCTTAGGTTAGGTCATACTCCACACCGGGGCAAAGTCTGGGATAAGTGGAGGTTGTATTTAAAGACAGGCGATACGAAAATATGTTTACACTTCTTTCACGTTGCAACGGAGCAACGGATCGATGTGATATTCTTCTACAGGTGTAGTTGTCAGGACTCTGGAAGTCCAACGCACGCTGCGCTGCCCTCGGACGACAAAACGCGGCAACCCGGGTTACCGCGTTTGATCTACTACTCCTAACCTATGAAGTAATGTGGGCAAAAATTAATTTACTCCATTTAAAACCAAAACACAAAAAACAGTAACCTAAAAATCCTATAGAATGTTTAACAAATCGCGAACTTTAAACGCGTTTTTCTCAACTTCACTAATTTTAGGTTACCGCGTTTTGTCATCTGAGGGTAGTTCATTTTTCATAGACCGAGTATGTTTAGTAAGTTATATTTCCTAGGATTTTAACCGCCTCCATAGCGTAGTGGCTTGCCGCTCGCTTCACACCCGGCGGGGTCCAACATTGTAGACTCGGTTTGGTTGGTGGTAGGGCATTTTCTGAGGCCGCCTGGCTAGCTACCACCATCTTATCTAAGTCTTGCCGCCAAACATCAATGTTAACAGCATTGATGTGTTCCGGCATGAAGTTAATTTTTTTTTAATATTTTATTTATAATTTTACAATCACATCCATATATAATATTTAATATTTAATTTAATTAAATTTGTATTATATTTAATTTGGTTTTATAAAATGACTGTTAAGTACTTACCTATAACCAATATTTGCATGCTATTATGTTATGGCGAAACATGAGTGCCCCTTAATAACTAATGTAACATCTTTTGTTTCACCATGTTTTTAAGCAAATAAATGATGATTATGATTACTCGTATAAGATAGCCAGTTCCCCATTGCGTTGGAGAATCTTGGTAAGCCCGCTACCATCTTCGGCATCATCGTCACTTACGATCAGGTGAGATGATGCCAAGGGCTTGCCAATTGAGGGTAAAAATGGATGTCCCAGGTGCCTACAAAATAGGGGAAATGTTTTTTTAACTGTTTAGCTGTGGTCAGACTAGCGTGCGTCGGACTTTTGTGCATCGTCGGACCCATGTAGCGGAGTCAGCTGACAGTGTGAAAAGGGATACAGAATACTTTTCATCACTCAAAAAAATTGGTTCCAAAGGAATCGGAAAACGTTTTGACATTATTATATTATTATTTTTTATCCTCAATTGGTAAGCCCTTGGCATCATCTCACCTGATGGTAAGTGACGATGATGCTGAAGATGGAAGCGGGCTTACCAAGATTCCCCAACGCAATGGGGAACTGGCTATCTTATCTTCATGCCGGAACACATGATGTTTGGGTAAATAATGAAGTAAATATTAATTAATTAATAATTAATTGTTTAAATTATTAAGGTGTGTACCTGTGTTTCAGCACATAGCTAAAGTAAAGGCTTGGAAACAACATATTAAAACATAGGTCTAAACCCGGAATTAAAAAAAAAAACATTTCTATGCTACTTTACAAAAGCCGCATTTCTGAGCTTGCGTTTAGAAATAAATGCAAGTTCCATAATTTTTTGTATTATATTTACGAGCACAATTAATGAATTCACTCACCATGGGGAAGGTGTCAGTGTTGTAGGCCTGGAAGTGGTTCAGCCTGACGTCTACATAGCCTTCTGTGACGTCACTCCTGGAGCTGGGCTCGGGAGGAGGCGGCTCGAAGTGGCGCATCGCCACAACTGCTGGCAGCGCCAGGAGTAGCCACACTGGATTGGGACAGTTATATATAATAAGTAATAATAAATAAATATATGGGACAAAATAATCACACACACACATAGAGAATCCTAGTTTGGGGTCAGATGACGCCCCAAACTAGGATTCCCTATGGGAACCAGAGACTGATATACATCACACAATATAAGTTTAAAAACATACAAATACAGATATAATACATCCAGACATAGACCAAACAAATCTGCTCATCACAGAAATGTTTGCCCTGGGTGGGAATCGTACCCACGACCGTCGGACCAGTGGTCAGGTTCCAGTGATAGGACCTTTTTTTCCAGTGATAGTTATTGTTTGTAACAAGGGTCATTTCGTAATCCCCCGCGCCACGCACCCCGCAATACTTACCGCGCGCCGCTTTTCTACACAAAAATTCGGACGATGCGATTTCAATGTGTGGTACCCTGATATTTTTGTATACAAATCAACATTTTACAGTATAAAGTTTAAATTTGGACCATCGCATTTTGTTGCGATGTGCGTAGCAGTGTGTTTTCCGCCTTAACAACGCATAACGTCTCCACTGCAAGGGCACGAGTCTCTTCCCATACTTCGGGAAGGCAAGGCCATATGATTGGTGGAGGTTGTGGGGCTAGTGACCAACCATACTGCCAGAGTAGGGACTTTGTACTATGTAGGAAGAAAAATTGAAAGCATCTACTAAGTATTGAATGTTGTATTTTATACATACATGTTATTTATTTATACAGGCAGGGTGCTAAAAAAAGTGCGTTTGAGATTTTAAGGGGTTACTCAGAATCAAGTATAGAATACAGGAAAAATATTGAAAAAAATCCGCTCTTCTAATTTTTTTTCAGTTTTCCATACTAATTATTGATTCACCATTCAGATTTAGTTTGAGAATGTGAAAAAAATAATTTGAAGAGCGGATTTGTTAAATATTTTTCCTGTATTCTATACTTGATTCTGAGTAACCCCTCAAACGCACTTTTTTTAACACCCTGTATTGTATAGGGTCCTAATGAATAATCCGAAAAAAATACACCATGGCTTTCTACTCATAAAACGGAACCACTTTCTCCAAATAACTTATTCGCAAAAAAAAATCCTCATACTGATTGGTCAACTGAACCGCCAATTTTGTATGGGAACTCCAAATGTTTTTTATGATTTTTTGAGACCAGGTTCCTTGGGGAAAGTTGTTCAGTTTCATGAGTAGAAGCCACTGTTCATTATTTTTCAGGTATTTTAGAAGGAACCTTTATATCACCAAACTGTGGAATGAATTGTCGCCTGCGGTATTTCCGGACCGATACCACATTCAAACCTTCAAGAAAAGAGCGTACTCCCATATCAAAGGCCGGCATCGCACTTGTGACTCCTCTGGTGTTGCGGGTGTCTATGGGCGGCGGTAATCGCTTACCATCAGGTGATCCGTCTGCTCGTTTGCCACCTCTGCCATAAAAAAAACCAGATAAGTAATAATATGTCATTACATTAGATAATGTTATTGAAAGAACTCCTGAATCAGAGCGATATTATCTACTTATTGTTATGTTTAAGTAAGTACCTACTTTGAGTGCAATAAACCTAATAACAATGAAAAATTAACACTTCAACAACCAACTACAACTAGTGGTAAACACATTCTCGTATCATCAACTTCAAATTAATGAAGTCTAATGTAGACTCGCTGCGACTAGGTCAATGCCATATTAAATACCTACCTATGCCATATTAAGTACCTATGCAATTTTAGTTATAAAATCAGTTAATAGATTGAAAAACAATTAACCGTTTATAATTTATTTGCTTCATATCGTGACCATGTATTCTTTAATATTGTAATATTAAACACAATTTATTTAATTAATTTCAAGGTATAATACATGAAATTACACGTTTATTCATGAAATAGCGAGCAAATCTGTTCATTACGCAAATGTTTGCTCTGGACGGGGTTGAACCCACGAACGTGAGCGTTGAAGTCAGTAGCACTAACCATTACTCCAACGAGTCAGTGCTAGAAATCTTTGATGATAAAGTGTGATCATAAAAAAAATACAATATTTTAATAATAATAATTAAAGAGTCCAATGGGCCTCTACGTGTTGGCTTCGGCCCCACGTGCCCGATTTAGTTGCCCGAGATTTATTTAAAAAAAAGTTAATAAAAGTTTTTATTTAAACTGACCAGGACTCAATGTGTTAGTAACTTACTTAAACTACGTTATTGTAGTATCATAAATTATGATAATAGCCATAAAGCAAATACATAAAATATAAATAACTTACACATGATTGGGATTCTAATTTAGACTATTTATGTCAACTAATTAGGTAGCACAGCGCATGCGCTAACAGTAACCGACCAACGTAACGAACATTTGTATCGATAACTGGATTACTGCGCTAAATGCTGTTATCTGCCGATAAACGGTGCCCAAGAAGATAACTACTTGATAGAAGTTCTGTGTCGAAACTGTGTAACTCAATTATCAGTATTAATTGGAAGGAAATTATTGCTTTTGTAATCTAATGGAGTGTTGTTGATGGATTGCCTTTTTGATATACAATTGGTTCGTCTTTAGCATCATCATCATCGAGACTGACTCAGTGACTCAGTGGTTAGTGCTCCTGACTACTGATCTGTGAGTCGTGGTTTCGATCTCCACCCAGGGCAAACATTTATGTGATGAGCAGACTTTGTTGCTGTGTCTGGGTGTATAATATGTATGTGTAGAAATGTATATGTATGGGGTTGTCCATCAATCACGTGATGTTTTTAGCAACTTTTTAACTCCCCCTCCCCCCTGGTGATAGCTGGTGAGGTTTTAGACTACTACAGTTTAGTTATCATCTTATTATGGGTACCCAGCTTTGTTTTTCCCTAATGAATATTACAAAAAAATAGGGAGAGGTCAAGAAATAATCCCGTAATTCTGTCTTACGCCATTTTAGTTACAGACTTTGTATTTAATTCGGTAATCTATTTATCTATTTCATTTAGTATGTTTATCGAATAACCATTATTGTCTGATATTTTTTCAAATAGTTTTTTTCTTAAGAAATTCTTGTTTTTTTATATATTTTTTTGAAATCATAATTGGTAAGCCCTTGGCATCATCTCACCTGGTGGTGAGTGACGATGATGCCGAAGATGGAAGTAAGCTTACCAAGATTCCCCAACGTAACGGGAAACTGGATATCTTACCTCCATGCCGGAACGCATCAATGCTGTTAACATTGATGTTTGGCGGCAAGACTTAGATAAGACGGTGGAAGCAAGCCAGGCGAGCTCCAAAAATGCCCTACCACCAACTTAACCGAGTCCTGCAAAGTTGGACCCCGCCGGGAATCGAACCCACGGGCTTCTGAAGCAAGCAGACTAGCCACTAGACTAAGGAGGTGGTTGAAATGACTTGAAATGTTGTTATAACAAAACAACCGTGGTTAACCGTGGGTTAGCCATGCTTCGGCACGAATGGGCCGGCTCGACCGGAGTGATACCACGGCCTCACAGAAAACCAGCGTGAAGCAACGCTTGCGTTGTGTTTCGCCGAGTGAGTGAGGGTACCGGTGGCCCAACGCCCCCCCCCCCACCCCGTCCTATCCTCCAATTCCCCCCCCCCATCCCATTTCAAAGGTCGGCAACGCACTCGTGACTCTTCTGGTGTTGCGGGTGTCTATGGGCGGCGGTAATCGCTTACCATCAGGTGATCCGTCTGCTCGTTTGCCACCTATCACATAAAAAAAAAAAACAAAAAAACAATACTTAAAAGCCTTTAGTAATTCGTTAAAGGCCTTCAGGATATGTTCCCAATATACGTTCCCTCGCACGCAGCTTGTGTGTCTGTGCATCAGTAGCAATGTTTACTTACACTTAAAATGGGATTGTTGACCAAAATATAGTTTAAAATAATAGTTTTTCATAAACCATTAAACATGGGATGTCAGTGTAGCATCTACTATACTGCTCTCACAAGGAAGAAGGCCGCAAAGTATGTATATTATGGAGTTTGCGTATACTTTGCGGCGTATACTGATGCCCTCATAAGAAATAATCTTATGAGGGCAGTATACGCCGCTTCATCGTCATCATCATCAGCCTGTATTAGCCCACGGTTGGGAACAGGCCCCCAAGACACGTCACTTATACCTGTCTTCGCCGCTTTCGATTCTTAAACTTAATACAGATTTTGATAGCATAGAAGTATTAAAAAAAAAACCGTGTGATGTAACTTTCTTCTAAGCCCGAATAATCTTCCGGGTAAGTGCAATTTTGCTGTTTTATGTTGTGCAATGTGCAAAGTGTTTCATTCAAGGAATTTTGGAGTTATTTATAGGCATCTCACCTAATATTACAAATGCGAAAGTATGGATGTTTGTTTGTTTGTTTGTTCCGTTTTAACAATGAAACTACTGGATGGATTTGCATGAAATTTGGTAGGTAGATAGATCGGATACTGGATTAACACATAACTAGGGTACTTATTATCCCTGAAAATTAAACAGTTCCCAGAGGAATGACTTAAAACTGTTTTTTTACTACACCGCCAGATGGCGCTGTCTTAACTTTCTTCACTCTCTAGACCCAATTCTGAAGTTCACGCAAAGAAGTTGCGGGCCGAAAGCTAGTTATCTATGTATAATATATCTCTGTTACTTAATACCTATTTCAGATAAAATATTTCTATTTTACTAGTAGCCAACTCTCCTATTATCGACAGATATGAAGTAATCAATCTAAAGCAGTATAAGTAATTCTCAATGCTATGCATTTCTCAGGCTGTTATAGTCGAAGCCGATGTTGCAAAATAATGCAATAACATTACGGTAAAGGTATTCGATCTCAGGCCGGTCACAAACCACTATTGTATCTCAGTTAGCGAAGAGAGAAAGACGTGTCATTAGTTTTCTCTGCTGGGGCACACCTCTTTCCATATATCGGGAAGACTTCGTATCGACTTCGAATCGTCTACGTTTTTGCTTTCAACTTGTAATGGGTTTACAATAGGAACCATTTCTCCTGACATTGCCGTAGGAGGGTAATGTATTTACTTAAGTATGTCTGTTTTTGGAGTAATGGGTCCTAGGATAGTTATCAATTTATCTTAAGCAAAATAACAGAGACGGATTCTTTTAAGTTTTTAAATTAAATTCATAAGCTTCATCATCAACCAAAAGACGTCCACTGCTGGACAAAGGCCTCCAAGGATTTCTACGACGACTCGCATCCAGCGGCTTCCGACGACCTTCACCAGGTCATCGGTCATAAAAACATTGAACTCCTTGGCTTATTCCTGAAATACTCTCATTAAATTTAAATTCTTCTCGATATTCTTGCTTGAAAAGTGGGACATTACGGGACTTGAAAATTAATATTTACCCGTTTTATTTTTCATTTACCTCCTTACTCAGTGTGAAAAACGTCTAATTGTGTATTAGAGGAAAAGAAAAATATTGCAAAATAACTGTTGAAAATGGTGAAAGCTAGTTTGCGATAACTTATTAACGACCTTCAACCCTATGACTGAGTAAAATTTCATTCCACAGTTTATATGAGAAAAGTTCATCATTACTAGACAGCCTAATGCATGTACTTCCTCAAGTCAGATCCATGAGTCACTGCGCCGTGTGAATCATTCCACATTAAGCCAACATTACCTGCATAAAGTTAGAAAGGCTTGATTCATGACGAGACATATAAAGCGGCTGCCGTATACGTGCAGACAGACAGACAGAGAGACAGACGTGCCTACTTGTTATTTACTACAATACTATGTATTAGAGGCAGCGATTTGGCTTGCGTTGCGGGTAGTGAGTAATTTCATGCAATTATGCATTGTTTTTATGCATAATATTATTGTTGGAAGAGCGAAAATTATATTCCTTGTATAAAATATTCCAATTATAAGGGTGGAAAATTAGGGGATGAAACCTGTTGAATAAAATAAATTAAATCCAAAATCATGCAGCATATGTCCGAAAACATAAATATAATGTCGCCAAGACTTGCTGATGATAGCTAACCAAGTGTGCTTAGAAAGTCACCTTTAACGGGAATCGAACCCGCGACTTCCTTAATGTGAAATAGGTGGACTAATAACTACTCTATGGAGGTGGTCAAAACAGAGTCACAGAGTCTGTACGAAAAAGATCCACTTAAATATAGGTTAGGGGTACCTAATTAACCTAAGTACGTATATGTATACGTAAAGTTCATTCCAATCAAAAAAAAGCAAAAGGTAAACAAAACGTAGTATGCAGATGACATTGACATGTGTCAATTCCATAGTAAGTTTGTTTACGTTTTGCTTTTTTTGATTGGAATGAACCATAATACAGATCATTGGCTGGTGGTAATCTTGGTAATGTCTCGCTCAGCCGACAGCGGACACGTGCGCTGAGTCAGCGTGCACGTGACACGCACGTGTCGGCGCGTGCAGAGCGGCGAACAATAACAAACTGCGCGCACGCAGGTGAGACAGTGAATAACTGTTTTGTTGGCCAAACGGCGGCGTTTGGTGCAGGAAAGTAATAAGGAGCTTTCTCGCGAATGGTGATTGGAGAAATTTGAGCAAGAATGTGCATAGAATGTTTATGGTTTGTGTTCCGGTTTCGCATTGTCCATGACAATTGAAAATGCATTCAGGGAAACCTTTATAACTTAAGTACCTAGGGGAGCTTTATATGGGCTTTCTATTAATATATTACGACCCTATTGCTATTTTAACCCGTTAAAATGTAATTAAAGCTTATTATCGGCGCATTATTACTTATCGGCGCTATACATGTAGCGCTTTTAATCTAGTATGATATACAGGGTGAAAATGAAACCGCGGACCAAATTTCAACTGTGGCTTCTACTCATGAAACTGAACAACTTTCTCTAAGGAACCAATTCAATCGGAGCAAAAATAATTTTGTACTTTCCATACAAAGTTGGCCAGTCAGCTCACTGATTTGTATGAAGAATCCAATTTTTTATTTGCTCCGAATAAATTGGTTTCTTAGACAAAGTTGTTCAGTTCCATGAGCAGAAACCATAGTTAAAATTTGGTCCGCGGTTTCAATTTCACCCTGAAAATAGCGGTAAGTTCAATCTACTATAGTTCATTCCAATCAAAAAAAAGCAGAAGGTAAACAAACTTACTATGAAAATGACACATGTCAATGTCAGATGCATACTATCTTTGTTTACCTTTTGATTTCTTTTTATTGGAATGAACTATACATACTTATTAAGTTATCTATTTGTATTTTAACTTAGGTTTAGGTTTATCATAGTTAAGTGTGTTATAAACTCTTTGATATTCACATTTATTTACTTAAAAACTTTTGTTTAGATAAACACATAATCTGTTACAAGGTCTTGGAAATAAATAATAATAATAATAATAATAATATCTGGGACAAATCACACACGGTCATCTGGCCCCAAACTAGGATTCCCTGTATCTTGGGAACCAGAGACTGATATACATACACATATACTTTTAAATACATACATATATAGATATAATACACCCAGACTCAGAGCAAACAATTCTGCTCATCACAGAAAAGTTTGCCCTGTGTGGGGATCGAACCCACGACTCTCGGATCAGAGGTCAGGATCGCTAACCACTTAGCCACCGAGTCAGTCTGAGGACTCCGTTCGTCCCTAAAATTCAATATTTGAGCATTAAATATATTAACTTAAGAAATACAAAACGAGAGAAAAAGCTTCTTAAATCCTTATACATTAACATCAAATAGGTATCACTTACATTTAATATAACTCACGTGTGAGGCATCAGGGTGGAATGTAGAGGAGTGAGCGTGAGAAAATGTCTATAAATACACAAAGGCGTTAAAGCTGAGGTATATATTACAGCACCCGTATTATACAGTATTACATACTTTGCAACAATAAAGATTGCATGTGTGTACAGAAAGACAGGAGTTACCTACCTACGTGTAGAATGAAGACTTGAAGAGTTTCTTCAGATAAAGTTACGTCGCGTCGAATTGATTCTGAAACATGTGTATTTTTGTTGTTGTTAAATAAACATTGAACTAGTTGTTAAGTGATAGTATTTTTGAAGGATTTTTTAAGTCTGACCCGGCATATCTTTTAAATGGTGGTCAATTAAATATGTATTAAGTTTATGCCATTTTTAAATAAAGTTGGCTAATCAACGGATTGACTTATATAAGAAAATACCACTAGTTTTCGATTTTCCCAAATCGTAGAAAAAAATGTTCTTGTTCAATTAATAAGTATCGTAGATGCCCACTTCAAAGTATTGCTCCATCCACTTATTTTGTTATAAAGATATAGAGTTAGGACTCTATGCTTTATTGTACCAGGCACGTTACTCATTCATGAGAACTCAGCTTTGTTTCATTTCTTAGCCGTTATCAAATAGCCTGTTCGTTTTAATTATTTCATTCATGGCTTTATTTTTATCAAGTCAAATGAACTAAATAAATGAAAGACCAAGTACACTACTGTGTTATTCATTATGTACCTACTAACAGTTTTATAGAAAAGTCACTGTTTTCTAACCACTACTTACCACCGGGTGAGACGATGTCTATCTATCAGCCGAAAGACGTCCACTGCTGGACAAAGGCCTCCCCCAAGGATTTCCACACCGACCGGTCCCGCGCTGCCCGCATCCAGCGGCTTCCCGCAACCTTCACTAGGTCGTCGGTCCACCGAGTCGGAGGCCTGCCCACACTGCGTCTTCCGGTGCGCAGTCGCCACTCGAGAACTTTACGCCCCAACGGCCATCTGTTCTACGAGCTATGTGCCCTGCCCACTGCCACTTAAGTCTAGCGATTCTGAGAGACGATGTAGGGCTTACCAATTGCGAAATATAAAAAAACTATAAACCTATAATTAGGGTGACATCGACTTAAGGATCAAGTCGAATCTATCTATCCAGGGTGTAAATCTAAAAGTGCATAAAATTTTAATCAGTGCTTCTACTCCTAATTTTGATCAACTTTCCCCAAGGAACCCATAAATATAAAGAAACATAAATCATAAAGAAATTTTTGGACTCTTAAGCGGCCAAATTAGTATGAAAAGTCCATAAAACTTTTTGCGATTTGACTATGAATTTCTTGCGGAAAGTTGATCAGAATCAGGAGTAGAAGTTCTGATTATTTGACGCACCTGTATTGATGTATTCAACTATCCACATCCTGTAATATCTATAATGTGTTATCTCGCTCTCCAGAATTGATCAAGCCTTTTGTTTGCAGGCTGTAAAACTAAAACTAACATACATTCATACACCCATTACAAAACAGATAAGAAATAACTTTTTATACAATTAATTCTCGTATTCAAAACCTATATCAGTATTTCTCACTTAATTATAATCTAAATGAGGTCTGCAAACTCATGCCATAAAACACAAGTACCCGAGTTGCAAAATAGCTAATAATCTGGTCACCAGATATGGCCGTCAACCCTAATAAACACATCAACAAAATCCACCCTTAAAGATATATTATTCTTGTGCAGTGCCTTCATTACTAAGCACTTAACTCTATTAAAACTGGAAGGCTTAACCCTAAGCCTGCTGGGAGGGTAGGGATGGTAGGGAGGGGGGGGGGAGGGGAGGGGAGGATGGCGCGTTGTGTCTAGTGGGGAGTAATCTGGGGCTCACGATGATTTATATCGCGAGCTCTCCTATATCTAACTCGGGTTGAAATTAGTGCTTGCTGCTCATGTGTTGGCGATTTGGGGGTTAATTTTAAGTAAATACAGGCTGAATTGAAATCGCGAACCTTTTTAATTTGGCTTCTGGTCATGACACTGAAAAACTTTCTTCTAAGGAACCAATTCAGTCGGGCCAAAAAAATTGAAATACAAAGTAAGCTACTCAGCTCATCGATTTGTATGAAGATCCATTTTTTTTGCTGCAGAAACCACAGGTAAAATTTGGTCCGCGATTTCAAGCTTTAAAAAGTACATTTTCAATTTTCCTCTGACCAACCCAAGTTAATTGGGAAAACGTGCTCCTCTTTTCGTTCGCATTATTTTTAATTAACAAAATATTCTCTTAACAAGGCGAGATATTGTTGTTATAAGTACTTGTAATTATCGATAAAATTGTGTCGAAGTTTCGCATCCCTATTTAAATTGCATCTAAATTATCATTATGGGTCAGAATGAAAGCGAAGCGTTTAAAAAGGTTACCTTCAAATTATTTGGAGCTAAAAGGGGTTTCGTTTGTTTTGGACCCAATTCGGGTAATCTTCCTGTTGATCTCTTTAGATTGCGGTGAAAAGAGGCCCTATATCATCCCCAATGGTAGGTAGCTGTCTACAATAGAGCATTGTCTCTTTTTAGAAAATTCGTCGCATTTGAATTTAGCCTTTGTTTATTTATTTTTTAATGAAAAATAACCGCCTCCGTAGCCTGGTGGCATGTCCGCTCGCTTCACATCAGGAAGTCGCGGATTCGATTCCCGGCGGGGTCTAACTGTGTAGGACTCGGTTTGGGTGGTGGTAGGGCATTTTCTGAGCCCGCTTGGCTAACTACCACCATCTTATCTAAGTCTTGCCGCCAAACATCAATGGTTGATGTGTTCCGGCATGAACATAAGATAGCCAATTCCCCATTGCGTTGGGGAATCTTGGTAAACCATCCATTTCATCTTCGGCATCATCATCACTACCATCAGGTGAGATGATGCCAAGGGCTCACCAATTGAGGGTAAAAAAAACCATTTCATAAGGCTGCAGTCAGAGGAAAAACGAGCGAATTCCAGCATTGGGGTCAGGGCCGCGCCAAAAGGTTTCATGGTAATTTAGTTCTACTTATTTGCTATAATACTGTATATGAATTATATTATTTGTTATAATACTGTATATGCGTCTGACTGACTCGGTGGCTAAGTGGTTAGCGATCCTGACCTATTATCCGAGAGTCGTGGGTTCGATTCGGGCAAACTTTTCTGTGATGAGCAGAATGGTTTGCTCCGAGTCTGGGTGTATTATATCTATATATGTATGTATTTAAAAGTATATGTGTATGTATATCAGTCTCTGGTTCCCAAGATACTGGGAATCCTAGTTTGGGGCCAGATGACCGTGTGTAATTTGTCCCAGATATTATACAAAATTATTATTATTATTATACAAATTATACAAATTATTTTACCTACTTGTTATGCCTCGCGTACCAGGTAATACCTAGTATACCAGGTACCTCCGATAATCATGAATAAGCCCATGACTGAGTGCTGAAATATCGAGGTCTGTAGATTTACGACCCTTTCGCGGTGCACGCATATTTATGGCAATAATTACGGTCGCACGCTGGCAGCACCGGCGGAGTGGAATACTGAAATACTGCCAGCTTATGGACTGCGATCGTCGTTGGTTCAAGTTGTCTAGTATGAATCTGTTGGTAGATGTTTATAAGGTCTACATGTTCTGGTATTTTATTATAGAATCGTACAGATTGCCCCACAAACGACTTTTTAACTTTGCTCAGTCTCGAATAGGCAATATCAATGTTATTTATATTCCTTAAGTTTAAATCATGCCTGTCACTGTTTTTACGAAACAAATGTAGATTCTTGCGGACGTACATAATGCTCTCATATATGAATTGACTAGCAACCGTTAAAATATTAATTTCCTTAAACTTATCCCTCAACGACTCGCGGGATCTCATCTGATAGATTGCGCGGATTGCCCTTTTTTGTAAAACGAAAATAGTTTCAATATCAGCTGCATGTCCCCAAAGTAAAATTCCGTAAGACATAATACTGTGGAAATAACTAAAATATACTAGCCGTGCAGTGTCTACATCTGTTAACTGCCTAATTTTTTTGACGGCATAAGCAGCTGAACTAAGCTTTCCCTGAACTAAGCTATTAGAACCCTATAGTCGATTAGCAAAAACATTTTTGGAGTTCCCATACATAAGTTTGCCGATCAGTTGATCCTTGCTGGGTTTCTTGGGAAAGTTGTTCAGTTTTATGAGTAGAAAAAGTCTAAATAGTTTCAGTTGATTTTGACAGACTTTATTTTATCTCGAGGTTCAATTACCCGTGCTATCACACTCTCCATTTTGACTGGTGTCAAAGTCGAAATCTTTTCATTTAAGTAGATGCTGCACGTATTCTTTTTAATCGTATTTTTTTTCTACCTAGTACAAAGTTCCTACTACTCGGAACTTGTAGACTCAACGTTTCGGGAAGTGTCATTTTACACCCGCAGGTGATTTAAGTACAACCAAGGCAACATTCGTCTGTCCTAGGCTTTTCATTGTTAACAATACCACACGATCGGAGGGAATAAAAATTAAGAGTATTATAAAACAATTGCATATGATCGAAAGTATCAAATATTTAGAACTTTGGCAATACCGGATATTTGCAGTGATACCAGCTTCGCACGGAGCTATGGAAGTTAAGACTAGGGGATCAACGAGCTAACCACATCGCCGCCGCGCCGCCGCTGCCGCAGCGCGGTCAAGTGGGGTTACCAGGTGAGAATATTGCCACTAGTTTATTGGCGGTGGGGTTGCTAGTTGGGAAAATTACGACTCAGAGTGTATTAGTGACGAAGTTTATGATTCTTGGTGGGATGATTCTAGGACGACGGTTGTTTTCCTGTTAATGGTTAATAACATGAAGATTGGCAATACTCACATTGCTTGTTTAGATGTTGTAATTTAGAGTCGTGCATTATGCATGATGGAAATGTGAAAACTTAAATATAATATGCAATAATAAAATATCATTAAACATCATAAAAACTCTTAGGTAGCCGTTAATGCAACCTTGATGACTTTATAGATTAGTAGGAAAAAAGAAGGCTTAGTTTATTTGTAAAACGTGAATACTTTTTCGTCAACTTACATGGATTGGGGAACCCGAACCATTACGAAATTACTTGGAAACATTAGTTTTTTGTCCAAAATTAGTTTTGAGGGTGCCGAAAGATGAAAGCGGGCTTACCATGAACTGGCTATCTTATGTCCATGCCGGAACACATTAATACTGTTAACATTTATGTTTGTCGGCAAGACTTAGATATGTTGTTCGTATTAGCTACCCAGGTAGAGTGATACCACCAAACAAACCGAGTCCTCCTTTGATGGACCACGCCGGAATTCGAACCTGCGATTGCCTGATATGAAGCTAGCGGACTAGCCATAGCAACTAGACCACGGCTGCCGGGTAAAACGTGCGGAATTTGCGAATTTCCATACAGCAACATCGAATGAAAACATTAATCAGCTCTGTCGCTGCAGTCGGGTTAAAAAACCACCGAATCGGGAGATTTTATTAACAGGGTCATATTTTTCGATCCTCGCACAGGGGGATTCAATTTTGCGCGGTTCGTGTTCCAACGAGTCCACTGAATAGCGCTTAAACGTGTGTTTTATGGCGCTGTGTATGGTGCATAGGCAGTCAATAGCACCTGAAAACACTGATATTGGGAGCGCTGTAAATGCATTTCCTATGTAAAAATGTGCGGTTTTAATAGTTTTTTTTTACGAATTGACTTTGTATCTTATAGTGAAAGTTAAACAGTTATCATGAATGAATGCAGTTAACGGATTCTACACTTTGTGTTACACCTATGTATGGGGACCTTCCATTATTTTCGGAAAAATATTGACTGTCTACCTAAGAAAACGTACTAATTTTGAAGAATCAACACTCAATTTCCAATTTTTTTGGACAAATGTAACTAAAAACATTTTGAAAGGTTGGCTGGAAGAGATCCCTTTTAGGGATAAGCCCGCTTTTGTGCATCCATGTATTTTTTCATAATTTTTTATTGTGTTATTTTGTCGTACAATAAAGAGTATACAAACAAACAAACAAACAAAAACATGGAATTTGTATACCTAACACATAAAATAATCTTCCTCTAATACATATAAGGAATTCCATTTTATTAGAATCTCTTGAAAGCCGAGATCTATTTTAAGCGCCCCTGAGCCAATAAGTCGTTAGTAATTATCGTGTGCAGCTTGCGTGGTCATGTTGATCACGCAAGTTAACTGACTAAAACACGGTCATAACCTGGATGGGTTTGACGATTAGTGACATTTATGTCGACTGTTTTTGTACTTCACAAGGCACGTAAAGCCGTGAGTACCAGTTGCTATCACTAGATAGCAGTCGTTAAGCCATGTTAGAGGCCTTACAGGTGGATTAAAACTTTTGACTCAGGTCTACCACGAGCCCCACAACCTTCAGCAATCCGAACTTGGCCCGGGTGTGGAGTATGGCCGAGGAAGAGACTTGTGCCCAGCAGTGGCGAGGGGACTATAAGGTGTTACTTTATTAGTGCCCGATATTTTAGTCAGTGCTTCTACTCCTGATTCTGATCAGCTTTCCCCAAGGAACCCATCAAAGTCAAATCACAAATTTTTTTTGGACTCTTCATACTAATTTGGTCGCTCGGTTTGATCGATTTGTATGAAGAAAAGAGTCAATTTTTTTTGCGATTTGACTATGGGTTCCTTGAGGAAAGTTGATCAGAATCAGGAGTAGAAGGACTGACTAAAATATGGGGCACTAATAAAGTAGCACCTTATATATTGTTTGTACATACAATACATTTGGTGTTTAATCAGGCGCCTGTTACCTAAAAGTGTACAATGCAATGTAGAGTCATACGAGATATACATTGTACAATGTACACCTATCTTCAGCTATCATTGTCGTTCAGAAGGCAATTCATTAATGCCCACCGTCTTGTGTACAGCTAAAGCTGTAATAGTCTTAACCGATTCGCCCTTGAATCACCACGCTGTTTCCATAGCTAATCTACGGACATACATACAAACAGACCCATAAATAGATAGACAGCACTAGTGATAAGTCAGTTCTGTAGTTTTTAATATGATATACTATTGTAGAGTAAATAGAGGTTACATAAAGCTAAAATGCTCATAACAGAACTAGATAGATAAAATGTATTCACCAAAATACAAAAAAAAATACAAAATAAAAAACATGGATTTTGTTCTGGAGAGCATCATTTTTTGAAGTTTGTTAAAATATGTAAATTAATTAATTAATTGTATGTATATTAAAGGGTTAAATTATTTAATGTCTATTTTATAGTGCTTAACCGATTGTATAATTGTTATGACCATTAATTTTAAACTGCTTTTAAACATGTTATCCCTATGACAAAATGGTTTGACACGCTTAAGCGACTGAATGGACGCCCTTCAACAAACAAACAAAAACAATTTCTGGTTACAATCTTAGTTAATGTAGTTATTGTTAGTTTATTCAAAGCATACGTGTTTATTTTAATATTTTTAAAGGGTTTTAGAAAAGATTGCTGTCCTGATAAACGTGGAATGGTGTCTACTATTGTAAGTAAAACACAAGTTTATAGTATAACTTTGTGGTGACGAATTTATTTAAACTCGCTATTTATTTGGGTTTTTTTCTAAATGAGAACGTTGTTCACTTGAACCATTTATTTTTATACTACGTATGTATTGAGCAGTCAAATACTTACGAAAGATCCTACTAATGTACGATATTTCAGTAACCTAACTAATACTGTAAACTTAAGGTTTTTTTTATGTGAGAGGCGGCAAACGAGCAGACGGATCACCTGATGGTAAGCGATTACCGCCGCCCATAGACACCCGCAACACCAGAGGAGTCACAAGTGCGTTGCCGGCCTTTGAAATGGGAGTACGCTCTTTTCTTGAAGGTTTGAATGTCTTATCGGTCCGGAAAAATTGCAGGCGACAATTCATTCCACAGTTACAGAAAAATACTTTACTTTCAGTTTCTTAAATTTTCTCTTAGAAATATATCCTGTTAAAGTTTGTATGTTTGTACGTTTGATACTCGATCACCAAAACTGGCTGAATGGATTTGGATGAAATTTGCTTACAGTTAGCTTGTAACCTAGATTAACACATAGTTATAGGATATTTATATAGTCGGTTTTCTAATGGGAAACAGTATGACATTTTGGAGTAAAGTAATGCCATTTGGTACGAATGTTACACACGTCCACCTGAGCCCAAATCGCCCGGTAGCCAGAGATAACTCCGCGACAGGTGGGGGGGAGGGGGGGTCAAAGTACAGAGCTCCCGGCGCTCAGAAAAAAAATTCTGGCGGATTAGTTTGGACCTTTGAGTCAAGTTTGGTGTCGTTATCAGATAACTAGATGATGCCCAATTCATTCCCCATACCAGGTTTTTAGGGTTCCGTAGCAAAATATGACGGAATACTTAAAATAATAAACTTTTAGTAGTAACGAAATCCAAACAAACCCTCATATTTTCATATTTTTTGTATTAAACTTGGTTTATAAAAAATACTGTTCGAAAGCCCATTTAATGCAGATTCTTAAAACATTAACAGTAAACATAAATTTGACTATTTTTAATGTAAAATAAATTATTGAAAATACAGCAACGTTCGTCAGCGCAGCGTAGGAGACGTCAAAAAGACCCGAAAAATAAGCACTACTAACAAAAAAAAAAACAGCCAAGTGCGAGTCTGACTCGGGCATCGAGCGTTCCGTACTTACTTATCCCATCCCATCTTAACTGGTCTGGTAGGGCCCGGTTAAGTTAACATTAACAAACTTTCGCCTTTATAATATTAGTGTGATTTTTAATCATCTTCAATTTATGAACGAAGTCAGGTAACATTGTTAAAAATAAAGACAAATAATAATAGAAAGTTAGTGTATTAATTTTATTTACAACCACCTCCACAATTATATAATTCAGTACATTTGAGCTGGCGTTTGAAAAAATTCCACCTGGAACTGCAAGTTTTCACGCACCGACATCTTATTAATTCAAGGCATGCTTGAGCAGCCATAGGATTTTGGGTCTACAGTGGAACCCAAGCTTCTTCTTCTTTCTGCCAACCCCATTCGAATGGGCAAGGAATATTTTTAGTCTTCTTTAGGCACTGCCCCCAAATATAAACAGTCTGTAAAACTGCCCTTAAGGTATGTTGTTTCAGGGCAGCTTCTGTGGTAGGCAAATTTTCGATTTGCCTGTCCTTTTTTGTAAAAAAATGCCTGCGACACTCATTTACTGTCACAGAGGAGCATGATCTGAAAAACAAATATACTAATAGAAAAATGCAAGTTCTGGGTAAGATTATCTTTTAAATATCGTTCCTTACCTATCATACATTGTAATCACAATTTTTTGAATTTTAGGGTCTGCATATTCCCCTTTGTAAAGTGCTTCAAACCCCCGTGTGACATTCGGATATGCCTTCCATGCCTCAAATGCTATTTTTTTGCCCCTTCCGTTAAAAGATGATATTGTGTCACATCCGGTAAAAGAATGGAATAAGGGCAAAACGTGTGATCTTTCAAGAAAGAAAACCATTTCTTTAGTATTAATTATTGAAAATCTTGTCAAAAAATTAATTTGGGTACTAATAAGTCCGTTACCTAAACATGAAGCTATAGTATGACATGCCAGGTATTGATGATTTCGTCCTGTTCCGATGTGTACCCTAGTTCTTTTAGGCCTTCTAGCTTATGAACACATGATATGGCTAGTACAACGACATCTGTGTCGACTGTTCTTAACATTATTTTGGAATGTCCTTTCAGTACAGCATCAGCAAGATGAAGCATCATCCGTGTATCGGCTTCTTCGTGATTGCACGGTGCCACATTTTCAGTTAGAGTGGTTTTACTCAGAGCTTCGTCGCCATCAGTTATAATGAACTCTTTACCCGTTGGAAAGTTCATGTTTGAGTAACAATGTGACGACAAAAGATGGTAAAGCTCTTCTTTGTTTGATCCTTCACGAAGAAAGTTAGCCCATCTTTTTGGAATCCTTGTATGTTCACCAACTAATACGCGTTGGCCAGAACCTCGTTTTTCTCGAGTTGTATTCTTGAGACTGTCTTTCTTGTATGTATCCCAAACCACATCCAGTCTTTCAACATTAGATAGTTCTCTAATTAGAAAGGATGAAAACTCATTTGCAGCATAATCCCCGAATGTTTTTGACGGTCCTGGGCTCAACATATGCACTACAGCCGAACCATCTAATACCTTAGCTGTTACTGTGGGAGCTGTTGGAAAACTTGTCTCCTCATCAAGACTGGTCAAACATTTTAGTAAGTCGAATTTAACTTCAGATCTCATTAAACCCATGGCTGATAGAGCAAGAGGACTACTTTGATTTTCATGAGAAAAAAACGTTTCAAGATCTCCTGCTCTATACTCAAAGGTTGCAATATACAGTTTACTGAACAGATTGTAGTCGTTTTTTAGATAAGACATTTTGGATTTCACTTTAGATTCCCGTTTTTTATTTCTATTATGAAAAAGAGGGAACCTGTTCTGAAGGATCGGCTCGTGTAAACTTTTCCCCTCAACAAATCTCTCCTTGAAAAAATCGTTATTTCGTTACTACTAAAAGTTTATTAGTAAGTTTATTATTTTAAGTATTGCGTCATATTTTGCTATGGAACCCTAAAAAACTGGTAAAGGAAATGAATTGATGATTAAAAATCACACTAATATTATAAAGGCGAAAGTTTGTTAATGTTAACTTAACCGGGCCCTACCAGACCAGTTAAGATGGGATGGGATAAGTAAGTACGGAACGCCCGAGTCAGACTCGCACTTGGCTGTTTTTTTTTTGTTAGTAGTGCTTATTTTTCGGGTCTTTTTGACGTCTCCTACACTGCGGTGACGAACGTTGATGTACTTTCAATAATTTACTTTACATTAAAAATAGTCAAATTTATGTTTACTGTTAATGTTTTAAGAATCTGCATTAAATGGGCTTTCGAACAGTATTTTTTATAAACCAAGTTTAATACAAAAAATATGAAAATATGAGGGTTTGTTTGGATTTCGTTACTACTAAAAGTTTATTATTTTAAGTATTCCGTCATATTTTCCTACGGAACCCTAAAAACCTGGTATAGGGAATGAATTGGACATCATCTAGTTACCTGATAACGACACCAAACTTGACTCAAAGGTCCAAACTAATCCGCCAGAATTTTTTTTCTGAGCGCCGGGAGCTCTGTACTTTGACCCCCCCTCCCCCCCACCTGTCGCGGAGTTATCTCTGGCTACCGGGCGATTTGGGCTCAGGTGGACGTGTATAACATTCGTACCAAATGGCATTGCTTTACTCAAAATTGTATACCTCTCCATACAAGCATTCCCATAAGAAAACGGGCTAATAGCAATAAATACAATAATAATATCTGGGACAAATCTCACACGGTCATCTGGCCCCAAACTAGGATTCCCTGTATCTTGGGAACCAGAGACTGATATACATACACATATACTTTTAAATACATATGAAAATTCCGAAGTCCATGCAGACAAAGACAGGCCGAAGATAAGTACCAACAACTGAAAGCCAACTCCGTCGTTCGACGAAAAGAGTATGAATATCAAATATGTACGAGAATAAAACCGATGAAAGTTAAACAGGGCAGATGTTGCCAACATCGCGATGAAGAGAAAATTTTTGAATAAATCCATTTTTTTAAATAGGAATAAAACTTGGAAGTAGGTGGAAACGTTCAAAGACCAATTAAGACGCGTTTGCATTTAAATTATGCAGAGGGTAAAAAATAGGTGTTGGATTCATCAAAAGAGATTTTACTTATTATGTTGAATAATTTTATTTTTGTTCTATGATTTTGCTGAAATCGCAAAAAGTCCTCTTAATAAGAACTGATTTAAGCGCAACACACACAGAGGCGACTGCGGGGCGGTAGCGTTCCGAAGGCGGACCTGCGGGAAGCGAACTTAGAGCGCCGCCCGGTTTTGGTGTGAAGGGTTTCATAGTAATCCGAATATTACAAAAATACTGCTCCCGGGACACTTTCGCACCGCCCCGCGGCCGCCTCTGTGTGTGTTGCTACAGAGTAACTACAGACCTGAAGATATGTGTATGTTATTTATTAATCCCGGAGCATTTCAGGAGAAATAATAATTATGTCACGTGTAAACAGCGTCATTTTTTTTATAGGCATTATTTTTTCTGTAAAATTAATTATGCAGACATAAATCGGTAGTTATTATGCCATAGTTACATTTCTTTCATTTAATTTAAAATATTAAATAATTGTTTGTGTCGTTACAGAATAAATCTATGAAAAGTGATAGCGCTATTTTGTTACACTCTGTAGCACTTTATTAATTTGCCTAGTAGCTATAACATGTCAATCCTTTCGAGAATCTTCCACTCGCAACCATAGATAACTGAAGAGTTGCCACGGAAACGGCTATGCCAAATAGGTATGGCGCACCCGCACGGGGCAACCATTATAACTATATTACGTCTGAATGGGACACGATTTTGTGCGCATTACGGCTAATACACATAAATTAGTCACGGCAAAGATAAAGATAATACAGGAAAGAGGACAAGCTGAGTACCTACTTGTGTGTCTCTTTTATTCTGACATATTATTGTAGTTTTATTTCGTGCGTTGTTATAATTAAGGTAGTTACTGATTTAAAATGAAAAATGCCTCAAGAGGAGTGCATCCCTAACTATAGCCTGGTCCATACAAATGAAGTTTTACTAATTTTTTTTTGCAGAGGTGGCAAACGAGCAGACGGATCACCCGATGGTAAGCGATTACCGCCGCCCATAGACACCCGCAACACCAGAGGAGTCACAAGTGCGTTGCCGGCCTTTGATATGGGAGTACGCTCTTTTCTTGAAGGTTTGAATGTCGTATCGGTCCGGAAATACCGCAGGCGACAATTCATTCCACAGTTTGGTTGTGCGAGGCAGAAAGTTAGTAGTTACAAAGTAACATTGACGCAAAAATCTGCTTTTTTATGTATCTTTGAGGTTGACTCAATTTATTACTACACATTTAACACATTCGCCTTTTTGTGTGGAGTACTGTACTGCCCTCATAAAAAAGGCCGCAAAGTATAATATATGGAGTTTCCGTATACTTGGCGGCCTTTTTTCTTATGACGGCAGGGTAGAGTTCTATGAGTGGTTAGTTGCTAGTACTGGTTGCTATCACTAGATGGCAGACTTTGAGACAAGTCAGAGGCCTTATTGGCGGCTTGAATTCAAATTTCACCCCTGTGTATGGAGAGACCTGATCTTTCTGATTTTTGGAAAGAGACCCGTACCCGTTTGGAAGAGGGATGATAGTATGCGCTATTTACGATGAGACAATAAAGAACAAAAGCTTCGCTAACTTCTTAGTCTAACATGCAAAATCCTTAAAATTTACGCTAAAATACGTCAAGTAATAATTTAATATGATGCCTAAACAAAAAACACTCTGGACTCCAAATATGACGATTATGGAATTAAAAGTCTGTCGTCGCGAAAAGTTGGCGAAACTTCGTAAAAGAAAACGCAGGGTCTGCCGTCGTCCCTTATTTATTAAAGGACTATATTATGAAGTTCTAACAAAGAAGCAATTGTTTTCTGTAAAATACCGCCAAGTTTCGTTTATTCCCGTTTGTCAAGAGGGTCTGTTAAAAATGTGGGCAAATGGGAAAGATTAAAATATTGAACCGCTGTTGCCGTTAACGTGATTTTTGAATTTTCTGTATCATAACTACTAATTTGATAAGTTGAATAATTTTGAACGATAGTATGACTAGTTTATGACTAATAATATTTTCTTCACGTGTATACGGTTTCATAAAAATCGGCCTGTTCCTTGTTGAGAAATTTGAATTTAAATTTTGTATTAGGACGTAGTTACTATTATAGAAAAAAATACGATTTAAAATAATCAGAAAGCATCTTATTTAAAAAAAAAAAAAAACTTTTTTTGAGACTGACTTATTCTTGTAGGAAATTCATTTGACGAAGCCAACGTGGAGTGGACAAGTGGGAATAGTCACCAAGTTTGGGAGAATTAAAACAACAATTATCTTAAAAATTATGACGGAAATGGGCACTTTTATCATCGCACGGCAGAGGAAAGAGACGGCAGTTAATTTTGTTATATAAAGTTTTAATGTCAAGTTTTATCTTCGGATATTTAGGGCGCCATTTCTGATTTTGTCCTTTTGTCAAAGAAATAGGTACAAAGACGTTTTTACTGGAACATTTTTCGTAAGAAATTTCTATTCTGTTCTATAATATATTATTTTTAGTAAATAGGTAAAATAAATATTTATGTTGTCACAGTAATATTGGGAGGAATAGTTTAAAAAAACTTGTTTTATAGGGACCTTAAGGAATATAAAATACTAACTGAACTAAATATCTATAATAAATATTGTAGCGGAAAGCCGCTGGATGCGGCCGGCTGGGAATCCTTGGGGGAGGCCTATGCTCAGCAGTGGACGTCTGTTGGTTGATGATGATGACGATGAACTGGGCTTGATAAAAATAGGTATTTTAATATTCCACACATAACATGGAAGATGACTACTTGTATTTTGGGTTACTTTTTAAAATCTGTCAAAAACGACATTTTATTCTAAAAATGTTGAGTATGACGCCATAGTTTGAGGCGTCAGTTTTAGATAAATTTATTAATTTAGTTAATAAAAAATTGTAGACGGTATGGAAAAAGAACCAATATGTTTTTTTAAGTTTATTTGAAGACTCTCCGTTCCATATATCATGGGACAGAACAGCAGTTCCCCTCATAACAGTTTCTCGTCTCTACCGGAAGTAGATATAGCCACACAAGTAACTTTTAAGTTGAATAAAAGGAGTGTTGCCAACAATATATTTTTTAGCGAATTTAATTTAGGTTTCTTGAGGCAAGTAGTTCTATTTGATGAGTAGAAGCTGCGTACATTTTTTTTGGGTATTTATTTAAAGGCTTTATAAAAAGTTATATGTTCATTAGATAGCTTATTGAGTATACGAGAGTGTAAGGGGTCATCCATTAATCACGTGAGGCTTAAAAGGGGGGGAGGGGGTTCAGAAAAAAAATCACGAAATATCACAAGGGGGAGGGGGGGGGGGGTTGTACTTAGATATCACGTGTATTTATTTTTTCGTTCGACGCGCCATTTCTAGAGTCATTTCCAAACGTTGGACTGTTGTTTTTAACTCTTCCCAACGTTGAAAACGGCTTCAGACAGTCAGAAACAACCTGCAACCTTAATGTCTGTAAATTTTTATTACGGTGCTTAATTTTCCAGAGTTAAATTACACATTATACCTGTATTTAAAGATAATATTTTGTACCAAAAAAATACACGTGATTATGGGTGGGGGGGGGGGGGTAGTCTAAAACCTTACCACGTGTCACCAGGGGGGAGGGGGGTCTAAAAAGTTGCTAAAACATCACGTGATTAATAGACGGCCCCTAATGTCTCCTCTGTACTCATAGTAGCAATGCCGCCTCTTTCTAAGCAAACTAACGATATTTCTTATATTACCACTAGTGTAAATTTATGTTATTCCTCATTCCTTAAACATATCTCAATTGTATTACTATTTTATATTCTTATTAGTTTAGATGTTGGATCTGGATATCTAGTCGTTTTGGCTACAGATGTTATTAATGAAACAGACATACATACATAGAAACATTCGAAAAACATTACCCTGTGTTGGTAAGCCCAGTTAAAATGTCTGAATAAATAAACAAATACGGTGTATTTTCGCTACTTTAATTTTTATGACCATTTTTAAAACGTAAAATATAACATTACATTTACCTAAAATGATAGGAATGCTGCGCAAAGAAATTTTATACAGGTATTACCTGTACCTACTGCTTATAAGTTCATTGATTCTACATTTTTAGAATATGACTCATTCCATTTACTAGAGGTCAAACAATCTTTTACAATTTTTATTAACATATCATATCAGTCATCTTCAAATTTATACGCTGAGTCAAGTACATATTTGACATAAAAATACGCGGAAGGAAGATCCAATCAGAATCCCTCCATATGAATCACAAAACCAACTTGATATGCCATCGCTTCAATCTATCCTTCGAGGATTCTTATCAAGATCTCTGACGATACAACTGCAAATATAAATTTGTCAGCTCAATATTGATAAAGAGATTGGACTTCGTTGAATATGGCATGAGTTTCTTCGAATTTTATAAGTTGGAGATTGACTTTGGTTCTAAATCTAAACCTACCAGTAGTGATGGAAAAATTTTGGTGACTATTTGGCAGTGCGGGTCATTCGTTTTCATGAATCGTTTCTAGTCATTTACGTCAATAGTAGAGTATATTAAAAATAATGTCATAGTGTTGCGTGCTGTGACCTTTTGTCCGTATATTGTTTAATAATTTATTTACCATTTTTGATATAATTCATTGTTCTATTACGTATGTAGAATTGTAGATCTGTCTCCGACACCAGTGTATTTCATCATCCATCTAACTTAGGTTCAGGGTAATCTTATGTAGGTTTTTATAACATGTCCACAGAACGTACAAGGCTTTGTCCAAGCACGTAACACCGTTAGCAGGCAGTTGGGGACAAAATATGTGCACCTGCAGAATGTACTCAGTTCGTGCGTGACAGCAATCATAAATTCTTAGATCTAAAACGTTGAGTGTACAAGTTTGGGGCAGTAGGAAAGGAACTGTAGAGGTATACGGTATACTAGAAAAGTAGGTATACTAACTTGATAAAAGATAATAAAGCTACGCATGACATGAAAAACTGATAGTTGTCTTGTGACATTTTTTGAAATATACCTATACAAGCAGTTTAAAATTTTCTTTATTTATATTTAACATAAACTGGTATAACCTCCTCTATTTAACTGCCCCCGTGGTCTTGTGGCTAGTTTGCTTGCTTCACACCAGGAGGTCGCAGGTTTGATTCCCGGCGGGGTCCATCTTTGTAGGACTCGGTTTGGTTGGTAGTAGGGCATTTTCTGAGCCCACCTGGCTAGCTACCACCAACTTATCTAAGTCTAGCCGCCAAATATCAATGTTAACAGCATTGATGTGTTCCGGCATAAAGATAAGATAGCCAGTTCCTAACTGCGTTGGCGAATCTTGGTAAGCCCGCTTCCATCTTCCACATTCGGCATTCTCATCATCAGAAATTTTCTCCATTTCCTGAGAGGCAAATCCAAGCGTCTTAAAAAAGGCTTGCTCATAAAAAAATCGTATTTGTGAGTGTTATGTTTGGTCATACATAATACATAGTATGAGTCATTTCTAGTCATCTACGTCAATAGCAGAGTATATTAAATAGTAATACATAATTTTATCATAGTGTGGTTTGGGTGTTGCGCACTCTGAAGGTTTGTCCGTCTATTGCGTTGAAGATTCGGGTTTTAATAAAATTCATTGTTCGAATATTTACCACATTACATTTTATTAGCATTTACGTAATTAATAACATAAAATGTGTCAAGAGGGAACAGTACATCTGCCACTAACGTTCCCTGACTTACGAAGTAAAAAGTTGACGTTTTTTATATAATACTAGCTTCCGCCCGTGACTTCGTTTGCGTGGACTTCAGAATTGGGTCCAGGGAGAAATAAAATGTTAAGGCAGCATCTACTGATAAAGTAAAAATTTCAGTTTTTAGCCATTCCTCTGGGAACCCTCAAGTTTTCCGCGATAAAAAGTGTCCTATGTGTTAGCCGAGTGCTTTATCTATCTACCTACCTTTCATGAAAATCCGTTCAGAAGTTTCGGCGTGAAAGTGGAACAAACAAACAAACATCCATACTTTCGCATTTATAATATTAATGAGATGACATGAGATGGTTAACCTAATGAATATACAATATTGTATTATCCGGAGCCAGTGCGGGCACAAATTACATACATAGTGCTCCAGCTCGAGTCCGAAACTAAGAGTATCTCTATTAATGTCCCTTAACCCAGTCAGGGCTTTGTATGTATGGTTCAAACCGCGGTAATCCCGCTATAATTAACGAAACGCCTTTTGGCCTACCGAGCGGGTATTACCGTATCGCGTGATTCTGATGCATTTTTCAAATTACAGAATGTTAACATGAACTCTGTAAGCTCAGTCGATGCGCCTCCCGAGTGCTCGTGTCCTAGGCTAGTCTCAAAGTCAAATCATTTATTTGCAAGAACATATACAGTAGGTGTAAAGATGTTTTTAAACTTAGAGTATCTTAGGTCCATCTATGGGACATTTTGGGATATTATTTTCTTAGACTTGGGATGAAAGAATGAATGAAAACACTTTATTGCACAACTTAAACAGGAAAATTTTATAAAAATGTGCATGAAAATTGGGATATTTTTTGAAAACTTTCTGTAAAAAGTTACAATGATAATAGATGTGGTATTTTTATTTATTATTGACAAAATTTTGCTTTGTGTTGTAACCTCTTGCTCATATCAATAAATAAAATAAAACTCAATACACGTCTACCACGATACAGGCTATGCCTAGTGTACAACTGTATAACTGTAAAATTGGCTTTTTTGCAAATAAATATTCTTTAATCTTTAATGATAAAAAAATATATATCTATATCATATCTCCTTAGTCTTTATTTTAGAAATTGTTACTATCTTCACAAAAAAAATATTTCTTAGAAAATGTAGCTCTAAGTAACTTCGAAAAGCCTTTCCAAAGAGAGGTCACTAACAGTCGAATACTTATCGTGGTTTTGCAAATCTTTGTCAGGTTTTGTATGTCGGTAGTAAATAGTGCTAGAAGTAGGAAAATCAACAACATAATAGCGACAATGCGTCACATATCGTGGTGTTGGAGTCACAGCAGAGCGATGTGAATCACGAGTCCTTGTGCGGAAAATCTAACGACCAAAGACATAGCATCTCTTCGCACAGACGAGCCCGTTAGCGTTGGTAGTGGGGCTATTTTAGTGAGTCTACGTGGAGCTTGTAGTTGTTTTATATCACAAGAATGTCTTTAAGAGCTTAAGAAAAACATAAGTAGTCGTTGATATGTGTTAGAAAATGACGGGATTCTTCGTCTCCTCTCTCATAGTGTAGCACAGTGATATGATTACATAAATCTGTGTGAGTAACAGTGTGCGTGTACTTGAAATAGTAGAAAAAGAAATGTCTATAGTATAAAATAAACAATTCACTCGTTTTCTTGTATGTGACAATGAGTACTTTATGAAACAAAAATTTTTATCTGAATACTCTATTTGCAGTTATGAAAGAAATGTTTAATTGTTTTATATCTATTTTAAACACAACACATTAGTTTTTTACGTCCAGGTCGCTTTTAACCTAAGGAAAGGATCTACTTGGCTTTCCACGACACTAGATTAAAAAAATTGTCTGAGATAAGAACTTTTTGAAGAGCCAGTCTTAGAGTTAAACGTCAGTGTAACGCCATTTTATGTGGTTATATTGTTTGTTCGCTACCTCTGCCACAGATAGCTGAATAGTTAGTTACCTATGTAGGTACCTTTCGTACGTATGTATTTACCTTGTCATTGTATGTGAATAAGAACGAACAGGTAGATGTTTTGTATTTCATTCACAACTCACAATTTGATTTACAATAGAAACGTTTTTACAATTTTCTGCTTAGTACAACTTGTAGGAAGAATAAAAAAATCATATCTTACTTCTTACTCGACTGCCCAAGTGGAGTGTAATGTTTTCCGAGTATATGTTATGTATGTCCGTTGCTTTGTTATCGCTTGTAGGCTAAATGACTTGATAGATTTTAAAATTGCGTTCGCATGCGCATTTCATAATTATTAATCACATCTGCGTAATATGTGGTTATTGGTTTTATTGACGACACAGTTATTATAATAAATAACCTAAAAATTTAAATGACTAGCTTATACATGTGTACCTAACTAACCCAAGCGAAAATGTTACTATGCAAGATCGTAAAACTCAGATAACTTTAAGACTACTTAACAGATTTTCATGAAACATAGCTAAAGCTGTGTAATGGAACCTGCTTTCAATGAGCTTCTAAAATGAATAAACTTAAATTGCTATAAGAACACACACATACATGCATGCATATACGAGTACCCACTCAAACATACGTGGTTAAGTCATAATCATTATGTCTTATCTTTAGAGACTGAATTTCCACTAAAAATTCCAGTTTTTGGCAATTGGCATACTCCACATACGAGATAATGACCAAAAATATTATGTCAGTACAATTAACAAAGAAAAATATACAGTTTAAATTTATAATATTTTACCTGGATACGGATTTCGCAGAACTTATAACTGATGAAAATGACAGGGTTCCTAGAGGCTACCAACGCGGTCGTGAAGACATCTAGGGCGTAGAAGAAGGGTCCTAGATTGGGTCTTTTTGAAACATGTACCTGAAATATTGTGCTTCTACTCAGGAAACATCAATTTTTCCCAAGGAACTTACACTAAATTTGCAAACAAATTTTTTTGGATTTTTGTTTTTTGCCAATTTTGTGTAGGAAATACAATATAATCTGAAGATATGTATAGGTCGATAAAATTGTTCAGTTTATTTCAGAAGAACCCTTTGCATTTGAAATAAACATTTTTTTTAAAATTCAATAATACGTCAATAATCGGTAATTAAAAATTTGAATTTTATTTTAATTGAGTTTTTATTTTTTCTCATTATATCGTTGTTTTTTTACCAAAAGTTTGCCTAAAACAAATTGCTACCTTGCTTGCTCATTGTACCTTTTTTCCTTTTGTTACCTCATTCTTAACACATTTAGTGCGTTAGGAGATTGAAAACATCTCTTATGGAAGGGATGTTTCATTCAGTGCGGCGGGCGCCCAAAATCATGCGGTCCTGTTCAGTGTCATAACTTCTATGTTTCTTTATTTATGACAGAGTCAAATATACATACATACTTGCTTCCCATTTAAAGTGCTGCTTCGTCGACCAGTAGATAGATTATGGAAAATGTTCAAGTACGCCCTATATCAGTAAACAGTGACTTAGACTCTGATTTGAATATTCTACCGAAAAGAAAAGAAACCCTAATCCTGCAATATCAAACTTACATTAAATATTTGTTATTTAATTATTAGCGTTGAAAAAACCCAAAATAATTATAACTTTATATGGGTTTACCTTGTGTTCAGTTTACCTGCTTAAATGAAAAACACTTTCCTTAATATTACTGACTTATTTAATGTATAATAAAATATTACTTACCGATAACTATATTTTTAATATGATTCCATCACTATTCACTACAAAAATTGAACTATCCTTAGGTGTGGTGTGAGATATAATCGATACTTAATTTATTATATTATGTATTTACTCTTAAAACTTACGTTGAAACTGCGGGCGAATCTAGGTAATGATAGAGCAATTATGTATTTATCTTTAACTCACGGGAATATAAATATATTTCAATTAATGAGCAAGTTATACTAAATTTTTGGGAATGTTTTTTTAGGAGGTTGAATAGGTCTCAAACGCACTAAACTAAAGGTCGGTTACGAGATCTTACAGGTGTCAAACGCACTGACTGAAAGTTCTTTAAAAATGGCCACGCAGGGAACGTGTTAAAATGTTTACGTGTTACTGTAAGCATTCTGAATTGAATTTAGTCCTTAGTATGGTTTTCGTTAGTTCAACTTACTGATGTGGCAGGTATTTTATTTAAAGTTCACATTCACATAAATTTTATTATTTTAATTGAATTATTGATTTTTAATGTTGATTTTCTATGTGTATGCCGTTTCAGGTTAAACATAGTGATACTACACTAAAGAAAGAACTATGTAAAACTTATGTTTACAATTCAAAGTTTTAATTTGATGTAACAGCTCATGTCAAATGTTGCAGGCAGTCGGCTAACAAACCCCAGAGTTCAATGTCAAGTTCAAAAAACAACAGTGAGATGACAAAGCCAGGTTTTGGCACGCGCCTGCGCGGTACTCAACTGTGAAGGTAATGAGGTCACTATTAAAATGTTATCTTGATAATCTTGGAATCCTGTGTTTACTGTACGTACTAAGTGTATCCGCGAGTTGACAGCATCAAAAATAATAGAGTATTTGACACTATCAAAATTAAATTGAAAAATATTATTCACTAAATAGTATTTGTCCTAGAATAGCGAAAAATATTACTAGACTGATGTTTTTGTTCATTGTAAAATTTATATTCATTACAATCAGAAAATAAGATCGTCAAAGACTGTGACGTCACACGCCAGTAACACGAACAATTTCAGAACAAAATGCCGTTTTTGGGAGTTGATAAAAAGTCACTCAAATGACTAGTAGTCAAATACCTACCGTATTATGAAATATTGTTCAATAAATAGCTCTTTTTGCAGATAAAGTAAGTCACTTTCATTCTTATTAAAACATGTAAAGAAAACATTAAAAAAAATCGTAATCAGTATGCAAGCAACGACTTCATTATTCACGATTTCAATTTTTTAAATGAATTTATTTGCATTAAATATGGTACAAATGAGATGTCATGCAACAAGAACGGTAAAGTTTCACAATAGAGCTTTCGATAGAATATCTGGGAAAGTCCCAGATATAAATGATAGGTTAATTAAATATGTGAGTACTGGAACGATACAATCAAGAGAAGGTTTAATTATTTTAGTACTGATTTCATCGTACCCCGTAGAGTTCGTATTTTGTGAAGACCTCTTTCCGTACCTCATTCACTAACATAGGCGACAAATACATAGACTACATAGAGTTATGATTATTTTCATGTAATGGCTTATTACCTATCACAGTATTTTTGCTATCTCGGTAGTGGTTGATGAACAAAATAACTAATGATTAGTGCGATGCAGTACCGATAACAGATTTATATTTAAAAAAAAAATTGAATTTCATCGATACATTATACAGGATGGGCCACGAATTAGTTTACTTTTGAAAATTTTATAAAAAATTAAAGTATAGGACCTATTTTAATATTTTTTTGTTTACTGTAAAGATAGTTTACGAGAATTATTTTTAAAAAAATAATCTCATCCAAATGGCCGCCCGCCGTATCGATTTCGACATTCTTCTAAACAAACACAGAAATTTTCATAGACTTCGAAAGATTGCCGGCAAGGATTCGTTACAGGTGTGGCTAGTGGCTCCATCTTACTGCAGCTATGTGTTGTCGATTGTAGCCAGTAAATTTCTTTGGTGCCAGAAATTCCCGTAAAAGACTCAGTTCACAGTGAGAGTAGAGAAAGATAGAGTACACAGTGACCGTACGGCCGAGACAATCCTCGAAAAAATAGGGCCCGATGGTTCCTTGAGCGGAATTTACCGCCTATACCGTTAATGTAGGGGAACGAAGGGGCCTTTATGTTTAGCTTTAGGATTTTGGCTGCTCCAATATCTGCAGTTCTGTTTATTAACATGCCCTCTAACCGGTTCTACTGGCAATGAAAGGAAGGTCCCCGGAAAAGCTGATTTCTAGGAGAGGAGATATCCCGTATGGCCTCCCAGGAGTCCAGATTTAACGCCAGCAGATTTCTTCTTATAGGGATATTTGAGGAATCGTGTGTATATCCATAAACAAACGACATTGCTTCAATTAAAAGCAAACATTAGAGAATAGATGTCCGTGCAATATCACGGTCTCTTTGTCGAAGAGTCTTCGAAAATTTATGTGCTCGTTTAGAAGAATGCCTAAATGGAGACAGCGGTTATTTAGATGAAATTTATTTTTTAAAATAAATTCCAGTTTATTATCTTTTCAGTAAATAAATATTTTTCAAAATAAGTCATATAGTTTTATTTTTATAAATTACTAAAAAAATAAATTAAACCTAGGCCCATCCTGTATATCCTGTATATTATGTATATTTTGTAGGTATTAATTACAATTGTATGTTCGCTTAGTATAATTAAGAAATTCACTTAGGCTGTAGGAAGACTGTGTTCTTTCTATTAGCCATTTATACAGCTCAGTTTTATTGTCTTTTATATTTTTGGCAAATGGTTGTACGTTCTGTTACTCATGTACTAGCTGCTATTGAGATTGTGCTGTCGGGTATTACATAATTAACAACTAGTCTATTTGGGTCCCTCTTGTTTCTTAGGTTTACTTCAATGACCCTATTAAAGAGGTAACACACCCGAGACCCGAAAACGAATCTCACGATACCTTGTACTAAAAAATCAATCAAATCATTTAAACTACACAGAAGTATAGGCCCAGCTATATATTTATCTACTAGCCGAAAGACGTCCACTGCTGGACAAAGGCCTCCCCCAAGGATTTCCACACCGACTGGTCCTGAGCGGCTCGCATCCAGCGGCTTCCCGCAACCTACATGTAGGCCCAGCTAAACAGACACAATACATACCATTGTATATATTTTTTTAAATATACAAAATAACAGAAAATATTAGCATCATTCTTACTAAGTTGGGTAAGAATAACTATGCAGTTTGATGACTAATTTTACCTGAAAGACAAAATATTGTTAAGAACTTTATTGTAAGATCTTCTCGATGATTTCTGGGAACCTGGCAACATTTATCAAGTAATAATTTGTACAAGTTCCGAGTGGTAGGAACTTTGTACTAGGTAGAAAAAATATGACGATTTAAAAGTATGTACTCGCATGTACTGTATGTATGTATGTATCGCTTACCATCAGGTGATTCGTCTGCTCGTTTGCCACCAAAAAAAAGAAAAAAAAATGTTTAAAGCATCTACTTCAATAAAAAAGATTTTTGATTTTGATATAAAAATATATACAACAAAAGAAGGATAACTGGGTATTTTATCAGGAGAAACTGTTTTTTTTAAGATTCTTTAGGCACACAAGCTCTTCAAGTTTAACGACTCGCAAAGCCGTTACCAAGCTATAGTACTCTAGTACCGTACTGAATGACACAAAAATGACTGTATAACTAGTTTAGACCCTTTAGTTCGGTGAATCATTTCAATTAATAGGAAGTGATCAACATCCTTCCGACCTTGTGGCTTTTTAGCGCTCTTTAAAAGACGTAACGTTGGTTAGATCACGCCATTTAATTCTCGGTTCCGAGGCACGGCGCACGCGCGTGAGTCGCACAAGTAACAAGTGATAAAGTGAACAAGTTGGAAAGTCGCAAAATGGCTAGTGCTGGCGGTTTGAAGTGTATACTACACGTTTTGAACTCTATATTCGTGATACTCGGCTTAGCTTTAGCCGCGGCCGGACTGTGGTTCTTTGTACAAGTGTATGAGTTTACAAGTTTGAGAAATGCAAATCATTACCTACTGGACTATAATGTGTACTTTCCGCAAACTATACCCTGGATTTTCGTCTTCGTCGGCCTGTTCTGCGTTGCTGTGGGCGGACTGGGATTCTCCGCTGTGAACAAGAAAAGTAAACGTCTCATTGTAATCTACATGATATTCCAAATCGTTGTCACTGTGTTGCTGATCGCTGCCGCTGTCTTAGCTCTGGTCTTCGCCGACGCTAAAGGAACAGACGATTTCATTAAAGACACGGTGTGGGACGCTTACTTCCAAGCGAAGCAAAACAGAGCTATCGAGACCTCATTTTCGTACATTGAACGCAAACTCCACTGCTGCGGCGCTGACAGCCCAAGGGACTACAAGAACTGGAAGACGGAATTCCCTAGATCTTGCTGTGACACTTACTACCACGGATTCTACGATTCGTACACCCTCGAATGTGACTTTTCGAACAAAGCGCCCAATGAAAGATACGGCTGCTCGGCCGTAGCGACCCAATACGCACGGATTACCACCAAGGTTTTGGCTGCTGTGTCCATTTTTATTGCCTTCCTCGGTTTTATAAGCATTGGAGTAGCCGTATCATACTCAAGGGTATTGAAGAAAAAACCGAGAGTAATCCAGCATCAGCATTCGAACGAAAACGAGAGCCACAAGGTTCTACTGTAAAACGTGCAGAGACTATTAGGTATATCTAGATTTTTGTTTGTTATAATTTGTGCTTCCTTTGTGATAACGTGTGATCTGGCAAAGGATCTGTTTTGTATGTAAGTATTAAGTAAGATAAGATTACGGCTAATGGATCTAAGATTCCATGTCAATGTTTATTCCTTTGTCCATCCCCAGTGGGACCCGATTGTTCTTTCCATATATTGGCAAAGCAAGGTCGAACCCCCACGGGGCCAAGTCCAGATTGGTGGATCAATTCTATGATGAATAAATCATTTAAAATAAATAGAAAATGTTAAACATTCCATAATAAAATTGTAAAGATTGGATGAGACAACGAGGTGGTTTTGTGACCGATATAAAGTTAAATAAGAAATATAGCTAGAGCAATAATTTATTAGATTTAAGAATAATTTGAGATGTCATCTGCATTTAAATGTTCACTCTGCTGGATATTGTGAATATGTAAATTATGTAAGCTTTTTAACTTACATCGTAAAGAAAGTTTCAAAAGTCACAATCTGATAAAGGAAACACTTATTGTAGATTTAAGTTTCTCATTTCTTGTTTGTAGAAATTGACTAACTTTCTTTGCCTTAATATGACTGTTTAGTGTTGCGCAAAAGCAAGTAAACAAAGGGCCAACAGTAGCAACACACAACATTTTAAAAGCTGTTTTTACGCAGTTTCTAAAAGAAAATGTCTCTGACTTTCTAATGCAAGAACCTTTGTTATAGTTCCAAACGAGAGGATCTTTTGAAGAACTTTGCAATCTCAGAAACGACATTTTAATGACTGACTTTAAGTATGTATATTTTAGTGTTAAAGAAACTAAGTTTTTACATAGTAGATAAATCAGTTTTCTCATAAATATATCGGTATAATTTGGAAGATTGAAAAACAAATTCAACCAGTGGAATGTTATCTATATAATGTATTGTATATACTATATATAATCTCATTTAATAGTTCAAGTTATTTGTGAGCAAAATCTTCAAAAAATATATGACTTACTAAGTTTTTGTTATATTTAAGTATAAGAAATATATCAATAATGTAATAATTTATGTAATCACATAATATGAAAACCAGACTGTATAAATATTGTTAGGACGGAATTCTAATCACAAATTCATATTTCTTTTAAGCATAAAAATATCTGTTACGCAATTTTTCTTACGACAACCTATTCGAGTTATAGCTGAGAGTAAATAAGCTAGCCATGCCATAAGTATGTCATCGGCAAACCTGTTTGCAGCAAAAGCGAATGTTGAATGTTGGCTTCGTGCGCTCGCAGCGCTTGGCGGTCCGTCCGCTCAAGTCATTGAGCGCTCAGGCTTCGTACAGAACGGCTGCGCGCACGCACCTCGTCACGTCGTCACTTTGTCCGCGAGTTTATAAAACAGTTGCATCATCGCTCCACCTCTCAGTCCGTTGACAACGATCTCGGTGAACGGTCGATTGCGCGGCAAATTTGAATTTTGAATAATCATGGCCAAGGAGGATCTTTACAAAGCCGTGCTCTATATCCTGAACATTATTTACGGTGTTTTCGGTTTAGTGACCGCGGCTACCGGGATCTGGTTCTTTGTGCAAGTGACTGAGTTTGTTAGTTTGAGGAACAGCAACCATTATTTGTTGGACTACCGAGTGTACTGGCCTCAGGTTGCGCCATGGCTCTTCATACTGCTGGGTATGTTCATCTTGTTTATCGCGATGTGCGGTTGGTGTGGCACCAACAAGGAAAGCCGTGGCATCCTCGGGATTTACGGGATCTTCATGATCCTGATCATCGTCCTTCAAGTCATTGCCGCGACTCTGATCTTCGTTTTCGTTGACGGTGAATACACTGATACCTTCGTCAAGGACATCGTCTACGACGGTTACTATAATTCTCAGTCCAACCCTGACGTTTTCAAAGCCTTCGGAAGAATCGAACGCAAACTGAGATGCTGTGGTGCCAACGATGCTCGTGATTACCGAAGCTGGAGGAACGACTTGCCTCTCACCTGTTGTCTGGACAGCTACTACAGAGCAACCTGTGAGTTCACCGATAAGGAAGCGAACGAGAGATTGGGTTGTGCTAAAGTCGCGTCAGTGTACACTAAGATCATAAGCTCAGTTATCGCGGGAGTGTCTCTACTGATATCGATACTGGAAGTAGTGGGACTGATATTAGCTTGGAAGCTTTTCCATGCGTTACGCGAAGTGGAACATTATATAACGGAACGGAAGGAAGGTGAAACCGAGTGCTAGAGTAAGTTCACAATTCCCACCAACTCGAATATGAATAGAATACAACTCACAAAACAGTTTGAAACGATTTATATAAACGCCATTTACGATACGATTCGAAGTTCGATCAGAATCGAATAAGTTTTTCTGAACACATAAACAAGCCAAGAAAGTTAGCCAGCTTTCACGGGCGTTTATTGCATTTGCTTACTGGAGATAAAGTTTCCATGTTTCCTTACTCGAAGGAAAACCACGAATCTTTATTTCTGTTTTATGTGTTATAATGTAAACACGTTTACGTAGTATTGTAGTTTTGAGGAATGAAACATTCCATTGTGTGTGTGTGTGTGTTTGTGTGAATGTCTTAATTGGTGTAACTCGTTTAATTTGGTTTTACGGGCCACGCCCTAAGGTCAGCTTGCTGTTAAGCATCTACCTAAATCAGTAATTTCCTTCTTAACTCATGATTCATTACCTGACTCACAATAAGACTCAATTGCATAGGACTGAGCAGCTGACCTCGCCCCCCCACCAAGTGTCTTTGCGACACGTTTATATAAAGTAATATTAGTGATACATTGCCTTCTCGGCTCGTTCGGTAAGACAGTATTGTGTAACAGATGGAGCGATGGATGTTATGATGTGTATTTAAGGTGTATTCTCGACTGTTTCACGTAGAAGGACGCTTATGTGAAAACTGTGACCTCAATAAGGTATTCGCTCGTGGTTTTGACATCTTGTTAGAGCATTGTATCTAATGTTTATAGGTTGCTGCCGCTAACTTTAAGGCTGAGGCGGACAAACGGAATAGTTTAAATAGTTGTGTGTTCATCTCGTAATGTTTGTTTTGTTTAGTTTTTATGCAATGGTTCAGTTATAAAGTAACAATACAATTGTGCGTAAAGACCGTGACGAAAGTTCTTAGGTATATTAAAGTTGAAAATAAGATATTTTGCGCTGTTCTATCAACTTGTGGACTTTTTGATTCATTTAGCTGGTTCATATGCTTATTTTTGATATGTTTTTACTATAAACAACTTTTACTTATATTCTTACATAAGTATTGGTATATTTACTTGTATTTTTTAAACATATTTATACTGACTTAACTTTCAAACTCAAGTATTCCACTACACATCCTTATTTTCTTTTACGACACGAGTTAAATATAAAACATAACATGTACTCTTATGTATATTTTATCTACAAATCTTTAAGTCGCCAGCTTTCGCCAATGTTTGCATGCTATGTGTGACTATTGAGCCGTGGTGGGTATGTTAATTTTTTTTACGCAACCATCTTGTAGCGAGATAGGTTTTTGAGTGCCTCGAATGGCAAAATGTATTGCGCCACACACAACATTGCTTCCACTGGACCGTTGCATAATGTCACTGTGTTCTTTTTGACTTTTTGACATAGGTATACAATACAATAACATGTTTATTTTAGTGCCAACTGACAACGTAAGGTGCTCGCTTATTTTTTTGTATGTACCATTTTTTATGTTACCATATTTAGGTTGTCCGTCTATAAGTATATTGGTTAATTTTATTTTTATACATATTATAATATACACTGTAATAATGATCTGTAGCTATTTTGATGATAATAGTATTTTAAGAAATAACAATTTGTGGAACGAATTTCCGTCCTTTACAATTTTAAAGCCATATTTAATATACTGTATTATTATAGTTTAAATTAAAATTTAATTTAATTTTAATATACATAAAATAAAGAATGAGTAAAATTAAAAATGTATGAAACAGTGTGTTTTCACATGCCAAAGAGAGAGATGTAAAAATAGGTACAAAACAAAAAAAAACAAAAAATTAAAAACAATATTTTTTTGCATGCAAAAGATGTATTTTTTTATTTCTAGTAATAGGATGCGCATCATATTCATGAAATCACACCTCTATAATAAAATCAATATAAATAAATAAATCTTGTATTAGCTAATGTTTAAGTTATATTTTTTTACAAAATGCTAAATTAATATTTTTGTATAAGCTGAAACTAGTCTTAAGTCGTTTCGTTTATATTAAAAGTATGTGAAATATTTCAAATGCTGCATTTTAATGGTCTGATAACCCTATACCCCGTTATCTCTCTAAGAAAGCCTTAACTGTGTTCTTATCTCAATAATTCAAGCTTAATTTTATCATTAATCGATTTATTGTTCTCAAAATCCATTTAGCCTCGATTCACGTTAAAGATTCTTTGAAGATATCATTTTAATGGTAAAGGTGATTGACAAAACAAGTTTTTTTTTATACAGGGTGTAAATGACAGGTTTCCGAAACTTTAAGAGCTTGCTCAGTAGATGAGAGTGAACAACTTTCCACAAGATTTTTTTTCAGGAAACGAAAAAATCGGCTTCTTCATACAAAATTATAAACTTGTTTGGACAGTTTGTATGGAGAAGCCGATTTTTTTCGTTTCCTGAAAAAAATTATTGTGGAAAGTTGTTCAGTTTCGTCTACTGAGCAAGACCTTACAGTTTTCGGAAACTTGTCCCTTACACCCTGTATACCTAGATATTAATTGATATTATGATAATATCCTTAAGGTTTTTGAGGCAAACTTTAATTCTTCTTCTTCTCGATTCAATGGCAAATCAAATAAATTCCTCCCAAAATTCTGTCACGCGGATAGCGTTCTCGGTGGCCAGCATCAAGTCCTCCCGCGAACAGGCGGCAGGGCGGGGAGGACAAGATGTCAGATGGTCCATATTTTGGGGACCATACCACATATACAGCCCAAGTCAGCACTCCCTAAGAATCCCCACCCGGAACAAGTTGAATATGGTATATAAAAAGTATAAAACATTATGCACAAAACTTCCTCTATGCTTCCTAAAAAAATAACACTTACCTGTCAGATTTTTTAATCCATTTACAATTTTTATTAATAAAAACAAGCAAATTAGTTCGTTTTTAATTAGTTTTACTTAATAACAAATCAAATTTTTTGACAGCTGACAAAAAGTAAACTGAACGATGAAAATATCGGTTTGAAAAATTCCGGAACTGGCATACATAAACACTTTCCAATTACAGAATTTGCAAGTCATTAATAATACTACAAATAAACAAACGAAAAATATACCTTGTTCCCATGCCTTTTTCAAAATTTTTCAAAATTTTCAAAATTTTTGTCCCCACCGCCTCGTAGCATTTATTTTATTATTTGTTGAAGTATTATGGCTCATAAAAGTACCTACTCAAATTACCTTAACTCTTTTACAGTAATCATTTGTTGGTTGTTAACTTTCGTCTGAAAAAAAAATGAAAATATTTTTTTTATTCGAAGTCGGTAGCAGTGTATACTTTTCGAACGTCATTCTTTTCAACCGACTTCAAAAAAAGGAGGAGGTTCTCAATTCGTCAGAATCTTTTTTCTTTTTTTTTCTTTTTTTTTATGTATGTTCACCGATTACTCGAAGACGCCTGAACCGATTTCGAAAATTCTTTTTTTGTTTGAAAGGGTATACTTCACAGGTGGTCCCATATTAATTTTATCGAAATCGATTCAGCGGTTTTTGAGAAAATAAAAAAAAACATAGCAAAATTGGAGTTGCTGCGATTGAAGTCGGTTGTTTTTAACGTATTCAGCGTGGTCAATTATATCTGCCTAATACGAGGTTCCTACCGCTCGGGACTCGTATACCCACCGTTTCGGGAAGTGTTTGCGGAGTGAGAACGGCGGGCCCTAAAGAAACTCCCTCCAACACATTTTTTTTAAATATCTCTGTCTATTCCCTTTGTCCCCCACCTTTTGGCCACCACTGGTGGACAACAGGAAAAAATTTGCATTGTGGGGGACAACGCTACCAAAACTTTCCCGTTGCCCCCCACTGGTGGACATCGCAACTAATTATGTGCCACTGTCCCCCCACTTTTTAAATAAATATTATTGTTTTACTATCAGAATTATTATGTCTATTAATAAACAGAAAAAGACCTATTTTAAGTTGAATCAAAAATAATACAGTTCTTTGACATAGTATAATACAGCTGGAATAGTCGAATGTACCTTCAATTAATGTTCATTGATCCATATGGGCACTGAACCGAGTTGCTATAGTGATACTGACAGAGTGATAGACCTACTGGGTCGAAAACACAGAGTACTAGGCGGTAGTAGCAACGATTCAAGGTGACATATCATTCACTGCACTGAATGACATCTTTTTACCACTTTGTTGAAATCACAAACAGTTTTTTTATACAAAGCCGTCAGCTGATTAGTCTGTTAAGTATGGGTAGTCCAATATTTTTTCTCTAATTTCAAGCTAATTGTAGAATCGAATTTTTTTTAGGTTGATGTGAGTAGTATTGCTACAAACATCTTTTTATTAAAGCCTGTATATTATTGTAAAGACTAGACGTGTTTTCTGTCTTTTTGACCTTTAATTAAAATACTGGTTGTGTGCCTCTGACTCCGTAAAACGATAATAATATTTTGGATAAAGGTGTGTTTGTCGGTTGAGTTGAGTGATATGAATTTAGAACTCAAACAAATAGGAGCTGTTTACGTACAAACCAGGTTGTTTTCGTTCAGGCTGTTTGACAGAAAACAAAGATACTTACCTGTATTTATTTTAACGCACAAAATAGCTCAATAAAAAATAAATAAATTAATCCATGAATAACTCAAAAAATAAATATATGGGTTTGTCAGTGAGTATCAATTGTTTATTTCGCCTAGTGTAATTTTCTTCTTAAATCACACATAAATTTTTTTTTAATGTGATAACCCTATCCACCCGGCAACGAGCAGACGGATCACCTGATGGAAAGCGATTACCGCCGCCCATAGACACCCGCAACACCAGAGGAGTCACAAGCAGAGACAGTCACAAGTCACACGTTTATCCAGCTATAAACTATCTATCGCCCTACTACGAGAACTGTACTTGCTAAGCCCGGTTTATCATCATCATCATCTAACCACCAGGTGACATAATGCCAAGGGCTTAACTTCTTCATCTTACCATTTCGCACATTTAACCCTGCCAATATGTACAAGGAATAGACGGCAGTTGCCTGGTGTTGCACCTAGCAATACCATATGTTTGTTTGTGATTTATTATTGAACGAAGAAAACATATAAAAATTGTACAAAGGCGCACTAATCCCTTAGACGGAACTCTTCTATCCAACTTTTTTAAATAAGTATGATTCATCATAGTCATATTACTATTCATAGTAGTCGCCACCTATTTTGTTACATCTCGTTTTTTAATCGACTTAAAAAAAAGGAGGAGGTTCTCAATTCGTCGGAATCTTTTTTTTTAATGTATGTTCACCGATTACTCGAAGACGCCTGAACCGATTTGGAAATTCTTTTTTTTTTAAAAGGATATACTTCACAGGTGGTCTCATATAAATTTTATCGAAATCGAATCAGCGGTTTTTGAGAAAATCAACAAAAACATAGCAAAATTGGAGTTGTTGCGATTGAAGTCTGTTGTTTTTAACGTATTCAGCGTGGTCAATTATTAGTTATTACCTACTAATGACTGTAGGCATTAAAAGAAATGCATTTAGACATTAAAATTATATCAATAAGAAAAGACGACATAACATTTTAACATTTATGCCACCTTTTAGGAGACAAGCAGAAAAAGATTTTTTTCATGACGGTTGAAAACAATTCATGTTTTTTTAATTCGTAATCGTTAAGTCCTTGGCGTTGTGTTGAAGTGTTGAAAATCTGTTAAGCGAATTTCTTTGGACTCAACGTTTCTTCTCGCTTCGCAAACACTTCCTGAATCGTTGAGTGTAGAAGTTCCGCGTGGTAGGTAAAAAAAATGATTTATAAGAACGTGCAAAGCATCTATATCAATAAAAAACATTATGATTTTATATATTAGGTCGTACGTACCTTTTGTTCTACCGCTTTTTAATTATATGACAAAAATGTTACTTTACTACTTTACTACTAACAAGAGCCGTTTGGACTCTCCATACAAAAATAGTCAATCCGACTGATTGATTCGTATGGGTAAGGAGAGTCCAAAAATTGTTGACCGTTTATTTAGCGATAGGACAAAAGTGGTCGCTTAATAAAATGTCCACATCCGCTATTAAAAATCACCTTGTATATAAACAGGTAATTTTAATTTTGAATAATTGACAAATTAACTAGTTACCTACTCTGACATATTAAAGTTTCTGTTATTTGAATATGGACAAAATAATGATAATTTAATTAGAAGAAAAATAATATATTTTACATTATATAAATTCAAAACATTTTATTTAAAATAAAACGTCGAAAATACTATTACAACAATCATATAACATACCTATACAAAATATACACCACTAGCTTCCGCCCGCGACTTCGCCCGCGTGGACTTCAGAATTGTGTCCAGAAAGAAAATATTAAGCGCCATCTAGTGACGAAGTGGAAATTTTGAGTTTTTAAGCATTCCTACGGGAACCCTTACATTTTCCGGGATAAAAAGTATCCTATGTGTTAGCCGAGTGCTTTATCTATCTACCTACCAAATTTCATCCAAATCCGTTCAGTAGTTTCGGCGTGAAAGCGGAACAAACAAACTGACAAACAAACAAACAAACTGACAAACAAACAAACATCCATACTTACTTACTTTATAATATTAGTGAGATAATAGGAACATCACACAAAAGATAACCATAGAGTTCCCATAGACAACACAAAGGAGTTCCTACGCCCTTTTCACACGAGTGTATACGGTTGCGAAAGTAAAAAAAACGGGGACGTTTTCTAAATGGCGACGACATGACTCAAGCGACTACTAGACGTGGTTTCGTAACTTCCGCTCGAGTTACTTTTGGTACACGTAGATAAACATTATATACAGGGGGGTACGAAGATAATAGTAAAATAGTAAGTACTTATATGTAGCATATTCTTTAGAGAGGCTTCCTTCACGTGAATGACAAAGGTATACCTATGATAAGGGAAATATTTTTTTTGCAAAAAATAAATTTCTAATTTAGTATGATAAAGTAAGAATAATAATTATGGTGGTGCAATTATTTTCTACAGTTTTCTCGTTTGCAAAAAATATCATAAAGTTTGTATGGGACGTAAAATTTTTTTTTTAAATTATGTATGTATACATACATATTTTTAAAATATTTTGTTGACATTGGTAAACTTGTTCAATATCTTAATATAATATTTACAATATTTTTTTTTTAATACAGCCTGTATACAAGAGTACAGCAATAATGTCCAGTTTGTTTCGAAAGCGAAAAGATTTTCCCCTATTAATGTTGAATGCGTTCTTCTAACATGATTATAGTTCTAATGATGGGTCGGCCCTGATGGAGAGTTGGCGATTTGTGTGTGTCGTCAAGTGCATCAAAGGGATTGCCCTTAATGACACTTTAAATAAAGGTAGCATGTCTTAAAATAATAATAAAAAATATAAAAGTAAATACTCTTAAGTTTATTTATTACCATAAAATTAAGAAGACTTATTTTTCTCTAAATAATGAAATAAATAATTCTTATTCATTTTTTAGACTCGTTGTTTTTATTACTCCGCTAACACTTCCCGAAACGTAGAGTGTACAATTTCCGAGTCTTAGAACCTTTGTACTAGGTAAACAAAAAAGCGATTTAACAAATGTATACAAGCAGCATGTAGCATCTAGTTAAATGGATAACATTTCGATTTTTTTAAAAGAAATTCTTAATAAAAGTTAATCTTAAAAGTTACAAGATTCCTGTCACACACCGTATGCAGTCGCAGCCCTGTGACTAGGACAGACCGGACAGAGCCACTTTCCCTCGCGGAGAGTTGGACATGACGAAAAATTTTAAATTTAAGTATTTCCGGAATATATTTTAATAAAATTACATATTGATATAAATTCATAACTTAACTTATTCATAACTTACTTCACTGGAAAGAAATATCTATTATATTTAAAAGATTAATTAAATATCTGCTTAAATAGAGTATATTTATTTAGACCGGAGGAACATGAGGAACCCTGACTCATGAAGGGTGAAGAAGAAGAAGCCACCCAGCCAATATAAGAACATGTTATTAAATCAATTCATTAGGTAGTTATTTCTAATACTGATAATACTGACTGAAATGTCGCTGTCATGACATTTTACAATAAAAAACTAATTAATTAAAATAATAATTAAACTGGGTTAAGGTATTATATTATGTAAACTCCTAAAGCTATGGAAATATGTTGTGTAACGCCGCGCTTCAACAGCGGGGGTGCTAAAGCTTATTATTATCTTCAGCTAAAAGACGCCCACTGCTGGACAAATGTCTCCCCCAAGGATTTCCACACCAACTGGTCCCGCGCTACTTGCATAGTTACAAGTTACATGGTTTATTTACGTACAATTCATTAAAATTTGAAGCACTCATGTACTTCCCAATCTCGCATACAATCCGACCACACTCTCACTTTCTGCCAGACGTCAGTTAATTTAATGCAACGGACTATCTTCTATTGACTTTAACACCTTCGCTGCCCTTTTCATCTGTACTCGCTGCGTCTAGCGTTACGTAACACGTTTGGAACGTGTTTTTCTTAAAGCCTTTTGAAACCTGTCCGAGATCACGTTTCACTCTATGATTATGAACGTCTATGGTTTTGCGGTTCCGGGATTTTTATTTAATAGATTCATCAGAAATCGCCGTTTTGATAGTGGTAGGATCACGTATTTCAGAATGGGTATTGTTAAGAATGTGAAATGGTCTTTTGCATAGGTGAGGTATATACGTGCTAAATGTTTTATTCTCTCTAAGTATAGCTCTTTTAATAGGTAAAACTAGACGACCTTATATATTTTTATAATTTTTTGCCGTTATCTTTTTATCCTTACTGGTATTAAAAAATCATAAAAAAAGAAATATATCCATAACAACATTTTTCACTGGAATATTTATAAAGAAATCATTTTTTAAATTAGTTTCTAAAAGGTTGATAATTACTTTTACAGAACCTATTGGTGTATAATGGGGTGAATCCCATTTCTTGAGAAGGCTTATCTTGCTTTACTTACGGAGCCAAGTTCGGATTGAGGGTTCATTACTTTAATTTTGAGAATATCAACTTGAACTAATATACTTACTGCTTAGTTAAGCTGTAAGTCTAGAGGGACAGATAAAGTATGACAAAAATTAGGTCACAGAGGCCAACCTTTGCCAGAAGCCCTTGACATCTAAGCTGATGGCGTGTGACGATAAAGCCGACAAGACGATGGAACGAGATATCGAACGAACATTTTGGTCGTAAACATTTTTTTTTCTACGGGAACTGCTCGAAAAATCGTATTTAAAGGCGTTCTTTTTTTACCCTCAATTGGTAAGCCCTTGGCATCATCTCACATGATGGTAAGTGCTGAAGATGGAAGCGGGCTTACCAAGATTCCGCAACGCAATGAGGAATGGCTATCTTCATGCCGGAACACATCAATGCTGTTAACATTGATGTTTGGCGGTAAGACTTAGATAAGATGGTGGTAGCTAGCCAGGCGGGCTCAGAAAATGCCCTACCACCAACCAAACCGAGTCCTACAAAGTTGGACCCCGCCGGGAATCGAACCCGCAACTTCTTGATGTGAAGCGGGTGGACTAGCCACTAGACAATGGAGGCGGTTAAAATCCATTCCATTCCGGTTCCATCTCCGCCCTCAAGATCGGGAAAGCACTGATAACTCTTCTGGGTTTAAAGATACTCACAGGCGGCGGATGCTGCTTTCCATCAGATGGGCCGTCAGCTTTTGCGATCGCATACGATAAAGAAATAAAATTATACAGGGTGTAACAGAAGTGTGTGATAATACTTCAAGGTTGGCTTTTACCCATCAAACTGGACAACTTTGTTCTACAACTTTGTTGAAATCCCAAAGAAATTTTCGGACTTTTCATACAAACTTGGTTCGCCAGCTGATCGATTTGTATGAAAAGACCAAAAAAAAATTTGCGGTTTGAACAAAGTTGTAGAACAAAAGTTGTTCAGTTTGATGGGTAAAAGCCAACCTTGAAGTATTATCTCACCTTTCTGTTACACCTTGTATAGCCTATTTCCTTCTCCACGTCATAGACTACGTGTTTTTTTGTCTTTCGTCAAGATCCGTTGATGCGTTGAGGCGTCAAGAGCACAAACAAACACAGTTTTATATATCTAATGTTAGTTACAATTCAATTTGGAAATTATTCATAATTCTTGATGCCTGTAAAAAACTATGAGTTGCAATTATAATTAATCTGGCTCTGATGTACAGAAAATTCTTTATGTTCTATAATTTCCCGAAATTCATCAAACTGTTTAGGCTGCAAGTTTAATTATACAAACATACATACATTAAATTTTCCCCGAAAATCATTACGCTTTTCTCCGAGCCAATCGGGTAAAAGCAAAGTGCCATTGAGAAAACGATATCTTGCATTTAAAATAATAATAAATTCGAATAGTAATAGAGCTCGGAGAATCAATTTTCCAATGAGTAAGCGAGATACGAGATACTCCGTCACGCTCATTGAGGCGAGAAGTGGCGAATTCGACTCGACGATGTATATCGTCATCGGTTTATTGTGATAGGCATTAAACTTAATGGAACGTGTGATTAGAGGTTTTAATTAATTATAATCATGATTTCATGTGAGTCAGCTAAATTTAATATACAGGATCTTAAAAAAGGTGCGTTTAATTTTTTTTTTCTTTTATTCTTTATTTGATTCTGAGTAACCACTCAGAATCAAGGATAGAATACAGGAAAAATATTTTAAAAATCCGATCTGCAACTTTGTTTTCCGTTTCCCATAAAAAAATTTGATTCACTATTCAGATTTAATGTGGGAAAAGGAAAAAATGTAGAACGGATATTTTTAATATTTTTCCTGTAATCTATACTTGATTCTGAGTAACCCCTTAACATCTGAAACGCGATTTTTTGTGGATTTAAATCGATCGTTGAATGTTTTTGTTTAAAGAGTCCAGTTTTATCGTTTCTTTCAAAAGTGGTAAAAGAAAAGAATACATATTGACTCAAATATGACCCTGGATATGTTAATATCCGCTATTGAAAAAAAGCAGCTTGTATTATTGTAAGTTGACTCAAAACGTATATGAAGAGGCCTTATGCGGCAGTGATGAGGGATATACATAGTGTATCAATAAAAACTGGTACAAATGAGGCCTTTCACTGGTGGAACAGACAAATTATGAGATACATTTACAAAATATTATTTGGGGTAGTAAAATTTTAATTATGTTTTAATTGTTGTGTTTGTTAAAAAAATGAGTGACAAAATTTTGTTTATAAGAAAAACTATGGTTCCTTCAACCTGTTCAGTAGTTCTCGAGATATATAGGGTGACCCTAAATTAGTTCTTGATACGAAAGGCTATGCAGGTGCTCATGATAACGAACAACTTTCCCTAAAGAACCCATAGTCAAATCGCAAAAAAAATTTGGACTCTTCATACTAATTTGGCCGGTCAGTTCATAGATTTGTATGGAGACTCAAAATTTTTTTTTGCGATTTGACTATGGGTTTCTTAGGGAAAGTTGTTTGTTATCATGAGCACATTCATAGACTTTCGTATCAAGAACTAATTTAGGGTCACCCTATATAAGGTGCTACTTTATTAGTGCCCGATATTTTAGTCAGTGCTTCTACTCCTGATTCTGATCAACTTTCCCCAAGAAACCCATAGTCAAATCGAAAAAAATTTTTTAGACTCTTCATACAAATCGATCAGCCGAGCGGCCAAATTAGTATGAAGAGCCCAAAAAATTTTTTGCGATTTGACTATGGGTTTCTTGGGGAAAGTTGATCAGAATCAGGAGTAGGAGCACTGATTAAAATATCGGGCACTAATAAAGTAGCACCTTATATATTTACACGTATACTATTATATTTATTTTTTCCTTGGATATTGCACAGCAGAAAACTAAAAGCTCTCTTTTTTTTAGTCGCCTAAATACATATAGGTACTTATTTATGCTTAAAGAATAACATCTAAAACGAAATCCAATCGGAGTTCCTTTTTTACGTAACCAATATACCTACGTAAGTACCTAATTGTAATTCGATTCTTTCCTTGTGCTTCTATTATTGACACAATAACTCACAAAAAGATGTACGTTCCTATAATTATACTTTCAATCTAACATCCATTTACTCATGATCAAGCATTACTTAATTTGGTTCAATTTGCTATAAGTTTTAACAAAAGCTTATGGAATTTCACTTTCATTTGGGGCCCGCAACTTTGGACTTCGGCTTGTTTTTCACTTAAAAAGCATCTTTAAGCTGTTTTAAATAGAAATCAAAATTCTATGAGAAATATGTGCAGCTGACTTGCTTGTGAATTTGTAAGTCTGAGTATGATCAGCATATAAAAAAAATATTAATATAAATGTCAGGTACAACTGTCACTTACCTAAGGTAAATTATATTTTAAATAATTTACATAAAAAATAAACAGCTACTTTACTTTTTTTTCATACTTGCTGAATTTTTGTAAGCACAAATTGTGTTTCTTTCTATACTTATATTTAAGGTATAAAAAATAAAAAAAATTCTAATAATTTGTTGACAAAATCATCACCAACATAACATTATTCCACTGAACACTTCTCTAAATTATCGTTCTGAAAAATTAACTTGATCCCGTATAGTCATGGCTGCGCTTACATGCAGCCCTTTTCTGCCATCAGTACTACAATCAAAATATCTCAAGCTACGCTCCTGCGCAAGTAAACGCCGTGCGTTCGGTCCCAAGGCCCGCAGAACGTCTGACCTACTTTCGATACTCTGACGTAACGGAACGGAGCTACCTCTTAGCTCTTTAAGTGTGCATTGTCTCCATTCTATGGTGCCCTGGTACATAAATCCAGGTGCGTAGGCATGTATGTTATTTTATTCTATGTTGAAGGTGACAAAAGGCTTGTAAATTATACATTTATATGGTTTACGACTAGGTAAGGGTCGTCCATTAATCACGTGAGGGAGGGGGTTAAAAAAATCACGAAATATCACAAGGGGGAGGGGGGGTGTACTGGGATATTACGTGCATTTATTTTTTCGTTGGACGCGCGATTTCTAGAGTAATTTTCAAATGTCGGACTGTTGTTGTTATGTTGTTTTTAACTCTTCCCAAGGTTCGAAACAGCTTTAGGCAGTCAGAAACAACCTGCAACCTTAATGTCGGCCTGGAATTTTTTATCACGGTGCTTAATTTTCCAGAATTCAATTTAATTACATTATATCTGTATTTAAAGAAAATATTTTGTACATTATATCTGTATTTAAAGAAAATATTTTGTACCAAAAAAATACACGTGATGTTGGGTAGGGGGTGGGGGGATAGTGCAAAACCTCACCACGTATCACCAGGGGGGAGGCGGGTTTAAAAAGTTGCTAAAAATATCACGTGATTAATGGACGGCCCCTAACCTACCTGGGTACATAGTCTAGTAGATAATTAATTTAGTATTTCAGAAAAAATCTAAACAAAGTGCCTCTGCAGACTTTTACAAATTACAAATCTAGATTAAACCATTTTTTTTTATAAGAAGAAACAAAAATCTTTGCTACTGCAAAGCAAGGATATTAACAACAACTGGGCGAACGAAAGGGCGTCCCAAGACCGTTGGAGTGACGAAGACCAAAAAGACCTGATTACCCTTCAAAGAGCCGATTGGCGTGATGCGGTACAGGACAGGAAAGAGTGGCGGCATTTGGTGTCAGAGGTCACGAAGTAAGTAGTAATAAGTAAGTATATTAATGTGTTAAAAATTACCACACAGAGTATAAACAGTTTAATCACTGCCATACACTCAGGGTGTTATAAAAAAAATTACACGGTCTTCGTCATCTCAAACTCCAAATTCTATCAAGTAGTTTGAAGTACAAGCTCAGCTAAAAACATACAGTGTTGTCGATTCGGTGTTTACGATTAAACTTATCTGATCGGACTAAACTTAATTTTACCACCCTATCCTTGTCTTTTCGATACAGAGAGAAAAAGACAAAACACTTAAATTAAGTTTAGTTCTGTCAAATTTTTTTTTTTTTTTTTTTTTTTTTTATGTGATAAGGAAGGCAAACGAGCAAGTGGGTCACCAGGGTCCTGTACTATAAAGATGACAGGTGACAGGTGACAGGCGACAGGTGACAATCTACAATTTTACAATTTCCTGTTCTATAAAAATTACAGGTGACAAAATTGTCATGGTGGAAAATTTACATATTTGTCGAAATGTCATGACAATTTTACATATTTCTGTTCTATAAACATTTTCACGTGACAGGTGACAGGTGACAATTTGTCAGGAAAAACTTGTAGAATTTGCTTTATAAGACAGGAAATTGTAGTGACAAGTTTACATATTTGTAGATATGTCAGAACAATTTGACATAGGGTATAGGGCAATGTCGAGAATCGAAACACCAAACAAAACGGCGCTTTGAACGAGTTTGATTGAGTGACCGCGAATTAGAAATCAATTATGGTTCTAATATCTAGTTCAGAGAATAGCAGTGATGATGAATACGTGGAACTTAATTCACGGGAGCGTCGTCTTAGGGTGTTTCGTGAAAGAGTTCTTCTCTATAAATGTAACGGACTTCGACTTCAAGGAAAAGTTTCGCATTATAAAACGTCGTTGGAATATATTATAAATAAAATCGGTGAACATCTAGAGCCTAATACTGAAAGAAATCACCCTCTTACAGCAGTGCAACAAATTCTGTGTTATTTGCGTTGGGCAGGCTTTTATTATTTTGCTCCATCGTAGCGAAAATGTAAGACCCAACAACTTAAAAAGAACCGAGTACCTAGTTATCATGATTTTACACCTACCCGCATTAATACTCATTAAAAAAAAATACAATATTGTCAGTTACCATGACAAATTTTTCATAGTTACGGACATACTTATAACCTACAATTGTCATCGAAATCCGACAGGCGATTTTTTACAATTTGTAAAGTTTTATAAGACAGAGTTGACAGGTGACAATGCGACTGCTGTTTACCAGTCACATTTTTAGAAGTTTGTCACGTTTATAATACAGGACTTGTAGTGACAACTCGACAAATTTGTCAAAATCCGACAAATTTGTCGAATTGTAATCTTTATAGTACAGGGCCCCTGATGGTAAGTGATCACCACTGCCCATAGACACCTGCAACCCCGGAGAAGATTGAAGATTGAATAAGTTTAAATCGTGGAAATCGAATCGACAACAGTATATAACTAGAAAACATCATTCCTTCTAGAACTTTCGTATATAATTCCTTTAATAAACACGTATGCACACTTCATTTTCTTATAAGGTAAATTATAATTTGAGCACGTAGAATGAGGTGGCCGTCTTGACAGGGAAAAGAAAGGTTATGTTCAATGCATGTTGTGTATCACGACAATGGTCTAATGAATTTTAATGCTTCATTCAATAGCAGCGACGAATTTTGATGGGTATTGAAAGGTATGTAATTTGTGTTAAAAAGTGTGTCAATATGACACATTAATCATCCATACCTATTAAACATACATACAGGTCAAACTGAGAACCTCCTTTTTTGAAGTCGGTTATAAAACGGTGATGGACTGACTGAGACAAAGCACAGCCTTATTCATGCTCTACTCTTTGGCCTTATTAAAAAAATTGAAAATTATCGGGTTCATTGGTTTTTTAACCATAATTGGTAAGCCCGTGGAATTATAAAATATCACCTGGTGATAAGTGATAATGGTGCTTAAGAAGCGGGCTTATCAAGGACCAAGATTCCCCAACACAATGGAAAACTAGTAACTTATCTATATGCCGGAACACATCCGTGCTATTAACATTGACGTTTGGCGGCAAGACTTAGGTAGTGGTACCTTCCACCAATCAAACTGTTTGCAATCACGTCACTACTATAAATAACAGAGATAGTAAAACATTCAAGAAATAAAAAGCAAAATGGTATCTTCCCTAAAGCTGATTTAAAAAAAAAATATAAGTTTAATTACAAAACTGACTAACAATGGTGAATTTTTTGATTTTTGAATCAATTTTTTGATTTCTGATTTTTTGAACGTTTGATTTTTGAATTTACATTAGATTACTCAGCTACTTATAGGATTGACCTAACTGTATAAATATAATACCACTCCATGAGAGGTGAAAATTTAATTTATTAACAGCACGAAGCTTGCGAAATGTCCTTCTGTCAGCGGCCTAATTAGACATTATGGAATTAACTAATTAAATGACGTCGGGCGAAAATTGACATATTTTGGAACGATCGTTCATTAACAAAATATGAAAATAGACGTCCAACGCTTTTAGTCAGAAAATTATACTGCATAATAAGTGGTAATGATATGGTAATTATGTTTTTAGACATTTAAAAAGTGTGTGATAAGAGGCATTTTAACCGACTTCAAAAAAAGGAGGAGGTTCTCAATTCGTCGGAATCTTTTTTTTTAATGTATGTTCACCGATTACTCGAAGACGCCTGAACCGATTTGGAAAATTCTTTTTTTGTTTGAAAGGGTATACTTCACAGGTGGTCCCATATAAATTTTATCGAAATCGATTCAGCGGTTTTTGAGAAAATCAACAAAAACTTAGCAAAATTGGAGTTGTTGCGATTGAAGTCGGTTGTTTTTAACGTATTCAGCGTGGTCATTATGTCTTAGCCTACTCGATTCGGCAAGGCAATAAAACCATTCTGGGATTACAAATGTCTAAAGACAGTAAGTAAATGGGCCGTCAGCCTTTTGCCTCATTACATAAAAAGTTTACTTTGGAACCCAACTCGACAACTTCAGATTTATTTACCTTTGTTTGTCTATTTTAGATGATATTCTTACTGAATAATCTTATTTATTTATTTATTATTTAATTACTAAAGAAAATAATTGTTATAAACATATCCATGGCATGATGTACGTCATCACAACACCAATTAAGTAAAAAGAAAACACAAGTGAAAACTATATTTAGCTTTATTTATTTACTCAGCCTGCATCCACAAGGCCCCCACAGAAAACCAGCGTTGTGGCAGCACCTGTCTGTTACAACTAATGCTGAGTGGGGACCTTTTTGGTGTCACTGCGCTGCACCTACATTGGTTTATAATAGCCTAAGCACAAGTATTGTACTTTTAGGTGTTGAGTTTTTGACACTGAATAAATGTGTTTTGTTCAGTGTCAAGTTTTTTATTTTTATTAACATTTTGCTAAGTCTTTGTCAGCATCGAGCCGGTAAGTAAGTCAAGAGGGTTTATTCAACATTTGCCAGATTCTGGAAATGTCGGATTCTACAAATGACAGATCTTAGGTTTTATTAACTGAAACCGTTAAAATGTAGAGACGTGTTTTAGTAAACCGGTGATAGAGAAATGGATAAAATGTGAAAACAGAATCGAAATTTTGGAGAACAAGTCATATTTTTGTTGCATACATGCTAAGTGACATTTTGAAACCAAAGACCGACTTGAATTAAACATAAACAAATTACGTAATGCCTTGGATTGAACACAATGACATTATCCTCCTTTTTTTTCACCGTATTTGGTAAAAGTGCACCGACTTGCTGCCCTTGACATGCAGTTTTTAAAAACTTACAATTTAAAGCGCATAATTTTTATTTAATATAAAAGTACGTTTTTTTTGGGTAACTTTATCTTCGTCGAGCTTAATCTTGAATCAGAGTTCTACTTTACTGTTTATCTTAGTTTTGCGTGCAACACATTGGAACTTAAGTTTTTTTTTTACTTAAGTAGATGTAGTGGTATATTTTCCACTTCTAGGGATGTGACAACACTCCATACATACTTTGATGACATTGATGAAATTGAAACTCTGAAAGAACTCTTATTTTGACTAATAACATCAAGCTTTAATTAAGTTCTTCTTTCTCTTAATTATTTTAGGCCCCTTTATTTAACCTAAGTTTCTTATTTACAACTTACTTTACTTTTTTTCAATATGTTTGGAGAGTATAACAATTTTTGAAGTTCTTATTTACAACTCGTTCTCTTTTCTTCTCTATCGTCCCTTACTGTAATATTTTGTCATTGGCGAAATTATGGAAACCACCATTCCTTTTTTTTAAAGTGCGAAAGTTCTTATCATTGAATTCTGTTTTTGTTAAACCTCTTTGGTTTCACTAGAAACACCCTGGCCGTTTATATTGTTATATAATACTATTTTTAAATATGACTTTACTACGTCATAGTCACTTGACTAAAATAAAATATCTCCAAAGTACCTCTGCGTTTAACTCTACCTAAATAAGTGGTTATGGGCCACTAAAGCCACTAAAGCAGTGGAATGGAGAATTCTTCGATGACTACGGCGGGAAGCGGTGTCAGCATTACAAAGCTGAACGGCCGCAACTACAACACTTGGGTATTTGCCGTGGAGTGTTGGCTTACCGACCTCGACCTATGGGACGTGGTTAGGGTAGAAGTTGACCCCACAGACCCTATCGCTTTGCGAAAGGATGCAAAAGCTCGTGCAAAGATTTGTCTCGCCTGCCACGAGTCGATCTACCCCGTCATCAGGTCAGCGACTACAGCATATGAAACATTTAACTGTTTGAAGAAAGCCTACGCTGATAGCGGCCTTACGAGAATACTAGGTCTAATGAAGAAACTTCTAGAAATAACATTTTCTGGTAACATGCAAGTGTCAGTACAGCAAGAGCTACAAGGCATCGGAGCCGCGGTGGATGACGAGTTCCTGGCAATCATCATGCTTGCCGGCCTGCCAGAACGCTACCGTCCCCTCGTAATGGCCTTGGAGCACTCCCGTACCAACATAACATCGGACAATGTGATCGCAGCATTACTGAAGGAAGATGCACATGCGCCATCAACATCAAGTACTACCTCTGAACCGCTGAGTACTGCGTTACAGGTCAAAAACGAGAAGAAGAAATTGTTCTGCACGTATTGTAAGAAACCTGGTCACGTGATATCTCAATGCAGAAAAATTGTAAATAAAAACAAGGTTTCAGTTTCGGCAAAACATACAAATTATAGTTCCGAATTTACACTTTCATCTTGTTTTTCTACTACTCCTGCAGGTTCCCTAAACTGGATAATAGATTCAGGTGCAAGTTCGCATATGAGCAACAGGAGAGATTGGTTCGACACCATGTCTACCCATATCACTCCCATCAACGTTGCCAACAGTGAACAAATGCTTAGCCGAGGTAAAGGTACTGTAAATATTAATGTGTCCGATAGTGTAAATAAAATTAGCGGAGTTTTATATGTCCCTGGCCTTACCACAAACCTTTTATCTGTAAGTAAGTTAGTAGAGAAAGGTTATGTTTTATTTACATCCAAAGGCGCTACTATTATAGCAGGTGGCACTTGTCAAACGACAGGTTCTGTCATCGCTACAGGCTCAATCCATAAAGGTATGTTTGTACTAGATTTACAAAATAGTCCGGTTGTTTTGCAAACTACTACGAAAGAGCCTGCAATGCTCTGGCATAGACATCTTGGTCATCTCAATGCACAGAGTATGTATATATTAAAAAATAGATGCGTTGGTGTAAATTATAGCGGGAAACACGATAAAAAGTGTATTCCTTGCTTGCAGGGTAAATTATCTAAAAGACCTTTTAAAAGTTCTAATAGTAAATCGAGTAAAGTCCTTCAACTGATCCATTCAGATCTATGTGGACCAATGAGTACACATTCTTGGGGCAGAGCTCTTTATTTACTAACTTTTACTGACGATTTTAGTCGTAAAACATTTGGATATCTTTTAAAATCGAAATCAGAAGTATTTTCAAAGTTTGTTGAGTTTAAGTATTTAGTGGAGAACCAAACTGGCGAAAAAATAAAAGTTCTGCGTTCTGACAATGGTCGCGAATATGTCAATAGTGCTATGTCCAATTTTTTGAAGGAGAACGGGATTGTGCATCAAACCACAGTTCCGTACACTCCTCAACAGAATGGAGTTTCCGAACGCGCCAATAGAACAATTGTAGAAAAAGCTAGATCCATGTTACAGGACTCAAAGCTACCTTTAGCTTATTGGGGAGAAGCAGTCAATACGGCGATATATATTAAAAATCGAGTTCCAACGCAAAGCTTGAGAAACAAGATTCCGGAGGAACTGTGGACTGGATCTATCTCATTTGAGAGTCTTTGGCTGCCAGGCACACGTTCTAGTTCCGAAAGAAAAGCGTTTAAAACTAGATTCAAAAACTCAAACTTGCATCTTTGTTGGCTATGCAACAGAAAGCAAGGGTTATCGCCTTATAGACCCCCAAAATCCTCGGACGATTATTATCGCCAGAGATGTTGTCTTCATCGAGGACAAAGTGCTAAAAGAGTCTCATCAAGATTCCTCTTACTGTCCAAACCCAATTCCTCCTCCAATGTCTGAAGTCTTTATACCCATCGATGACGACGGAGAACCATCAAATCCTGCACCACAACTTCAACCTCAGCCAGAGATGCCATCCTCAGAACAGCTGACATCACCGGATGAACATGTAACTTCCACAGTTCCTCAAATAGTTTCAGACGTGCCTGCAGAGCCACACCCAGAGCCGGAGCCGGAAAGGAGATACCCTCTTAGAGACAGGCGTCCTTCTGATAGGTTTCAGCAGGAACTCTACATCACGTCAGACCTGGAACCAGAAACTTACCGAGAAGTTACAGAACATCCACAAAAAGAAAAATGGCTCGAAGCGATGAAAGCAGAATATAATTCTCTAATAAAACATGGGACATGGATTCTCGTCGATAGACCATCTGGTAGAAAGACCACCAAATGCAAATGGGTCTTCAAAATTAAAAAGGACACCTTTGGAAACGTTACAAAGTACAAAGTCAGACTTGTAGCCAAAGGTTTCACTCAAGTTGCAGGAGTGGACTATGGTGAAATATTCTCACCGGTTGCAAGACTGTCTTCTGTACGGCTTATGATATCGTTTGCATTTCAGCATGGTCTTCAAATTGACCACCTTGACGTGGAAATGGCATTTTTAAATGGAGATTTGGAAGAGGAAATCTTCATGGAACAACCTGAAGGCTTCTCCACTAACCCCAAAGAAAAGGTTTGCTTACTTAAAAAGGCTCTATATGGTATTAAACAAGCTCCACGCCAGTGGAACATAAAAGTAACTCAAGCCATGTCAGATTTATCTTTGACTCAGGCATCAACGGAACACTGCCTGTACTATAAAAGAAGTGGTACCGATTTTTTAGTCGTAGCTATTTTTGTCGATGACTTCTTTATACTTAGCAACAACGATCTTCTTAAATCAAAATTCAAAAAAGATTTGATGCAAAAGTTTACTGTGAAAGATCTCGGTACTTTGAAAGACTGTTTAGGTATGAGAGTCACACAAAACAAAGACTGTATAACTCTCGATCAGACCAAATACATCGAGAAACTTTTAGAAAAGTTTTGTATGCGTGATGCTATATGTGTTACCACACCTTTGGAACCTGGCCTTAAATTAACACTTCCGGATAAGGAACAAGAACAATTCGAAGCTCCTTATCAAGAGCTTATCGGTTCGTTAATGTACCTTGCAATCTGTACTCGACCTGATATTGCTCACACGGTCTCGTATCTCTCTCAGTTCAATGCACATTACGGAGGGGTACACTGGAAGGCCGCTAAGAGAGTCCTTAGGTATCTTAAAGGTACTAAGGATCTAAGGCATCAGTTTAAAGCCAGTGATCAGGCGAACCTCACAGGGTATGCAGATGCCGACTATGGCAATAATCTGATCGACCGTCGTTCCTTTACTGGCTTTGTGTTTGTGATGAGCGGAGCACCTGTATCTTGGGAAGCACGTAAACAACGTACTGTCGCGTTGTCCACTACCGAAGCCGAATACATGGCTCTAGGCGAAGCCTGCAAGGAGGCGATTTACCTAAAAACACTCGTCACAGAAGTCTTTGGTGTCACACATAACATAGTCATACATACAGACAATCAAAGTTCTATTAAACTGGCACACAATAACACGTACCACTCACGTACTAAACATATTGACATCAGACATCATTTTATACGAAACTCACTTTCACTACACAATCTACAAATTGTACACATATCCACAAATGACATGATTGCAGACATTTTCACCAAACCTTTGCCGAAACTGAAACACTACAAGTGTACAAATAATTTAGGTTTAGGTTAGGTCATGTATTCTGTATATTTTCTTTGTTCATTTTTGAAAATGAAAATGAAAATGAAAATATTTTATTCGAAGTAGGTAGCAGTGTACACTTTTCGAACGTCATTCTTTTATCTACCTAATACGAGGTTCCTACCACTCGGAACTCGTATACCCACCGTTTCGGGAAGTGTTTGCGGAGTGAGAAGAAACGGCGGGCCCTAAAGAAACTCCCTCCAACACATTTTTTTTTTTAAGTCTTATATTCTATTACATCTTAATGCTAGATCAATAAATGAATTATACAATGTCATGTCTGTAAATAAAATATACAAAAATAAGAATAAAGAAACGATTCAAAAGAGATAAAAGCAAAAATTGTTTGTAGCTAATGACTAACAAATTCCAAAAAACCAATGACAAGAGCAGGCCAGTTCACACGGACAGCACCCGATCACGAGTATAACGCGAGAGTCAGCCATCGCTCCCCTCAACCATATTTGAGGGAAGGGAACGACCCGGCTCCCGATACGCCACCATCCGCACGAACATTTAAGCGAGCATGCACCACTCCGATCAATGGACAAAGAAAAAGGAGAAGAAAATGTCTTACCGAATCCCTTCAGTTCTTTCACAATAGAGTTTGTATCTTTATTGTCTCACAATATGTCATGAAAGTGTTGCTGTGTTGGTTGGAGAAACACTTACCGTCCAAGCATTTCTATCATCTAAGTACTCACATGTCTTATAGTAAGCTTTATTACATAGTATCTTTTTTACATAACTTTTGAATTTATTCTCTGTTAGGTTTACAATATCTTCTGGTATTTTATTATACATTCGTATGCATTGTCCCACGAACGACTTACTAACCTTACTGAGCCTAGTAGATACAAGCTGAAGCTTACTGTTATTCCTGAGATTACGAGTATATCTGTCAGAATTCAGTGTAAAGTGATTTAAGTTTTTTCGCACATACATTATATTTTCATAAATATATTGACAGGGAAGCGTTAGAATATTGATTTCTTTAAATTTTTCTCTAAGTGAATCTCGAGATCGCATTCCGTAAATCGCGCGAACAGCCCTTTTTTGTAGTACAAAAATAGTATTTATATCAGCTGCATGCCCCCATAAAAGTATACCGTAAGACATAATACTGTGGAAATAGCTGAAATATACTAGTCTCGCCGTTTCTATATCTGTCAGGAGCCTAATTTTTTTAACAGCATAGGCAGCTGAACTAAGCCTGCCTGCTAAAGTTTCTATGTGAGGACCCCATTGAAGTTTTGAATCTACGGTTATACCTAAGAAAACTGTTTTTGGTACGAATTCTAAAACACTGCTAGCTAATGACACGTTTTGAGTTATATTTTTAACATTCGGTAAGGTGAAATTTATGCATTTAGTTTTTTTTGCATTAAGGTTGTTCACGGTGAACCAATTGTGTACTTTACAAAGAGTGTCGTTTACTTCGTCAATCATATCAGTTTGTCTGTCAATTTTAAAAACTAGAGATGTAGTTTAGTAGTGTTTTAGTACGGTGTGTACATATAGGGTGTGTTATATTTAATTAGTGATAAGTAGGTTTATGTAAATTGTTTTTTGTGTCAATATGATGTGTTAAGTGTACAGTTAACTTTGATATGTCTTTATACCTGTATTTTTTTTTGTATATACAGGATGTTCCTATTGCGGGGAGGTGTTAAACCTCTTTGGTTTCACTAGAAATACCCTGGCCGTTTATATTGTTATATAATAACGCTAAATCTCTCCCAGCTGGTCAGCCAGCCAACGCGTGTACCCGATGTTGACGACCACACGGCCAATTGTTTGGACCTTCTGCTGACTAATGAACCAGACCGATATAGTGTGTCAGTATCTTCTCCATTAGGTACTTCTGACCACTGTCTGGTGAAGTCTGTGCTGTCATGTTCACCTCCCGATTTAAGCCCCAAGGGCACAAGACGGGTATGGCGGTACAAGTCAGCAGACTGGGATGAGATGCGGCACTTTTTCGCGTCTTATCCTTGGCGGTAAACGTGTTTCTCTTCCAGCGACCCATCGAGCTGCGCGTCGGCAATTTCTGAGGTTATAAGTCGAGCAATGGAATACTTTATTCCATTCTCTGATATTTCTCTGGAATACAAAGCGCGCCCATGGTTTAATGCTGATTGTACAAAGGCTGAGGCCCTAAAGCATTCAGCTTACATAGCCTGGGCTAGCGCTCGAGCGCGTAAAGCTCCAGAAACCCGTTCCAGGAAGAGAGCCTTTAACAAAGCCGCCAAGTCCTACAAAAAGACGTTGCACAGAGCCCGCTTTAACCACATAAGCCATATTGGATCAAAACTTGCCTCCTACCCATCTGGGAGTAAGGCGTTTTGGTCCTTGGCTAAGTCGGTTGAGGCAAATTTCTGTCGCTCATCTTTGCCTCCACTTTTGAAACCTGATGGATCACTAGCCCACTCTGCAGCTGACAAGGCAAATTTATTTACAAACAAATTTGCCTCCATGTTTGCAGAAAATTCGCGTCTGGACACTGTAAATCATACGCCACCTCAGACACCTCCATGCGATACCGTGATGCCGCCCTTCCGTATTCGCCAAAAGGAGGTACTCAAAACTCTGTGCAGTCTTGATGTGAATAAGGCTAGTGGTCCTGACGGTATCCCAGCTATAGTTCTGAAGAACTGCGCGCCTGAGTTGTCTCCTGTGCTGACACGCCTGTATCGCCTCTCTCTCAAAACTAGTATAGTCCCTAAATCCTGGAAGGTTGCCAATGTGCAACCCGTGCCTAAAAAAGGAAGTCGTGCCGATCCATCCAACTATCGACCGATTGCAATCACCTCCATACTCTGTAAGATTATGGAGCGTGTATTGAACATCCGCCTCTTAACATACCTAGAAGACAATGACCTCCTGAGTGATCGTCAATATGGCTTTCGCCGGGGTCGGTCGACTGGAGACCTTCTAGTGTATGCAACGCATATATGGGGTGAAGCCATTGAGAACCACGGCGAGGCTCTCGCCGTGTCTCTAGACATTTCAAAGGCATTTGATAGGGTCTGGCATACTAGCCTTGTTGGTAAGCTTCCTTCCTACGGGATACCTACTGGCTTGTGCAACTGGATATCTGACTTCCTGAGGGAACGGTTCATTCGAGTAGTCGTTGACGGCTACTCGTCTAACTTATCGGCAATAGACGCTGGAGTACCTCAGGAGTCAGTTCTCTCCGCTACTCTGTTTCTGCTGCATATCAACGATCTGCTGAAACCCGGTATATTTGGGTATGCAGATGACAGCACAGTCACGGAGAGATACCTGTCTAGTGCTCGAGCCAGTAAAACAGATATACTTTCCCAGAGAGAGGCCATGATTGAGCGCACGAACTTAACACTCAAGGCAGTCTCCGACTGGGGCGATGCCAATCTTGTTAGGTTCAATGCCTCTAAAACGCAGGCGTGTCTGTTTACTGCAAAAAGGAGTAGTTTCAACCTTACTCCTACTTTCCGAAATGAATCCATCCAGATCTCTGACCACCTTGAGCTCCTAGGCGTGGATTTAACATCTAACCTCAATTTCGGGAGATATATCGAGTCCAAGGCAAAAACTGCAGCCAAAAAGCTCGGAATCCTGTCGAAAGTGAGACTATACTTCACACCGGGACAGCTTCTGTCTTTATACCAAGCTCAAGTCCGATCAAGTGTGGAGTACTGTTCTCATTTATGGGACGGATCGGCTCGTTACCAGCTTGATGCCTTGGATTCTATTGACCGACGCGCCAGGAGACTCATTGGCGATGAGGAACTTGTTTCTAACAAGCTCCAAAGCCTCGAGCATCGCCGAAAAGTCGCCTGTTTATCGGTGTTCTATAGGATTCATTTCGGAGAGTGTGCTCAGGAACTTCACAATCTCATACCCCCTTCTCCATTCCATCATCGGACGACCAGGCGTAGGGGGAGGTTTCACCCTTATGTTGTAGATATTCCACCTATACGCACTAAACGATTTGAGTCATCGTTTATTATGCGGACGGCTAAGGAATGGAATTCTCTACCTGCTTCTGTGTTCCCCGATTCGTACGATTTAGGAATCTTCAAGGTGCGAGTGAACAGGCACTATTTGAGCTTGCGTGCTACATCTTCGGCAGCATCGTCACTTAACATCAGGTGAGGTGTTGCCAAACGCACTCAAATCTATGATAAAAAAAAAAAAAAAAAAAAAAAACTATTTTTAAATATGACTTTACTACGTCATAGTCACTTGACTAAAATAAAATATCTCCAAAGTACCTCTGCGTTTAACTCTACCTAAATAAGTGTTTTTGACTCACGCAATCTGGTAATAATAGCATGGCTACCGAACCTATTTTTAACAGACTTCAAAAAAGGAGGAGGTTCTCAATTCGTCGGAACCTTTTTTTTATTTATTTTTTATGTATGTTTACCTATTATTTGAAGACGCCTAAACCGATTTGGAAAATTCTTTTTTGTTTAAAAGGGTGTACTTCACAGGTGGTCCCATATAAATTTTATCGAAATCGATTCAGCGGTTTTTGAGAAAATCAACAAAAACGTAGCAAAATTGGAGTTGTTGCAATTGAAGTCGGTTGTTTTTAACGTATTCAGCGTGGTCAATTATTCGTACTAAGTTCTTGTCGAATTAACGTCTTATCGACATGAGTATGTCTGGCGAAGTAATGATTTATCGCAGTAAGTGCTGTCGAACTAAAATTTTGTCGCATTAAAGTCTTTCGAAGTAGTTGTTGTCGAAGTTCAGTCCGCCACTCTAGATTAGATTATAATTTAAAAAACTACGTTAATTCGGCTTCACGAGCAAATGTATTAAATAAACAGTCAAAGGCTGAAGTTAACCGATTTACCGCTATTTCACGGGTACACTCGGCCAACCACTCGCCTGTGACGAACTAACAAAGAGTGTGACAGCTGACCGGTTATTGATAATCGACGTGTGCGCAGCGCTGATGCTGAATGTCGAAGTCAATGGGATAGAAAAGTAGGAGAATTGGCACTGGGAGGAGCACCCTTTTTTATCTAGCTACGCAGGTAATCTGAAAATGTATTTAAAAAATACTCATGTAATTTAATTTATTCAGGAAAAGAAATCAAATTTACAATGTTTTTTTTCATTTTACCCTCAATTGGTGAGCCCTTGGCATCATCTATCTCCGTTTCAGATAGCAATAGACATAAGAAGGACGAAGAAGCAGAGGTAGTAAACATTCGGCCACAGATTTCAAATGTCGCTATACTGATGAAAATGTATTTCTTTGTGCCACACATATTCTACAAGTAATGGTAGTACAGAGAGGAACATTGTATGCGAGTTCTGCAGAGCAACAATCTTCGTGCGGAGGTGGCGACGGCATGGGCCATATTAAAAATCGGTCGCAGCCGCAGTTCTGTATGACGTGCTTATTTGTTTATTCACATCGATGACGTAGGTTAACTGAATAAAAGTTCGATAATTACCTGGATGGGTTTTTCTGTTAGTGACATTTAACTCTATGGTTTCCGTGTTCTGCAAGACACCTGAGACATACGTGCAAATTGATATATTTATAGGTTGGTTGCCGGGACTTGTACCGAGTACACGTACCGTTGTTTTGGATCCTCTCTTTCACACTTAAGCGATTTATATTATGCTATCCTGTTGTTAGAGTGAATGGTTGCTGTCAGAGTGCAGATTCTGAACGCGGCCTTGTATGTAAGCTTTTTACTGTAGGAATAGCGGTTTCTATGATTTCGCCAATGACAATACCTGTAGATATGAAGGATTGAGAAAATTGATTGGGTGGGATAATAAAAGAGTTAGAAATTAAAGACTTAGATAAATAAAGGAAAATATTCCAAGAAAAAATTAAAAACTGAATTAATACCTTTATTTGGATATATTATTCAAATTACGTGCCGTGTTACGCATACCTCTGCTTCTTTAGGTATTTTATAGGTGATACTTTTTTGACATCGAATTAAATTACACTTTTATAATTGTTTTATTTATGTCTTACTGTAATGTAAGATGTCTTGCGTAATAAATAGTTGTTTTTGAATTGCTTTAATATTTTTCAATATGATTTTGTTTAGGTAACATAATTAACTCAGTGACATGTCCACAAACGTAAATTATTTGTAAAAGTGAGCACCTTAAAAACCTTTTTTTCGTTCTGTCTATTCCTATTTGAAATGGAGTTATATCTATCTATCAGCCGAAAGACGTCCACTGCTGGACAAAGGCCTCCCCCAAGGATTTCCACACCGACCGGTCCTGTGCGGCTCGCATCATCTAATAGGATCTAATAGGCTAATAACTGTTACATAGACATTGAAACTTTGGTCGCAGACGAGGCCCCTGCTAAGAACTGAACAACTTTAAAAAAAAATCGAGAATATTGGACTCTACCTAATATAAAGCTAGCCAAACAAATGACCAATTTGTATGAAGAAAAGGAAAAATCTCCACAATTTAATTACTTTATGGTGCAATAGTCAATAAACTATCGCAAAACGGTTTTATTGCTTTAAGTTATATAGGCTAAATTTACTAGCGACACTGAAACTGCAAACGATTCAGGTTGAAACTAAATCGATGCAGTTTTCCATTAACTTGTTGCTTTGTTTTTTTTTTTTTTTTTTTTTTTATGGCAGAGGTGGCAAACGAGCAGACAGATCACCTGATGGTAAGCGATTACCGCCGCCCATAGACACCCGCAACACCAGAGGAGTCACAAGTGCGTTGCCGGTCTTTGATTTGGGAGTACGCTCTTTTCTTGAAGGTTTGAATGTCGTATCGGTCCGGAAATACCGCAGGCGACAATTCATTCCACAGTTTGGTTGTGCGAGGCAGAAAGTTTCTAGTGAAACGCACAGTTGTGGACTGCCAACCATCTATGTGATGGGGATGAATATGTTGTCGCGTAGAACGATGGCGGAAAGAGGCGGCAGGGATCAATCCGAACAATTCCTCGGAGCACTCCCCATTGTACATGCGATAGAGAATGCAGAGCGAGGCTACATCTCTACGCAGCGCCAGGGAGTCAAGCCGATCTGAAATATCCTGGCAGTCGACGATTCGAGTTGCCCTTCGTTGAATGCGGTCCAGAAGGAGAAGCTGGTACTGGGGTGTCCCTGCCCAGAGATGAGAACAGTATTCCATATGAGGCCGAACCTGCGCCTTATAAAGTTGCAGGCGATGCGCTGCAGTGAAATACCGTCTGTTTGTTAACCGTCTGTTTGTTTACCGTTTGTTAATGATCCATTTCAACAAATCAATCAAAAATTTGCTCATAGACAGTTCATCCTAAATTTTTGGTTAGGCTGAATATCTTGTATGCTGGTATTATGCGCGTAATCACAATTGCTATTTTTCTAAATAATAAACACTGGTTTTTACTGTCTCTGTGGCGCAGTAACTATATTCATTTCACTTCAGGAGGTCCCGGATTTGATTCAGAGCGGGGTCTTACTTTATAGGACTCTGGTCGGAGCGGGGCATTTTCTGAGCACGTCTGGTTAGCTATCAAAATCGTGTTTATCTAAATTATTTCGCTAAATATCTATCACTGTTCGCAGCATTTGTAATTAGCGTGGAGTAATGATATCCCGTTGCGTTATTTTTTTTATTTTTTTTTTATGTGATAGGTGGCAAACGAGCAGACGGATCACCTGATGGTAAGCGATTACCGCCGCCCATGGACACCCGCAACACCGGAGGAGTCACAAGTGCGTTGCCGACCTTTGAAATGGGATGGGGGATGGGGGGATGGGGGAATGGGGAGGGGGAGGGGGGGTTGGGCCTCCGGTACCCTCACTCACTCGGCGAAACACAACAAACGTTGCTTCACGCCGGTTTTCTGTGAGGCCGTGGTATCACTCCGGTCGAGCCGGCCCATTCGTGCCGAAGCATGGCTCTCCCACGTCTAAATGGAATCTTGGTAAGCCCGCTTCTGTCTACGGCATCATTATCCATCACTTAACATCATATCAGATGATGCTAAGGGCTTATCAAGGTTCCATCATCAGCCGCCACCATGATATGTATAAGCAAATCAAATCTAAAACTAAGCAAAACTGTTACACTAAAATCCTCTGCGAATATTCACCTTTTGTGTGATACACACTAAAAGAGCTGTAAAATATACAGCAATAAAATAAACCGTAACGTATTCTATTTGGAAACCGACTGAATATTATACAGAGTAAAATCCTTTGTTCCTTACAAGCAAACCTCTAAAATGCCGCCGCCGCAATCAGTTAGGGCTGAACTAAGCACTTAAGCAGTTCACAGACCATGTACTTACCTACCTAGATGTAAATTATAATTATAATAATAATATCTGGGACAAATCACACACGGTCATCTGGCCCCAAACTAGGATTCCCTGTATCTTGGGAACCAGAGACTGATATACATACACATATACTTTTAAATACATACATATATAGATATAATACACCCAGACTCAGAGCAAACAATTCTGCTCATCACAGAAAAGTTTGCCCTGTGTGGAGATCGAACCCACGACTCTCGGATCAGAGGTCAGGATCGCTAATCACTTAGCCACCGTGTGAGTCTGAAATAACTGAAGCTTAATTTTGAGTCCCGTACAGGTTTTCGAAAACCATATGACTGCACAACTTTTCCCTTGAAAACACAGTAGTTGTGCTGTGGGTCCGGGTTGAGTCGTTGGCAACTCAGTTGTACTGAAGGGAATTAAAAGTGTTCACGGCACAACCAGTTGAGCATAGTAGTTGTGCCTAGGGGCCGAAACGATATTTTTTTATCAGTTCAGTTATAATTTTGGCACGGACAGTGCCTTTGAAAATGAAAATATTTTATTCGAAGTAGGTAGCAGCGTACACTTTTCGAACGTTATTCTTTTATCTACCTAATACGAGGTTCCTACCACTCGGACTCGGAACTCGGACACGTGCCTTATTTCCAACCATCGCTGAAAGTGAAGCCTGTTCATTATATGCATTTAAAATATTTCTGTTTGTCTGGTATGCAATAGAGAATATTTACTTCCTTAATTTTGGCTGTATAAAGTTACAAGCTTTACCATCGCATGTTTCAGCTGTACAGGTAACTGATTTGTTTTATGAGTTTGCTGAAATAGCAGAAGTTTTCGTTTTCGTGAAGAAATAGAGCAAAAGGTTTCAGTTAATCTTAATCTTGGTAGTTTAATGCGGGAGTAGAAATTATAAAATTATTTTCAACCGACTTTAAAAAAAGGAGGAGGTTCTCAATTCGTCGGAATCTTTTTTTTATTTTTTTTTATGTATGTTCACCGATTACTCGAAGACGCCTGAACCGATTTCAAAATTTTTTTTTTGTTTGAAAGAGTATACTTCACAGATGGTCCCATATAAATTTTATCGAAATCGATTTAGCGGTTTTTGAGAAAATCAACAAAAACATAGTAAAATTGGAGTTGTTGCGATTGAAGTCGGTTGTTTTTAACGTATTCAGCGTGGTCAATTATAATAAAGCCAAAGTAAAAATGTTTTTATTTATTATATATATATATATATATATATATATATATATATATAGATATTGTACACATACCTTTAAATAGTCTTTTTTTCTACCTAATAATAAAAGTAGTAGTAATAAATTTCTTTAGCTTAACTCGACTACAGCAAAGTGAAAAGTAGGTTTATGATTTTAGGAGGCTAACTAGGATACAGAATAAGTTATGTAACCGGCTTAGCGCGCCGGTACATTTATCTGTAAGCATTCTACGAGTAGGTGAAGGAGAACCGGCCAGGCTATAGCTCTGAGCTGGCTTAGGTACAAAGGCACAAGACCTAGGAAATAACTCTTGATATGGTAACTACATAATGTATTTTGTATAGAACTGTGACTTGACTAAATAGAATTAGTATTATATTCGGTGTGATTGGTAAGAAGACGAATGCATTTAAAAAGAAATTTCTTGAAGGTCTCAATAACCTTTGGTCAATAAGCCAAAAATAAAATGAAAACCGGGCAAGTGCGAGGCTGACTCGCGCATCGAGGGTTCCGTACAAACAAACAATATGGAGAGTTTAGAGGTTTCGAAACACTAAAAGTTAAGTTTTCTGATTCTCTTCCATAAATGCGTCTGTTATCTTACTTTACCTTGTATATTTAAACAAATACTTATACATATGACTCTCTTCTGGAACAATCAGTAATTCCGTTCCGAAAAGTATATTTTACCACGGAACTTACTTGTCAGGAAAATAGGATATTATGAATGCATCGAATCTCACACGGTCACCTGGTTAGGTACACTGTACGCTGAGTCATCCCTCTGCCTACAATGAGACATGTCTCTCTGAGTGATGTGTATACCTATAAGTTCCATCAAAATACCACTTGAAAGACGTGCATAATAATGTTTAAATCCATAATAAAAAAAACACCTGCTGATACAAAAAACAGAGCAAATAAACCTATTAAAAATGTTTGTCCTGGATGGGAGTTCCATCTACGAACCTCGGCATTTGAATGAATGAATGAACCATAAGATCAATTTCGGTCATGTGTCACTCGCAAAAAATTAATCAAAATTACTATACGCAGTTTGCTTCAAGGAAATATTTTCATAATTACACGGAGTTTAATAGACAAATACCTTTGTTTGGATACAGACTTACCCATCTGGTCGTGATCAGCTGTCCAAACAAATAATAATAATTATTTATGTATATGTATACCTAAGTACTACCTTAGGTGTGCTAGTATTTATCCACCTAAACCTAAACACAGGCAATATTTACTACATATATGTATAGGTATGCATGTTTATGCACGCGTGATTAATGCAGTTCTGGCCTTATAAAGCCATAGTTATGCTATAACGATCCAACTGACTTTAAGGTAGGTAAGGGATAATGAACTTTATTTCAGTGACATAAAGTACATTATCCCTTACTTACTTTAAAGTCAGTTGGATCGTTATGGTATTACTACGGCCATAAGGAAGAAGGCCGCAAAGTATACGGAATCTCCATATAATACGCAGCCTTCTTATGAGAGCAAAGTGTATAATGCTTGAATATACTATTGAAGGTTTTAAACCTAGTTTTCACACACCTCGGTACAATAGCGCTATAGGATTTGAATGAAACATGAATTATATTAGCAGTTATAGACTTTTCGATTTTAGACTGCCTGTCCCTTTAGAGCAAGCATTGCAGAAACATTCTGCGTTCATGTGCCTTGTTCCTCAAAGAAGAGTAGTGTGACCTTGTTATCATCATCAGCCGAAAGACATCCACTGCTGGACAAAGGCCTTCCCAAGGATTTCCACATCGACCGGTCCTGCGCTGCCCGCATCCAGCAGCTTCCCGCAACCTTCACCAGGTAATAATAATAAATAATATCCGGGACAAATCACACACGGTCATCTGGCCCCAAACTAGGATTCCCTTTATCTTGGGAACCAGAGACTGATATACATACACATATACTTTTAAATACATACATATATAGATATAATACACCCAGACTCATAGCAAACAATTCTGCTCATCACAGAAGTTTGCCCTGTGTGGGGATCGAACCCACGACTCTCGGATCAGAGGTCAGGATCGCGAACCACTTAGCCACCGAGTCAGTCAGGTCTTCACCATGGTAGCCAGGTAAGAATCTTCACTTAGTGCAATGCGAGCGAGCCCGAATAATCTACATTATCGATTTTTGGGGAAGGTGAGTGAAGTGAGTCCGATTATTTACCCGATTACTCAAGGCAATGTGTTTTGGGTGCAATGTTTACCGCCTGCAAAGAGGCTCCATGGATTTTGAAGGTCAAGCAAGGCGTCCTTTATTCGATACCCACACTGACAAATGATACATATTCGTATGATACAGTCGGATATCAGATTTTTTGTTGTATTGGTTAGCATTAGGTTATGAGTTTCGGCCTTGGTAGGGTGTTGATGGAGGAGGCCTGATGATGATGATGATGATGAGAAAAGGGTCTCCAAGTTCAACAGTTTCTACTGAAATAGGTATTTCATTACAATTAAACTCTGGACAAATGTGATTAATTGATTGAGCAGTTCTACACAAAAATAAAACACCCAGCAAGGCCGTTTCACTAAAATCACGAACAACCATGTTATTCAGTAATCAAATGCGAATAATTCCCACATTTGTATTCTATATTTGCAATTATGTAGTATACATCTTATGAAACTAAAGAAGAAAAGACGAAGCCTTTTTTTTTTGAGGATTCAGCAGAACGCCCCTGGAGAGGTCTTTTCAAAATCTGTAAATACATAATTAGTTCACATTTAGTTCCGGGAAACGAGCCTCTTGTTTACAGCAACGATGACCGAGTGTCCAGTAATAGGCAGGGGCGCCAACATATACATGTGAATTGGTAGTAATTTGACAGAATAGAGGTAAAGGGCAAGGTACAGGAATCTGGAATGCGGAATAACCAATTAACACAGACTCATAAACAATGTTTACTAGTTACAACTAGTGTAGTACCTAAGACCACACATGTAGGTCATGACCAATTATTTTTTGTGAATTAACTAGTATGTTCCTTGGGTTAAGTTGTGTAAAATATGTTGAAGACCCAGTTTAAGACCGGGAAGATATTTGAAGAGTACCCTAGTTATTTCTGTATGTATTTAAACTTATAATATGTATAAGATACCTAGTTTGGGGCTGGGTAATTGTGCGTGTGTAATTTTTCCCAAGATAATCAAACTCGCTGAAGATTCAAATTTTCGTAAAAAGTTAAAATCCTATTTTATTCACTTTCAGGATCGATTTGTTTGGAGTACTCGGTTTGGTTGGTGGTAGAACATTTTCGGAGCCTGCCTGGCGACTTACTAAACGTGGATAAAAAAAAGATGTTACTACTGTAGTTGTTGACAAACATTGTTAAGATGTGATAATCTACAAATATCTTGATACTAGATTCTAGTATCAAGATATTTGAATTTTCCTTTAAGTACGTAATTAAATTAAAAGCATAGTTGCATTTTAAGAAAATAAGTGTCAACACTTTAATGTCTAAGTAGCCATTTCACACCACATAATCACCGCCTCCTTAAACGAAAGTTTTGTTACGAAAATGGCCTTCTCTGCCTTTCTCATGTTTGTCAAATTGCGGAACATATTGCTAATCATCGTGTGAATGTGTCATTCAAATCTTCAGTTTCTTTTGAGGACTTTGTTGATGTACTGTGCAATCTGAAACAAAAAAGATTAGTTTTCGTTAGCAATAGGTGAGTTAAAGACTTTTGTAGTGTGAGTTTCTTTCTTGTATAAAGATTTTATACTTATCTCATCTTCTTTGCCCGATCGCTTGCAATCTCCTTACTGGGCAGTCCACCTCACTTCATTCAGCCAACGCTCCTTATGCCTATTTAGGGTCTTCAAAGAGTCTGGAAGTAAATACTACGAAGTAAAAAGTTATTTCCAGCCGCTCCTACAGCGATAAGTGAAAGCAACGAGGTCACGCAATCCTGCGCATAGTCTGACACGTTAGAAAGTATGAAACGATAGCAGAAACGTGCGTGATAAGGAGCTCGCTATAGCTCAGCGTTGCTAATGCGCTTATTGGGAACAAATTATTTATAGGTGAATATAGGTCACTTTGGCCACGTCTGTACGTACTTGTAACTCTGCAATGGTCTTAACTTTATTTTTACCCACAATTAGTAAGTACTTGGCATCAACTCTCCCGATGGTAACTGACGGTGATGCAGAAGATGGAAGCGGGTTTACCAAGATTTCCCAACGCAATGGGGAACTGGCTCTTTTATCTACATGCTGGAACACATAAATTATTAACATTGATGTTTTACGGCAAGACTTTTAGATAAGATGGTGGTGTATAGTTAGGCGGGCTAAAAAAATGCCTTACCAACAACCAGAACAACCAGGCAGAGTCCTACTAACTTGGACCCCACAGGGAATCGAACCCGCGACCTCTCAATGTTAATCGAGTGGACTAGTCACTAGGGCACGAAGGAGGTTAAAACATGACTGGGGGAGTTTGTCTACTATTGGATACCATTACACCCTAGATGCTATTTTAATATCTATGTCATGCTGTTCTGATCTATTTGATACGGTTTTAAAATCTATATTAATATGGTTTAAGAACTGGGTTTACGGGTTTATTTATTCTTACGTAAGTAATTCTACACTGGTCTAGTCTAGAATTACTACCTGTAGCTCAAAGTTTATTTACTTTCGCCTATAAATTTTAGTACAAACTAGTGGGGCGCCTACTTTTAAGATATATTTACATGAAATACCTATCTTTCTCTCTCAACAGTTTTGACAAACACATAAACATTTTTGGACCACCCAAAAGTTATGTTCAAAGTCAAACAGAACAAAAGAAAAGCTAAAAAGTACTCTTTGGTTATGACAAGAACACAGATCAAAAAAAATTTTTTAACTATATTTTCATAAACATTTTTAAAGACGATAATTTCCAGGTTTTCCCACCATCATCTAAATGAATGAACTTTCTCTATTGATTTTCCATTGGCAATATTACTTACCGCCTATAAAACATGGCGAACGTACAGGAAGGTACAGGGAAATCTTGAGGAAAACAGCGATCTTGCAGCACAATGGCGGCCTGTTGTGACGGCGGCGAGACGTGAGAACGGGAAATAAGGTATTTTGTGGGTGTAGGTGTGAACAGTGTGGCCGGCCTGTGTTGGCGGGCTGGTAAACCGTGTGGTTTGTAGTTTGATTAGTACGTAACAAGCAACGCGTAGCAATGCATGCTACGCAAGGGAGAGCTGTGAAATCTATACATCATTATAGAAGAAGGAATAAGACGTCGTATAGAGAAGACAACGAAAGCGTAAGTGAGAAAGTGTAAGTAAACGTGAGTGGGTTGCCTAATGGTACAATTTTATAGTGTCAAAAGTTAAATCTAATACCTTCTAGGAAGCAGTCAATAAATAAGGGACCTGAGTTATAGGATAAGCTACGTATACCTTGAAAATTTCGTGCCCAGATTGAGGTAAATATTTATAACCGTAATTTTACGAAAAACTTTCAGGAAGTATTGTTCACTTTCGTATATAGATAAAAACACTAGTTTCATGCGATATACGCAAATTTACGGATTGAAACCCTTTTTTGGTGAGATTACCCTTTGCGTTTCATGAGAATGCTTATGCATTCTCATGGAACGCAGAGGGTAATCATGCAAAGGGCATCAACTAGGTATGCAGACTTCCAAAATTTCGGGTATCAGACAACTACAAAGGAACGTCACTGCCAACCGCACCTGGCCCTACTATATCAGCACAATCTGTAGACAGACAGTACACCAGCACCTCGCCATGACATCAGCACTCCGCGGGCTCGGTAGGACGCGAAGGTCGCCCGTTCTCGGTCGCAGGCGCAGGTCGCAACAACAACAAAAACTTGCCCGTTTGACGTCACTTGTGCGATGCGCCTCATTGGCGATTTGCTTACGGTGATTTGGGTATTTATAATAAGGAGATGATATAGGTTATTTTTATTTTGGTTGGTTGGTTGGAGGGCTATTTCAATGCACACTTTCTTTTTAGTACCTAACTTCAATCATCATTGCTCACCATCAGTTAAGATGGTGTCAACGATTTACTCGTTATCCATCTTTGGAAGTAGAGTGAGGATTGTATTACTCCTCCTTCTATGTTGAGTATCTAGTCGTATTTGAAGGAGCCTGTTAAATGTATGTTGCTCAGAATCGTGCTAAGTGAATCTGTGGAAGAGGCTTATGTCACTACGTCTTTCGACTGATATGAGGAATGAAATTTCAGTTTGTTAGAGGATATTCTGGGCATATTGGTGTTTTAATAACAACAACTTTGTTGCTAAGATAGCGTTTAAGATGGATTAAAGAGTCCCGTACAGTCATTACTGTGTTGTAGTGTCTACTTATGAATAAAGAAGATAAGATAGCGAACTAGTGTTAACAACCCATATCGTCTCCAGTGCAGGGTCTCACATGGATGGGTGTCTTCACATACATCGGGAAGGTTAAGCCATACTCCACGGGGGTAAAGTCCGGATTGGTGGTGATTTTTTATTTAAGGCTAGTGGCGATCCAGTAACTCAGTGTATTATAAGGATTTATAAGATCTTTTTCAAGCGAAATAGAGGATTAGTCTCTCCTCATTGTTTTAAGTATAATCAAATTAGACATATCGACAAACATCTGTCGTTTTGTCGATTGATGTAAGACGCTATTGATAAACGTAATCTCTTAACGAAAGTCATTGAACCTGGAAGTACAGTTAATGTGCCTCACAGTAAGAGAGGAATGGAATAAATCTCATCTCATCTCACTAATATTATAAATGCGACGGAATGGATGTTTGCTTGTTTGTTTTTTTGTTCTGCTTTCACGCTGAAATTACTGAATGAATTTGGGAAGAAATTTGGTAAGTATATAGATAAAGTACTCGGCTAACACATAGGATACTTTCCGGAAAACTTAAGGTTCCCGGAAGAATGCTTAAAAACTCAAATGTCCACTTCGTCACCTTAACATTTTCTTTCTCTTTGGATCCAATTCTGAAGTCCACGCAGAAAGTCGCAGGCGAAAGCTAGTTATCAATAAAATTACAAAGGATCAAGTTGAGTTGAAAGTATAAGCAGGGCTTAGAAAGTTCACAGATATGCAAATTTCGCCGAAAAAATGTCCACTCTGCAAAGTCTAAGGTGTCGTTTTTAGTCGATGAAGTTTACCAGAAGAATCGCTTAACTGAACTCTCAAAAGGATAAATTAATGTGCCTATACAGAGTTACGCTATTAAGTGACCGATCGTTTTAAACGCAAGGATATTACTAAAATCTGCAAAGCAAGCACACAAAAAAAAACCGACTTCAATTGCGTAACATACGGGTCAAACTGAGAACCTCCTTTTTTTGAAGTCGGTTAAAATACTAAAATCTTCTCCTAAATGTAACAAATACTTTTCTGAAAACCGCATTAAAATCGGTTCAGCCAAACGCGAGATAATCGCGGACAAACATACATACAGGTCAAACTGAGAACGTCCTTTTTTTTGAAGTCATTTAATAAATGTAATCAGATCGCTGAACTTGGAAAGTCAATATTCCATACAACTTTAATACCACATAGGTACAGATTTTACTCATTTTGAATGAATAAAAGAAATCATTTTATACTCATTCTATACACTTTCTACTTATACCTACTACTTTAAAAAAACATAGATAGGTAATTAGTTTATTGTTTGTTGTTTATTGCTTAAAAGATGGCAGTTTCTACTACACGTACAGGGATGTCAGTTATTTGTCACTCAATTAGATAGTTACGGTATTCTTTATACGTATAAATAAATATACGGACGGATAAAACTGAGAACTAAAATATATTTTCGTAACCAGAGGGATTGCCTGCACAAACGCAAAAGAGTTGTTTACCAAAGCAAAAGAACAAAAGATCAAAATAAAAAGTAACTTTGTTGTTGTAAATTTTTGTAGATAATATGTTTATCTAGTTATAGCGAAATACGACGTTGCAATATTGTTGTTACGTTTAAAAAACGTTCAAAGTCAAGGTGAGGTTGCTAACGTGATACTTATTTGTACAGGGTGCGCCAAGTTTAAACGACCGTCCCAACAATGCTTTAAAAAGTTGATGAGTAAGATGATAATATATCTCTTTGAGGGATGAATTTTTAATGGTATCAGTAAAATTATCATATAATAAAGTACATTAATGAAAACTAGTGAAAATTCATTGACTTCTTCTGCCTGCTATTATTCTTATCTTACAGACCCCGTCCTATATCTTGGCCCTTTTTTCTTTACTTTGATCTGTCCTGGAGACTTCTTCTAATAACTCAATAATTCTTCATGATAAGCCCCAATCTATAACAAAATAATAAAATAAAAATAATTTTCGACAAGTTTTAGGATATTTATCAACGATGAAATTTCACCCCTTTTCTTTGTCTCTTGGGATATTACGGGAAGACAATTCCTTAGAATACGACAGAAATACTTGGACACACTGTATCTTATTGATCTAATAATCACAGTATCGATGGACATCTAATACCATAGCTAGAAGGTCTATTTTCGAACAAACAGAGTTTCGCACGAGTGACTGTTCAAACATCGCAGATACGTGCATTAAACTGCATTCCGAAGTTCCGAGTGCGCCACAGACCACTGCGAATAAGATGTCGGTAAATTATGTGTAGTATGCATATTGTTATTGCTGTAGACATTGTTTTTAAAGTATTGTTTGTTAGGTTAGATTAGATTTTATTTACTACGTTATATGTTAATGACAAGGCTTGCAGTTTTTTTTCGATTTATTTAATTGTGGCAGGAAAATTTAATACGATAGAAAATTTAAAGGAAAATTAGGCAGTTTTTGACAAACTTTTTTATTGTATTGTTTTCTATTCAAGTAGATGTGTTCCACATTTTTCTACGCCCACGTTTCAACGTAAAGCCCAAAGGAAACTCACTTCCACACAAAAAAACACTTAGTTTACACTAGAAAATGTTCGCTAAATTAAGATAAATGGGTAATCAATATCTTAATCCAGCACGCACGAGACCGTCACACGTTGTACTGACTTCCCCACTAGGATAGGATAATTTACTATGTTAACAATTATGTTATACAAAATATTATAAATAATTTATGTTATACAAAAAAAAAACAACATACAGTTGAATTGAGAACCTCCTCCTTTTTTGAAGTCAGTTAAACATTCTAAATAGAAAACACCAATCGAGTAAGTTATTTTTGCAACTGGAGAAGAAATGCTATTTAGTGAATAATACGAAATTTTGCAATTTATTATGGATACTGTTAAATACCCTATTCAAAACTTTCAGCTTGGTTTTTTGTTTTGATTAAAATAGCAAACGGCTGGCTAGCCTTCAGCGTAGTCAAATTTTCTTTACGCCAATCTTTCTCTACTCTGGCGTTCCTTCTTAATTCTTCTTGATATGATTCAATAAACTTATGCCCAGTTCGCTGACCCTTGAACCTTCACTTGAGCGAATCAAGTCCAGCTTAGCGCCATCCTGGGCCAATTGTATTAAACAGATTGTTATTAAGTGCTTCCTTCGAGCTTCAAAGACATGTACATCTGGACTTGCGCTTTTTTTTGTTGTGTAAGATGACAAAAGGCTGACGGTCTACCTGATGGAAGGCATCCGACGCCTTTGAGCACCTTTAATCTCAGAAGGGTTATCAGTTCCTTGCCGATACTTGAGGGCTAAGGTGGAATGCCTCTTTTGCCGGTGTATGCGCTGGCTATCTCGCGCCACCCGCCGCACAGCGCGCTGCTGGCGACAGGTGGAGAACAAGCAGTGGTAGCCACTCAGTCGGGCCTTGCATAATATGTCCTGCGACGAATTCAAATAATTCATATAATTATGCCCCTGTAAGTAGGGTACGAAAATCTAGAGTAGGCAGGCCTCTCACTCGTTGGAAATCCTCGATGGAAGGAAGCTGATGACGATGATGTTATATTTTTTATTATGTTGGTACAGTAGAATAGCAACTAAAGAATACAAAATATTACTGTTATGCGAAGCGATAATCTCTATTGTAGGGCTGCTTCAAGTGTTTGATACAATTTTCAAAGCTGATGGGCTTGTCGTAAAAAAATCCTAAGGTCCTTGGCTTGGCTTCCTCCGAGTAGTTGATTAGTGCTTTGTCCTGTCCGTCTGAATTACTACGAGAGTTATTATATTATAATTTCTTTGTTTTTGCATGTCTTTGTTGCATGTTAATTGGGGTATTGCTTAATAAACTGCACAGAGGGATACAAATTGCAGACATCGTTGGTCTTTTTAAACTAATCATTTCTTTTTTCTGACTATTCAAGTGAAGGGTAGTGTTTTTCTAGTGTATGTATGTATGTATGGTCGTTTCATTGTTACCGCCATACTGCCTGTAGACAAAAACGCTTCGATGAATGAAGTCTGAGTTGTCGTTCCAATCTTCTTAATACCCAAATTAAAAATAATAATAAAAGTAATACATGAAAAATCAAAAATTTTGTTATGTTGGTTGTCCGAGTATTCTCTATATGCTTTTTTAAATTAACTCTCTACATGCAGTCTCAGAGTGTTATTATAAGATGGTTTGACCGGATACTTGAGGGCCTTATATCTGCCGAGAAAGGCCCAAAAAGTGCTGCGGAGCTTGGCATAGTGCGATATGGACAAGAATGATCCCATAAGCTCCCGAGAATCTAGATAAGTTCGCAAATCTTACTTTAACGTATTTCGGTACAAAACCAGGCAGAATAAAGCATTTCTCGATAGTTTACTTTTCAAAAGAATACAGCAAAGCCAAAGGAGGATTTTAGGAACCTATATTCATCTATTCCCTCATTTGTCGGAAACTTTTCGTCGTGGTTTGAAAAATTGTAGTATTTTTCAAAGAGTCATATTTTTCCGCATTTTATGAGTACTACCGTCGGCAGTTATGAGGTCTTATTGAAATGTTTAATTTATTGTGTAGTCCATAATATCTGTATTATCACGGTGTGAACGGACCCTTAGCCTAATTTACTTGATTTTATACAAGGGTTCCTTAGAGATTCGTCTTAATTATCTTTCATGAAGTATGCAGAGTGTTAAAAAAAATGTGTTTGAAAGTTCAACGGGTTACTCAAAATCAATATTCAATAATGAAAAAAATCCGATATTCAGATTTTTTCTGTTTTTTATACTAAATCTGAAAAGTGAATCAAGAATTTGTATGGAAAACTGAAAAAATAATTGAAGGTCGGATGTTTCAATATTTTTCCTGTATTCTTTACTTGATTCTGAGTAACCCCTTAAATGTATTTAAAGCAGCATTTTTAATAGTTAGATTAGGATATCCGGAACCTCCATTTAATTTTAAAATCTCTTGACGTCTGTCACTAGCCGCGAGCTAAATGTCAGAATAGTTCAATTACCCTCTCAATTAATTTAATGGCGTTTTAACTCATTTTAGCGACAGTGCGCTAATTGTTCCACTGGGGTTTGAATGTTGTAATGAGCGGAGCGGTCTTCTTCTTCTTATCCAGTTACGTGACGTTAACAACCCTTATCGTCCCCAAAACTGGGGCACGGGTCGCTTCTCTTACTAAGGGAAGGTACTGACCTTTTCAGCACTAGTTGTAAACCGTAATTCTAACATAAATTTTTATGTAACTGATTCGTCTAATCTAATTAAGCACTACTTATCTCTGCTTCCTAGAGTACTCTACATTCGAAATCTCAATTCTTTTCGTATTCAGTCTCAAAATGTTCCAAAACATACACGTTCGCTTTGATTTTTGAATTGAATAACGTGACATTCTTTGACTATTATTTTTGAAGTAGGAGTGGTTTACAATTTTCAAAGTTAGTTTTTCTCTACCAACAAGAGCCTAAATAATTTATTTATTTATTGTTTATTTAAATGTACACAAAATAAATGTAGATTTTTAGTATATCCACCTAGGAATTCCCACCACATGTTTGTTTGTTTAATCAGAGAATCTGTAATGCCGAACGGCCATACAATGCAGCGCTGTCAACGTGTATGCATACAGTAAGGTGCGGTATGCGTATACGCAGGCTATAGGTCAAGGTGCGCGTGAATGTCGACCCTTTGCGCAATTCCTCGTATGTTTTATGCTCGCTGGCGATGCGCAACGCAAAGCATGAGATGTGCGCTCTCCCGTACCATTGTGTCATTTCAACTTCACGAATGACTGACTACGTAAAGAGATGTTACTGTAAAGGACTTGGAATATTTTAATATGAAGGCTGACCTATCTACTGTCCGCTAGCTCTCTGCCCGCAACTTCGTTTGCGTGAACTTTAAAATCGCGTCCAGGAAAGTTGCGCCATCTGATGGTAAAGTAAAAAATTCAGCTTTTAGCCATTCCCCCGGGAAACGTTTAATTTTCTGGGACAATAAGTAATCTATGTGTTAATCCAGTGTCCGATCTAACTTACCTACCAAATACCATGCAAATCAATCGAGCAGTTTCAACGTTAAAACGGAACAAACAAAGAAACAAACATTCATACTTTCGCATTTATAAATATTAAGTGAGGTAAGATGAGATAGTTGCTCCAATGACGACTAAAATGCTCCAATTTACGTAATTGTTTAAATATCAAAGTTACCTAATACCTTTAGAGCAAATACGTATACTTATCGCAGAAGTAAGCTCCACAAGTGATTGTTACGCAACGGTGGTTTGCGCAACGTTCTACCTTTATAAGGGAAAAGGCCGCAAAGTAACGGAAACCCCATATAGGTACTTCGCCGCCTTCTGTCTTATGAGGGCAGCGTTCTGAGCGTATCGTAACCTGGTTTCCATTTGTAGCTGTGTTAGTACGTCGTAGATGGAGTGAGGGAGCTTTCTGCCCTTAGTACACTAGCCCACAGAGATATCTGAATCCCTACTAAAGCTATTCGTTATACATGGTGTATTAGGGAGAGGTTCAGATATATTTGTGGCTGTCTGTACTAACTCAGAATAAATTAAGAATAGAAATCGTTGATTTTGAATAGCAAACATGCATACACAAACACAGAAACAACAGCGAATTCTTGTGGACTACTAGAGAACTGTTTTTATTTTTAAGGTTACACTATATTTTCGTATGAAATAAAACAAAATAATATGCGCTGCGTATTTTAGTCTGATGGAGGCCCTACACTACAAAACGAAAATGTGGTGATTTGCGAAAAGGCTATGTCGATTTTTTTTACCCGATTTTATTCCGAAGAAGCGTAAAAGTAATACTTCTATAATTTTTTTGGCAACCATATTATTGAATTCATAACGATCTACCTACGTATAATAGAGACTTTAATCTCACAAGGCACAATCGTAAGCCCATATCATATTAAAAAAAGCGGCCAAGTGCGAGTCGGACTCGCCCATGAAGGGTTCCGTAGCAGCAAGTAACATAATATAAAAGTTTTTGTAGTTCGTTGTAACTTGAATGAAAGATAAATTGCGGTTTACGATTTATGACGTATTAAAAAAAATTACTTACTAGATATCGTTCAAACCAATTTTCGGTGGAAGTTTGCATGGTAATGTACATCATATATTTTTTTAGTTTTATCATTCTCTTATTTTAGAAGTTACGGGGGGGGGGACACACATTTTACAACTTTGGAAGTGTCTCTCGCGCAAACTATTCAGTTTAGAAGAAAATGATATTAGAAACCTCAATATCATTTTTGAAGACCTATCCATAGATACCCCACACGTATGGGTTTGTTGAAAAAAAATTTTTGAGTTTCAGTTCTAAGTATGGGGAACCCCCAAAATTTTTTCTATTTTTGTGTGAAAATCTTAATGCGGTTCACAAAATACATCTACTTACCAAGTTTCAACAGTATAGTTCTTATAGTTTCGGAAAAAAAGTGGCTGTGACATACGGACAGACAGACAGACAGACAGACAGATAGACAGACAGACAGACAGACAGACATGACGAATCCATAAGGGTTCCGTTTTTTGCCATTTGGCTACGGAACCCTAAAAACGTTTGTCTCAGCAGGGAATAATGGAATTTTCTCGAAAAATACATCTTGCAATCTACGATGTAAACACCTATCAAGTCCAGGTGACTTGATAGGTTCTTGGAGGTACTTATATTTATGCTTTATGGTGATGATTGAACCATAAAAACTACAAAAAACTGGTCAGATTCAAATAAAACTAGAGTCGATTAATGATCGTGTGGCAATAATCAAAGGATGTTTACAAAATAACTACAGTAATTCTTGTTCTTTCCCTCACCTTTAAGCGCTAAAGGTAAGAGAGAGACAACAACATTGGTTTACCATCAAAATATTTACTTTCCATACAGCTTTTAAGACCTTGAAGCCGAGCTTTTAAAGACCAGTATTTAATTTTAATGTTAAAGGAATTGAGTTGATTATTAAAGTTAAGTGTATAGATTCGGTCGATAGTACAAACACCGTAGTCCATAAATTTTAAGCATTGCAAAACAGATTGTGGTATTTTGTATTTTGTTTTATAAGACGCAAGCCGCAGCCTTGGCCAGGATTAGGAACTGGATGTTGTGTTGCTAGCTTTCGATCCAATTTTCTAAAAAATGGTGATGGTAGATGGGGTCAAAGGTGAAAAGGTAGGGCAACAGAAGGTCAGCACTTTATTGATAGTCACTAGTAACAGAGATAAGAAATATATCTGCTAGTAGTAGTATTTTAATATGCAAAGTTCGAATGGAGTGTGCCACTGCTCGTTCTCTATGCCGTCGTGTTCTGGTAGGATGGGCGAGACAGCCAGCGTAAATAATGGTATAAGAGTTATTACATCTTCGAGCCCTCTAGGAAAGGCAAAATACTGGCAATCATTCTGAGGCTGCAGATGTCAATAGGCAGTTATAGCCATTTCCCATCAGGTGGTTAATTTTTGGATAATTTCCCTCGTAATTTAGGGAATTTCTTAGACTCCTAGCAATATAATTGTCTTGTTTACAAGGTGCGAGGCCACGAAACTTTTTAAAAAAAAAAAACGAGGTGCGACGAGCTTTTAGATGTTACGTCGTCATTCTGCACTGCGTAGATGCAACCGCGCACTTTAATATCGACTGCGGTTTCTCATATAAGTGCGGTCGCAATATTGAATTCGTATTGGAGTTGAAACCGATGAGAGCGTCGTATTGGGAGAATTTCCTATAGGTGGTTTTAATAGCTTTACTTGCGGAGAAAGAAAATAAAATTTGTGTTAAATCATGCGCGCATTACAAGTGGGGAAAACTAAACTTAAAGAAAATATTAAATGAATTGATCGGAGTGTTTTAACTTCAATTCGTTTATACAGGATTTTGTTTTGCTTGACAACCTTTAGTCTTTCAGGTCTGATAGCAGGAGATGGTATACATAATACTGATACAAAAAACCTCATTTTTTTTTAAACCTTCATACAAGTTGAATTTCTGTTTAATTGGTAAGTTTTATTTGAAAATTTTTTTGTTATCAAAGAAATTCTTCTTCTTATCGTATGGTACAGTTAACGGTTTGGCAGTTGCCTAGTGTTGCACTTAACATCACCCGCGGTCACATGTGGGGTATTTAGATTTAAAGAACTGATTTGCAAATATTGTCAGCAAACTATCGGACTTTTAAGTCACGAGCGGAGATGTAGAACGCCTAATGATGATCACCACTGAAAAGAGGGTCGTCGCACAGAAAAACGTAAAACACATGTACACAAAATATATACAATTACGCGTTTAACCTTTACCACGCCATACAAAGTCAGCACAAATAAAACTGTGACAAAACTATTGTCGTGAACTGGAGACTTTATTGCTTGCTCGAGGGCATAATGACAACCCATTCATACATAATGTATTTACATACACACTTATTTGTATGAGTTGTGTGAATTTGGCAGTTCCTCAAAATTAACGTAATGACGGGCAAGAAGGTCAAGACACTCATATGAAGGCAATTGTATGAAATTGTCCTGTTCGTTGCTTTGCGGTAGACCTTTCCACACGAGCAATTTAAGACGCAACGAGCGCTATACTAACAATGTATTTGCTTTTTAATATTTAGGGTACACGCTAAAACGGGTAAAACGTTGTTTACTTATAGACCCTTGATTTTTATAATAATAATAATATAATAATAACGTGTTACTAGACGCACATGCATACATACGTATAAATATGCCTATAATACAGAGCAGGTGGGGAAAGACACAATTTACTAAAAGAACTTGCAGCCACATTTGTAATTTATAGATGTTTACGATGACCCATACGATGACATGTTACCAGCATTTCGCGGAGGCGTTTTTCCTCGTGTGAAGATAGCCTTGCTTCACATGACTTCGTGTGGGGCTGTGGGAATGTCTGCGCTCATTGTGGAGTGGCGGTTATGCGAAATTGTGCGAATTAGCATCAAGTGGGAGTTAGCCCGCCGCACCCGCCGCGCCGACTCTCGGCTGCATACGGAACAATAGCTGAAATCCTAATTAGACTTGTAAGTATCTAACTTGTTCGAAGTTAACGGTAAAGAGAAGAGGGATAATTTAAAATATTACCCTACGACATTACTTTTTGATGCCTACAGAATCAAACACTACTAGGCTTGTGGTGTAGCTCTCGATGTCGGACACCTTATAGGCGGCTTGAAAATTTCTAACACTGAGCTTGGCCACTAGCCCCACAACCTTCAACAATCCGGACTTGGACCCATGTTTAGATTATGGCCTAACCTTTCCGAGGTATGGCAAGAGATCCATGCACCTGCACTGGGGATGACATGGGTTGTAAGTTGTTTGTTGTTGTTGTTGTTGTTGTTGCTCTCGAATAGCACCAGCCTATCTTCGGAAACCGGGAATCGGAGGATGAGCAGTAGCGTCCTTCCATGTACCATCACACTGCTGTCTCCAGTCCGCCTGTCAAGCGCAGCGATTACGGCAAAGCCTCCCTTTTGGGGGAGGTCCATATCCAGCAGTAGTCTTGTGGCTATGATAATGATGACAATATAAGGCAGATGACGACAAAAACGTTGAAAAAAGTCTCCCAATTGGCGACCTTGATCTAGAAGCTGTATGATTGAATAGCCATATAACTCCGCCTACACTGGACTGCATCAGATGAGACTTTCTGATTCTGTGTCACTCTTAAAAGTGCTGAGTGAAAATCTATCTTAGTACTCCTGTTTCCGACTCATATTATATCATCCTTTTCATCCGACTACGGCGAAGCAAAAAGGGGGGTTATGATTGGTCTTTCTGTTTCCACTAATCCATACAACTGATACAGCATTTATTAATCAATTAAAAAATACATATCGGTGGTTTCCGCTACAAAAGTCGTAACTCCAAAATGCATAGTTTTGGCGGTAGCCAAAAAAACATAAAATAAAATATTTTAACAACTTTTTCGTTTTTAAAATAATAAGAAATTGGTTTTAATGGTTCTTTTATTATTCAGACCCTTCAAAGTTTTTTTTTGTATTTTGTAGTTTTTTATTGCTATTGCCAAGACTATGCATTTTGGATTTACGACTTTAGTAGCGGAAACCATCGATATATCTAGCTTTCTGGGCCTCTCCCTTGTGGATGTCGCTGCAATGACTGTTGCCGAGGGTCCGTAGTGCGCGAGTCATCAGCGGCTATCTTTCTATGTTATTCCCCACTCGTTGCCAAATGTCAAGGAAATTGTTTTAGTAGTCAGGTATAGCAATATCCGGGACAAACCACACACGGTCATCTAACCCCAAACTAGGATTCCCTGTACTATGGGAACCAGAGACTGATATACATACACATATATATTTAAATACATACATATATAGATATAATACACCCAGACACAGAGCAAACAAATCTGCTCATCACAGAAATGTTTGCCCTGGGTGGAGATCGAACCCACGACTCTCTCGTTATTTTATCAATTTGCATTATATTAAGGCAGTAGACGTCTTTCGGCTGATAATGAAGATCAGTGTAATTCCAGAGGGATTTCGAGACATCTACCGGATAAAACGTAGCATTGTCACTTGCTACTTCATCTCACTAATATTATAAATGCGAAAGTATGGATGTTTATTTGTTTGTCAGTTTGTTTGTTTGTTCCACTTTCACGCCGAAACTACTGAACGGATTTGGATGAAATTTGGTAGGTAGATAGATGAAGCACTCGGCTAACACATAGGATACTTTTTATCCTAAAAAACTTGAGGGTTCCATAGGAATGCTCAAAAACTCAAAATTTCCGTTTCGTCACTAGATGGTGCTACCTTAACATTTTCTTTCAATTCTGAAGTCCACGCGGACGAAGTCGCGGGCGGAAGCTAGTCAATTATACTATCTGAATGCAAAAAAATCATGTCGATCATTTTGCTCCGTTGGGAAGTGAATGGACGACACACAAAGAAATAAGCTCATTTTTATAACAGTAATACGAATTTGAATTGAATCGGTTCTATTATGAGTAAGCTGGTACACGCATTTATTATGTAGTAATTGCGTTGAATAATTAAATAGTCAACAGAAAGCACAGGAAAGTGACGAAACGAAACCGATGTAGGCGACAAATGGACAAAAATTAAAAGAGTTCACAAAATTTAGCAACACGACCCATTACAAATATTTGTATGCCTTACATACAAATTGAATTAAACAGCTGTGCTATCAATTATTTTGTATGGTACTTGCAGAATGTTGGTAGCTTTGTTTACTAAATGCGGTGTCAACGAACGTGTATTGTACCAAATATGGATATATGAGATAGTTACTCATAGGGAAATGGGGGCCAAGTCCGGATTAGTGAAGGTTGTGGAGTTAATGGCCATACCCAGTGTCAGAAGTTTTCAATCCGCTTATAAGGCCTCCGCCATGGCTTAAAGACTGCCATCCAGCGATAGGAGCCGGCATCAACGGCTTAACGTGCCTTGCGAAGCACGGAAACATTCGAGATAAATGCCACTAACAGACAAACCCATACATGTTATGACCGTGTCTGTAGTCAGTTAACCTGCGTGATCGACGCGACCACGCATGCCGCACTGAGCCACGATGGCTTCCATGGACATATGAGGTGGTGATTCATAAGGAATGACACCAATTAAAAAGTTAGTTCCAAAATGTTCGTTTTAACTAAGGTAGATTTTCTAAGTTTGGCTGCCACCATCTTAACTCACTATTTGTCGACAAGCATCGGTATTGCCAACATTAAAGTCTCAGTTAGAATAGAATAGAATAGAATAGAATAGAATAGAATAGAATAAATCTTTATTCCGAACACAGACTTACAAAAATAGAAAAAATGAACAAATTACACAAACTTACAAACAATAACCTTATATACAAATAAGAAAGAACGAAAAATATATATAATAAAAGAAGAAAAATATACTTAGAAATTCATTAAAATAGTTAAAAGTCTTGCTTATTATCTATAACATATGAATGGCGGCGCAAAAGAGACAGAGCTATGCGAGCTAAGATTACAAGCACAGCTCCGCCCCCCGCACCGCTCCCTTAGTCTGTGCTGGAATAGGTCCGGCTCAGCTTTGCTGCAGGCAACACCTAGCTGACCTACAGCGCTGTTATTCTGCCAAAACCTTTTTTTTTTCAGTTCTGAATGTGGTTGAGAAATCTTGGTTAAACATTGATGGGACTACGACGATTTCAGGGACATTGTATAATAATCGACAAAGTTCCTTTTGACACTTGTAGAATATGCAAGAATAAAACACCCACATTAAAAAAGAAATGGTTAGATATTTCTCGAGATGATTACTATTTTCTATGTTAGCCTTTTCGTCAGGTCGAGTTCACGATATATCTTTTTTTAAATTAGTTGTCACCCCATTGGCATAGATACCATACATATGCATAAAAGTCTAACTGAGAAACGTAAAATTTTCTTGAAAATATGTAATTATTAAAAAAAAACGTAAAGTTGCATAAAAATTAGGCGTCAAATATTTCTTCGTGGAAGGTATTTTCTATTCAAAATGCTGTCAATTGTGGATAAAAAAGGTAGGCGTTCAGGTTTTGTTACCAGCGAGCATAAATGAAAATCAAAAGCAATCAATCACATTTTTCACTCGGACAACAACGCCCGAAACTAATAACGAACCTGACACTCGCATTTTTCACAGTTCGTTTCACACGCAGCAAAGAGACGCTCAAAAAAACAAAAACACATAGTAGGTATGTTTCCCGCCAATTTGTGGTTGTCTCGTTAGCCGCCATGACAGCGCCAATGACAGCTGTCAAACGCACAGTTTGCGTTCTGAAACTGAATTATTGGTGGTGCGCAATGTGCAAGTTTTTTTGGAGATTGAATACAAAAATATGGAAACGTATGAAAAATAAATAAATAACCAAAATTATTTAAAAATTTCAATTGTTTTTTTGGACACATTTTTGTGGTTAGCAAAAATATTGATATGTTGCATGTTGCTCTGAATTCTAAAATAGTTACGAACTGTATCTCAGGAGATGCTGAACTTTGAACTGTAATAAAGTTATATGTACCTAAATAAACATTTTATCAAATGATTACTTACATATTATTAAATATTTTTGAAGATGTATGTCGAATCGAAACGAATATATTATTACCCTGTATAAATACTCCTGAATAACATTACCCTCTTCTCGCATTAGCATTCGTGTCTGTGGATGTCTGCTGATATGCGTTTTGTCCAAAGTAAGTAGTTAATGTACTTATACCATAGAGTATGGTTGGTCCTGTTCAAATCACAGTATAAGGACATTATACAGTACGGACAATCCTTGCCTTTCTCTGAAGGCTACCTAACCCCCCCTGTGTGACTTCTAAGTAACCAATTGTTTAAAGATTGGCAAACCAAACACAATTTTATTTTCATAAGTAGAGAAGTCACTTCATTAAAAATGTCTATTGTAAAAGTCTGTTGTTTGTGTTCATATCTGTCGTTAAAAGTTTAACTGTTTTCGGAATTATCAATTACTAAAAACCTCAATATAAAAAATATGATTATACCTACAACAAGGCGGTATGACCAAGACGCCTTAGCCTAAGCAACCCTAGATGCTCACACACACATTAACACGTGTACAGACACGAAGAAGTATCAAACTATGTAGTAAACAATAACGTGAGTTTTGTATGAATTGTCCGGGGTGTGGTTCAAATATTCGTTGCTCCTCTAAACATAGTTATATACTTAATCAGCTTAAAATATACTTTTTTAAAACAACAGTTTTGTGTCATAAATATTTCTCATTTCTATCATATTCTGGACTAGTCGCCAGTATAAACATATAGTCATTCCAATAAACGAATAAACAAACCTGAATAATATGAAAATTGAATTGTAAATAACTTTGTATTACTGCAAACATAATCCTACGAGACTTTTACTCTTTGAATTTTAATTCAATATTTAGACTACACTAAAATAAAAAACATACATATAATACATAAATATGTTGCCTATAAAGGTAATTCGTAACTCCATTGTTTTTGCCTTTTTCGTAGACGAGCAGAAGATAAAGTAGATAAAGAAGTTGAAAAGATCAGTGATGTAAAATACCCTCAGACATTGGTAAAACGAGCGCTAGTTAAATAAAGAGTCCACCATTTCGCTTGCGAATCACAGTTCGCCATTTTATATAGCGGCGGCCATTTGCTGAATCTAACTTTTGGCGGGAACGTTCGTCCACCAAGTTTATTGACATTTCAAGATGTGCGTAGTTTTTGTGAATCATATTTTTGTTAATGTATTGACTGAGTGATTGCAAATATTAGTTTTGTTGCCTATTTGAGGTAAAGATGACTGGTTTGATGTTTCTTATATGGTAAACATTTATATTGAATCATCTTCAACCCACGTTTTGTAAGACATTTCAATCTTTTACGTAGGGTAATGACATCTTTCTGTTACTAAGCGAATATAATATTATTATCATATTCATGAAAATGTGCCTCTAATAGGTATTTGTAACTAAGGACTTAACGATAAATGTTATACCTAAATACTGAGTGAATGTAATACAAACTTAGTTCATGTGCTACAAGCTTCTGCCCGAGCTACTTCGTCTGCGTGGGCTTCAGAATTGGGTCCAGAGGGAAATAAAAGGAATTAAAATTTTAGTTTATAGCCGTTCCTCCAGAAACTTTCGAGTTTAACGGGACAAAATGTATTCAAGTTATAACTATTGTAAAATTGTGTGCCAAATTTTATCCAAATCCTCTCAGCTGTTTTTGCGTGATTGAATAACAAAAATCCAAACATCCAAACTTCCGTTCCGTTCGGTTCCGGTGGCTCACTAACCAGAAGTTCTTCTGCAGGGGCGTTGAGGTCAGAGCATAAGGGATCATTGGCGAAGTTGTAACACCCTAAGTGAGTGGCTCGAGCACCGTGACGGTATCCAGCATCCAACCGGATCCTGAGGGTACGTGGGTGACACAGCCTCAGGTTCCGAGGTCATTTACTGAATCCTGCCGGCAGCACAGAAGACCGTTCACCTGGGGGCGTATCAACTCTCGTCCTTGTGCCTCTATTCACATTTATTGTATAATATTAGTAGGATTTAAACAGCTTTAGAAATTTTAGACTTTTTTCTTTAAATACTATCGAAAATTGAGCTCCTTATTTGCATCAATTTTATTAATAATGCCAAGCAAGAGTTATTGAAAGTCCTGTGAGACTGATTTTCGCGTCGCGCTACGAAAATAACACTTTTGAAACGATAGGCGCCATCTAACGCTGTTCTGCAGTACTACTGGAAAAACGCTCGACATGACATATCGACATGCATGACACAAAGCGCGTAAAATAAAAATGCCCTTCGAAATAGTTAACTAAGCTTTGCCGTAAGTGGAATTAATTGAAGCCAAAAAACCGAAAAATAATGTGATCAAAACACAGGATTACATACCAAAGTGTAAGATTATATTCAGTTACGTACGCAGGTATATAACTTCTGTTAATCACACGTTGTATGCTAATGAATGATTCAGCCTTGCCTTATTATTGTCCAGCAGTAATGAATAACACACCTTATCGTATACGTATAGTATAGCGGAACGTAGCGTAGTACAAATGTGTCATGTTAACGATAAAGGTTCTATGTGAAAGGTTTTATACAAATAAATATAATTTTCCTACTAAAATAAAAAAAAACAAATTGTTTTTTAAGTCCGTTTTTTTAAAAAAATAAGCGTATACATATGGTAAATAATAAAAAACGGACTATGTGATTTTATGGTGACATCTACCAGTTAACTATACAGGATAGAAGACCACTTCCTCTTCTTCTTTTCTACTCATGAAACTGAACAACTTTTCTCAAAGAATCCGTATACTGAATTCTCAAAAGAATTACTCCGATTTTTTTATGAAAACTCCAATATTTTTTTGCTAAATCAGTATGGGGAAAAACAGTTTCATGTGTAGTGTAGAAACACCCTTTCAAAGTCTACGGGAGGGAGTGGCTTAAACTTAATACAACCCGTATACCTACAGTTTGTCAAACTGTCCAATCAAGTTTATACTTTTGTATGGAGAAGCCGATTTTTTTTTCGTTTTCTGAAAAAAAAATCTTGTGGAAAGTTGTTCAGTCTCGTCTACTGAGCAAGCCCTTAAAGTTTTCGGAAACCTGTCCCGTACACTCTGTATAGTACATGTCACCACTAATTGGTAAAATATAGGTACAAACTTCAGTTGTTCTATCGGTCAAAGACCCCGGCCGAAAAATCAAACGTGACATGAGAATGAAATGACATCACCCTGATACGTTTGTAAACAAAAAAAAACAGTGGTAAAGTGCGAGTATGACTCGTTTATCCGTTTGCTTTTTGTTCATAACTGCTTCTGTACTTCTCATCTAATCTCACTAATATTATAAACGCGAAAGTATGGATGTTTGTTTGTTTGTCAGTTTGTTTGTTCCGCTTTCACGCCGAAACTACTGAACGGATTTAAATGAAATTTGGTAGGTAGATAGATAAAGCACTTGGCATAGGATACTTTTTATCCCGGAAATCTTAGGGGTTCCCGTGGGAATGATTAAAAATTCGAAACTTCGTCACTAGATGGCGCTATATTAAGTTTTTTTTCTGGACACAATTCTGAAGTCCACGTAGACAAAGTCGCGGGCGGAAGCTAGGTATGTTATAAGGAGTGTTACTATCAATCTCCTGAGTCCCAAACGCATACTAAACTGAAGTTTAAGTATGTTATAAGAAGTGTTACTAACAATCTCCTGAGTCCTAAACGCATACTATACTGCCGTGTCATACGAATCTGTACTATCTCAAAAAAGGGCAATCTGAGATAATGAGGTTTAAAGTTTTAAACATATTTTATTATGTAGAAAATAAACTACATGGTGTATTGAAATGATTTTAATCACAAAAGTTTCCAAAAATCGAGTACAACAAGAGGTCTCAATTATTTTTTTGAAAATGTTCGTATTTTTCATTTTATTCCAAAAAAACAGTAAGGCGTGACAACAGTTTCATACAAACGTTGTCACGCGATAAGTTCTAACTATAGTTATAACAGTTAGGCTTGACATCGATCTCTAATATAAATTATATTTTTTGAGTTAAAAGTTACATTTAGGCAAGCTGTTTCATATCATAATTGCTTAAATAAAATATTTTTAAAATATTAATACATATCGAGGGTTCACGGGCGACTTGTATTAAGCGACATTTTTGGAAACACAGGTAACCTCTACTTAAAAAAAATATTTCTTACAAAATACCTCACAAAAAATAACTTCTGAATAATATTTAAAATATTAAGAATATCGAGAATCTATATAATACTAAGAAGTTAAGTTTTAATGATTATTTTTCTAAGAAATATTTTTTTAAATCAGTCTCCTGAACATTTCTAAAAATGTCGCTTAATACAAGTCGCCCGTGAACCCTCGATATGTATATTTAGGTAAAAAATATCGATAAAAACAGCAAAACTGGAGTCGCAAAATGACCACTTCCCAAAATACCAGTTTGCAAGATGAAAATATCGTATAATATTTATAATTAGGCTAGTCATTTCTGTTTTTCTGAGGTTAGTTTCAATATATTTTTTTAATACTAACATAAAAAATTATATCCAGGTATAATTTTACAACAATATGTATGAACAGATTAATTCCCGAAATTCCAGTTTGCTAGATTAAAATATTTACATAGAACCGGAAAATGTATCTTACGATGAATTAACAAATGCAATTAACAAAGTTTTAAAATGCTCCTCCCTCTCAGTTTCATAAAGGTTAGGCCGCTGCAGCACGAAACTTAAAGAGTGCATTTCAATCCACCGGTGGATCCAGTAAGGGGAACCAAGTGGATCGAGGGGAGCGGCAATATTTTCAAACGCAAAGTTGCATAATGCCAAATTGAAAATGCAGGAGCTTGCCTTGACAGCAACTAAATAACCCATTTATAATAGATTCAGCAAAGAGTCAATCAAGAGGTTTCATACCTGCCAAGTCTCAGAAACTTAGAGGCTCCTGTAGATACTGATCTCCAGTTGGATAAACAGGTATAGTATGAAGCCTCTTTGAGAGCCGCTGAACTACTTACTCATACTCAGCACAGCCTGTGTGCATAAGTTTCATGCCAGGCATAGAAACTCAGAAGCTCCTTTCGAAACTGATTTCCATTTGGGTAAACAGGTACAGTGTCCAGCCGCTTAAAAAAATACTGAAGCACATATTTAGATTTGAGTAATGAGTAATGATTTAACTTAAAGGTTACTACTGATACTGATCTTTGCCTAGATGAACAGGCAAAGCATCAAGCCGCTTTAATAATCTATGAAACCCTATGTAGTCCCTATAAGGACTCAGTAAATAATTTTCACGCCTGAAAAATCTCAAAATCGAAAAGCCACAGGGTCGAGTCACTTTAAAAGCTGCTAAATTTCAAGACAGTTGAAATTTAGCAACACATCTTTGAAGTTTAGAGGTTCCTGTTGATAGTGACCTACACGTGGATGAATAGGCACAGCGTCAAAACACTTTGAAAGCCGCTGAATCACCTGCTCAGGCTCAGTAAAGACTAGGTGAAGGGGTTTTACACCCAACACATCTTAGGAGCATAAAGACTTCTGTCGATCTCAGATCATCTCAGATTGGATGAATAGGTACAGTTTCAAGACACTTTGAGAGCCGTTGAATCATTTACTCAGACTCGGCAAAGACTGAGTGATCAGGTTCCATACCACGCATATGTATGAAACTTAGAGGGTCCTGAAAATATTGATCTCTACTTGGGTGATCTATCAAAGTGGCAAGCCCTTTTGAAAGTCAGTGTATCACCTGATAAGTTACACTCAGATTCGACAGACACATCTTTACTTCCTTTTTTCCTTCTGTATGAATAGTCACAGCGTCGAAACACTTCAAAACATTAGTATAGTAACATTAGTAGACTTCAACATCAGATCTTGAAAACTTCATTATAACTTGAGACACGACCTTATCGCTGATTACCTTGTAATTGGTGGATTTCAAGATCTGATGTTGAAGTCTGAAATCTGGAGAAGTTCCAAGAAAATAGCGCCTACGATATTTAAAAAAAACGAGTTCAAGAAATATTATTTACAACAATGGGTATGGAGAGGTAACCCATCCTTAAAAGCTCATATAAAATAATAGTTCATATATTATGTCAATGTGTATGTACGACTGAAACGTACAGACGGAACGACCTTATATTACTAAACTATCTAGGTAAACAGTACAATATTTATCAAAATATTAAGAGATTTCCTTGGATTGCTCATACTACATTAACAATTGATCCGCCAATATTCTATTTGAAGCCCAAACATTTTTTAACAAATTGAGTATATTAACAAATTGATTATGAGTAGAGTCCTGTGACATTTTTTCAGGTATTTTACAATGTATGGTATGTTTTAGGTATGTGTTCCCCCATAGCATTACTGAACCCTTAAAAATACTTAGGTATCTATATTGTAACTCTATTTGTGCAATCTTCTTTTTGCTTATTATACATCTATACGTTCTAAGATTTGTAAATTTTGCGTACTGTACGTTTTGCGACTCGTACATTTCGCGAAGTACATAGTATATTTTTACTTATTGTAGGTTCTGCTGATTGCTGTGCATTTTGAGTTTGGTTAAATGGTTATTTTAAGTCTAAAAAAGTATTTTTTTTATTTTGATTATTGGTTTCTTGTGGAAAAATGTTCAGTTTCATTAGTATAATATTTAGTTTACATTTTCAGGGATTTTAAGGACTATATTATATTCTGGGGCGAGACTTAAACAGTTGTTGTCACGCCTATCTGTTATAATTACTTCAGATAGTACAGATAGCCGCGACACGTAATTGATTTTTGCTGGAGTGCACATCTGTTACATCTGAAGTTGAAACAGAAAGGCGTGACAGCACCTCAAAATATTGAAGTTATATCATTTTGACAAGTTCAATATCTCGAAAACGGCTTAACTTTTTTCAATTGTGTTTGGTTGTAGGTATAGTATAAAGGGAAAAAATACATTTTACACTTGTTACGCGTAACTGTACTAACTTAAGATAGTACATGTTGGTGTGACACGGCAGAATACTGAAGTTTAAGTATGTTATAAGGAGTGTTACGTACAATATCCTGAGTCCTAAACGCATACTATACTGAAGTTTAAGTATGTTATAAGGAGTGTCACTATCAATCTACTGAGTCCTAAACGCATACTATACCTAAGTTTAAGTATGTTATAAGGAGTGTCACTATCAATCTCCTGAGTCCTAAACGCATACTATACTGAAGTTTAAGTATGTTATAAGGAGTGTTACGTACAATATCCTGAGTCCTAAACGCATACTATACTGAAGTTTAAGTATGTTATAAGGAGTGTCACTATCAATCTCCTGAGTCCTAAACGCATACTATACCTAAGTTTAAGTATGTTATATAGAGTGTCACTATCAATCTCCTGAGTCCTAAACGCATACTATACTGAAGTTTAAGTAAATTATAAGAAGTGTTACTATCAATCTCCTGAGTCCTAAACGCATACTAAACTGTAGTTTAAGTATGTTATAAGGAGTGTTACTAACAAACCCCTGAGTCCCAAACGCATACTAAACTGAAGTTTAAGTATGTTATAAGGAGTGTTACTATCAATCTCCTGAGTCCTAAACGCATACTATACTGAAGTTTAAGTATGTTATAAGGAGTGTCACTATCAATCTCCTGAGTCCTAAACGCATACTATACCTAAGTTTAAGTATGTTATAAGGAGTGTCACTATCAATCTCCTGAGTCCTAAACGCATACTATACTGAAGTTTAAGTATGTTATAAGGAGTGTTACGTACAATATCCTGATTCCTAAACGCATACTATACTGAAGTTTAAGTATGTTATAAGGAGTGTCACTATCAATCTCCTGAGTCCTAAACGCATACTATACCTAAGTTTAAGTATGTTATAAGGAGTGTCACTATCAATATCCTGAGTCCTAAACGCATACTATACTGAAGTTTAAGTATGTTATAAGGAGTGTTACTTACAATATCCTGAGTCCTAAACGCATACTATACTGAAGTTTAAGTATGTTATAAGGAGTGTCACTATCAATCTCCTGAGTCCCAAACGCATACTATACTGAAGTTTAAGTATGTTATAAGGAGTGTCACTATCAATCTCCTGAGTCCTAAACGCATACTATACCGAAGTTTAAGTATGTTATAAGGAGTGTTACTATCAATCTCCTGAGTCCTAAACGCATACTATACCGAAGTTTAAGTATTTTATGAAGAGTGTTACTATCAATATCCTGAGTCCCAACCGCATACTATACTGAAGTTTAAGTATGTTATAAGGAGTGTCACTATCAATCTCCTGAGTCCCAAACGCATACTATACTGAAGTTTAAGTATGTTATAAGGAGTGTCACTATCAATCTCCTGAGTCCTAAACGCATACTCTACTGAAGTTTAAGTATGTTATGAAGAGTGTTACTATCAATCTCCTGAGTCCCAAACGCATACTATACTGAAGTTTAAGTATGTTATAAGGAGTGTCACTATCAATCTCCTGAGTCCTAAACGCATACTATACCGAAGTTTAAGTATGTTATAAGGAGTGTTACTATCAATCTCCTGAGTCCTAAACGCATACTATACCGAAGTTTAAGTATTTTATGAAGAGTGTTACTATCAATCTCCTGAGTCCCAACCGCATACTATACTGAAGTTTAAGTATGTTATAAGGAGTGTCACTATCAATCTCCTGAGTCCCAAACGCATACTATACTGAAGTTTAAGTATGTAATAAGGAGTGTCACTATCAATCTCCTGAGTCCTAAACGCATACTCTACTGAAGTTTAAGTATGTTATGAAGAGTGTTACTATCAATCTCCTGAGTCCCAAACGCATACTATACTGAAGTTTAAGTATGTTATAAGGAGTGTCACTATCAATCTCCTGAGTCCTAAACGCATACTAAACCGAAGTTTAAGAGTGTTATATGGAGTGTCACTATCAATCTCCTGAGTCCTAAACGCATACTATACTGAAGTTTAAGTATGTTATAAGGAGTGTCACTATCAATCTCCTGAGTCCTAAACGCATACTATACCGAAGTTTAAGTATGTTATAAGGAGTGTCACTATCAATCTCCTGAGTCCTAAACGCATACTATACCGTAGTTTAAGTATGTTATAAGGAGTGTTACTATCAATCTCCTGAGTCCTAAACGCATACTTTACCGAAGTTTAAGTATTTTATGAAGAGTGTTACTATCAATCTCCTTAGTCCCAACCGCATACTATACTGAAGTTTAAGTATGTTATAAGGAGTGTCACTATCAATCTCCTGAGTCCCAACCGCATACTATACTGAAGTTTAAGTATGTTATAAGGAGTGTCACTATCAATCTCCTGAGTCCTAAACGCATACTATACCGAAGTTTAAGAATGTTATAAGGAGTGTCACTATCAATCTCCTCAGTCCTAAACGCATACTATACTGAAGTTTAAGTATGTTATAAGGAGTGTCACTATCAATCTCCTGAGTCCTAAACGCATACTATACCGAAGTTTAAGTATGTTATAAGGAGTGTCACTATCAATCTCCTGAGTCTTAAACGCATACTATACCGAAGTTTAAGTATGTTATAAGGAGTGTTACTATCAATCTCCTGAGTCCTAAACGCATACTATACTGAAGTTTAAGTATGTTATGAAGAGTGTTACTATCAATCTCCTGAGTCCTAAACGCATACTATACTGAAGTTTAAGTATGTTATAAGGAGTGTCACTATCAATCTCCTGAGTCCCAAACGCATACTATACTGAAGTTTAAGTGTGTTATGAAGAGTGTTACTATCAATCTCCTGAGTCCCAAACGCATACAATACTGAAGTTTAAGTATGTTATAAGGAGTGTTACTATCAATCTCCTGAGTCCTAAACGCATACTATACTGAAGTTTAAGTATGTTATGAAGAGTGTTACTATCAATCTCCTGAGTCCTAAACGCATACTATACTGAAGTTTAAGTATGTTATGAAGAGTGTTACTATCAATCTCCTGTGTCCCAAACGCATACTATACTGAAGTTTAAGTATGTTATGAAGAGTGTTACTATCAATCTCCTGAGTCCCAAACGCATACTATACTGAAGTTTAAGTATGTTATAAGGGGTGTCACTATCAATCTCCTGACTCCTAAACGCATACTATACTGAAGTTTAAGTATGTTATGAAGAGTGTTACTATCAATCTCCTGAGTCCTAAACGCATACTATACTGAAGTTTAAGTATGTTATAAGGAGTGTCACTATCAATCTCCTGAGTCCCAAACGCATACTATACTGAAGTTATAGTATGTTATAAGGAGTGTCACTATCAATCTCCTGAGTCCTAAACGCATACTATACTGAAGTTTAAGTGTGTTATGAAGAGTGTTACTATCAATCTCCTGAGTCCCAAACGCATACAATACTGTAGTTTAAGTATGTTATAAGGAGTGTTACTATCAATCTCCTGAGTCCTAAACGCATACTATACTGAAGTTTAAGTATGTTATAAGGAGTGTCACTATCAATCTCCTGAGTCCCAAACGCATACTATACTGAAGTTATAGTATGTTATAAGGAGTGTCACTATCAATCTCCTGAGTCCTGAACGCATACTATACTGAAGTTTAAGTGTGTTATGAAGAGTGTTACTATCAATCTCCTGAGTCCCAAACGCATACAATACTGTAGTTTAAGTATGTTATAAGGAGTGTTACTATCAATCTCCTGAGTCCTAAACGCATACTATACTGAAGTTTAAGTATGTTATAAGGAGTGTCACTATCAATCTCCTGAGTCCTAAACGCATACTATACCTAAGTTTAAGTATGTTATAAGGAGTGTCACTATCAATCTCCTGAGTCCTAAACGCATACTATACTGAAGTTTAAGTATGTTATAAGGAGTGTTACGTACAATATCCTGATTCCTAAACGCATACTATACTGAAGTTTAAGTATGTTATAAGGAGTGTCACTATCAATCTCCTGAGTCCTAAACGCATACTATACCTAAGTTTAAGTATGTTATAAGGAGTGTCACTATCAATATCCTGAGTCCTAAACGCATACTATACTGAAGTTTAAGTATGTTATAAGGAGTGTTACTTACAATATCCTGAGTCCTAAACGCATACTATACTGAAGTTTAAGTATGTTATAAGGAGTGTCACTATCAATCTCCTGAGTCCCAAACGCATACTATACTGAAGTTTAAGTATGTTATAAGGAGTGTCACTATCAATCTCCTGAGTCCTAAACGCATACTATACCGAAGTTTAAGTATGTTATAAGGAGTGTTACTATCAATCTCCTGAGTCCTAAACGCATACTATACCGAAGTTTAAGTATTTTATGAAGAGTGTTACTATCAATCTCCTGAGTCCCAACCGCATACTATACTGAAGTTTAAGTATGTTATAAGGAGTGTCACTATCAATCTCCTGAGTCCCAAACGCATACTATACTGAAGTTTAAGTATGTTATAAGGAGTGTCACTATCAATCTCCTGAGTCCTAAACGCATACTCTACTGAAGTTTAAGTATGTTATGAAGAGTGTTACTATCAATCTCCTGAGTCCCAAACGCATACTATACTGAAGTTTAAGTATGTTATAAGGAGTGTCACTATCAATCTCCTGAGTCCTAAACGCATACTATACCGAAGTTTAAGTATGTTATAAGGAGTGTTACTATCAATCTCCTGAGTCCTAAACGCATACTATACCGAAGTTTAAGTATTTTATGAAGAGTGTTACTATCAATCTCCTGAGTCCCAACCGCATACTATACTGAAGTTTAAGTATGTTATAAGGAGTGTCACTATCAATCTCCTGAGTCCCAAACGCATACTATACTGAAGTTTAAGTATGTAATAAGGAGTGTCACTATCAATCTCCTGAGTCCTAAACGCATACTCTACTGAAGTTTAAGTATGTTATGAAGAGTGTTACTATCAATCTCCTGAGTCCCAAACGCATACTATACTGAAGTTTAAGTATGTTATAAGGAGTGTCACTATCAATCTCCTGAGTCCTAAACGCATACTATACCGAAGTTTAAGAGTGTTATATGGAGTGTCACTATCAATCTCCTGAGTCCTAAACGCATACTATACTGAAGTTTAAGTATGTTATAAGGAGTGTCACTATCAATCTCCTGAGTCCTAAACGCATACTATACCGAAGTTTAAGTATGTTATAAGGAGTGTCACTATCAATCTCCTGAGTCCTAAACGCATACTATACCGTAGTTTAAGTATGTTATAAGGAGTGTTACTATCAATCTCCTGAGTCCTAAACGCATACTTTACCGAAGTTTAAGTATTTTATGAAGAGTGTTACTATCAATCTCCTTAGTCCCAACCGCATACTATACTGAAGTTTAAGTATGTTATAAGGAGTGTCACTATCAATCTCCTGAGTCCCAACCGCATACTATACTGAAGTTTAAGTATGTTATAAGGAGTGTCACTATCAATCTCCTGAGTCCTAAACGCATACTATACCGAAGTTTAAGTATGTTATAAGGAGTGTCACTATCAATCTCCTCAGTCCTAAACGCATACTATACTGAAGTTTAAGTATGTTATAAGGAGTGTCACTATCAATCTCCTGAGTCCTAAACGCATACTATACCGAAGTTTAAGTATGTTATAAGGAGTGTCACTATCAATCTCCTGAGTCTTAAACGCATACTATACCGAAGTTTAAGTATGTTATAAGGAGTGTTACTATCAATCTCCTGAGTCCTAAACGCATACTATACTGAAGTTTAAGTATGTTATGAAGAGTGTTACTATCAATCTCCTGAGTCCTAAACGCATACTATACTGAAGTTTAAGTATGTTATAAGGAGTGTCACTATCAATCTCCTGAGTCCCAAACGCATACTATACTGAAGTTTAAGTATGTTATAAGGAGTGTCACTATCAATCTCCTGAGTCCTAAACGCATACTATACTGAAGTTTAAGTGTGTTATGAAGAGTGTTACTATCAATCTCCTGAGTCCCAAACGCATACAATACTGAAGTTTAAGTATGTTATAAGGAGTGTTACTATCAATCTCCTGAGTCCTAAACGCATACTATACTGAAGTTTAAGTATGTTATGAAGAGTGTTACTATCAATCTCCTGAGTCCTAAACGCATACTATACTGAAGTTTAAGTATGTTATGAAGAGTGTTACTATCAATCTCCTGTGTCCCAAACGCATACTATACTGAAGTTTAAGTATGTTATGAAGAGTGTTACTATCAATCTCCTGAGTCCCAAACGCATACTATACTGAAGTTTAAGTATGTTATAAGGGGTGTCACTATCAATCTCCTGACTCCTAAACGCATACTATACTGAAGTTTAAGTATGTTATGAAGAGTGTTACTATCAATCTCCTGAGTCCTAAACGCATACTATACTGAAGTTTAAGTATGTAATAAGGAGTGTCACTATCAATCTCCTGAGTCCCAAACGCATACTATACTGAAGTTATAGTATGTTATAAGGAGTGTCACTATCAATCTCCTGAGTCCTAAACGCATACTATACTGAAGTTTAAGTGTGTTATGAAGAGTGTTACTATCAATCTCCTGAGTCCCAAACGCATACAATACTGTAGTTTAAGTATGTTATAAGGAGTGTTACTATCAATCTCCTGAGTCCTAAACGCATATTATACTGAAGTTTAAGTATGTTATAAGGAGTGTCACTATCAATCTCCTGAGTCCTAAACGCATACTAAACTGTTGTTTTAGTATGTTATAAGGAGTGTTACTTACAATATCCTGAGTCCTAAACGCATACTATACTGAAGTTTAAGTATGTTATAAGGAGTGTCACTATCAATCTCCTGAGTCCTAAACGCATACTAAACTGTAGTTTAAGTGTGTTATTAGGAGTGTTACTTACAATATCCTGAGTCCTAAACGCATACTATACTGAAGTTTAAGTATGTTATAAGGAGTGTCACAATCAATCTCCTGAGTCCTAAATGCTTACTATTCTGAAGTTTAAGTATGTTATGAGGAGTGTCACTATCAATCTCCTGAGTCCCAAGCGCATACTTTACTGTAGTTTAATTATGTTATAAGGAGTGTCACTATCAATCTCCTGAGTCCTAAACGCATACTAAACTGTACTTTAAGTATGTTATAAGGAGTGTTACTTACAATATCCTGAGTCCTAAACGCATACTATACTGAAGTTAAAGTACGTTATAAGGAGTATCACTATCAATCTCCGGAGTCCTAAACGCATACTATACTGAAGTTAAAGTATGTTATAAGGAGTGTCACTATCAATCTCCTGAGTCCTAAACGCATACTAAACTGTACTTTAAGTATGTTATTAGGAGTGTTACTAACAATCTCCTGAGTCCTAAACGCATACTATACTGAAGTTAAAGTACGTTATAAGGAGTATCACTATCAATCTCCTGAGTCCTAAACGCATACTAAACTGTAGTTTAAGTATGTTATAAGGAGTGTTACTTACAATCTCCTGAGTCCTAAACGCATACTATACTGAAGTTTAAGTACGTTATAAGGAGTATCACTATTAATCTCCTGAGTCCTAAACGCATACTATACTGAAGTTAAAGTACTTTATAAGGTGTATCACTATTAATCTCCTGATTCCTAAACGCATACTATACTGAAGATAAAGTACGTTATAAGGAGTATCACTATCAATCTCATGAGTCCCAAACGCATACTATACTGTAGTTTAAGTATGTTATGAGGAGTGTTACTTACAATATCCTGAGTCCTAAACGCATACTATACTGAAGTTAAAGTATGTTATGAAGAGTGTTACTATCAATCTCCTGAGTCCTAAACGCATACTAAACTGTAGTTTAAGTATGTTATAAGGAGTGTTACTTACAATCTCCTGATTCGTAAACGCATACTAAACTGTAGTTTAAGTATGTTATAAGGAGTGTTACTTACAATCTCCTGATTCGTAAACGCATACTATACTGTTGTTTAAGTATGTTATGAGGAGTGTTACTATCAATCTCCTGAGTCCTAAACGCATACTATACTGAAGTTAAAGTACGTTATAAGGAGTATCACTATCAATCTCCTGAGTCCTAAACGCATACTAAACTGTTGTTTAAGTATGTTATGAAGAGTGTTACTATCAATCTCCTGAGTCCCAAACGCATACTAAACTGAAGTTTAAGTATGTTATAAGGAGTGTTACTATCAATCTCCTGAGTCCTAAACGCATACTATACTGAAGTTTAAGTATGTTATAAGGAGTGTCACTATCAATCTCCTGAGTCCTAAACGCATACTAAACTGTTGTTTTAGTATGTTATAAGGAGTGTTACTTACAATATCCTGAGTCCTAAACGCATACTATACTGAAGTTTAAGTATGTTATAAGGACCTTGACCTTTATAAGGTCGTTTTACCTTGTAAACTATACTACATCAAACACATACAAATCACACATATTCGAAACACACATACTCACAATCTGCTCATCCTATTATAACTCACAATACATTCTAGACTCTGATAGTTCCCTACGCAAGCAATTGGGAAATTATATGACCAAATTCTTTTACTACTCGTTTGTGTTAGCTGCAGTAAAAAAAATGGCATTCTCAAATTTGTTCTCACAAATTTATATAATTTTAAAACTAAACATATAATGGGTTCTTTCGACATTAACCAAGAAATTGAAAATGCCTTTAGAATAGAATGCTATTCTGCTGAGGAACCCGAACAATGCAGCAATTTAATATCTAAATACAACATCAAAATTTTAAATATAAATATTAGAAGTCTACAACAAAACTTCAATAAATTTTTAGTAATTTTTTCTAGGATTAGCGTGGAATTTGATTTTATTGTATTAAATGAGTGCTGGATAAACGAAAACTCAATAATTCATCAAATAGATGGTTATACTGCTTTTCACACGACAAAATACATTAACAAATCAGGAGGTGTAGTAATTTATGTGTGTAACAAGTGGTCCGCAACTTCTACAGAATTACCTATCGAAGACGCAAACTCCCTTCTGGTGGAAATCCCTAACTTGATCTCTCTTATCGGTATTTATCGCTCCCCCTCTTTTAAAAATATTGAACCCTTCATGAACTCACTTGAAAACTCACTCCAACAAATTAAACGTAGCCCTTGTTTTGTCGTAACTGGCGACTTTAACATTGATATCCTCCCCAGCAACGTCGTAGATAATGAAAAAGCGACAGACCTATTGTACGTAATGGCGAAATATGGCCTTATCCCTAGTATAGATAAACCTACTCGTAATAAAACATGTCTGGATCCAATCTTCATCCCGGCCAAAGTGCAGGCTGAATCAGTGATTTGCTCTTCTGACTTGACAGACCACGACTTAGTCATGGTAGGACTGACAACGCAAATGCCTAAATCGCAAGTTGCCAACAGATACCGACTGAAAATAGACTATAGGTCAATTGAATCCGAATTGCATTCAGTTGATTGGACACCGGTTTGCAATAGCGAATCTCTGTCGGAAGCAGTGTCACTGTTTAGTAATATCGTCGAACGTAGTGTTAAGCGTCATTCTAAGTACATTAAGATTTCCCGCTCAAAGTACACTTTACAACCGTGGATGACACCAGGTCTTTTAAGGTGTTCTAAACATCGGGATAAGTTACACCTTGAAGCGCGCAAAAACCCAAAAGATCCGATTAAGCAATTGGTTTACACAAGATACAGAAACTTTTACACTGAACTGTTAAGGAAACTTAAATCACAATATGAGAATCGAGAACTTGAAAATAATATTAATTGTCCTAAGAAACTATGGAAATCCATCAAAAGAATATCACACAGTCAGTCAAAACCTTCCATACCATCTGAGTTATTGTCAATTAAGAGCGACACAAATGAGTCTCTAAATCAAGTTAACGAATACTTCTGTACCGTCGGTGAAAATCTAGCTAAGGAAACATTAGACCGACTTAACGAGACACAGGAAACATTAGCATCAAAAATCCCAACTGAAAACACCTCTCTCCAATCCTTCTTTATCTCTCCCACAGACCCTTCAGAAGTATTGTCTCTTATTAAAAAACTAAACCCTGACAGCTCACCAGGACTAGATAACATTAACAATAAAATTATAAAAACTATCGGTCATCTAATTGCTGTGCCTTTAGCTGCTATCTATAACTTAAGCATCGAAACAGGCACTTTCCCAGAGGAATGGAAGACGGCAGCAGTAATTCCAATACACAAAAATGGTGCTAAAGATAAACCTAGTAACTACCGTCCCATATCATTATTATGCTCCTTTTCTAAACTATTAGAACGTATAATCAGTAAGAGATTGGGTGATTATTTAGAAAGTAATAATAAACTGTTCGTACACCAGTATGGCTTTCGTCGCGGGAAAAGTACAGAAGATGCTGTAACTCATCTGATTGACCTTATCTCAAACCACCTTGATAAAGGCAATAAATGCATAGGCATCTTTCTGGACCTAGCAAAGGCCTTTGATACGGTCTCGATTCCAATTCTTTTAAAAAAGTTAGAGCAAACCGGAGTAAGGGGCATCGCACTTCAGTGGTTTTTCTCATACTTATCGTATAGGAAACTACGTGTAAAAATAGGCAACAATGTTAGTAACCCGAGGAGTGTCTCTTTCGGTGTGCCCCAAGGCAGTATCCTGGGTCCATTACTTTTCCTCGTTTACATTAATGATATCGCTAAGATCCCTTCGCTTAAAGCAGAAACTATTTGTTATGCTGATGACACTGCCCTAATTTTTGGAGAACCTACTGAGCAAGCAGTTATTCAGGAAGCTGAAGTAGGTATGTCTGGTGTAGCTAAATGGCTGAGTGCTAATCTCTTAACACTTAATTTAGCTAAAACGAAATTTCTATATTTTCACAAAACAGCTTTCTCTTCCTCTCATGATCTTAAGAAACTCAATATACACGATTGTCAGGGTACAAGTAATATTTGTAACTGTAATTCTATTGAGAGATCAAATGCTATAAAATATCTAGGTGTAGTACTAGATGAAAAACTTACCTTTAATAATCACGTGGTCACGTTGGCAAATAGAGTAAAGAAGACTATGTACGTCATGAAAATAGTACGTGAAGTGGTTGATGGAAAAATCCTAAAAATGATTTACCTAACTCTTAGCCAATCACTCTTAAACTACTGTATTCTGGCATGGGGAGGAATCTGTAAAAGTACACTTATCATACTTGAAAGGGCACAACGAGCTGTTCTTAAGGTTGCACTGAGTAAAAATCGCAGATACAACACAGAAACTCTGTATAAAGAAGCCGATGTACTTACAGTACGTAAGCTGTTTGTTTTTAGACTCTCTACTGATACACATAAACGTATTATCAACTCTTCAGGTTACCTGTCCCTACTTTCTAAAAGAGTTTTCAAAATAGATACAATATCAGTTAATACTACATTTGCACAGCGTTTTAAAACATTTCTTTCCTCACATATCTACAACAAAATCGTTAACTTATGTAAAATCAAGGAACTAACGCTATATAAAGCAAAAATAATAATTCAACGACTGCTGAAAGATATGAATTACGAAGAAGTAGAGAACCTACTTAGAGTTATAAAGTAGTAGTTATCACTCACACACACACACACACACACACACACACATACACACACACACACACACACACACACACACACACACACTCACACTCATACATACACAAACTCTCTTACACACAATCACAGACATAAATACGAGTACATTTATACATTTATTTTCTATTTTTTCCTATAATTTTCTAATAATTTCTGTAATTGTATTTTCAATAAGTGTATTTTTAATAATTGTGTTTTGCATTTTTATTGTACTATTCGTGTAAATGTTGATCGTTAGCCGCTAATTGCTAATTTGTAAAAGTATTATAACGACCGCCACGACACAGGCCTAGCCTAGTGTGGGGTCACTGGAAAAATTGTATTCTGCCACATTTTAAGTACTAATAAACTATTCTTATTCTTATTCTTAGGAGTGTCACTATCAATCTCCTGAGTCCTAAACGCATACTAAACTGTAGTTTAAGTGTGTTATTAGGAGTGTTACTTACAATATCCTGAGTCCTAAACGCATACTATACTGAAGTTTAAGTATGTTATAAGGAGTGTCACAATCAATCTCCTGAGTCCTAAACGCTTACTATTCTGAAGTTTAAGTATGTTATGAGGAGTGTCACTATCAATCTCCTGAGTCCCAAGCGCATACTATACTGTAGTTTAATTATGTTATAAGGAGTGTCACTATCAATCTCCTGAGTCCTAAACGCATACTAAACTGTACTTTAAGTATGTTATAAGGAGTGTTACTTACAATATCCTGAGTCCTAAACGCTTACTATTCTGAAGTTTAAGTATGTTATGAGGAGTGTCACTATCAATCTCCTGAGTCCCAAGCGCATACTATACTGTAGTTTAATTATGTTATAAGGAGTGTCACTATCAATCTCCTGAGTCCTAAACGCATACTAAACTGTACTTTAAGTATGTTATAAGGAGTGTTACTTACAATATCCTGAGTCCTAAACGCATACTATACTGAAGTTAAAGTACGTTATAAGGAGTATCACTATCAATCTCCGGAGTCCTAAACGCATACTATACTGAAGTTAAAGTATGTTATAAGGAGTGTCACTATCAATCTCCTGAGTCCTAAACGCATACTAAACTGTACTTTAAGTATGTTATTAGGAGTGTTACTAACAATCTCCTGAGTCCTAAACGCATACTATACTGAAGTTAAAGTACGTTATAAGGAGTATCACTATCAATCTCCTGAGTCCTAAACGCATACTAAACTGTAGTTTAAGTATGTTTTAAGGAGTGTTACTTACAATCTCCTGAGTCCTAAACGCATACTATACTGAAGTTTAAGTACGTTATAAGGAGTATCACTATTAATCTCCTGAGTCCTAAACGCATACTATACTGAAGTTAAAGTACTTTATAAGGTGTATCACTATTAATCTCCTGATTCCTAAACGCATACTATACTGAAGATAAAGTACGTTATAAGGAGTATCACTATCAATCTCATGAGTCCCAAACGCATACTATACTGTAGTTTAAGTATGTTATGAGGAGTGTTACTTACAATATCCTGAGTCCTAAACGAATACTATACTGAAGTTAAAGTATGTTATGAAGAGTTTTACTATCAATCTCCTGAGTCCTAAAAGCATACTAAACTGTAGTTTAAGTATGTTATAAGGAGTGTTACTTACAATCTCCTGATTCGTAAACGCATACTAAACTGTAGTTTAAGTATGTTATAAGGAGTGTTACTTACAATCTCCTGATTCGTAAACGCATACTATACTGTCGTTTAAGTATGTTATGAGGAGTGTTACTATCAATCTCCTGAGTCCTAAACGCATACTATACTGAAGTTAAAGTACGTTATAAGGAGTATCACTATCAATCTCCTGAGTCCTAAACGCATACTAAACTGTTGTTTAAGTATGTTATAAGGAGTGTTACTTACAATATCCTGAGTCCTAAACGCTTACTATGCTGAAGTTTAAGTATGTTATGAGGACTGTCACTATCAATCTCCTGAGTCCCAAACGCATACTATACTGTAGTTTAAGTATGTTATAAGGAGTGTCACTATCAATCTCCTGAGTCCTGAACGCATACTAAACTGTACTTTAAGTATGTTATTAGGAGTGTTACTAACAATCTCCTGAGTCCTAAACGCATACTACACTGAAGTTTAAGTATATTATAAAGAGTGTTACTTACAATATCCTGAGTCCCAAACGCATACTATACTGAAGTTTAAGTATGTTATGAAGAGTGTTACTTACAATCTCCTGAATCCCCAACGCATACTATACTGAAGTTTAAGTGTGTTATGAAGAGTGTTACTTACAAACTCCTGAGTCGTAAACGCATACTATACAGAAGTTAAAGTATGTTATGAAGAGTTTTACTATCAATCTCCTGAGTCCTAAAAGCATACTAAACTGTAGTTTAAGTATGTTATAACGAGTGTTACTAACAATCTCCTGAGTCCCAAACGCATACTGTACTGAAGTTTAAGTATGTTATGAGGAGTGTTTCTATCAATCTCCTGAGTCCCAAACGCATACTATACTGTAGTTTAAGTATGTAATAAGGAGTATTACTATCAATATCCTGACTCCTAAGCGCATTCTATACTAAAGTTTAAGTATGTTATAACCAGTATTTCTACCAATCTCCTGCGTCCTAAACGCATACTTTACTGTAGCTTCAGTATTGTATAAGCAATGTTACTATCAATCTCCTGACTGCTAAACGCATACTCTACTGTAGTTTCAGTATTGTATAAGCAATGTGACTATCAAACTCCTGAGTCCAAAACGCATACTAAACTGTAGTTTAAGTATATTATAACCAGTTTTTCTAATAATCTCCTGCGTCCTAAACGCATACTCTACTGTAGTTTCAGTATTGTTTAAGCAATGTTACTATCAATCTCCTGACTGCTAAACGCATACTATACTGAAGTTTAAGTATGTTATGAAGAGTGTTACTTACAATCTCCTGAGTCCCAAACGCATACTATACTATAGTTTAAGTATGTTCTTATGAGTTTTACTATCAATCTCCTGAGTCCTAAACGCATACTTTACTGAAGTTTAAGTATGTTATGAGGAGTGTTTCTATCAATCTCCTGAGTCCCTAACGCATACTATACTGTAGTTTAAGTATGTAATAAGGAGTGTTACTATCAATCTCCTTACTCCTAAACGCATTCTATACTAAAGCTTAAGTATGTTATGAAGAGTGTTACTTACAATCTCCTGAGTCCCAAACGCATACTATACTGAAGTTTAAGTATGTTATGAGGAGTGTTTCTATCAATCTCCTGAGTCCCTAACGCATACTATACTGGAGTTTAAGTATGTAATAAGAAGTGTTACTATCAATCTCCTTACTCCTAAACGCATTCTATACTAAAGTTTAAGTATGTTATGAAGAGTGTTACTTACAATCTCCTGAGTCCCAAACGCATACTATACTGAAGTTTAAGTATGTTATGAAGAGTGTTACTTACAATCTCCTGAATCCCCAACGCATACTATACTGAAGTTTAAGTGTGTTATGAAGAGTGTTACTTACAAACTCCTGAGTGGTAAACGCATACTATACAGAAGTTAAAGTATGTTATGAAGAGTGTTGCTTACAATCTCCTGCGTGCTAAATAAAATAAAAGAGTGTTGCTTACAATCTCCTGCATATTAAACTGTAGTTTAAGTATGTTATAACTAGTTTTTCTAATAATCTCCTGCGTCCTGAACGCATACTCTACTGTAGTTTCAGTATTGTATAAGCAATGTTACTATCAATCTCCTGACTGCTAAACGCATACTTTACTGAAGTTTAAGTATGTTATGAGGAGTGTTTCTATCAATCTCCGGAGTCCTAAACGCATACTTTACTGTAGTTTATGTATGTTATGAGGAGTTTTACTATCAATCTCCTGAGTCCCAAATGCATACTATACTGAAGTTTAAGTATGTTCTTATGAGTTTTACTTTCAATCTCCTGAGTCCTAAACGCATACTAAACTGTAGTTTAAGTATGTTATACTTACTTTAGTTTATGTATGTTATGAGGAGTTTTACTATCAATCTCCTGAGTCCTAAACGCATACTAAACTGTAGTTTAAGTATGTTATAAGGAGTGTTACTAACAATCTCCTGAGTCCCAAACGCATACTATACTGAAGTTTAAGTATGTTATGAAGAGTGTTACTTACAATCTCCTGAGTCCCAAACGCATATTATACTGAAGTTTAAGTATGTTATGTGGAGTGTTACTTACAATCTTCTGAGTCCCAAACGCATACTATACTGAAGTTTAAGTATGTTATGAAGAGTGTTACTTATAATCTCATACTATACTAAAGTTTAAGTATGTTATAACCAGTGTTTCTAACAATTTTCTGCGTCCTAAACGCATGCTGTACTGTAGTTTCAGTATTGTATAAGCAATGTTACTATCAATCTCCTGATTCCTAAACGCATACTATACTGAAGTTTAAGTATGTTATGAAGAGTATTACTTACAATCTCCTGAGTCCTAAACGCATACTATACTTAAGCTTATGTATGTTATAAGGAGTGTTACTAACAATCTCCTGAGTCCTAAACGCATACTATACTGAAGCTTATGTATGTTATAAGGAGTGTTACTAATAATCTTCTGAGTCCTAAACGCATACTATACTGATGTTTAAGTCTCACTTCTTATCTCACTGATATTAGAAATGCAAAGTTGTGGATGTTTGTTTGTTTGTTTATTTGTTCCGATTTCACGTCGAAACCACTGAACGGATTTGGATGAAATTCGGTACGTAGATAGATCAAATACTGGATTAATACATAGGCTACTGTTTGATCCGGAAAAATGCATGGTTCCCGTAGGATACCTTAGAGACAGTCAGAAAGCGAGATCTACGTTGGAGGAGCCGCGGACAAAAGCTAGTATTCGTATAAAACTTAAAATTTGGGGCCGCATTTTTTTACATTGGTTGCAATTGTAGCGCATTAAAATGTAAGCATTTTATAATTTCGTATGGCACAAAATTTTTGACATAAAATCTTGCGTAAAAATCTACAGGATATGATATGATAACAAAAAATAAACGACAAATAATAGATGCTTCTCCCAAAATATAATCATAATACTTATTATAAAATATAATAAATATAAAATATACAAGTGTATGTTGAATAATAATTTAGTACCTATAAAAAAATTAAAAAGGCTGTTACCTGCATATCCTGTGATATGCAAATAGGCATCGAACCAAATTCTGAATTCCTTTAACTATGCATAAAATATAGATTTTGTATCACCCTGTGTACGGCACGATGCGCATTTGCATCGCAGTGGCTGGCCATATACAGGGTGCACTTCCATGTGTAACGGCGTATAATTGGAATCCTGTTCATTCGGCGCACAAAAGAATATTAAAAGCATAAATCCCCTGTTTTTCCAATTTTCGAATGTATTCATTCGTGGGGGTGCTAAAATGTTGCGCTATGCTAAACAGAAAACTAATTTGGTAACGAAAAATTAAAATAAAATATAAGTTATTTTTTATACATATTTATTGAAGAGTTTTAATTTCGTAGGTCATATTACTAGAAACTACATATATTTTTACTCTCTGATTGGAGAGTTGAATACGGTAGGTCAGAACTTTACTGGTTTCGATTTCAGACAATGTCTAACTTGGCCCCGTGGGCGCTCCCGTGCCCCCAGAACAAATCGTCATTAGCTTTGAAACTACATATGTTATATTGAGCATACTGAAAGGATTTTGTTCTAGGAAATTGCAAAAAATGTGGACTCTTCAAACAGAATTGCTAAATAGTCCATCGATTCAAAATCAAATTGTACGCAGAGCAATTTTATTGCAATTTCAACAAAGTTGCAGAATAAAAGTGATTAGTCTTAATATTTATTTTATTACTTATTTATTTGTTAAATTGTGGTTTGTTTAAGCGACATTTTACCACCCCCGCAGTGCGAAGCGCAGTGTCCAATGTAGTTCCGGACTGCAGTTTCCACTTGTCAAACCCGGACCGGATCGGACCAGACCAGACCGGATATCTAGCTGTTTTGTCACTTTTGCGTATCGCCGGATTTAAGATTTACGGGACTTTTCTGAGGGTTTTCGACTGAGAATAAAAATGTTGGTTTTTAGAGCTATCTCTTTGATATATTGAGACTTAAGAGATCTGTTGCTAATTTATTATTATTGTTTTTAGTACAGTGTAGAAGTTTTTCGTGGTAGGAACTTTTGTACTAGTAAAAAATTTACGGTGAATGAAGCATCTACTTACTTAAATATAAATAATTTTGATTTTTTTGGTGACTTAGTTTTATACATTGAATTAGTGAAAACTACTTACATTACCTGTTGTTGAATTGTGTATCTATTTTTATTTCAAGTGAGTTGTGTTGGGTTTTCGAAAAAAATATTTTCTATTCTATTCTTTCCTATTCTATATTAATAATATTTGTTTCAAAAGAAATCCTTGCGGCACTGACATTTGTTGTATGGTCTGTTTCCAATAAAAATAAAAAATAAAAATTTGAAAATGCCTAGAATTTTTCAAGATTGCTATTAAATTTCTGTTTAGTTTTGATTCTTTTGGTTTTTAAAACGCAATTCTGCTTCCTGGCTAGGCATTTTTTTTTAAATCTGCGTGACATTTTGAGAACCTTCCGTAAGCCAATACCCAAAACAAAGGAAATCTCACTAAGCGAACAAAAACACCTTATTTGCTCCCCATCCAATTTTACGTAACAATTTCCAAAATAAAAGGAATGTCTTCCTCATTATGTTAAATTCCATTCGTTATTTTTACGGTGCGAATTTCTTTGAAGCGATTCTTGTAAAGAATTACCCAAAATGGCGCGCGCGATGAAGCTAATATAATTATTTCTTTATCTGGAACAAAGGATACTTTGGCAAACGTTCAAATATAGAACGAGGAAGCCAGTCCAAGAAGAGGAATAGAATTTAAAACAAAAGCGACCTGACAAAACTCAAAACTTTGAAGTTGATGTGGATAGTGTATCTATTCTAGGAGGGTTGGTTGCTTGGTAACTTGAATTGTGTACAGATGTAGATACAGAGTTATTTATGGACCCCCTCCCAAAACTTCACTGTGGTTTCTACTCATGAAACTGAGCAACTTTCCCCAAGTAAACAATGGTCAATTCGCAAAAAAAAATTGGACCTTTCATACTAATTTGGTCACGTGATCGGCTTATTTTGTATGGAAATGCCCAAATTTTTTTGTGAATTGACCATTGGCTATTTAGGGAAAGTTGCTCAATTTCATGAGTAGAAACCACTGTCAAGTTTTGGTGGGGGGTCCAAAAATAATCCTGTATAAATCAAGTGAAAAGTCTCTAACATACACAATTTAATGTGTGTATATGTCGCAGGCATATGATAAAATCAGTGATTTGATCAAATCCCGGGATATGTTAAAATAATAAAACGATTTTATCATATCCCTAAACTGACTAAGTGATATGATAAAATTAATATTATACTGTAGTATTTAAAAGGTATTTTTTGTGCAGATCTGCGTTTTTATATATTTCTATAAAACTTATTTATTTAATAAAAAAACGTTTCAATTCAATTCTTGATTGCAATGCAATTCGTTCAGTAGCGTTCAAAAAATCGCAGACATACCTACTTCTTACTTCAAAACAAGATTACAAATTGTTTATATTTTAATGTAAGCTTTTTAACTTTTGTCATGTATGTACACTTTTCGCTTTGCCATACATTTTAATTCCTTTTAGCATTCTATGGTTGACTGGAAGAAATCTCTAAAGGTATAAATTAGCCTTTGCTATATTTTGTTTTTTATATTTTACGATATTTTTATTTGCCAATGCCTCTTCCAACGTTTCTACCATCGCAAACATTCTCTCGTCCCCGGCAAAATGAGACAGTATTTTTGGCAGTTTCCCAAAGAAAAGAATAATGATTTTGATTGCCATAGTGAACCTTAACAGTTCAGATGAATCGATCTGTCTCTCTGAATGGAGCATAGAAAACTTTTTAGGGAGTTCAGACAACTATTGTTATTAGCTGTTCAAATGTTTCCAGACATTTCTTGTTTATTTATTTATTTATAGAAAAAATGATGTTTAAGAAGTGATCGTTGTAACAAAACAGTACAAGGAGAGCTTATATTGTTGAGCCTCGAAGGTAGATCTGAGGTAAGGGGCAATAGCTGGTATATACAATACAATACATAGATATAATAAGATGCTTTTGTTTCCCATTATATGGTCAATCCTAGTTTTGGGGCCGGGTGACCGTGCGATATTTAATTTATATTCACAAAGTAAATAGGCAACTAAGAAAAATTTTGATTAGATTATAGTACAGTTGTAGAAAACCAGTCTGAGCTGAGATTAGGTTCTCTAGGGAGCAATTAAATCAGTCTATCTAAGAGATAACTACAAATGAAGGCCTCACTTCAAAATGGCATTAACAGACCCCGAGCGACCACTCAACTTTTAGTTGCTAAAAAATAAATAAGAACCTGCAGATGAAAAGAAGCTACTTAGTCCTGTTTTTTACTCCTTTTTAATGTACTACATAGTCTTTGTTTCATTGTTATTGGCTTCGTTAAATTCGTCTTGATTCCAATATTGACACAGTAACTACTTACATTTTAATCAAGTAATATTCTGCAGTCAAGTACTATTTTTGTACTTCAGTAGAATTAGAGTCATTTACTTACTAAAACACCTTAGGTATAAAAAAGTAACTAGTGTATATTCCTGATGTACTAGTATTTCAAAACTAACAGAGAGGAACTGATATAAATGTAAATTGTAATTTAAATTGCGTTATAAGTAATCTTTAATTGTAATTACAATTTAAATTATAAAATATATTTTTATAGAATCGCTTGTAAAATAATTTAAACAAAAAGATCCAATATATCAGTCTTCTAATTGGAATGTTTCACCCTCTTTAATTTAGTACGATTCGGAGGTACCGAAGTTCCGTCTTGCCTTTGCAAACGCTCGCTCCGCAGTTCCGGGCGAAGGAATGCAATTAAAAGGATCGCCCGGATTTTTCCAACCGGCCCGAGCCAATCTACGGCTAGCCAATTTCGCCAGATAAACATAGATGGAGTTTGTCTACACACGCGTTATTGGGAGTTTATCTAAGCTTAGCTTCGTCTAGTCTTGAGCTGTAGTGTTTAGGAAGGCAGTATTAAAAATGTAGAAGCAGCCTTCTTTTTGAAACGGTTCCATTCTGACGCAGCACTAAGATTAGTCCTATTTTTAGTATTTTTATTGTTTTACTTTTTATATTCAACTAGCTTCTGCCCGCAACTTCGTCTGTGCAAATTTCAGAACTGGACATAGAGAGATAAAATGTCTAGTGGCGTCTATCTAGTGGCGAAGTAAAATTTTCAGTTCTTAGCCATTCCTCCGGGAACCTTCGATTTTTCGCGGGATAAAAAGTATCCTATGTGTTAGCCGAGTGCTTTATCTATCTAATTACAAAATTTCATCCAAATCCGTTCAGTAGTTTCAGTGTGAAAGCGGAACAAACAAACAAACAAATAAACAAACATCCATACTTTCGCATTTATAATATTAGTGAGATTAGTGAGATTGGTAATCCCTGGACATCATCTCAGCTACTAAGTCAGCTAGTAAGTCACGATGAAGGTAATGATGAAAGCAAGCTGACCAGGTTTCTTCTATGCAGTGGGAAATACGGAGACGATGACTATCTTATATGTTTAACGGTAACATCGTTCCCGTATAAAATGCGTAAACAATAAAATTCAATAAAAGAATCACAGTTCTAATTAGGATTTTTAAAATTTTACGAAAAACCGCAAAAACCCCGCAACCTAGAAGCGCTCGTTTAGCTGAGCGAATCCACTATCAGTCCGCAATCCGGGTAAGTTAACTGCGCTGATAGCGCGCTGTGATTTATAAGTGGGACGTCCCATACTAGGGAGACAAGCATCCGCCCGCCCGCCCGTCCCTTTACTAGTGATGGGAAGAGATGACTTTTGATTTTCGGCAGAGATCGGATCTGAATATATTCTATCACTAACTTCCACCCTATTCTAGTGAGGGCCAAGAGGTGACTTTCGACTTTCGGTAAAGATAGGAACTGAATAAATTCTGTCACTAACTTCTATTCGGATCGTAGAACTGATATTTCAGTTGTATTTTTTTCTCGAGCAGTCTCTTTCAGATAGAGATCCCTTTCGATTATAATTGACCACGCTGAATACGTTAAAAACAACCGACTTCAATCGCAACAACTCCAATTTTGCTATGTTTTTAATGATTTTCTCAAAAACCGCTGAATCGATTTCGATAAAATTTATATGGGACCTCCTGTGAAGTATACCCTTTTAAACAAAAAAAAAGAATTATCTAAATCGGTTCAGGCGTCTTCGAGTAATCGGTGAACATACATAAAAAAAAGATTCCGACGAATTGGGAACCTCCTCCTTTTTTTGAAGTCGGTTAAAAAGGGATCAAACTGAACTATAGATGCTATTACAAGTAGGTATGTACCGCTGGGTGCTGCAGTGGAGGGGGAAGGTTCTTGCGTCAGTAAGGCTGCGATAATCATTTTCTAAAACTAGTATGATCCTACATACCGAATCAATCTAATTTATTAATGGTAAGTACACCGAAACATTGAGACATCCCTAATATCCAATGATAGTAATTATCTGTTGCTGAAGTCTTGCTTGCGTCGTCATTGTGGTAATAGGCATTAGGGCAGATGTACTTATATCCATTGTTATATGGGAAACGACTATTGGCCAAGGGAATAGATTCCCTGCCTTGTTTTGTAGTCTAAGCCCCAACGGAGCAGTCTTTTACCTGGGAGTTTTGGTTCAAGAGTGTGGAGTTCCCAAGATTCGACGTTTCTTGTAGACCACTACAGTAAAATTCAACAACTAGGTACCACGTGCTCTATAATTTAGTAATTTACCGTTATCATTGATCTATGTGTAATACTAGGAAGAATCGCAAAAAAGCGCAAAATTAAATGGCCTTCCCATGCAAAATTGTTCAAACAGTTGATCAATTTGTATACCTATATAAAGTGTTTATTTTTAAATTATAGAACAAAAGTTATTCATTATTGATCTAATTATCAAGTACCTATTTTTAACGGACTCCCAAAAAAATATCAAACTTGTTTTAATAGATACTATCTCCAGGCGATTTTGCTATGTATAGATTCAAAAATTTTGTACCAAATAAATAAAAAATGTTTTTTTCTACGTAGTACAAAGTCCCTACCACACGGGACTTGTACACTCAACGTTTCGGTAATTGTTTGCGAAGCGAGAAGAAACGTCGAGCCCAAAAGAAACTCGCTTCAACACATTTTTTTAATAAAATCTTAAATTTATTACAATTCATGTCAACAATAAAATTGTGAGCTGGAGGATCCATATATCATTGTCATTTACATAATCTAGTACTTTGTAATACCCTTTAGAGCATAAACAATTTTTCACATGCAATTTGAATTTGTTTTATGGCAAACTAGTTATCGGGTATTTTGTTATAGAATCTTACACACTGCCTTATAAATGACTTCTTAACTTTACTCAGTCTCGAATAGGCAACATCAATGTTATTTATATTTCTTAGATTAAAATTGTGTCTGTCACTGTTTTTACGAAACAAGTGCAAATGTTTACGTACATACATGATATTTTCGTATATGAATTGACTAGCAACAGTAAGAATATTAATTTCTTTAAACATATTCCTCAACGACTCGCGGGATCGCATCTGGTAGATTGCGCGAATTGCCCTTTTTTGCAAAATGAAAATCGTTTCAATATCAGCCGCATGTCCCCAGAGTAAGATTCCGTAAGACATTATACTGTAAAAATAACTAAAATACACTAGTCTCGCAGTACCTACATCTGTCAACTGTCTTATTTCTTAACAGCATATGCAGCTGAACTAAGCCGTCCCGCTAAGGTTTATGTGTAGGCCCCATTGCAGTGTAGCATCTAAAGTTATACCTAAAAAAAGAGTCTTATTTACAAAGTCTAATACTCGTACATTATTATCTACAATTACACTGTTTTCAATTTTCTTTATATTTGGTAATGAAAATTTTATGCATTTTGTTTTTTTTGTTCATTTAAGAGTTGATTGTTTACAGTGAACCACTTTAGAATCTCTGAGAGTGTTAACTGTTAATTATTAAATTCGATTTTGTTACAATTGAAGTCTGTGGTTTTAACATGTTTAGGTTACACCTTGTATATTGACTGAGACACGTATTTTATATAATAATAATATCTGGGACAAATCACACACGGTCATCTGGTCCCAAACTAGGATTCCCTGTATCTTGGGAACCAGAGACTGATATACATACACATATACCTTTAAATACATACATATAAAGATATAATACACCCAGACTCAGAGCAAACAATTCTGCTCATCACAGAAAAGTTTGCCCTGTGTGGGGATCGCACACACGACTCTCGGATCAGAGGTCAGGATCGGTAACCACTTAGCCACCGAGTCAGTCATAGTTTTATACAATACATGTTACCATTAGTTAATCTGTGCCATGACTGACAAACTAATACCATCTAATACGGTACCTGACTGACTCATCGTGTCATTTTAATGTGCCACAAACACTACAAATTTATTGCTGCAGTTGTTAAAACAGGTATGCTCGTACAGCCTCGTACAATCACCGGTTTGGATAGTGGTAAACGTAAAATTGTTTTTGTATTGACATTCATGTGTGAGTCACTATAAGTATTGTATGTATAGATGACGATGAAGATTTTTTGTTTTGGGTTTAATTACAATTTTATTTATAATTCTCGTAAAATTCTGTAATTTTTCACTCAACTACACAAGACGGGGGTAATGTTTTCAGGTGTTAGTATTGACTGACTCGGTGGCTCAGTGGTTAGTGCTCCTGACTACTGATCTGACCTGTGGGTTCGATGGGTGGGACCAGGGCAAACATTTCTGTGATGAGCAGATTTGCTTGCTCTGTGTCTGGGTGTATTATATCTATACAGGGTGTAACAGAAAGGTGTGATAATACTTCAAGGTGGGCTTCTACTCATCGAACTGAACAACTTTGTTCAATACGCAAATTTTTTTTTGGATTTTTCATACAAATCGATCAGCTGGCGAACCAAGATTGTATGAAAAGTCTGAAAATTTCTTTGCGATTTCAACAAAGTTGTAGAACAAAAGTTGTTCAGTTTGATGGGTAAAAGCCCACCTTGAAGTATTATCACACCTTTTTGTTACACCCTGTATATGTATGTATTTAAAACGTATACGTATATGTATAACAGTCTCTGGTTCCCATAGTACAGGGAATCCTAGTTTGGGGCCAGACGACCGTGTGTGATTTTCCCCGGATATTTATTATTTATTTATTGTATTATATTGTAAGATGTTAAGCATAATTGGTTTAATGAATTTTAGTATGTTGAATTCGTCTTCATACGCTGATAGTCTACAATTTTCAATAAAATAAGTTTTAGCAATTGGCTTGTCAACGCACCATTGTCTGTCAAAATTAAATGCTAAATGTCCTTTTTAAATTATCAGTTAAATAGTACCTAATTTGCATTATATAAAAATACATTTATTTAAGACGATTTTTCTTAGAGATGACTGTATAACAATTTTTTTGTATAAAATGGGACTGAACACCGATTTCTATGCATGACACACACAGTCATAAGCATCTTCCAAAAATCATTAGATGATGACGAATCATCGGTGTTAGATACTTATTCATCAGAAAGATCACCTACGCGACCTCCCGTTCTACTAGTGACGTCACAATATACTAGTATTGGTAACAGTTATATTATGTTAGCTATTATACCTGTTACGTTCCGATCGCGTGATTCATTCTGGCTAGTGAGTCATAAGCAGCCCTTTTTCATTCATTTATATGTACCTAGTTAATACCTAGTAAATACTAGTTGTTTATGTTATAATTATATATAATTCGTACCAGGGTGGGCTGGAGTTCTGTAGTCTATGATCAGTTTGGAATCTTTTTTTTATTGTATAATTAAGATTTTTATCAAACCATACTTACTCAAACATTTTGTATTTTTGTGCACATTTTTACAAATATGATCTAGTTTTTCCAAATGGATATCAATCTACTTCAATACTATATACTACTGAATTCTGTATTCTGTTTTTGTGCCTCATAAATAAAAATAAAATTAAGTTATCTATACAGAGTGTGACAAAATTGGTGTAGGGCCCGTTAACTGGGAATAGGGAATTTTCCACGGGTTTCTCTAAACTCAACTAGATGGCGCTGATCAACATTGGAAAAAAGAAAATCTCTTAAAAATCGTCAAAACTGACTGATATAACCGACTAATATCCTAATAATGATGATTAGCTTTCGAAGATTACTTTTCATTGAATATTTTTTTGCAGTTTGATCCAAAAAATACTTTTCATAATTTTTGATGCACAAAGCTTATCAGTATTGTTTTTGTATTTCTTAAAATAATTCTAACACGATACCGAGTTATAAATTGCATTTTAATCATAAAAATGTATTAAAATCAATTAATTTTTAGTTCGGAAGAAGAAATTACAGATAACAGAGAATCCAGAACGCACCCAGGTTATCCATACTTGACCAATTTGGAAATTTATTTTTTCTGTTAATTCAATTAATAAGAATCTATGTTCAGGTGGTTTTTATATGTTTTTAACAATACTAAATCTATTTTGCTACCGTAAATTCTACGCTGTTATTAAAAATATATTTCCAAAGTTTAGAAGCGCCATCTATTGAGACACTTATGAACGGTGTGACATACGTCATCTGAAAACTCCCTATTCTACTTATCGTACAAAAAAATTTTTGGACTCTTCATACAAAAATGGTAAAACAGATGATCAATTTGTATGAAGTGACCAAATTTTGTTTTGTGATTTGAGCAAAGTCGTAAAACTCTGTACTCGATGTCGTGTTTATCTATCACAACAGAAAACCGTTTTTCCCTTTATACTTTTGGACTTTCCTTCTTACTTACGTTGTATGGGAAGTGAGTTTTTTGGAATTAAGTACGGGTTGCTTGGGGGAAGTTGATCAATTTCAGGACTAGACGGAGACGAAGATCATCTTTTTTCAGTTATTTCAGACGGATCCTGTTCTAAGTGTGATAGATAATAAATAAATATCCGGGACAAATCACACACGGTCATCTGGCCCTAAACTAGGATTCCCTGTGCTATGGGAACCAGAGACTGATATACATACACATATACGTTTAAATTAATTCATATATATAGATATAATACACCCAGACACAGAGCAAACAAATCTGCTCATCACAAAAATGTTTTTCCTGGGTGGGGATCGAACCCACGACTCTCGGATCAGTAGTCAGAAGCGCTGACCACTTAGCCACCGAGTCAGTCGGTCAGTTTAAGTCTATTATTAAAATTATATTTATATTATAATAATAGACTTAAAAATAGCTGGCCAAAATGTAGTTGATACTTAACTACCTATTTATTTACATAAATTATGGTTTTCCGTCTTGGTGAAACTGTAGTTTATTCTTTAGAAAATATAATTGATAAAAAAATACAAAAAAAAAAGAATTATATTTAGGTCATTCAACGTTTCAGGAAGCGTTTAGAAACGGATTGAAGGCCCAAGAGAGACAGAGAGAGAGAGAGAGATAACTAGCACAGATACTAGGTATATAAATATACTAAATATTGTAATTAACAAGGCCTGCCATATTTTTATTAGCAAAGTTGTTTAACTTCCTTTTAACCACCATTGCTTGTAATAAAGTAATAGAAACATTCAAAAAAACGAATAAAGATTTATTGTCATTTGTTTTACAAAAAAAGTTTCATCCTCATCAATGGCCTCTGCGTTTTTCACAGACGATTTACTGCTTTGTCTTGGCTCAACGCTTTTGATAACTTATCAGATCAGAGTTACTCGTATAACAAAAAGTTTCTTACCAAGATATAAAAACGGTGGACGAAGACAGAACACAATGGCGTTTGCTTCACCGACAAAAGCAATACTCAAATATCAGACAACAAAAAGTTTCGTATCATAAATATGGTAAAAAATACATTCATATGTGGCGTTTCTGAACGAAATGCCTTGAGGTTGTTCAAAAGTAAAATGTCAAAGTGATGTGAGAGCCCGGTTATTATTGCGTTTCAACGAATAGTTCCTATGCCGTTATGTTGGCTCCCCTGTCTATCAACGACATCACACGCAAAAAACGCTTGTACAGATTTTGTTAGTGTGTGTCTGCGTTCTATGTAGTGTGTGTCTGAGTTCTATATAGTGTGTGTGGAAAACATTGCTCCCAACATAACGGCATAGGAACTATTCGATGAAACGCTCTATAGCGGTAAAAAGCTTTGTGGTTGGTTGCCTGGTCTCTGTACCGAGCACACGTCTGCCGAGTTATTTTTTAATTATTTACGTTTTGGAGTAGTCTTAACGTTATTTTTGTGATGGGAAAATAGCTGTGATTCCGATTCAGTGATAAGCGGTCATAAAAAGAGGATTAACTCGGGAGACAGGTCCGTTTTCCGAGTTCTAGCAGCAAACCACCACGTGAAGCGTCTTTAAATCTTTCACTTGACATTGGCGTTTCGCCATTTTTTTATTGAAGATTCTCCCATTTTTCACTAGACATTGCCAAATCACCCCTTAAATGAGATGTCTAATGCCAAATATAAAAATAGAATAGAATAGATCAATGTTATGACTTATGATATTTCTCTCTAATTTATCAACAATATAGTGATTCTGCCATCTGCGATCTTTTAGTGAGTTCTCTTAACCCCAAACATACTCTGTGTTTCACCAATAAAATGTGTGAAATCGCTGACAAATGCAGGTTTACTACCGGTCGAAGTTTCTTCATATAAAACTGCACGAATTTCCTTCTATAAAGATAATCTAAGAAATCTGAGAAATAAAATTTTATGAGAACTTTTCTAAGGGTTTCTTGGAGAAACTTTATTAAAGTATAATAAGGGGAAGAGAATCCCCAGTCTTACATTGTTTTGTTTTATGAGTTATAAAACTGTTTTGTTTTATTTATGTAAAAACCTGGGCAAGCGGAAGGTAAGTCAAGAAACTATAAATATTAACGCAGATACAAATTAAGCGCAATTCTTAGGACAGCGGTAAAATTTATAACTTCAACATATTGTAGCACCGGTTCATTTTATTTTTATTTTTGTTTTAAACTAAATAAAACATCCTGATCTGTAAGTTAAAATAGGCATGTACATTAAATATTAATAAATAGCTTTTATTTCCAGAGAGTATCTCTATACTAAAGCAAGGAGGTTGTAGTTTCCAATTCAAACGCGGACCGATGAAGGATAAAGTTTTGAATTTCGAAAAACTTTAAATTCCGAACGAATGTTCGCATTTGGAATTGGAATTGATCGACGCTAACTGAACCAGGTCCCGACGACCGGTGAATGAATAGAAAAGTTTTTGAACTGAATGCGCGGAGTTTCGATGATTTATTGAATGTTATGGAATTTGAGATGAAGCTGCGATTGGATCATAAAGTTGTTTATAGGATGTAGGTGTTGGAAGAAGAAATGTAAAGGGTGTAACAATAAGGTATACTCATGTAATAGATGCTCTACAACTTTACAGGAAATCCAAGAAAACAGATCCATCAGGTGAGCCGTCTGCTCGTTTGCCACCTATCACATAAAAAAAAAACAGCATACGAATTTGGAAAATCATGCTCATCATAGCTTCTGCTCCTCATAGTGACCAATTTTTGTTTTGAACAATTTACGACTTTTCGGAAATCTTGGACAGTGGACTCTTCAATATCCATACAAAATTGTGATTTGTTGTGTTGATCAATGATTTTTATGAAGATTCCGAACATTTTTTTACGTCTCAGCATAGTGTTAGCGCAAAAGCATTTCAGTATAATTAGTAGAAGCTTCTGTTAAGGTTGCACCGAGATCTTGGTCTCGATCTCGGCACCAGTCATTCTCGGCTAAAATTGGGCCGAGATTCTCGGTCTCGGTATCGGCTAAAAAACGCCGAGATTCTCGGCCAGGCCGAGAAAGTACGCGCGACGACGACGTTAGCGATTCAGTTATTCAAATTTACGCGGCGCGGCGAGTCTTTCGATCGGGATTGGTTTAATTTGACCATTCGCCCGCGTTGTCGATACTTGATATGATGTGATTGGCTAATAAGTACCTACGGGAGCTAGCGGCGGCACGTGCTCGGAAGGGGAAAAGGCTTAAAAACTCCTTTTTCTGAATTATAATATAAGTTTATTTAATTTTTATTATTAATAAACATTTCACTATTAAGTATAAATTTTTATTCTCATATTTTTGATTCTTCTCTCGGCCGAGATAATTTTCTTCTCGGTCTTAACCGAGACCGAAAATCCTAGTTCGGTCGGACCTTAGCTTCTGTTAACGGGCTCTACACCTGTATAATTACTCCTTGATTTACTTTTTTCTACGCGTTTGCGTGAAAGGTACAGTCGATTAAGTAAAATAACTGACTTCTTAAGATTCAATTATTTATAGAGCATAGAATTTAAGTACAATAGAGCAGTAATTATAATAACAAAGTAGTACTATTAAATCAAGAAACTGAATTTATTACTTCAAGAAGTCAGAAGATTCAAGGTACAGATTGTACAGACCTATCCAATAACTTTCCAACTTATTTTTGTGTTATTCATGTTACTTACTATGCAGCCTAAGGCAGGTCACAGATGAAACTGAAATTTTGGGGAGGATGGATATAAGTGTAGGACGTAGGTACAATTTCACTTTCCGAAAAATACCGTTGGATCTCAGGGCTTTTTACTCTTATCTGACTTTAACAGACGAAGGCTATAGAAAAAATACATTTAGAAAGTTTCACTTGAGGTAAAATTTTGTGAGTAAAACCCCTGGTTTCACAATTCGTTTTAAGAAGAAATTTCTAAGATAATATTAAAATACATACTGAAGCATGTACATATGTTCGTTACACTGTGATCACCTTCGGCCAAAACGACTTGATGAATTAAGAAGGATATATTTCATGTGCAGTAGGGTTTTCAATATTGTCGTTCAGTCGGTTAGTTTTTTAATTGTTACATTCATCTAAACTAATCAATGAATTTGTATCTTGATAACTACATCTGTATCCGTCCCTTTACTGGATCTCACACTTGCACTGCTAAGATCCCGATATGGGTGATAGATGGCGTGTCATGAACACTCGGTGTGGCCACAGAGTAGCTAGTGCAGATAGGTAGACTTGCATGTGATAGGAACTTACTACGAAACTAGTTTTTGCTCGCAACTCCACGTAGGTGTCGATTAATGATTGATTTTTAGGGTACGCGATGCGTTAGTCGCAAGCGGCTTGCGAGCATGGAAATGAGGTTTTTTGAGATAAAAGATTCTATGTGGTTCCTGCTCTCTGTCTAAGCTGTTTGCCATTTAATGAAGTCTATACAGTAGTTATAGCAATAAATAGCGTAGCAACGGCATGCTCTACACCTGCTACTGAGCAGCGTGCTTTGTTTCAGCATTCATCAGGAGTAATGAAGACAAGCGTGATTGCCGGTGTGTGACGCATGCCATCTTAGCTTAAGACACTAACAACTATTTAAATACCTATACCAAAGTTGTATCTATCATTCTACTATACCATGCCATAGATGCTGCAAGCTACTTTCATTAGGTTGGCCGTAGTAACTCGTACCTTTTAACATTTCACACCAAAAAATGCTAGTTGCACCGCTATTCGTTCAATTTAAATGCCTACATAGTGTTGCTAGCTCGCAAAATGGAAAACTGATAGGATAGATAAGCTAAAGGTTTTAGCGTGGCGATCGCTAATTGGAAGAAAGATAGGCTAGTGATTACAGCTTACAGGAATTTACAGGATGTCTCCCCATTAGGGTGTCCCTTATATGGACGAAAAACATTTTTTTGGGTTATAGAAACGCATACACCCTAATTCTTTGTTAAATATTAAGCCTTACATAAATATAAAATTTTAACTCTCTAGGTTAATATTAACCCGTGCCGACAAGGTCCCAATTTTTTTATAAAAGTAGCTGTAGGCGACGCAAACTGTGAAAATATTTTATTTAATTATTTTATTAATTAGTTATACCTAAGCATCATAGATGGCGCTGTGAACCTCTTTCTCATTAAGTCGATGTTAAGTTAATTGTGTATCTATGGCAGTATTAAAATGGTGGTGGTATCGGATAGCATCTTTCATTTCTATCACCTATAAAAGTTGGTCTTCGAGCCTAATTAGTATTTCTAATAAGTACCAGTGACGTTCGCAATGTTTAATACCCCGCCCAAAGTAGTACTCACGCGGAATCAACGCAAAGTTTTAGATAACCAACAATTAGTTAGTGCACGTGTCGATGAGAGTGACGTGAAAAGCTGCCCTGGCACTTTAGGAACCGTACCGCCAGGGCACGGTGTGGTGGAACAAGTCGATATGAAGAACGCCCTGCATGAAACCTATGAAAAGCATTCTTCTGTAAGATCTTCACCTAACAGCGCTAACCTCGTTGATAAATCCGCCGCTGGTAAACCAATGGACCCCCCGGCGCCATCGCCCTCCGTGACTACAGGTACTTCAGCTAAAACAAAGAAATCATCGGCATCTTCCATGGCTAGGCGCAAGCAGCTGGAACTCGAAGCTGCCGAAGCCAAGGCGCGAATACAAATGGAGCTGATTGACAAGCGGTTAGAGGCCAACCTGGCCATCGTTGCAGCGGCGGAAGACGAGTCAAACAAGAGCAGCAGTAGTACCAGCGTCAGCGACCAGGTCGGGGGCTCGGTAGTGGATCGAGCAACTCATTCACATGTCCAGGAGTGGTTGGAACGAAGTCATCAAGAAAATATTCAGCCGTCATCTCGCCAATCACATCAAGATGTTTGTAATGACAATTTTAAGCTGCTCCCCCAACCTTGTAACCTGGAGTCCAGCATCCAGCAGCTAGCTTCCACCTTGAAGGATATGATGCATAACTCAGCCTCCCAGCACGACGAGCGCCTCCTGAGCCGCCTCACCACGCCGCGCGAGCTGCCTATTTTTAGCGGCGACTGTATTGAGTGGCTTCACTTTAAAAGCGCTTACGAGGAGTCAACAAATATTTGTAAGTTTGGCGAGGCAGAGAACTTGTGGAGATTGAGAAAAGCGTTACGTGGCGAGGCTAAGGATGCTGTGACCGATTTGTTAATCGGAAACACCCCACCAAATGTCATAATGAGTGCCCTAGAGCTGCGCTTCGGCAGGCCTGATAGCATAATTCAGTGTTTGATAACACAACTGAAAAAGTTACAACCGTTACCTGCAAGCTATCAACATGATTTGTTCAACTTTACTGTAAAAATAAGTAATTCGGTTGCTACTATGCGCGCTTTAAATCAAAATGATTATTTGCGCAGCCCTGAGCTTGTCAACACGATTATATCAAAATTACCTAACACTCTTATAGGTAAATGGACTGACTTTGCTTATTCAAAAATAATTGAAGGGCAAACTAAGCTGGAGCTACTAGCAGATTTTTTAAAGAGAGAATGCGAAATGCTTTCCGTAGTGGGAATCCCTCGTTCTCAAGAGCAAAAGACCTATGTACCAGTGCCGGGTCGACGACCTGAAGATCGCGGTCGAAGTCGCGCAGTCCTGACTACGTCTACTATATCTACACACACTGATAAAAACATATGCAAATTCTGTAAGAAAACAGCACATTTACTGCCTGAATGTAAACAATTTAAACGAGCCCTACGAAAAGATAAGTGGAATTATTTAAAATCACATAGGCTGTGTTATTGTTGTTTGATTGCGCGCCATCCTAAAGGAGTCACGTGTCCGGCGCCCTTATGTAACATCGACGGTTGCGGACTTGCACATCACGCATTATTGCACTGGACGAGACCGGCATCAGCTGACGAACAGCCCGAGAGCAGCGGCAGCGCTGACGGCGCACTTCCTCAGTGCGGCGCGGGCGGCGGCGGCAGCGCGGCCCCCTCTCCAACGTCGAGCGAAACAGTCGCTAACGTCATGGCTGAGTGTGACGTCATGAAGACGTCCAAGGATAACGTCACGTCATTGTCCGAGAGGTCCAGTGAAGTGCTATTAAAAGTAATTAAAGTGCGGTTACAGGGCCCAAACGGTGAAGTGAGCGCGTATGCCCTTTTAGATGACGCGTCGTCCGTGTCTATGATTGACGCCGAGTTAGCGAACCAATTAGGCCTCAAGTGTGAAAAGTCTGGTTCTATAAAGTTTACTGACGCGTTCGGGCTGGAAGTGTTTCAATCTGAAGCCCCAAAAGTGCTTACAAAAATAGGTGGACAGGACAGTGAATTATTTGACATTAAGTTCCGTAAAATATCTAAATTAAACTTACCTGTTCAAAATTTATCTGTACTAAATGATGTGTCATTTAATTATTTGTCGCATATTAAAAGTAAAGTGTGTAGGGAGCGAGTAGTGCCACGCATATTGATCGGTGAAGATAATTATTTTCTAATCGCGCCGCTTGAGATCGTTCATGGCGGTAAAAACAAGCCGTACGCATCACGCTGCCGACTAGGATGGTCGGTGCATGGCTGTTGCAGTCCTGCTCACACCAAGGCGCACGTAAGTGAAAATGTTTGTTGTCTCTATCACACATGTGGTAACGACGAAGGTTTACAAAACGTAAGTGAATTAAACGAGCTAATTAAAAATTATTTTTCGTTAGATTCTATCGGAATATCGAGCGCGCTTCGTGAAAATAAGGCACACTTAAGGGCCTTACAAATTTTGGAGGAAACAGCGAGGTATATAGGCAACCAATGGGAGGTCGGGTTACCTTTTAAAAATGATAACTTTACAATGCCTAACTCGTATGATAATGCTTTTTCACGTCAAATGTCTTTGTTAAGGAAATTCGATAAAGATGTCGAGTATGCGCAAAAGTATGCAAAAGAAGTAAATAAATTGTTTTCCGAGGGTTATGCGCGTGTATTGCCAGTTAATGAAATTGAAACTAATTTACCAATTTGGTATTTACCGCACTTTGGTGTACAAAACATAAATAAACCCGGCAAGTTACGTTTGGTTTACGACGCTGCGGCTAAGGTGCAGGGCATGAATCTTAATGATTATTTACTTACTGGTCCGGACTTATATAACTCGCTATTAGGTATCATGTACAAATTTCGCGAGGGTAAAATTGTAATAATCGGTGATATCCGTGATATGTTTCTGCGAATAAAAATACGCCCGGAAGATCAAAATGTTTTAAGATTTTTATGGCAAAACAATTTGAATTCACCGCTACAGGTATGTGCTATGCAAAGTTTAATTTTTGGTGCTACATGTTCGCCTTTTATCGCACAATATATACGTAACAAAAATGCTCTGAAGTTCGAAGATCAGTTCCCCGAAGCTGTACAAGCGATAATAAATAATCACTATATGGACGATTGTTTATATAGCACATATAGTGAACAAAATGCGATAGATTTAGTACAAACTATTACAAAAATACATAAACACGGGGGTTTTGAGATAAGGGGTTGGAGTAGTAATAGTAAGTCCGTCCTCGAGTCTATACCTACCGATGCGCTCGCGCATTCCGCTGTGCAATTTAAAGACGGAGCTATGAACACAACTGAGCGCACTCTGGGTTTGATGTGGCATCCCGCTGACGATTCATTCGGTTTTAAAATATCGTTAGACCGCATTCCATCTGAAGTTCTTAACGGTACTCGAGCGCCTACAAAGGCTCAAATGCTTAGCGTTATAATGTCCGTTTATGACATTCATGGATTTTTATCCCCATTTATAATAAAAAGTAAAATGTTATTTCAAGATGTACATAGGAGCGGGGTAGATTGGAAGTGCCACATCCAACCGAGAGAGCAATTTCAGTGGCTTGACTGGCTCGAGGAACTTAAACAGCTGACGTCATTACGTATACCGCGGTGGTATAACTGTGCTGGCACGTGGACACCATGTTACAGTTTGGAGGGGGGAGGACCCTCTGAGTGTATTCAGAATGAACAACAGATAGTGGATACGCAACTGCACATATTTTGTGACGCGTCACTGAAAGCTTACGCGGCAGCCGCCTACTGGCGTTTTACGCGTGCTGATGGTAGTGTGAACGTTTGTTTAGCCGCTAGTAAAAGTCGTGTTACTCCACTGCGTCCTATATCTATTCCCAGGCTTGAGTTGCAAGGCGCAGTCATAGCCGCGCGTTTAGCAAATACGATTCGGTCCGAACATAAATTAGCCAAACCCGACCGAATCTACTACTGGACGGATTCAAGTACGGTTTTACAGTGGATACGTAGTGACCCTCGAAACTATAAGGCATTTGTCGCCCATAGGCTCGGCGAAATTGACGAGCTTACCAGTTTAACTGAGTGGCGATACGTACCGTCCGCCTTAAATGTAGCTGACATGGCTACTAAAGGAGATTCGCCCGCGCTTTCTTACGCAAACGTTTGGTTTCAGGGACCCGAATTTTTGCGAAAACAAGAGTCTGAGTGGCCGAAGGATTTAAAGTCTAGTAATTCCAATAAACAGGCCGCTTGTGAGGAACGATCTGTACTACTAACTGCCACACAAGCGCCGGCAACTGAGTTTCCTCTGCCTGATGAAAATAAATTTTCATCCTGGACTCGACTTTTGCGCGCGACTACTAGGGTCTTGTATTTTATTAGGAAATGTCAGAAGAAAGAAGTCCACATGAACGTCGACTTAATGCGTGAAGCAGAAGTTTTGTTGGTACGCAAATCTCAACAGGACTCTTTCGCAACTGAGGTGTCCTGTTTAAAAGAGGGAAAACCTTTAGGTTCGAATAGTCGCCTTAATGACTTGACCCCTTATTTAGATAACAAAGGTTGTCTTCGTGTAGGTGGAAGGATCAAAAAGACCGTTGGTGTAAGTCAGTCGTTAATGCACCCTTTTATAATGGATGGTCGGCACAAAATAAGTATTCTTCTGGTCGAACATTATCATCGTCGAGCTCTCCATGGAGCTAACGAGTTGGTGGTAAATGAACTACGGCAGTCATACTGGATCGTGAGGCTGAGACCTACGGTACGTTCCGTTGCAGCGCGCTGCTTATTTTGCCGCTACAGACGAGCGATACCTCAACCTCAGAGGATGGCTGATTTGCCGACCGCTCGCCTTCAACATAATCGTCGGCCATTTACATTTGCCGGCGTAGACTATTTTGGGCCTCTTGACGTCACGGTAGGTAGAAAAAGACTGAAAAGGTATGGCGTACTATTTACATGCCTTACGATTCGTGCCATTCATATTGAGTTGACTGAAAATCTAACTGCGGATAACACAATAATGGCACTTACACGAATGTCTGCACGTAGAGGTATGCCTAGTGTATTATTTTCAGACAATGGCACGAATCTGAGAGGCGCTGATGTAGAACTAAAGCGTAGCCTTGAAGAGTTTAACTGGGATAAGCTGCATGAGGATGGCACAGTCAGAGGCGTTGAGTGGCGTTTTATTCCTCCCGGCGCACCAGAAATGGGAGGCGCCTGGGAGAGGATGATACGTACCGTCAAATCAGCATTGAAGGTAATACTGAAGGAGCGCGCGCCTCAACCAGAGACTCTGCTTACCCTCCTCGCAGAAGTTGAAGCTCTCGTCAACTCACGGCCGATCACTCACGTGTCCAACGATCCCAATTATCCAGAAGCGTTAACGCCTAATCATTTTTTGGTAGGAACTTCGTCTACTGGCTGCCTTTACGGCAAATATGAAAACATTGATCTCAATTTGAAGAAACAATGGCGCGTGGCGCAACGACTAACGGATATGTTTTGGGCTCGTTGGACTCGAGAGTATCTGCCCTCTCTCTTGCCTAGACAAAAATGGACTACGGAACACAGGTCACTGAAAGAAGGCGACTACGTAATCCTGGTGGATCCCAATCTGGACCGGGGTTCTTGGCGACACGGAGTGGTAAGTACTGCTCATGTCGGAGACGATGGTCGCGTCCGCGTAGTAGATATCCGTACGCGTACAGGAATGTTACGTCGGCCAGTGACACGCGTCGCTCTACTCGCTCCAGTGGACAGTCGTGCTGATGTCAGCACTAAGGGGGGAGAATTGTAGGCGACGCAAACTGTGAAAATATTTTATTTAATTATTTTATTAATTAGTTATACCTAAGCATCATAGATGGCGCTGTGAACCTCTTTCTCATTAAGTCGATGTTAAGTTAATTGTGTATCTATGGCAGTATTAAAATGGTGGTGGTATCGGATAGCATCTTTCATTTCTATCACCTATAGTAGCTATTTTTGAGTATTTCTTGATATGTAGCTAAATCGTTGTTAATATGCATATCTTGGGTAAAAATTGACGAAACAAAAAATGTAAGTAATGTTTTTAATTGACAAACAAATAAAATTATACAATTATTCAGGGTACTTCTTTTTTAAAGTCTCTTTTTTGCAGTCTGGATACAGCTTTCTATGCTCTTGCACACAGCGTAACAAGAATTGTTTTTGTTCCTCTTCTGCGGTAATTAAACCATGAAAGTCTTGTATAAGCTTTACAGCTCTTTCAGCTGTGTCATTTACAGCTTTTAAGCTTTACACCTTCCTCTTAGCTTCCATGAAAGCTGCATTATGGTCCCACGAAGATACGTTTTCTTCAAGAAAACTGGTATCAATTTTTAATCGCGAAAAACATTTTTTCTTTTAGCTGACACGAAATCGCTCAACGACTTCCCTGTAACAATATGATTAGTAGGTATTTCAAGGAAATTAACCAAATTTAGAACAAACAACTCAGTTAAAATATTTATAAAAAAACTCTAACTATACAAAGAGGCAGACATCTCTTCTTTCGATGCAACATATCGCTTTCCGAAGTCATATGCAGTTTCTCTTTCTAAGTTCGTTACCATATTCGCCTTGGTTTCTTCATCAACATCATCATCAAAGAGTGATAATATCACCACTTCTTCTAATAAATACCACAGGTGTTGACTGAACTTACTCAGAGCCGCTTTGGAAATTACTTTGTCAACATTTTCATAGTCTTTCAACGTTTTTAAAAAACGCAAATCTTGATTCGGTTCCTTCACTGCCAAACTGCATCCGAGCCAGGGCTTCACATAAATTGCCACAATAAATAAACAAACATCTTGCAATGCTCGTTTGTCTTTAACGCTCATTTTGAATTGAGACTGCAGCAAACATATTTTCTAAGAGTAAATAGCTCTTGCCATCCATCGTGCTTGATGCATTGCGCCAGGAGGACGAATTTTAATTTTACCCTCATTATCTCCTCCCAAGTAAATAATGGATAGCTCGATTAGTTCTCGATAATCGTCCCGTACGATGGATTTCTGCAGTTCATGTTTGAAAAAGGTCAGCAATCCCTTAATGGTCACATCAGAAAGATGCTGTTTAACTAAATCTATGCATGATTCGACAGCCTCAGGATTAATGTTCTTCCAGCTGTCTCTAAACTTTTTGAATAGTGGGATATCGGGACTGCTAGTGACTTGGTGAATCTTTGATTCAAATACACTTTTGAGGACCAATTCATACACATGATGGCGGCAAGCAAACAGTAATAATTCTCTTTCTAATTTTTGTTCCAAAAGCACACAAGCTCCATTTATGCGCCCTGTATTAGATGCTGTTGTATCACAACACATAATTTGAACCTTATCAGTAAGGTTCCAATCATGAAGCGCGTTTGAAACAGCTTTAGCTTGATCTTTACCGGAAGAACTATCTAGTTTTGGTACTGCAAGAAGTTGCTCCTTCTCTCCAAAGGAAATAAGGATCGGCAGGCGTTCCTCTTTAGAACTTCTCACATCTAGGCCGGGTAACAATTTTCCATCCCAATGAACTGTAACTACTTCTGGCACGTTATTCTGAAAATCGGATTTTATAGATTCTGCTATCCTTTCTTATCTGTGTTCGAATACGTTGAATAGAAGATTTGTTAATTGGATAGTCGTCGCAACAAAGCCCTAGTGCTTCTATTACTGCTTGAATTATATAAACTGAATCTCTTATGCTTAGTTGACATCTGTCTAAAGCTGCAACTAACTTAGGTGTGATAAAATCTTTCCTTCCTCTTTTTGTAGTAATTACCGAACTTTCAGATTGAGATGTGGCAGGCAAAGGTTCCTCCAGGCTTTCTTCAGAGCTGGTAAATTGGCCTTCATGTAGTTCTTGTGGTGGTGTTAAGCTGTGTGAAGTAGAAGATGTCAATGAGCTCGCTGAAGTCATTTGCTGGAGCCTCCTTTTCTCCTCTTCTAGTTTTCTCTGCCTTGCCTTTTCTTCCTTCTCAGCTAACTTTTTGTCTACACCTGCCAAGCAACCAAGGCGCCCTGGCTCTCTTTGCTTTTGTAGGAAAATTGTATCTTCTTCAATTTTCATTTTAAGAGCATAAGCGTGAGCGATATCAAATAAATTATCCAAATCCTTTAGAAAATCCTCCTCACGGCGTTTAAAAACATCCTGTGATTTTTTGCGGTTTTTTTGAAGCTCTCGCCAGACTTGATAAAGATCCACAAGCTTCTTCACACAGTTAGGAAGAGCTTTGGTAGGTATTCTAGCCTTTTCCCAGAATATAATACACTCCCGTATTACAAGATTTGCGCTTTCATTGACAGTCAGTTTCACTTCGCGAATATTAAAAAATAGAATTGTGAGAACTTGTCGATTAGACGGCAATTTGGCACCCGTTATTTGGTGATGCACCTCACCAACCAAGAAAATACTCTTTTTAGCGCTTCTCAGTTCCACTGACATCTTCGAAATATAAAATATTACGTGTTAGTTACGCGACAATCCGAGAGTAAGTGACAAACCGAGCGCGCCCGCGCGGCACTTGCGTAGGGGCTTGTATGAACATGTTCCCGCTCAAGTCGGCACGGGTTGCAGTGCTCCAAATAAGGTAAAAATTTATTTTCGAGTATTTTAGGGTCAAATACACAAAATTATAGCCTATGCGTTAAGAAATAATAACTTAGAAAAATAAGGGACACCCTACTTCCCATGTACAAGAAAATTGTGAAATATTGCGATATGAAAGCAAACTCTAAGCCAAAACATTTATTTGCAAGGACATAGAGGTGTATAAAAGTTTTCTTAAATTTAATATATCAGTCCAAGCTATGTTATCTTTCAAGAAAAAACATTCTCCGTTGCATTATCCATTTAACATAGATGCCCGTTATTATGATGTAATTTGTGTTGTTTGAACTGCTAGCGCCCTATCAGATTACTTAAAATTTATCTTATTTATTTATATTTATTTATTTCTTATTTATTTATTTTATATTTATTTATACGTAAAATTATCATAACTATACTGTTTTAATTAAAGGACTTAGAATGCGTTAAAATAAAGGTACCTAGGTCTGATTGGTAGATTAAGGTGAGAAGAGAAGTTATAAGAACGAATTACATGGTCTAATATACTTTAGAAAGAACGAACATATTAACATAAAATTAACGAACTACATTATTTTGATACATTGACAAGAAGAATAAGTTTTAAACTAAAACAGAGCGCGCCACTGTAGCCGCGCGCTTATGTCACGAACAGTGTGTTTTTTAAAGTAAATAAACGAAATGGACCCTCTGCGTGGCTTACAAACTCTTTGCACCATGTCCAGTCTTGAAGGGTGCTCCATAAATTATTTATCCCGCTCGCTCCGCCACCTGATGCGACCCGTGATTTAGGAGGTTACAGAGATCCACTTTATTGCCTGTTAGATACACATTTTTGTGACGAAACCTAGAACAGCAAGGTAAGGGGGTTTCTTGAAAGTTAAAGTGCGCTGGTTATTAATATAATAATCATGACATTACCTGAATATGAAATAAAATGAATATGAATTAATTAAAATTCTACCATTTCAACAGTTTATGAGAACAATAAGTCGTGAGAATTTATTAAGATTTTCCAAATGATTCCATGGCATATTTATTTACATCCTAACTCTTAGCGTAAGAAGTTGCGGGCTCTCCAATAATCTAATATTGTATAATGGCTACCGTAAAGTACTTCAATACGGGAATCCATTAATTTTTGACCGACTTCCAAAACGGAGGAAGATTCCATTTAAACTTTTTTGGTTTGTATGTTACGCGATATCCTCGCAAATTTTGAACCGATTTTAATGATTCTTCATTCATTCGATAGATTATGCATTCAATTAATTGAAATCGACTGAACCGTGCTTTGTAAGGCACGTTAAGTGGTTGGTGCACGCTGCTATCACGAGATGGTAATCGTTAAGCCATGTAAGAGGCCTTATAGGCGGCTTGAAAACTTCTGACACTGGGGTTGGCCACTAGCCCCAAAACCTCCACCAATCCGAACTTGGCCCTTGTGTGGAGAATGGCTTAAACCTTCACGAGTTATGGGAACTCGTGCCCCTGCAGTGGCGATGATATGGAATGTTAACGAAAATTGACTTAGCATCCATAAAACAAGTTCAAAAAAATACATATTTGTGGTTGTTGAGATTGAAACGGTTTTTTTAGCGTGTTCAGTTACATCTTTTGTGAGGTTGAAGACTGAAAAATACTTTATTGCAGTAATTTATAAACAATCCTTCCCATTAATTCTACAATTTATTTTGCAGAGAATTTCGCAAAGAATTCGTCCCTAATTGCCTCATCGGAGGGTAATTAGACAAAGAGTATAATGACTGCTCTCTGTGGGGGAAAAATTGGGGAAAAACATATTTTTAATAGATAATTAATTATTGAATTTTGTAGAAAGTTGAACGGAAAAATATTTTGATATCATTGTACAATATTATAATACAACAGACTAGGATTCTTATAATGCTATGAACAACTTCACAAAATAAGGGCTTAATACTCGTAATTTAGAATTAAGGTAATACCCCCGGTCATTAAGGTACTTGCCCGCCCCTCATCTTGCACTTCTATAGGTGTATGAAGCAGCAGACACGTCACACTGTTTGTCACAATGATGAGCATTAGAATCACCTGCTAAAAGAAAGAAACAAGAAAATCTTAATAGACGGACGAACGTGGCAATAACTCGTTTCGCCACATGGAACGTGAGAACTATGCTGCCGGTCCTCAAAACAAATAACGACGACGACGACGGTCCAACTCTAAGAAAGACAGCTATTATCGACAGAGAACTACTGCGCCTCCGTGTGGACATAGCCGCATAGCAGGAAACCAGACTATCTGATGAAGGGAGCCTTAGAGAAGAAAATTACACCTTCTTCTGGAAAGGTCGCGATGAAGGCGAAAGGCGTGATTTTGGAGTGGGTTTTGCAGTTCGCAACTGCTTACTGAAGTGCATCGAGCAACCTTCATATGTTTCTGAGCGCCTCATGTCTATAAGGCTTATGACTGCATCTGGGCCAATCACACTCATATCGGCGTACGCACCGACTTTGCAGGCATCGCCAGAAGCAAAAGATAGCTTCTATGAAGGTTTGCGTGACTGTCTGGAGAAAACAAGGAAGACAGATAAACTACTGCTTCTTGATGATTTTAACGCAAGGATTGGAAATATCGCTGAAAATTGGCCTGAATGTATGGGACGTCATGGAATTGGAAACATGAATGAAAACGGCCAGCACCTTCTCGAGTTATGTGCCTTATTCTCGCTGTGTGTTACCAACACCTACTTCCGAAACAGACCATCACATAAAGTATCATGGAGACTAGGGATGCGCAAAACATTACTTTGAAAAGTAATGTGATACTTATTACATCACTTCATCAAGTGATATTACTCGGGGGCATTACGCATTACTTAGCATCACGCCATTGAATTACCATCTACTTATTACTGACTGTGATGATAATGAATGAAAATATTATAAATTAAATGAAATCAAGTACATTTAATTATGTTTTTATTAAGCACTTAAAAACATAATGAAATTAGTTATTATATTAATTATTAAAACCAATAAAAATAAGCTGCCACAGCTTTTTTGATCTTATGATATAATCTACCATTCCGTAATTTTATTGCGTAATAGCAACTGAGCGAGCGGGACACAGGGCTCTAGTTTGATCCTTTCACTTGCCACGTTTTCTCTGCTTGGGCACATGACAAGTATAATGTGTTTTATTACTGTGGGTTAGGGTTTAGTTTCTATTAAAAGCATTTTCAGAGTACTCAGTCCAGTTTGGCTTGTATGTCCATGAATGTATCACACTGTCTTTTTCTTTCATCGATCATCATATCACTCTAGCCGAGGCGGACGCACTGGCGTGTTCGTACGAGCTAGATAGAACATGTAGCGCTGTAGCGTAATGAGTGATGCTTGCTATCCGTGCGTTATACGTAATGTAACATTACTTTATTGAGTGATATTACCTGCGTGATATTATAAGCATCACTTACACTCCTCTAATGGAGACATCCACGATCAGGACACTGGCATCAACTTGACTTCATTATCACAAAAAGGTGCGACCTGCGTGACATACTAAACTCCCGAACATACCACAGTGCAAACTGCGACACTGACCACTCTTTAGTTATGGCTAAGACACGCCTACTTACAAAGAAAGTTCACTCTGCAAACACTCACGCACGTAAAATCTCTCTTAACACCTCAGCAATGACGAACGTTACGCTCAGAGAGAAATTTGCAGATGAAATACAAAAACACCTAGATCTTGGAACTCTGCAAGAATGTGAGGACGTTGAAGATATGTGGCATGAACTGAAAGAATCTCTCATCGCAACCGCCGTTACTATCTTTGGACGGAGTAAATATGTCTCCGAGGATTGGTACGCAGTATGCGAAAATGCTCTGACTCCCCTCATTGAACACAAAAGATCTGCGTATGTATATTTTCTGAACAACCCAACAGAACGAGTGAAAAATGACTACAAAAATGCCAAGGCTGAACTACAGCGTCTAACTCGCCAATGTGCGAATGAATACTGGACAAATCTTTGTAAGTCGATACAGCACTGCCATGATATTGGGAACGTTCGGGAAATGTACAAAGGAATTAAATGCGCGACAGGCCCGGAAATCAGAAAACGCGCTGCAATCAAATCTCTAAGTGGGGATGTCATTACTGACAAGAATGAACAGCTTCAAAGATAGGCACAACACTACTCTAACCTATACTCACGCGAAATTAACATCAGCTCTGAAGCTTTGGAAAAGTTCCCGACTTTTCCCACAATAACTGATCTGGATGACTCCCCAAACTTAGATGAACTCCAGCGGGCACTTCAAGGTTTAAAACTGGGAAAAAGTACTGGTAGCGACAGTGTACCTGTGGAACTGTTAAAACTTGGTGGTTGTGTATCGTCTCCTCTGTACGCACTTTTGCTGCGATGTTGGGAGGAACGCACGTTACCAAAAGATATGCGAGACGCTAACATAGTTACGCTATATAAAGGGAAAGGAGACAGAGGTGACTGCAATAACTACAGAGGAATATCTCTTCTTAGCATAGCTGGCAAAGCATTCGCTAGGGTAGTTCTGAAAAGACTGGAAGTCCTTGCTAAACGGATCTACCCCGAATCTCAATGCGGATTTAGAGCCGGTCGCTCCACCAACGACATGATATTCACCTTGAGACAGCTGCAGGAGAAGTGCCGTGAACATCGTGTGCCCTTATACATGGCATTTGTAGACCTGAACAAGGCTTTTGATACTGCCAGTAGAGAAGGTTTATACAGTGTACTAGAAAAATGCAAGAGAGCGATTTTTTAAGCATACAGGTGTTTTTTAAAATCTTCTTCTTCTTTTCGTGTGGCATATTTAGCCGTCCGCCGTCCGTCGTTTATCCACAAGGTATAGACGGCGGTTGCCTAGTGTTGCACTTAGTATCACCCGCGGTCACGTGTAGGGCATTTCGATTTACACCTGCGGACGTGTGCAACGCGACCATCATATACAGCTAGAAATCAGATGTGCAGCTTTCCTCACGATGTTTTTCTTCACCGTTAAAGCAGTCGGTATGAAAATGCACGTAAGTTTCGAAAAACTCATTGGTGCACTGGCCAGGATTTGAAACCCGGACTTCTTATGAGGACGGAGTCACTACCCGCTTCGCCACCGACGCTTTTTTTAAATAGTTTCTCGTTTTTTTCCAACCCTTCTCTCACACAGACTCTGCACCGAATTTGGTCCGTCCCTTTTCTGGTTTCCCCAGCAACTAGCCCATTCTTTTTCCAGTCAGCAGCAAGAGTACTTTGATGTCATAAATAATAAATATTCCCTACAGGGAGTTATTAATATAGTGTTGGATTTCAAACGTATTATGTCTTTACGCCTTTACCCGTTTATTATCACATTTTCTCTTTCTTATTGGTTTGTTGGCAGAAAATTCTTATAGAAGTACGCATACATATATGTATATTAATCCATGTATTTCTTTTGTATCCGAGAACAATAAACGATAAAATAAATAAATAAATGAAATTATTAACAACGAAATTAGTGAAGAAAAGAGATGTGGAAAACGTCAAGAAATATAATAATTCCTCACGAATTTAGCTTAGGCAGATTATTTACTAACGCTTTTAAGAGATGAGTGAAAGTTTTGTAAAGGTAAAGGTCATAGTTTTGTAAACGACGTTGTTTTACTACGAATAAAAAAATCCTTACCTTCTGGCTTTAATCACATCTCAAAAACAATGTAACTAGTTTAAATAATAAAAAATCATAACTTTCTTTTGGTTTTGCCTGTGTGGTTTATATGAACACCTGACTCCATAAATGTATCTTCTATTAATCTGACAAATAACACGCATTTATTGACCACTATTGAGACCTCGTATTTAAAATCCATCAAGCAGTTTTGGCTACATACACACACATACCTTCACCCGAAAAACATTAACCCCCTTTTTGAAAGTCAGGTAAAAAGTCGTTCCATGTAACTTTTTTTTCACGTTCTGTATACAAAAGGCCAGGACATTAAAAACAGCGCCCTGTACATGACCTCTCGAAACCACTTACGCTTGCCAGGCGCGCTAAGACGCCTGCAGGCGACAGATATGAAGAAGGGATGTGTAGAATTTGGCACTAAAGAAATATTGTTATGGACTAACTTAGTAGTGTTGTGGTTTGCGTTCTAGCCTTCTAAGCTGAGGAGTTCTGTTCGATTCCCTCCTAAGGCAAATAAAATATTCGTATAATGAGCTGGTTAGTTTGCTTTGTGTTTAGGTGTTTAATGTCTGTAAATGTGACTTTTTATTTACTAGCTGAATGCTTTAATATTTTACAGCGGAACTTCACCTAAATCTCACTACAAAAATTCTGTTATAGAAGTAATTTTCTTTTACAGGTATTCTCTTGATTGCGTCTTCTTTACCCTTCCTTTACATATTTCACAAAGAGTTTATCTATTTATCTATCTTTATTTCTTTACAAAAAAGTACTTTGAACTGCTGTTTCGTTTCTTTTTTTGTTCAGTGGAATGTACTCGTATTAAAGCACGAGAAATACTCGGCTTTAAAGGCTAACTATTGCTTCGTGCCACTGGCGTGCGAAACGACTGGCTGCTGGGGAACAGAGGCTTTGGCTTTCATTAAAGAGGTTGGCCGTCGGCTTCGTGAGAGGGGCTGTGACGCTCGCTCCGGGGCGTACCTGCTGCAAAGGTTGTCCATTAGGGTGGGCCGAAAAACAACTTTTTTTGATTTCTTTATTTTAATAGCGACAAAAAGGTGCTAGGTAGGGTAGAATTAATAACGTGTGTAAAATATAATTGGTCGCTGTTATCATTAAGAGCCTCCGGTTTCACTTTGAAAAATCGGAGAAAATATTTTTTTGAACCGATTTCAAGAGACCATATTTATAAACTGAATTCGAATATTTTATTACTTTTTGTACTATTTGGGAGAAAATATGGCATACTTTCAAAACAAAACAAAAAAACTTCTTGTTTTCAATAAATTTAGATGTCAGATGAGGGGTCAGGTGGGTGCAGATTGCACTTTGCGCGACCATTTTACGCTTCAGTAATTACGCTATGGCTAATTACATTACAAGAGAAATCGTTGAAGTGCACCCGAAACGTGACGATATATGTCCTGTTTTGCGCAAAATGGGATATTAAAGAAAAAAATATTGCATTTCTATGAAAAGTTATGAGTAGGCAATGTGACAGTTAAAATTAAACAAAAATACAAAAAAATTCATTCAAAATATTGTGACAGTTGTTATACTCTACAAATAATTCAGATATATCACGTAAAATGAATAAATCTACATAAATCTCATTCCAAAATACCATAGACAATTATGAAGAGTTTCAGCGTAGGAAGCTAAGCTTTGTTAGATATTTTTGCTTGCAATTGTATGAATTTGGCAAACTGTAGCTGCCCTAAAGCTCAAAAAGTGCTTAAAAATCAGTGCAGCTTCTTGCTGCCCTAATGAGCCCTTGCTCTGTCTGATTCACCATACCTATCACGAGTTTTGGCGAGCATGGAATATTTCACGCTGGCAGCAGTCATTTGAGTAGCTGTTTTCCTTTAGGACAGCACTTCATTGTCACCATCGGGCTTATTGAAATGTATGTATGAGAAATCATCAAACTTAACCATTGTAGAATAATTGTTGCGTGTTTTTTGACATTTTAGCATAAATTCTTGCTTTTAGAGCTTCCAATATGAACATTTTATGGCTTGCTTTGCACCACAGACATCGACATTTTAAATCGTAGGTTTTTTTGAAGCAAGTTGATCGATTAAGAAGCTGTACTGTATTTTAGGTTTTTACTGAGCTTTGGGGCAGGTACAGTTTGCCAAATCCCCACATTACAAGCAGAAATGTCTAGCAAAGCTTTGCTACACCGCTGAAACTCTTCGTGATTTTTCGTGGTATTTTGGAAAGAGAAATATGTAGATTTATGCATTTTACATGATATGTTTGTAACATTTGTAGAGTATAATAACGGAATTTGATGCTTTTGTCAAAATATTTTCATTTTTATCTTTCAAAGTTTTTTTTAAGTTTTTTATTTCAAATTTTTGTTTAATTTTAACTGTCACCTTGTCTATTGGTAATACTTCACAGATATGCAATATTTTTTCTTTAATTTCCCATTTTGCGCAAAACAGGACATATATCGTAACGTTTCAGGTGCACTTCAACGATTTCTCTTGTAATGTAATTAGCCATAGCGTAATTACTGAAGTGTAAAATGGTCGCGCAAAGTGCAATCTGCACCCCCCTGACCCCTCACCTGACGTCTAAAATTATTGAAAAGAAGAAGTTTTTTTGTTTTGTTTTGAAAATATGCCGTATTTGCTTCCAAACAGTGCAAAAAATAATAAAATATTTGAATTCAATTAATGAATATGGTTTATTGAAATCGGTTCTAAAAAATATTTTTTCAGATTTTTCAAAGTGAAACCGGAGGCTCTTAATGATAACAGCGACCAATAATATTTTACACACGTCAAATCTACCCTACCTAGCACCTTTTTGTCGCTATTAAAATAAAGAAATCAAAAAAAGTTGATTTTCGGCCCACCCTATTGTCCATTGCCATACAGCGCGGCAACGCGATGTGTGTCATGGGCTCCTTTGCTGCTGGGACGGCTCGGGGGGGCATTTTTGTCTAGACTAGTGATATTAGTTATTATCACTTCTTATGTATCTTTTTTTTTTATTGACAGTAGTAGTAGTAGTTTAGTAGTTGTAGTTGTAGTTGTAGTATTAATAGTTGTTGTAATAGTTATTAATAGTTGTAAAATAAGAATAAATACTCGTATTAAATACAGTGCGTAGTGGGTGGGTAAAACAATTTATTACTGTCAGATTGAAGCCAGCATTGAAGTAAATTAACTTAGTTTCAAAAGTTTTTGTGACTGATAGCAGATTTATTTTTTAAAAAGCTCCCATTCGGAGAGCACCGGTATCTCTGGCTTTGAGCCAGTGCACAGAACAAAATTAATTGATGGGAATTTCCTTCTCCTTAGAGACATTTTAAATATCCGGTTACAAATAACTACTACTAACAAAGTAACAAATAGCAAATCAAACTAACAAATAATAATAAGTTATTTGTGACCGGATATTTAAAACCAAGTTCGCCTTTGCAAGTCATATTCGAGCACGTTCCCGAAAAACTGGACAGGATGTCGCTGCCGACGGCTACGTCTGGGAGGACATCATCTTCATCATCAGAGACATGTTGTACATGTATATGACAATGCTGTGAACAAATACCTACTATGAAACGACTGACGTTTCATAGTCGGTATTTGTTCACAGCATTGTCTTTAACCCTCTCCAGTGTGGCCCCGTAACGCACAGTGATGCTAATGTAGCATGCGACACTGTGTTACGTGATTTGATTGCTCTTCGCCTAGACCTTTGTCACCATTCAGTTTAAATCCTTATTTACATCTAACTACATCACTCTTTATATTATATTTTGAACATTTTAGTCGAATATCGGCATTTGGCATACAGCGGTCCGGCATAGCGCGCTTCATGACTACGATAAAAAAATTCAAGAAGATCTTTGTAACTTTAAACTCCACGCTAGAAAGTATGAAATATTGTAAAAAAAAATAACGGTACTTCGAACAAGTTTCATGACTACCAGTTTCTTATCCACGTCAAGAAGGCTGTAAAAAGTTTGAGGGATCCGTAGTTTGGTAGTCTCGAGTACGTGCTGCGCTAAAAGAGGTTTGTTTAATGCTATAAAAAGTTTTTTAAAGTTTAAATAAAAAGCGACCAAGTGGAAGTCAGATTCGCGTAGTGAGGGTCCTGTACCAGCACACAATGTAGCGTGACTCCGGCTCACACGTGGTGTGTTTTAACTACGAGTAGGTATGGATTATAATTTATACTCACAACTGTCAACTTGTTTTAAACTTGCATGTATTACTATTTAGGACGTTGGGGGCTATTGAAATATTTTTTATTGTACTATAAGTATAGTACTTTTAATCAAATTGTAGAAAAAAGTCTCTTGTACAATTAAGTACAATGTACAATTTAAAACTGAATCCGACTCTATTGAAATATGAAGTGATAGCTCATTATTTCAATCATTTTTAGAACAATGTCGCCGTCTTGTCCTTGTGGATAGAACGGTTAAATGTGCCACACGATAAGAAGAAGAAGAAGAACAATGTCGTTTTAAGTAACTTATTAAGTGACCACATATTCTGCAAAAAAATGTATTTCTCGATTCAGACAAGCAGACAGACATACCGACGGCTTAGTTATTCCTATTTTAAAACGGAACCCTATTTGGCTAAACTACCATGTTGAAGCCATAAGCTTTACTACAAAGAATGAAGAACATCACTAGAATTTGGTTAAGGCTTTAAGTAGTCTGAATAACCTTGCTGAAACGGAGATCGCTGAGAGTTTTGCAGACGTCAGTGCCATCTAGCGGCAACGGTCGGTACAGTTGAAATACTATAAAAACTGCAGAAGGGACAAGTGTTATTTATTAGTTATCCTACACAACTGCCTATTTTTGTTTGCACATCACTGCAACTGACGTCATCGTTACGTGCAAAGTGTTGAGTTTTATTTTTTATGACCAGTAGGCGTCAGGAACCAATACGAAGTATGTAAGTATGTAGAGCGTGCCTACAGCCAAATCGGATTCCACTTCTTTTGTCGGATTGCAGTATTTGATGTTATTAGATTTTTCTCAGTTGTGGGAGTGACATGGGGTACACTATTTTATTACTAGCTGTTGCCCGCGACAACAGAGAGAAAAATAATAAATCTACTCATCATAGAAATATTTGACCTGCACCGGGTGGGGATTGAACCCACGACTCTCGGATGTTGTCAGGGGCACAAACCACTGAGCCAACGAGTCCGTCAAGTTTATGTTTTTAGATTTTAGGACTAGGTGTGATATAAAAAATATTCTTCTAACTGTGTCTAACTAACTATGTCCCAAAACTAATGCGACGAAGGAGATCATTCAGGCTCCATACATTTTTTGGCCTTTTTTAAGTGCCGGTCAACCAAAAAAAAATGTATTATTAGAACTTGCTATTTGGAGCAATACTTAAAATGACACAAAAGTTGTAGGGTTTTTCTGAACAATGTTATATAAGATGGATGAATCGTCATTTTCATACATTTATTGATTCCTGAAAGCTCAGATATAACTAGAGTTTATCATCTGGTACAATTTACATTTTTCAACTTTTGTGTCATATTAACATTAATTATTGCTCCAAATAGTTCTAACAATTCGTACTTCTTTTTTGTTGGCCGGCACTTTCATAAAAGGCTCAAAATTAATGATCTCCTTTTGGCTGGTGATAGCTTTGATCAAGACCTATCAAAATAACGAAACATATGTTCTGCAAAAGTTTATAGTTTTCGAGGTATACCAGATTAATAAAAAAAAAAAACACTACTATGTTTTTTAATTAATTTGTTTTTTGGACTCAAATATCGTTGATTAGTGTCTCCACTCGGATTCACTACTTTATTCTACAAAAATATTAAAGATGCCATCAGAAATACATCATCAATTAAAAAAAGCTTTAAAATATTCGATAACGAAACTTTATACATCTACGACGTAAAAAAAAATACTGAATAATTTTTGTCTCACATTATAAGATAGAGCATAGTATGCTATAAAAATCCTTGTTTCATGCCCATTTTAGAAATGTATAATACTTGGATATTTTCCTTACAAACAATGAGTTAATTGCTATTTTTGACCTCAAGGTGCTGACTTATTATATTCGAGGTTTTCAAATAAAATTAATTAGATTGATTAAAAATAGAAAGGCGATCATATTATGTTTGTTCTAGAAGGTCACCGTGACTAACTACCTAAAATAAAAATAAAACTGGCCAAGTACGAGTCGCACTCGCACATGAAGGGTTCCGTACTATCGTACAAGAAACTCTAAAAAACACGTCTCTTGTATGAGGAGCCCCTTTAATTTTTTAATATTATTTTAAACTCTGTGTAGTGTTTAAACTCTGTAGCGATTCAAACTCTGTGAGCATTTCATTTAAATCGCAAGAGTGAAAGAGCAGCGGCAACACTGTGGGACAAAAGTACCTACCTACCCTAATCGGAGACAACTGTACTATTAGATTTTTAATACACCCAAGCTGCTGATTTACAGACTGCCTGGCCGAAGTAGAGATGTTGTTTTGGAAGAAAGATAGAAAAGTGGCGGCAAAATTTATCTTTTTTAGGGTTCAAAGTTCAAAAGCCAACGGGACCCTATTATTAAGCCTCCACTTTCCGTCCGTCCGTTCGTCTGTATATCTGTCAGCGGGCTGTATCTCATGAACCGTAATAAGTAGAGAAATGAAATTTTACAGAGTGTGTATTTCTTTTGCCGCTATGACAATAAATATTAGGCTGTCCCATTCAAAATGACATCTAGTAATCTTATGATTTCCCAAAAATGTTTAGAGATTATTCTATATGATCGAATCACTAATTCGAGTGCTATCATTTACATCAAGCGTTTAAATTTTCTGCTTCGCAGTGGATCGCCAAAACTAAATATTTTGCTCTATGTTCTTCAGCAATCATGGTGATTGTGAACATTGACTTACCGTTGACAGACCTACCACAAATCCGTACTGATACTGGGAGTCATAACATTCCTTGCCAAGTTGACCTCTGTGACTCAATCATCCAACTTCATCAGTTTGATAGGTAATGTATTAGTAGCATTTGGTATATTTCCTTTCCTGAATATCCAGGTACTTCTAAACACATAATCAAACGCAAAACTACTCCCAGGTCTAGAAGGGATTAAGGGGTCAATTGCTCTATGTTAATCAGCAATGATGGTTATTGTGAACATTGACCTGCAGTTAATAGATCTACTACAAACTAGAGAGCGAACATTCCCTGCTCAGTCGACTACAAGTATCTATGACTCGATTATCCTACTTCATTGTTTGATACATCACTTTGATACCACTATAGTTTTTATACTCGTATCGGCTGTATTCGCGAAGTTCTCAGTAATATCCTAATTGTTGATCAAGATCCTGAAAGAGTTAAATTGCGTACATAACGTTATATACCTATTGAGATAAAATCGCTAATAACAACCCAAGAGTAGTTAATCTATGTTTTGAATGTTAACACTTCAAAAATATCAGTTCCTGTTGAAAATATAATGTTAAAACCAGGGATGGGACGTATAGTGTTTTGGCCGGATAACCGGATACCGAATATTCGGCTAAATTATCCTGCCGTCTAAAAATGTCTGCAAACGGATGGCAGCCTTAATTGCTATGACATGACTATGCGCAGCAGCTGCGGGAGGCTGCGTGGCGCCCACGCTTTGCATTGATTCGGGCTTTCTTCGGGCTGACACCTAGCGAACGTGGACAGTTACTTTACTCGCTTGTTTTGTTTATGTATTCAATCAAACAATCACAACGTTTTTGATTGATATACTCTTTATTGTACACACACAAACAATATATAACAACAAAAGGCACAATATTAAAGTTACAGTGGTAAAATGTAGGCGATCTTATAGCTTATAGCGATTCCTTTTTTAAGTTACTGATAAAAATTTAATCGTGATAGTGGTCCTAATTTAATTTGTGTTTGTAAAAATGGCAAGTGTACAGAAAAAGTCGCCTTTATGGACGTATCAGCTTCCGTCCGCGACTCGCCTGCGTGGACTTTAAAATTGGATCCAGAGAGAAAAAAATGTTAAGGTGGCGCCATCTAGTGACGAAGGGTAATTTTTGAGTTTTTAAGCATTCCTCCAGGAACCCTTAAGTTTCCGGCACAAAAAGTATCATATGTGTTAGCTGAGTGCTTTATCTATCTGCCTGCCAAATTTCATCTACATCCATTCAGTAGTTGTGGTGTAAAAGCGGAACAAACAAATAAATAAACTAAAATACAAAATAAACTAAAATAAACAAACAAACAAAAACACAAACAAACATCCATAATTTCGCATTTATAATATTGGTGAGATGAGATGAGATTTCGTCGAAGAGGAACAATTTTCTAAGTGTAATTTATGTGAGGTGATTTCTCGAGGTATCACTGCACAGTGTTTTTTTTGCCTCAAAAAAGTGACATCTTCGTTTTTTTCATTCATTGAATTTGGCTTTTTATAACAAATGCAAGAGTAAAACTCTCAGGAGTCCATTTTGTATAGTTTATTTTTAAAAAAATCACAAAGTTTTGTTGACCTTCATGTTAAAAATATGGAAATTAATTCATAGAAAAAAAACTATTCGCAATTAAGTATTATTTGTTTTGCGGGTATATAAAGATAGTCTAGGCGCATATTATCCCCTTTTAATTTTATCAAAAATGTTGGAAAATTTCTCAAAAAAAAATATTTTCTGAATTTTCAAATGTATTTTTTTATATTTTTTCTAGGCCGAAGTAGAGGTTCTGTCTAGGACAGATATATTCCTCATACTTATTAGTATCTCCCACAAAATTAACACATTCTACTTCGGCGGAAGTTTGGTAAAATATATTTTTATGTACTAAGGTCAAAATTTTGGATTTAGGGTTGACACAATAAGGTCATTTCTTTTTTTCTTCCTTTATACACAATCAAGTTTATTTTAAAGACTTTAATTCAAAACGTACTTGGATTTAGTAAACTAAGGAACTAAACGTCTTTTGCGCATCAACTTCGCCCAAATAGCGAAAAAGAAAATTGGTCTTACAGACATGACATTTAACTGATTAAATAGGTATGAAACGCCGGAATATTTTTGTGATTTCGCCAAAGTATTAAAACATATAGAGTGCAATTTCATGAGTAGAAATAATCCACCTTGTTTTTTTTTTTTTTTTTTTTTTTTATGTGATAAGGAAGGCAAACGAGCAATTGTTTTTGTTATATCAAAATTGTGAATCAAGAATTTATATGGGAAACTGAAAAAAAGCGGCCAAGTGCGAGTCGGACTCGCCCATGAAGGGTTCCGTAGCAGCAAGAAACATAACATAAAAGTTCTTGTAGTTCGTTGTAGGTAAATTGCGGTTTACGATTTATGACGTATTAAAAAAAAATTCTTACTTGATCTCGTTCAAACCAATTTTCGGTGGAAGTTTGCATGGTAATGTACATCATAATTTTTTTTAGTTTTATCATTCTCTTATTTTAGAAGTTACAGGGGGGGGACACACATTTTACCACTTTGGAAGTGTCTCTCGCGCAAACTATTCAGAAAAAAAATTAAATTAAATTTATTCTAAAAAAAATGATATTAGAAACCTCAATATCATTTTTGAAGACCTATCCATATCCTACCCACACGTATGGGTTTGATGAAAAAAATTTTTTTGAGTTTCAGTTCTAAGTATGGGGAACCCCCAAAATTTATTTTTTTTTTTTCTATTTTTGTGTAAAAATCTCAATGCGTTTCACAGAATACATCTACTCACCAAGTTTCAACAGTATAGTTCTTATAGTTTCGGAAAAAACGGACAGACAGACAGACAGACAGACAGACAGACAGACGGAAAGACAGACATGACGAATCCATAAGGGTTTCGTTTTTTGCCATTTGGCTACGGAACCCTAAAAATCTGGGTCGGATTATTTCATAGAATTCAGCAAAAATAGTTGAAAAATCCGATCTACAATGCTGATCACTCTGTATAAGGATACAAGTAGGCACAATTCGTACATCTAACTCACACGGACGCCATATCGGGTCAGAGCAATTTCGAACCGCGAACACCCCCGGATTTCAACGGTGTTCGACAGTTCGGAACTACGGGATTTCAGAGGTTAAGAGACAGAAGTTAACTTCGTTTTCACAATTAATGGAAGAAACAAGCATTCGATTTAGCTTTCAAAAAATAATACGATATTAATAGAAAGGTCAAATTAGTGACAACCTTAACACGTATATTTGAAAATCATTTTCTCTAAACTTCCGCCGAAGTAGAATGTAGTGATTTTATGGGTGATACATATTAGTATTAGGAATATATCTGTCCTAGGCAGAACCTCTACTTCGGCCTCGAAAAAATAGAAAAAAATAAACCTAAAAATTCAGAAAAAAATTTTTTTTGAAGAAATTACAAACATTTTTTATTAAGTAAAAAGGGAATAATATGCGCCTAGACTATCTTTATATACCCGCAAAACAATGAATACTTAATTGTAAATATTTTTTTTTCTATGAATTAATTTCCGTATTTTTAACATGAAGGTCAACAAAACTTTGTGATTTTTTTAAAAATAAACTATACAAAATGGACTCCTGGGAGTTTTACTCTTGCATTTGTTATAAAAAGCCAAATTGAATGAATGAAAAAAACGAAGATGTCACTTTTTTGAGGCAAAAAAAACACTGTGCACTGGGAAGAAGGCAGAAACGTCGGCGCTCAAAAAGCATAATTACTACCTGATTATTCTTCTTATCGTGTGGCACATTCAACCGTTCTTCCCACAAGATATAGACGGCGGTTGCCTAGTGTTGCACTTAGCATCACCCGCGGTTACGTGTAGGGCATTTAGATTTACACCTACAGGCGTGTGCAACGTGGCTATCATACAAATCTAGAAATCAAATGTGCAGGTTTCCTCACGATGTTTTCCTTCACCGTTAAAGCAGTCTGTATGAAAATGCACGTAAGTTTCGAAAAACTCATTGATGCAGTGGCCAAGATTTGAACCCACAACCTCTGGTTAGGAGGACGGAGTCACTAGCCGCTGCGTCACCGACGCTTTTTTTCCTACTCTACTACTCTTTTTCTCCTACCTCATTAAAGAGTTCCATTGGACTAGACTAAAAATTGGTTTTGTGTTTTTTGATGTTCATTTACGAAATTGTAACTATCCGGCGGGGGCCGGATTATTGAGCTATTATCCGGTATCCGGCCTACTATTAAATACTGGCCGGATAGGCCGGATACCGAATAGTAACCGGATATCCGTCCCATCTCTAGTTAAAACCACTTCCTGAAAAGTTGTCGTTTTGCAATTATGCCCTTATTCGTAAGATACGACGATATGTTACGTTATTTTGTTAGGTCTTGCTCAAAGCTATCACCAGCCAAAATTTGTCGCATTAGTTTTAGGACAACCTGTATATTATTTTATTTATTTAGATTTCGGTCAGAGGGTACCCTCAGGGGTTCTGTGCAAATATCCAAAAATTATAAGATAATAAATAAATATCCAGGACAATTAACATACAATCATCCTGCGGTCATCTGGCTTCATACTAGGATTCTCTGTAATATGGGAACCAGAGACGAATAATATACATATGTAAATAGATACGTTTTTGGAATAAAAACATATATAAATATTATACATCCAGACACAGAGCAAACAAATCTATCGTTAAAGAAATGTTTGCTCTGGGCGGGAATCGAACCCGCAACCCGTGGATCAGTAGTCAGGATAGCGCTCCTGATCACTGAACCAAAAGTCATAACATCAGTACTCTTGTAATCGCCGTCCTGCTTTAACAGACTTAATATTTTTTCTTGTATTTAGGCATTTCTATTACATGAAACAAACAATCGTTGGTTCCTTTTACTTTGACGAGATAAAAAAAATATTTTTTCGTGAAAAAATATTTACATTTACTTTTCGCCCACTAATGCGTAGAAAATATCTTAACTAAGTTACTGATATTATAAAAAGTATGCACAAGTGAGCTTAGTCTTCAAAAGCGAAGTGTTTTTGTCAAGGACGTCGCTCCGAAACAGACGCGCAGTCCACCCTCGATGAGATCGCGACGCGGACTGCCGGCAGAGTCCGCGGGGGATTACAGGATGGTGGAGCAGGCAGGGTCGCGCGGATTTACTTCCATTTTGGAGAAATAAATACTTTTCACGAATAAATTACGCAGTAAAAATAAAATATTCAAGACAAACTGTTAATATTGTTAAGATGTTTATCATGTGTAAAAATTAACACGATATCTTGTGCCGTTTCCGAGAGAAAATAACATTTATGGCAAAATAGGTGTTCTTTAGGGATTTTTTTTCTGAGAGGCGGTTGTCAAAAATATAATTTTGATCAAGACAAAAGATTAATTAAACCCTTGTCTATTATTGTGTATTTTTTATTTATAGATTAGATTAACAGTTATTGAAACAATTTGCCTGAAATATCCAAGAATTTGGACATTTCACATATCTTAAGGCCTTGTAAAATGTTGCACTCGACAAAGAGTTGTATTTTGAAGTTGAAAGTTTCTTCGGTGAGCGGGTGTTCAAACTTTATCTACGCTAAAGTTTTTTAAAACTAGATGTCAGTAGTAAAACGAATGTTTCAGAAGGTACAACAATACAGTGACTGAATGAGTCAGTGATAAAATCTGTGATTTTCGGACGTTATTATCTTTTGAACCGTAAGGGAAGCCCCCTTACACTTTCTCTCAGTTCCACTATTATTTTAAAAAGCGTTGCCCTTTTTCTATAACTAAAACTAGTTATAATAATAGTTGATTATATGTCTTTCCTTCATTTTTCCGCCAGTTTTTTTAGATTCTGTTTGACCTATACTAGTTACTTAACACATTCACTGCGTTACGACAAGTATTTTGCCGTATCTGGGTATCAGACAGTGCGGCAGCTCGTTGTCCTTATTTACGCTCGGTGCGGGGGCGATTTATCTATGTTCCCGTACATGTAGAAAAGAGACAGTGATATTCTCAATATTGCTGTTATAAATAAAATAATTATCTAAAAAAAAACAATTACGGCAAAATAGTTGCCATACGCACAGTGAGGAAATTATTTTCATCCAGTGCGGTACGGCAACTATTTTGCCGTATCCCCCCCCCCCCAACCCCGCACCTCACTGCATGCGCAATAGTGCGGCCCCTGAGTGAGATGTATTTTGTGCTCGATATTTCTTTTTGCATAAATTACGAAAAAACAATGGATGTTCACGAAATAAAATAAGTATGAAGGTGCAGAAAAAAAAAGAAACTTGTCCACATTTTTAATAATTAACTTTTTTGTACGATATGTTGCTGTTTGATAAGATAACCAAGAAAAATAGATACCTAAGTCTTTCTTTACTTTAGGTACTTAAATGTTTTTAAAATTGATGTTGCTTGTTATGAGAATTATATTTATTTATATACCGTTAAGTTTAATGTTGTGTATATAATAAAGTATATCGATAAAAAATACTGGTTGTCTATTTAACAAGTATACCCCCATCCCTAGCATTTTATCACTATACGGCAAATATATTGCCGTAAATGGCTGATTTAGAAAAAATCCCTTTATCTTTCAATATATGAAATGAAATGAAATGAAAGCAAGTTTATTGTCGCAAAAAATAACTTAAACATAATATTACAAATGAACTTATCACTAACAATAAAAATTAAAGATACGTTATTTTAATAATTTGGCGACAAATGGACCAGGTTCAGCTGGTGCTGGCAATTTGAGAAAATAAAAATTGCACAGCGCTGGTTTTCAACCAGGCCCAAAGAAGAGAAAAGAAATACATAAGCAACATTGATAGCCTAACAGAAAATAATACAAGTTAAACAATAAAAAATAATAATTAAAGGTTATGTGTTCACAAGTGTATAACAATAATTAATATAATAATAATATAAAACAAAAGACAGTCAGGAAATTGTAAACTCAAGTGTGTACGCTACGGTACACACTGATACCACGCAAGGTTGCATTGGATTGTGTGTTAGGTCGCCGTTGTGTATTATTATTGTGTTGTTTAAGATGGTTGGTTCTGTTCTGTTCTGTTCTGTACTGAAGGGTTTCAAGGATACGTTCACTATTTTTAAAATTATCGTGGAACTCTTGAATTTGTGTTTCAATGAGTATTTCTTTGTAATTTTTTTTAAAAGTGATATAGCTATTATATAGTCTAAGAGGAGGACGTATGTTATTCCATATTTTTGTAGATGTGTATTTAAAGCTTCCCTTGAAACCCTCATTTCTGTGTGTAGGGACACAAAGTTGGTCGCGTTGCGTCGATCGCGTATCTCGTGTATAGGTATCTTTGCACCACGATAGTTTATCATAGAGATAGTTAGGAAGCTTTAACTTAATTATCCTGAAAATTAACCCCGCATAGTGTGATTTGCGTCGAGGTGCCATTTTCAAGATATTTTCGTGTACAAGATAAGGACTAACGTGTTCTCTTTTGGGGACATTAAAAATAAATCTAGCGCAAGCATTTTGTACCCTTTGAATGACATTTTCTGTTTTCTTATATAGACGCGGGCCATAAACAATGTCGCAATAGTCGAAGACAGAGAGGACTAGGGTATCGCAAAGTGTTATACGAATTTCTTTAGTGAGAAAGTTTCTGATTCCATATAGAGTTTTAAGTCTATAGAAAGCGAGTCTAGCTTTTTGTTGTATATGTGTTTCAAATTTAAGCTCACCATCCATCCACAAACCTAGATTTTTTTCTACTGGTGCAGTTTCTATTTGTCTACTATTAATAGAAATTAAAGGGTTGTTGTTGTTTATGGTTTTAATTTGTTTCTTTGTTCCCATTACTATGAATTTAGATTTTTCGGGATTTAATACCAATGAATTGTCTTCTGCCCAACTGGAAATTCTTGCTAAGTCTTGCTTTATTTTAACAGTAGCTTCATGAGTGTCATCTGGTCTAAAAGAAAAATATACTTGTGTATCGTCGGCGTAAAAGTGTGCTTTACAATTTTGTAGAACATTAATCATATCAGCTGTGTATAGTGTGAAAAGAATGGGACTTAGTATTGACCCTTGCGGGACGCCACGATTAAGTAACTTTAAGTTCGAAGTTTTTAGGTTTCCGTTCTCGTCATCAACCTGAACTTGCTGATATCTTGCAACAAGAAACGATTGAAACCATTTACACGTATTTATAGAGAATCCATAAAATTTAAGCTTATTTAACAAATTATTTATATTAATGCTGTCGAACGCCCTGGAAAAATCAAGAAGTACAAGGATAGATCCCAACCCTAAATCTGAAGCTGTAACTATGTCATCAGTAACATGGCAAAGAGCTGTCGCTGTGCTATGGCCTGGCCTAAATCCTGATTGTACTTGTGGAAGAATGTTGTGAGAATCTACGTAGTTTATTATTTGTTTTTGAATTATACGTTCAATTATTTTGGATAATGTGGGGAGAATACTTATTGGTCTTAGATCTTTAGGTGATTCTATAGTACGGTTTTTAGGGATGGGTTTCACAATGGCTATCTTCCATAATTCTGGAAATGTTGAAGTTTTAATTGATTTATTAACTATGGCGGTTATGATAGGCAAAGTGACGTCTAGGGTTAATCTAATCATATCAAGATTTATGAGATCATACCCAGTGGCATTTGTTTGTATGGAGTGGATGGTTTTAAGTACAGCTTCTTCATTAGTTGATTGGAGAAAAACGGAATTTATATTTTTACCTAACGAATTCATATTTCTTATCAAGTTTGTGCTATTTCCAGGCACATTTAAGAAATGGTCGTTTAATTTATCCGGATCTCTTAGGTGAAATGGAATATCTTCATCACATGGATTTTCAAATATTTTGCTGTTTTTGAGATACTTCCACATTAATTTTGGGTTTTTTATATTTTTATTGACAAAATAAGTAAAATATGCGGTTTTTTCATGTTTAATACTCATTAGTTTTATATTATCTGTAAACCATGGTTGTGACTTATCTTTTATTTGAATTTTTGTGATAGGAGCATGTGTATCGAATAAAACTTGCATGAACGAAGTAAACTTTAAAACCATATTATTTACATCATCTTCTAAAAGTACATCTTTCCATGGAATACTACATAGGTCCTTTTGAAAATCAGGAATTGAAATATTTTTAAGACATCTTCTATTTAGGTACTTAGGGGTAATTTTTGGTTTTCGTAGGTCAAAAGTTAATATTACCATGGCATGGTCACTTAATTCAGAATTGTGGCATATTTCAACATTTGAACATCGATTTGGTATATTCGTTATCGCGAGATCTAATAAAGTTGCCGTTGAATCTGTAACTCTTCTTTGTTGCTGTACGAGTTGCTCTAGAGAGTGTTGTTCGAGGAAGTCATTAAAGTCTTTCAGTGTTCTGTCAGCTGTTTCTAGCATATTGATGTTGAGGTCTGAAAGAATACATAAATAATTATTTTTGCCACATACGCATAGCGATTCACATAGTGAATCTATTGTTTCCTTAATGGGAGGGTGTGTTTTGTCTGGTCAATAAGCTGTGCAGATGGACATATACGCACCCGGTAGTTTAAGTTTAATCCACATTTGCTCCATAGTAGAATCGGGATGCTGCATAATAGAAAATCTTATTCCCTTACGGATATAAAATCCGACTCCTCCACCTTTTTTCCCTCCGGGTCTTGGACGGTGTTTGAAAGTGTACCCGGCGATTGCAGGCGCGCGCACCTCGCAGTTTTCTCGTTCCCAGGTCTCATTTAATGCCAGTATATCAGGGTTGTATTTGTCCATCTGTAATTGCAATTCGTCTTTACCCGTGTTTTGTGACCGTGCATTAAGGAAAGCTAGTGTCAAAATGTTTTTATTAGTGTTAATCATTGTTAATAATGTATTGTTGAAGCGTTAGAAATGTGTTAACCAAAACAATTTGTTGTTTTAATTTGTGTTTTGAGCTAAACCGGAGATAAAAACAACACACGAAACGTTTTCCCGGTATACGCAGCACAATAGCAATAAGCAATATTTTATGTGAATCAATATTGCGAAAGTGATTTATTTTTACAATGTTAAAGTTTGCGAGTCTAGCTATATGTTTATTATAACAACCATAAACAGGCAAGGGTAAGTATTTTCCCATGAAACTTTTACATTTAGGTACATTTTTAGCTACAGTTACAGGATTATTGTATGATTTTATCAATGTTAATTTATCCAGTTCTTTAAGCACCGCTAATAATTTAATATAAATTGTATTTACGGTAGCAAAACAAATCCACAACCAATGTAATACATGCAGTAGTGAACATATCCACATAGTTTTACCATGACCAAAAGTTACAATGATGTTATTGAGCTTGAGTGTTTTGTGTTGAGCCAAAAACTCGAGCGATGTCTTTTTCACCTCGTAGCTGGTGGACAGGTGAGCTCGGGGAGTCTGTGCGTTTGGCATAAATCTTTCCTTCCCGGGACCAAACGAACTTCCAATTCAGGACTCTTCCCGCTTCTCTCGCTTTGCCGAATATCACACGGTTAGTCTTAGTAAGTCTTTCGTTAACGAAGAAGGGTTTCGACTCGTATATATCTTACAGAACCTCGTGCTACCAACCGCAGCTAGGTATAGGTATAGACGAGATGTTATCTATCGATTAGTTAAAAAAAACTTTGTTAATATGAGTTTCCACGGCTGTATGGACCTTGGAAGTCAGGTTCTGGTAAGGCAAAATAGAGGCCGTAACGCAAAGCAGGCAATATAGATACGGGCAGTATTTGTTTGGTACCGCACTGGCAGGAAGTTTACTTCTAGTGCCAACGCAGGGAATGTGTTAATTTCAATTATTTAGACGGGACTTTGACGATTTACTGTACTTATTATTCACAAAAACGTCAATTTTATGTTTTGTCAAATCAGAAAGCAGAAAACTCAACTTTCCGTGCTACGCTCGACACATAAACACCAGCCGCGTAGTTCCCCAAGCTATTTCAACGGTTATTTATATCGTTTCCAAGTTGTATCTTATGTTTAGAAAATTCACACCTTTTCAGTGACCTCTGGATTCGAAGCAAGCACCTGGAAATCGTTACCTACTCCTACTATAGATATAGGTAGTGACATTGTGTACTCTGAAATTCGTGTCTTTCGTGTTTCCATATGTACTAAAGGTATTCAGGTATCAATAATTGAATAATCGATTAGAAAACACCATTAAAAAACTAACTTACTTGGCAGCATAAAAAAACTAGTCCTGTATATAAAGTCCTTCTAGAAAAGCGCGGGAAACGTCGTGTTAGGCGGGAGTGTTTTTAATTTTTTTTAAATTTTCATAAAATATTTTTCAAGGATATTTTAATCAAACATCATGTTTATTTGTAAATAATTTATTGTAGTATATTGTATATAATAATTGTAGTTTAGTTTTTCTGTGTAAAGTTCCTGTAGGTAAGTTTTTTCTGCTCTTCTATGGGGGAGCCGGATGAACCAGGGGGAGGGGTCCCCCCTGTAGGTCTCAATATAATTGTATCTAATAATGAGTCTAGTGCCATGGATACAGAAGATGGTTTGCTCCCATTGGCGGAACGTAAGCGTGTAAGACCTTGCAAAATCTGTAAAACATGTAACAAAAAACGGAGGCGTAGTGGGTCTTCCCACTCTCACTCCTCAGAGTCTTGCTGCTGCGAAGTAACGCGTATTAATAAATCAACTCCAGCTCTTGTTCACTCTTCCCAGCTCTTGTCCATAGTGATAATGTCCCTGAGGCTAACTCTGTTGATCCAAGTAACCAGATCCAATCTCCTCAAAACAGACTTTATATAAGTTCGGATGCTGCTCCATTCACAGTGCATATCCAAAAAACCCAAACAGCCTCGAATGATAGTACCACACTCCACCCAGTAGAATTCGGCAACTTCCTACGGAAAAACCAATTTAAAAATATAATTAATGGTAGCCTAAAGCGAATCGGACGGAACCGCCTGTCTATGTCTTTTTCGAAACATGAAGATGCCAATGCATTTATTTCTGACCCACGCGTGCTATCAAACAATTTAAAGGCGTTTATTCCATCTTTCAATGTAACAAGATTCACTGAATATCCCGGGGTATGCCTGTCTCAGAGAGGACAGACCAGACGGGTATGGCGGTGTTGCCATACTCGTTAAAAACTCCCTTCCTTTTTCTTCTTTTTTTCTACCTTCCCATAGCACAAGCATCTTTGCCTGTGCTCTTACTGTAAATAAAATTTGCTTTGTTTCTATTTATATCCCTCATCCCTCTTCAAATATTTTCAATGAACTTGAGCACTTACTTTCCTCTATTCCCAAACCTTTCTTAGTGTTAGGAGATTTCAATGCTCAACACCAATCTTGGGGTAGTAGTAACTCTAACTACTATGGTGATAGAATACTAGAAATACTTGATTCTCACAATCTCTGTCTCTTGAATACTGGTCTGCCTACACGTCGAACAGCACCCAATGAGGGCTTCAGTGCTCCTGATTTTTCAATCTATACACCTGATTTAGCTGCTTCTTTAACCTGGAGCCCTCTTCTCAGTTCATTTGGTAGCGATCACTTCCCTATTATAATCACCATGCCACTTCCCTCACACATACATATAAAACGTACTCCCCGTGTTAAATATAGGCTAATGGATGCCAACTGGGATTTTTTCTCTCAAAGGGTTGAAGAAAAAATATCTCTCCTTCCTGATGTATGTCAGGGTCATGAGAATATTTGCTCTGACTCTCTTAGTAAAATTATTATTGAAGTTGCAGATGAAACTTTTCCCATTAAAAATAGTTCTTCAGGAAAGATCCCCTCACCTCCTTGGTGGGATAAAGATTGCACAGTAGCTGTTAAAAAAAGAAAACAAGCTGAGAAAGATTACTGCAATATGATGACAACAGAAAATTTTAATAACTACTTAGAAATAGCTAATATCACCCGAAAATTATTAAAGGAAAAAAAACTTGCAGGATAGAAGAGATATTGCTCTTCAATTTGCCCTGATGTTAACCCATCTATTGTATGGAATAATATTAAACGGTTTAGATCTGCCTTTGCTGATACATCATCTCCTAAGATCTTTCCCCCAGACCTTGCTGAAAGTTTCTTGGATCGCCTAGCTCCCCCTTCTGTTCCAGAGGATATTATAATACCTCGCCCGTTAAATGCAGCTTTAAACAGATCAGACTTAAACTCACCATTTACACTTATAGAACTAAAAGGTATTCTCTCTGGTGTAAAAGATTCATCGCCGGGTGAAGACAGTATATTATATTCATTCTTGACTCATTTAAATGATAATTCTTTACAGTATTTTTTTTTTTTTTTATCCTCAGTTGGTAAGCCCTTGGCATCATCTCACCTGATGGTAAGTGACGATGATGCCGAAGATGGAAGCGGGCTTACCAAGATTCCCCAACGCAAAGGGGAACTGGCTATCTTATCTTCATGCCGGAACACATCAATGCTGTTAACATTGATGTTTGGCGGCAAGACTTAGATAAGATGGTGGTAGCTAGCCAGGCGGGCTCAGAAAATGCCCTACTACCAACCAAACCGGGTCCACAAAGTTGGACCCCGCCGGGAATCGAACCTGCGACCTCTTGATGTGAAGCGAGCGGCAAGCCACTACGCTACGGAGGCGGTTAAATCTAGTATTATCTAGAAATAATAAATTCAGTTATGATTTCAGGCAATGTCCCACAAACATGGATGGAAGTCCCATAATCTCATTCCAATACTTAATATGCTATCTGAAAGATTTATCCAACTAGATAACAATAAAAATGTGTCCAGAACAGTGTGGAACTTCCACAGGGTTCAGTACTTAGTCCAATTTTATATAACATTTATACTTACGATTTAGAGACAGCTTTAAAAGGTTTAGTCCATACTCTTCAATATGCTGATGATCTTCTTCTATATATAAATTCACACTCTGTATCCAAATCCTGCACTTCTCTTTCTTATTCCCTTCAGCTACTGAAATCACGGCTTGACGATAATGGCATAAAGCCTTCGGTTACGAAGAGTAAAGTAGTTCTGTTTACACGTGCTCGGTTACCTGCTTTTGTTGATGTTGTGTATGATGGTACATCCATCCCTGTAAGTGATCAAGCGAAATTTTTAGGAGTAATTCTGGACTCAAAAATGTCTGGATTACCTCACTTTACTTACCTAGTTTCAAGATGTGAAAAAAATATCAATATATTGAGATGTCTTTCAGGTGTTTGGTGGGGTGCACATCCCTCTTTACTAAAATTATTATACAATGCCCTTATAAGAAGCATTTTAGACTATGGATCTTTCTTCTTAGAAACTGGAAGCTCTTTAGGATTGCAAAAATTAAGTTTAATGCAAAATAAGTGTCTGCGCGTAATATTGGGTGCTATGAAGTCCTCGCCTATTAATGCTATGCAGGTTGAATCTGGAGAAGCCCCACTAGACCTTCGTCGCCAATACCTTGCCAACAGGTTTTTCTTCCGTAGTTTACAGTTTAGTACTCATCCTCTCATTGATAAAATAAAAATTCTTTCTAGCCTCACTTCAACAACGCCATATTGTACACAAACAAAGTTAAGGCACGTACACATCGCTCATCATCAATACCCATTTTCCAAAGTCCTTACAGTGCATTAATTATTTCACCGGATATTCATTTTAACATTGGCATTGATAAAAAACACGTTGCTCCTAATGCCCAGTTTAATTACGCTGTCAGTGAAAGATGGAATGCTTGGCACTGGATATACACCGATGCGTCGGTGTAGGTGTACTTCATTCCCAATACCGAATTGTACAAAAAATCAAGTTACCACCTGAATCTTCTGTTTTTACTGGTGAATGTTATGCAGTTTTCAAAGCAGTAGAATATATTTTAATAATGAAACTTAGAAACACCGTTATTTTTACAGATTCATTAAGCTCTTTATACGCCCTCGGTCATTTCCCGTTCACCTGTAGAAACCATTATCCCATAATTTACGCTATAAGAGATGTTTTGAAAAAGTGCTTGGACAGAGGATATCTTGTCAGTTTCGCGTGGTTGCCTGGACATTCCGGTATTACTGGTAATGAAAGGGCAGACATAATTGCAAAGGATGCTGTGGAGTGTGGTGACGTATTCTCCTTTAAAAACTTCTGTCACGATTTGGCTAGCCTTCCGAAGATTATCCTCCAAGAGTCTTGGCGGGATCTTTGGGAGTGTCCTGGTCAAACCAAGGGCAGACAATATCATTCCATCCAACCAACTATTCCTACGAAACCGTGGTTCACAAAGTTTCGGCTTGACAAGGTGGCTACAAGTATAATAATAAGATTAAGGCTCGGTCACACATGCACGCCTTCTCCCACCTTGCCAGGCTGGGAATTGTAAATAATTCACAATGTGAATGTGGCGAGGAAGAAGGTGATGTTAATCATTTATTCTTTTCTTGTCCTCTCTTAAAACACGACTCTTTCTTTTCACAGCTTGTATCCCTAAACATTCCTTTTCCTACTAATATCTCTTGTCTTCTTTCGAATATTAACTATCCTATCCTTTTATGTCTATCTTCATTTATTTTTGTAAATAATTTAAAAATTTAATAATCTATATAATAATATGTACATACACACTTTATTTTTGTAAATATCCGATATAATATCCTTGATTTTTTTTTTCAAATTCCGTACTTTTTTCTTTCCTTTTTTGCTAATATTGTAAGATGTTTCCCAACCTTTTAAAATGTCTGAGGCAAATTACAAAGTAGAAGCAAAAAAAAAAAAAGTCCTTCTAATATACCTGAAAAAATATTTTTACCACAGCGTCTACTCACGAAATTAACCAACTTTCCTCAAGGAACCTCAATTTGCAAATACTCAATTTGCAAAAAAAAAGAAAATGGCGGTTCAGTTGATCAATTAGTATGGGAACTCCAATTTTTTTTTTGTGAATTGAGTATAAGTTCTTTGAGGAAAGTTGTTCAGTTTCATGAGTAGAAGCCGTGTTTAAATTTGTTTTCAGGTATTTCATAAGGACCCTACAGAAGCACCCAGACACAGAGCAAACAGATCTGTATGGCGTACTTACTTATATGATATTAAATTTTGAAGCAGTTAGGACTTTGATGTTGACATACAATAAATTGCTTAGATTGTTATGTAAGTACATACTTATAGAGAATGTGTGGTAAACGCGAAAATAATATTTTATTGTGACGCTACAAATTATATGAAATGTAGGCAAAGTAGCAGGACTTACGTAAACTGAAAGATATTACAGTACCTCTCTAGAGTCTAAAAAAGGATAGGACTAAAAAAAAAGAGTTGTATTTCTTTACGCCAAGAGATTCTGATGACTTGGATTTGTTTCTTAGTTCAGAAATTATATTTTTTATAGCTGCTATATCAATGTTGTAACGAGCCAGCTCTCTGGCTATCAGAGCAGTTTTTCTCTCTGGACATGTGCTCGAATCGCTATCCCGAAGGGTGCGTACATTCCACGATCCTATCATGAGGTGATTCAACAAGTGTTCCTGTTTCTTCTTTCGACTGCATAAGGTTGGTGAACAGTTGATCGCAGCTTACCAACTATGTTGTGAGAAAGACGGGCTATTTTTAGGCCACCTTTTCTAGGCCCCTCCCCGGATTGGGGAAAGCAGAGCGCTCCCTAAAAAGGGCTGCTTTGTTGTCAACTGAGCTGCCGGACCGATCTCCCGTCCCAATCGAGATCCAGAACGACCGTCACCAGAAGACCGCCTACGTGCAGACGCTAACTAAGGTTCAGACACACCATATCCTCCCCCCACCATCAGCAATCCATCGCCGTAGGGCTTGCGCTCGTAGTCCATAAAACATGAAGGAGTCATCGGCGCCTGACTTTATTTTAGTGGATAAGCAGTTGCGCTGGTGCAAACCCACTCTCTCGTCTTCTGAAACCTATTGCCGATGGGCTGGGTAGCCAGCACGACCGGCAGGCAACAGATGATGCAGAAGATTGACCGCATACCTCTACAAGAATTCTAGCATGCGCCCTTTTAGGCATATCTCCGAGTGCCTTGCCTCATTGCTGCAGAAACCGAATTACATATGCCTATCGACGATGATCGCCTTCTACACCGGTGGGGTCTTCATTTGCTTTATATGGGGAATCTCCCATATTAACTGTAAACGTGGTTCAGGCGTTTACAGCACCCTTCACTAGGTTTAGCCCATGGGTCGACATGGTTTTCCAGGGTGTGGCCGCTGCGCACATATACAGCTACTTGGAGCCACTAGTGAAGAGAATTGTAGGATTTGCAGACCAGGCAGCAACTACCACCCGCAAGCAGGTCGATCGGCAATTCTGTAAAGGTACTACTGCTAAACACCTACTACACCCCAAATATTAATATTAAATATTTTTTATAACCTAAGTTTCGACTCTCACAATTTAAAATACATGATATTCTTGACGTCTTTTTCAAGAAACTCATATTCTACATTAAAAATATTTCATGGTGCATATGAAACTAACTATTGTATATTTGCTTGAATGAAATAAACCAAGTTTACCGTGTACGTAGGCAATATATTATTTTGAAAATAATAAGTTTTGACATTTATTTAAAAATAGTGAGCTTTGGTGACGCCGCTTGTCGTTTACCGTTTCTATGACTTGTCGAAGTTAGCATAATGTTTACTATAATAAGCTGTAGATTATTTATCTTCTTAAGCGCTATGTCTCACAGATGCGGTCCTCTGACTTCAAAAGTCACGACAAAAATCATGTTTAAGAAGCTATTTTGTTCATATTCAAGTTCTGTCCGTCATTTCAGTTCTAAAATTATGTCAAGGGATTAGTAAGAATTGTACATTAAAAAATCTGTGAAAACATGCGTCGGTGGAACCACGGCTGGGACATGGGGCCTTCTGACCAGAGGTTCCGGGTTCAAACCTGTCTAATACAAACCATATCCACCACAGTTCACATTTATTATAAACACAAAAACATCTGTAAAATTAAGTTCAAAAATATTTTTTTCTAAAATAGTTTGCACTATACACTTTTTAAATGTATTAAAAATAGGCGGTAAAAGGACTTACCGAAACATAAACCATACAAAAAATAAATTCAAATGTATTAAAAATGATTATGAAACATTATATAAACAAGGCAAGACACATTATAATCGGGAGATTGTTAAATAAACATCAAAAAAAATTTGGATTCCCCATACAAATCCATCGTCAGATCGACTCTTTATACGGAGACACAAAGAAGATAAAAAATGTACAAAAGTTGTCATTATTTGATCCGAATACCTTCCATCTGTTATGTTTGATGACCTTGTTATAGAATATATTTATTAGCGATGCGGCCGAATGTTCGGCCGAATATTCGTAATCGGTATATTCGGCGATTTTTTTAATGTTCGTATTCGGACGAATATTCTGTTAGTTTGCCGAATAATTACCGAATATTAAAACAGTATTATTCTGAGATTAACGTATGTTAAAAAGACATATTCCGAGAAACGTACATAAGCATTTCTAAATGAAACAAATATAATGTAAACATAACCTTGAGTTGTTGCGTTTTGGTGTCCACAAAATGCAAAAAAAGCTTAACAAATAGACATAGGCTTATAGCCAGATCCACGGGGAACCATCGAAAGCCCACTTCTATCTACGGCATCATCATCACTTCCCGTCAGGTGAGATGATGCCAAGGGCTAAGCAATTCTTCTTCTACTTAGCGTTATCCCGACTGGAGCCAGGGTCCGCTTTCCGACTCAACGTGGGCTAACCAATTACGGATAAAAAAAACATAATACAAGATTTATTTAAAATCAACATTAATTTTAAAATAACAATCGCTAAATAATATTTACCGGTAGTGAAATTAAGAAGTTTGTAGTGTATTTATTTTTCTTTTAATCAAAATTAAGAAAATTCTGGCTTAAATAGGAATCTGGGGAATCTGGGATACAACAATGTGGCCAGTGTATAATTATTTGTCCTCCTGAATTTTTGCAAATCTGTACTTTAGTTCTGTTTCTATCATGTCCTTTGCATTTCATTAACATTTGGACACGCCCACCTGTTTAGTTTCCGGTTTGTGTAAATATTTAGTAGAACAACCTGTGGACTATTTACTGCGTAATAAATGAACCGAATAATTCGGCCGAATGTTCGGTTCGGTACATTTTGAACCGAATATTCGGCCGAATATTCGTATTCGGTTGAACCCTTATTCGGCGCATCTCTAATATTTATTGTTCTATAATGGCTTTACAATTTTGTGAACACTAACAACTTATTGTTAATTATGGTAAGCATGCATCAGTGCGTTGCTCTGATTTCTAAACTAGATAAGATGGAAAATACTACAGCTCCTTACATTATGTAATCCTATTTTATCGTATTAACGTTCCAATGTATCCTAAGGACTTGCTAATGTTGTGTTTGAAAGTAAATAGTTTAATTTTAATCAGCATATTTATTAAAAATACGATAATTTTAATGTTGTACAGGCGATGTGTTTCGGTACGCTCCCTTAAACGTCATTTCGATATCGATGTAATTGGTCCTTCGGGATCCACTTACTCGCGGCCCCCGGACGCTTCGTCGGCCATTTTGTAACCACTTCATTTCGTGTTGCACAAGCAATTTATGTTAATGCAATATCCGGTATTACTTCAGTAAAATCACCTGTGCATTAAAAATGCATTTGAACTAAATCCAATCCAATTATAAAAGTTTTTTAATGTTTATTTTCCTTTTGAAATAGATCAGAAAGGCTCACAGTTGATGGATCAAAGCGACGTCTAACTAGGTAGTTGAGTTACGGTCCATGTCCACTCTTATAGCGGGTTTTATGCATGCCATAGTATTATTGCTACTGCAACAGTGATTATTTTACGTAACTTGAGAACGAAAACGCAAAATTTTTGCCGATGACTCGACGGAAAGTTCGTTTTGAAACACAAATTCTACAAAGATAATATTTCGGAAAAGAAAATATTATTTCGATGCGACACTTATTTGAAACAACAGTATCTTCTTTATGTCTTCACATATTACGATATTATTGCGACACAACGAAGACAGAGTTGTGTGTTGATACAATAGTTGATGTGACTGTTATAAACAGATGATATTGTCATAGACTATCTGAACCTATCTGTATTGTTTTAGAACAGGCATTGTTTCTTTAAAAAAAAATCTCTCTTGGCTATGATCCTTGAAGCAAACGGTGATTTTAATATTCATTCCGTTCTAAAATTAAGGTTCTACCTCAAGCGAACCGTCTAAAATATCCCAATGTGACAGTACTTCGACATGATATTCGAATTATCAGATAATCTTTTTTTCCTGTCATTTTATTTTATAGGTTATCCCGTTTTCGACTATCGACTGACTCGGTGGCTCAGTGGTTAGCCTCCTGACTACTGATCCAAGAGTCGTGGGTTCGATTCCCACCCAGGCAAACATTTCTGTGATGATCAGATTTGTTTGCTTTGTGTTTGGGTGTATTATATCTAAATGTATGTATTTAAACGTATAAGTGTATGTATATCAGTCTCTGGTTCCCAAGATACAGGGAATCCTAGTTTGGGGCCAGATGACCGTGTGTGATTTGTCATGGATATTTATTGTATTGATTTATTTTTACCGCTCTCAGCTTCTACTTATACCACGCCCAGTAAATTTATCAAAACTCCCTCGAGCTTTTAATTTGGGTAAGGTTCTAAACTTTACTCTAACGAAAACTTATTTCTTCATCACGTCGTTCGCGCAAATTAAAATTATGTTTCTGCCTACAATTATTAAGTTTGGGATAAATTGCGCTAACAGTTTTCTAATCTCATTAGAGAAAGGATAGATAGAAAAAGGATATCCGAGCTAACTTGGAAGTTATTTTCTTTGAACTGGTGATATTCAGAGTTTTCTCTTTGAAATCAATTTTTCAGATTTGTTCGCTTTATGCATTTTCATTTATAATAGTTTATTGGAAGCTCTAAAATTCATTTAGGAAAAATCTACACTGATGTGAAATTAATATTATAAAAGAAGAAGTTAATCCGTACTGCATACTGATTTTATAAATGCGAAATTTACTCTTTCTGTGCTTCTGTTAATACATTTACGGCTAAACCAGTGAACCTATTTTGATGATAAGCCCTTTTTTGATGAAACCTGGTACAGAGAAAATTATAGGAAACTCTCGAAAATTACATAGGCTACCTTTTGTACCCCATTCAACTATTTACTAACAGTACTTATAATAAAAAGTAAATAAGTAATAATAATACTCTATCATTACACTAGTTAACGGCCGTCTATACCTTGTGGATAGAACGGTTAAATGTGCCACACGATAAGAAGAAGAGGAAGAAGAACATCGTCATTAGCCAAAAGACGTCCACTGCTGGACAAAGGCCTCCGCCAAGGATTTTCACACCCACAGGTCCTGCGCTGCTCGCATCCAGCGGCTTCTCGCGACCTTTCATCGCGACCAGGTCATCGGTCCACCGAGTGGGAGGCTCTCAGTACTTTATATACGTTAACAACCTATATCGTCCCCACTGCAGGGGCACGGGTCTCTTCCCATACCTCGGGAAGGTAAAGCCATACTCCACACACGGGGGCCAAGTCCGGATTGATGGAGGTTGTGGGGCTAGTGGCCAACCCCAGTGTCAGAAGTTTTCAAGTCGCCAATTTAACTGACTACAGACACGGACACAACCTGGATGGGTTTGACTGTTAGTGACATTTATCTCGACCGTTTCAGTGCTTCGTAAGGCACGTGTCGCCGTTGGCGCCGGTTGCTATCACTAGATCGCAGTCGTTAAGAGCCATGTCGGAAGCCTTATAGGCGGCTTAAAAACTCTATACTATACTTATTTTCAATTAAATTTTATTCACATCTCTTTCTAATAAAATTATGAATTGTAATTCATCATTACATCCCCTCACCGGGCTCGATTATAGACGCAGTTAACTAGCTTAGCGCCATCCCCGACTGCGCCCAGCTAGCCGGGAGTTTCGTTTGATCTTGCGCCGATCGAATTAACAGAGTTATCTCCGTTTTGGAGTTGAGCCGAACCGAATGATTTTATTAAGTCAGTGTTTTTCAACCTTCTTTAATACCCGATCTCTCTACAACATAAAACAACATTCTTGCGATCTCCTAGGGCCATAAACATACAAAGTGTTAGTTAAGAGATTTCAAAGGTTACATTAACATTTTGCTTCAATTGAAAAATGTTTTAGTTATTCAAAATAGAAGGAACCACGTTTTGATAAATTTAAAAAAAGACCCCGCTTTCTCACTGAAATCGTATATTTTAATGGAAGTGCAGTGTAGGACCTACAAACACTTGCCTTTTTATTTTACCCGCGACCTCCTGAGAAAGGCTTCGCGACCTACGGGAGGTCGCGACCTACAGGTTGGAAAACACTGTATTAACTTATCGTTTCCACGGTAGATCCAACGTGCAATCTCCAACGCTAAAGAGATTAATTAGCATGTGAAATGAGTAAAAAGTGTAGATAACGAAGATAGGTAATTGGGAATGAAGAGAAGGTAGCTAATAGTAATAGTAGCTCACCAATCTCGTTGAGTAATCTGAAAGGAATCGCAGGCCCAGTTCCATCTTCGCCGTCATCATCACTAACAATTAGGTGAAATGTGTGTGTTTGATAAAGAAAAGAGCGATTTTGTTTACCGAAATATAATTATTTATTCATTAGTTCGGTTATTATTATTAAATATATTAGTTCGGTAATAGTTTATATCGTACCAACGTCTCACCTTCGAAGCCTGCCCTCGATCAAACTGGCAGGCAGGAACTTTTCATTGGATCTCATAAATCCATCCACACCGTAATCTTCACTTAGGGCTGCCTACAAAAGTTTAACATAAAAAGGTTTTTTTTTATTTAAGTAGGTTTTAGTGGTCGTGTAGGTTTTAGCTCAGTGGGGCTTGCGAGGTCGTGTTGAATTCGCAGGTTAACTGCATACTTGATTAATCTGAAATTTACATACATGATTATGTAAATTACAGAGATAAATGGACATGTATTAGATTCTCTAAATCATACGTGTAAATTTTTTTTAACTTTAACGTCTAAACTCGCACTTGTGCAAACATTTTCATGTGCGAGATGCCAACTAACCCTCATTCAATTTACGCATGTTAGGAAAGGTGTTTTAGACAAAAAAAAAACGAATTAGAAGAATGCATAGAGTATCTACAGTACATCTGTATGCATGTGGAAGAAAGCGGTTCAAGCGATAAGAGCGGCCAAATTTTACAATCACGTTTTTATTACCTTTCTTTTTAATTTTAGTTGTTCTTTTTTGTGGTTACAATTAACAAAATCGACTTCAAACAAAAACATTGCAAATTTGATATCTCTTAATCTCTTAAGAACCAATGTGAAGAATTATTTTCTAATAAAGTTATAACCTAAAGGGACAGCCCCACGCATAGGCTACAAAGGGCCTGTGAGCCCTTACACGTCAAGATACAGGGATTTACGGCCAGTATCGCGTGGCTTGTTACGAGAAAGGCTTTCGGAGGTTCAGACCCCGAGCCAAAGCACACACGAGCCAAATATAGCTTGTGACCTCCAACAAAATATGTCTATTCGCGTGAAATAGTAGAAACTGATACAACACTCCAAGAAAACATTAACAAAATGGATGAAATATTTATGAAATATAACCTCAAAATTAATGTCAAGAAAACTAAAGTCATGGTAACAAACAGAACAACGAGCCATCAGCTTAACATAACATTAAATTCAGAACCAGTTGTACAGGTAATTACATATCTGGGAAGCATCATTGAAGAGAGGGGAAGAAGTGAAAAAGAAATAAGATCTAGGATAGCAATGGCCAAGAGAGCATTCACAGCAAACAGAGATGTATACAATAGCAAAGTGCTCATCAATATCAGAAAAAACCTAATTAAGACCTTCATCTGGAGTATTGCTCTCTATGGATGTGAATGTTGGAATATCACTACCCAAGACCGATATCTCCTGTAAGCTTTTGAGATATGGTGCTGGCGGAGGATGTTGAAAATGAGCTGGACGTAAAGGCGTACCAATTCTGAAGTGCTAGAAAGAGCTAAGGAGAAAAGGCAGATAATGTCCGCCATTGAAAACAGAAGATCTAAATGCTTAGGCCACATCATCAGGCACAGTGAACTAAACGTAAACATCCTAAAGGGTAAGATCGAAGGGACAAGAGGAAGAGGGCGCCCCAGGAAACAATATATAACCCAAGTGAACGAATGGTGCTGTAGTCACACATATCAAGAAACGAAGAAGATGATTGCTCAAGAAAGGCTGAAATGGAAGATGCTGCAGTAACAGATGAACTGATAAAAGATATTCTCTGTGGCGTAGTGGTTAGTCCTCTTGCTTTACAATTTAGGATTATTGATTCTATTTGCAACGGAATTTGAACTGTACAACTTTTGTTCTATGAGTATGTTGAAATAAAAAAAAAGTTTGAACTTTCTTATAAATTAATTAGCTGGTTGACTCATTTTACTTATATGGAGAGTCCTATACTTTTTGTGATTTCAACAAGTCATAGATGTAAATGTTGTTTAGAATGGTGGCTAGAAACTCCAGTTAAAGCATCGATATGGAAAAAACACAGAGTTAAGGGGTCCTATCAATCGCATTCTTATCACATATTTCTTTCAGACTTCCTCTTATATGATTATTATATTTTTGTGACTTCATATATTCGCTGAGCCACCAAGTTAGTCTCAAATTAATACACTCACAATTATTTACAAGTAGTTTTATTCCAAAAATCAGAACGTATAGTTAAAACCTAAACAGGTTCTTTGATATCAGTCAGATACATCCTTGTAGAAGTCGGTGGGGTAGTGTAGATTCATGGCTTCATCCGAAGAAAACTGCAATCAACAATTATCATTGAGTACTTATTTTAGAATTTTCTTCTTATCTTTTTAACGCTGGTTATCATTGGTCCGCCATTTTTACAGAAATACGGTGGTGACAGATCAAACCGTCACGAAACTATCAAAGTATAAATTAATCTTAACCGTGGCAATTCCATTTCGATCTTCGCCATCATCACTTCCCATGCACCGGGTGAGATGATGTCCAGGGACAGTGATTAATAAAACATCTTCAGTTATTCGTTCTTCGTCATCCATCATCTGACATCCATTGCCAGCACACTCTTAAAGAGCTCTAAATCTCCAGAACACTCATAAAGAAGTAGTGTCACGCTCTAGACAGGCAGACACGATAGAAAGCTACACCAAGCAACTAAGTCTTGGGAAAACAATTACAGTCATCTGTTCCGCACTTATAAGATGAAGAAGAACACAACGAAGACGAAGACAAAGATGTACAAATATAACATAAAGAAGAAGAAGAAGTATATAGTGATGAAACCAGTATACTAACAGGTCTCGGTAAGGTTGGCGCCGAGGGCAGCCAGGTCACCGAGCTGAGCGAAGGACGAGATTGCATGCTGCGCGTGCTCAGCCAGCAGCGTCGCGAATGCAGAGGAACCGTTTGCTGCCGCTCTGCAAGTTGGTTTTAAATTGAAAAAGTATTAAGAAAGGTAGTAGTGATACTATAAAACTAGATCTTGTATCATGAAACTGGTGAACAACTTTCCCAAAGACGATTGAGACAATCGTTAAAGTATTTGTACTCAAATAAAATAAAATCAAAATGTTTTATTTTATTTAAGAAATGCTGAACACATTCTTTTAAATGGTCGTATTTTTTCTACCTAGTACAAATTTCCTGCCATTCAGAACTTGTGCACATGAAACGCAGCTGTAGCATGATGACGCACGCCCTACTTTAGTATACATTATAGATGAATTAGCAATAAATACTTTTTGTAGTAATATATTAGCCTTTAAGTTTATTCTTTCATTATAGATTTGTACACTAAACTATGTGTATCTGTTAACTAACTCCGACCACCTTAGATCCTGATATTACACATCTTATGTAACGCAATAATATTGAACACTAATGATATTATTATATTATATGGATTACACAAGAGGACAGTAACTCACCCTTCAAAGTTATTGAAGACAGAGCCAAAGAACGCCCGAGCTTCGCTCTCCACCGTACACTGCGAACAAACACACATTTAATGACTTCGTCATACTGATAATTTGACCTCTTCATTGATTGGTAGAGTGTTGAATATGAAAGTGGATGGATTAGTGGGAAGAGGAAGGCCAAGGAAGAGATGGCTGGATTGTGTAAAGAATGATATGAGTATGAAAGGAGGGAGCACTGAGATGACAGCAAGAAGAGATGAATGCAAGAAGAAATCATGTTGCGCCGACACTAAATAATTGGGAACAGGGCAGGAAGATGATGATGATTGATTGGTAGAATTTAAAAAAAGCAGGTCAAGTGTACAAGTTATACTTTCAGGCAGCCGCGTACAGCTAAAATGTAATATTAATTTAGGTTTGGCGAAATAAATTATTTATCTATGTATCTAACGAATAATAAGTCAGATTAGAGCGAGGCTAAGCTAAATAATGAACTCGGTTAATATGTAGCGGTAAAGGTATGACTTGTCATCAACTGGAAATAAATATGTAAGGATGTGATTTCCATAGTTCAAATTGAGGGATTTCAGACCGAGAGATTATTCTGTTTTATAAACATGAGAAGGTTGGTGGCATTTCATAAAAGAAAATAATAAATTAGTTTAGTAAGGTGGTTTCGTGAGTATAGAGTACCAGAATAGATATTAATTTACAGGTTGAATTAGGCACAGTAAACGTACTTAAATCAGGAGGCCGAGTAATTGTCTGAGCATCCGATATCATTATTCGAAAATAGACTTATGTGGGCAAGAAAACAAAGTTTGGTAATTAAATTCATTTCAAAGAATGCGTAACGACAGTTTCGTAGGCTATGGCGCGGGCAAACGCTACTTAGTTGTGGGCCTGATTTTTGTACATTTATTTTATTATAATTTTCATTAAAGTATTTTCTCGTCTTTATTTTGCGTATAAAAACAGTAGCGTAAACAGTTTTTGTTCTCGGATTTTGCTGAAACATATTTTGGAGTTCTCCAAAAATATTGGTCAAATTAACTAAACTTGGTATGAAAACTCTAAATGCTTCTTCATAAGTTTTTCAAATCCTTTAGCTCTCTCTCTCTGTTTTCACGTTTATTATGTATTTCACGTGGACACCTCTTGGACTCAAATTTAGTGTAAGTAAGATCTTTTTCAGTGTGAGCAGGCCTCTGACTCGGTGGACCGACGACCTGGTGACGGTTGCGGGAAGCCGCTGGATGCAGGCCGCACAGGACCGGTCGGTGTGGATACCCTTGGGGGAGGCCTTTGTCCAGCAGTGGACGTCTTTTGGCTGATGATACTGAAGATCTTTTTGTAGAATCATAAGAAAACGTTTAAGATTTTATTTTAGGTGGTTCTAACCTTGATATACTCGTAAACAATTAGGTTCGCGTACCTCCCTTATTTATGCTCCCAAGGAAAGTGATCAAATTACAATTGGACGAGGATTTTGCTGTTTAAAGGAAACCATTCAAAGTAGAACGGCTTTTGGAATTAATTGATTTTACCTCTAAATAGGTCAGTGGAACATGTGAGCGCAAATGTCGAGACTATGTTAATTATAAGGGAAGTTTTGACTTTGAAAAATGATCCGAACTAGTTATGTGAAAAAGGACGGGAAACATTTTAATCGCATTCTTGACGAAGTAGAAAGTCTACTGTCTGCAAACCTGGAAGTTACAGGTTTGATTATCGTTGTGGTCGAAATTATAGCACCTGATCGAATAGCATTGTAGTATTGTCTACTATAAAACATAGATAATGATGGTATTGGCGCGGTCAAATAAAGACAAAATTTATTATATTAAAAAGTAATAATAATAATAATATTAATTGAGAGAAAACTTAAATGACAACGTAATAACTAAGACTAAACATATTAGAATACAGAAACACGGGCCTGAACTAGGTTTTTCTGTGTTTCAGGCGAAAAAGGGCTTACATAAAAGTGTAATATGTCAAAACAGTTTGTCTCTTTTATTAGCATCATAACATAACGTTTGTTTTTATTTAGCTTTATGTTCACATTTATAATACAGTAAGGAATTAAGGATAAAATACAGACTTAGCTCATCATGTCAAGTATGGACGAACCTTTCCAAAGTAAAAGTAGAGACCATATTCCAGCAGAAGAGACGATATAACCTTCTCTCGGTAAAAAAATAGCAGTTAAAAAAGTAAATAAAATCTAGTTCTTACCAGCGCAAGCATCAGAGCAAGCAAAGCAAAGATTTGAGTTGCAAGAGACATGACTAGTTTCAACTTTAGTTTATTATAACACGACCAAAACAACACTATACTCTCCCACACTACTTCCGACTACAACTGACGTATCCTTAAATCACACGGTGTAGTCTACTATCTCAGAGGTAGTAGCTTCAACAGTACTAGAGATAGCCGCGTGTGGTGAGTTATATAGTAAGGAGATTAGCATTAGAATGAATCTCCTTGCTATTCCGACTGCTTTGTTGACAGATCAAAATACTGGCAGTGGAGTTGAACTCGGAAACAGAACAACAGCAGTATATGTAAATGTTACAGTAAAGGCACTGTATCAAAACAAACTTAAACGTTTAGTAAAAATTTGTGAAGCCATATGACAACATATGTACTGAAAACGCAATGGAAGATAGATTCCCTCCCCGAAACGTCACAGGTACACTAGTTCCGTGAGATAAGAACCTTATAATGAGTAGTAAAAAAATACGTTTGATAAGTGTATCCTGCTACTTGCTTCGAATAAAATAATTTCATATTGATTTTCAGTTAAAAAAATACATATTTTTTTCACAAAGCCAATAAAAAGCTAACAAAAAATAAACAAAATTTTCAAGAGTGTTCGTATTCATGAAATTGAAAAGAAACCGTCCCACGACCCTGTTGTAATATTGTAGTAAAAATAGCGTTTGGACTTTGGAAACAAATTTCAGCTGATAAGCCCATACCTAATAATAGTGTAAATATTATCATTACAAGACGAAAATGCTTACCCAAATAATTCCATAAATAGTTTACTGTTTTGCGAAATATTCGTCATTACTGATATCATTCTCCATTACTGGTGAAGGTTGCGGGAAACCATTGGATGCGGGCAGCGCAGGATCGGTCGATGTGGAAATACTGAGGGGAGGCCTTTGTCCAGCAGTGGACATCTTTTGGCTGATGATGATGACTGATATCAGAGACGAGAAAAAGGGTTTATATCTTTACTCCAATTCGATGAATTTGACAGATGCCATTCAAACCATATCAAATCAAAAATATTTATTCAAATTAGATAGCATTCTATACTTTTCGAGGGTCATTTTTAGTCTTTCTAATAACAACGTTTCGGGAAGTGTTTGCGGAGAAAGAAAAAAACTAGTATAACTATATCAGAAAACCAGTAAAGGCCACAGTCAGTACTGACCACATGTCCATAGTGCGTTGACAGAAGCGTTGCCAATCTAAGGCCACAGCCTCAAGCCCGGCTGTGTTTGAGGAAGGTCGGAACGTGTCACCACAATACGCAGGTATTATCATGCGTTACGTATTATTTGTAAATGCACCATTTATGTGCCGTTGTACTGAGGTGTATATTGATCTTGATTCTTGAATAGCATATTTACAGGTGACAGGGACATATGTAGCAGAGCTGCTCCTTCGTAATGAGGCACATGACAAATATCGTAAAACCAAGCAAGAATCTTTTAAAACGCAATATAAAACACTAAAACATTTGGTAAACACAAGTATATATGCTGAAAAAGTAGCCTATTTTGATAAACATATTAACAAAAATATTAATAATGCGAAAACTCTTTGGAAAAACTTAAAATCAACAGTGCTTCCTAATTTCAAAAATTTTTCGGATATCCCAGAGCATCTAAATGACCCAGATCACATTAATTCACATTTCTTAACTGTTCCTGGCGTAAATACAGTTAAGGAGTCTCTACTTAGACGCTACGAAAAAGAAAGATTTAGTGAAACTACTTTTAGTCTTAAACCAGTTCATGAACATCATGTTGCTAAAATTATCTTAGACATTACTTCGAATGCAATGGGTCATGATGGGATTAATATGGATATGGTCCTTATGATTTTACCTCATACGTTAGGTATCATAACAAAAATAATTAATAAATCTATCACACAAGCAGTTGTTCCTGAAGCATGGAAAACTACTCTTGTCAAACCAATCCCAAAAAAAAGTGATCCTGCTGATATTAAAGATCTTCGGCCGATAAGCATTCTGCCTTATCTGTCAAAGATAATTGAGAAGGTAGTGTACCAACAGGTTATCACATTCTGTGAGGAAAAAACCATTTTACCTAGTCTGCAGTCGGGTTTCCGGAAAAATCGAAGTACTTCTACCGCTTTAATGGATGTCATTGATGACATTCTTTCCTCTTCGGATACAGGTAAAGGAACTATCCTATCTTTACTTGATTTTTCTCGTGCATTCGATGCTGTTGACCAAAATTTATTAATTTCGAAACTAACCTACTATGGATTTGATAATTCGACAGTCAAATGGTTTGACAGCTACCTATCGGGCCGTAAACAGCAGGTAGTCTTGGAAAAACCTGATGGTTCCAAATATTTTTCTCAACTATCGCCTGTTCTAAGAGGTGTTCCACAAGGATCAATTCTTGGCCCCTTACTATTTATACTTTACAGCGCTGATATAATTCATTCTATAGAAAGATGTAATTATCACCTATATGCGGACGACCTACAGATTTACATTGCTGTAGATCTGCACAATGTGAATCAAGCTGTAGATGATATGAATGCTGACCTCAGTCGAATACAAACATGGTCTATTGATAACTCTCTTATGTTGAATCCTTCTAAGACAAAATTTTTAACGCTTGGTACTAAGCAGCAAGTACAGGTGCTCACCAATTCTATACCTCTTATCATGATAAATGACAAACCAGTTCAACAAGTGAGAGAAGCTCGAAACCTTGGTTTGCTTCTAGACGAACGTTTACAGTTCGAAAGTCATGTAAATGAGCTTGTACGTAATTGCTTCTATCGTCTGAAAGTTCTGTATAGAATAAGGCCATACTTTAGTATCAACCTTCTCTTTAAACTATGTGAAACAGTTGTTCTTTCCAAATTAAATTACTGTATAACCGTTTACGGTCCCTGCCTACTTCAGCGTTCTCAGCGTCTCATACAAAGAGTACAAAATGCTTGTGCACGTTTTTGTTTAACAATTCCCCCTCGTTCTCATATAACTCCTTTTTTAAATGACGCTAATATTTTAAAGATGCAGGGACGTCAGAATCTAATGTTTAATACTCTGTTGTTTGGCGTAATCAAGAATAAATGTCCCGATTATCTGTATAACAAACTTAATTGGCGCTACGACCAGCATCGCTATGAGACTCGTTTGTGTTCATATGTCTTCCGAATTCCCAAACACAAGACAGCGTTGTTCCGTGGCAGTTTTCGATATCTTGCGTCCAAATGTTGGAATAATCTTCCACCACCTTTACGCTGTATATCTTCAAAATGTTCTTTCAAGAAAGTCCTACGTAATCATTATTTAACACTGCAAAAAGCGGATGGAGGAAATTGCCAGGGACTTCGCCTTAAGTAAAAAGGTTGAGTTTAGTTTATTTTATTTTATGTTCTGTTTAGAATAAGGAGGTTGACTGCAGCTAGTTACCAGCTAAAATTTTATCAACGTATTACTACTTATTTCTTTTTATACTTTATTTCATACATATGTGCAGTCAACCACCAACCTACTTTTTATTTTATTTATTTCTATCTCGTGGCACGCTCTGATATTTATGTTATTGTAAAAGGAAGTAAGATAACCTATACTAGTTCGTTGGTATGTTGTGTATATCAATTATTATATATTATAAATAAAAAAAATATTGTACTACTACTGTTAATATTACGCTGTGTTTAGTTCGTAGTGCTTTGTAAGCGAGGCGCGCGCGTCTTGATTTTGTCACTGGTCTGGGCAGAATCATCAGCGTTGTGGGTACCCTACAGTACTCATAACATATGCTGAGTCCAGGCCATTTTCACTAGCCTGTGCAATATGTAATGTGTTTTTTCTTATGCAACTTTTTGTTCTTTTGTCTCCTTAGCATTAGCTTTATTTTATAGTTGAAATATCTGTATGGCTATGTGAAATAAATAATTTATCTATCTATCTATCATCTATCTGAGAAAGTTTAATCCAACAAGTGGCTAATGGCCAGCTCCAGTCAGAACATTTCAAGACATCGGCGTCTACTTATGCCACGTCTACACTTCAAGTGACGGGAGTAAAACCTACTTCGTTAACAACCCTTATCGTTCCCACTGCACAAGCACGGCTCTCTTCCCATACCTCGGGAAGGTAAGCACACCGGGGCCAAGTCCAGATTAAAAGAGGTTGTAAGAGTACTGGCTAGCCCGTATCTGAAGTTTTCAAATCTCTGTCTCTGATATGGCTTAACGACTGCCATCTAGCGATAGCAACCGGTGGCGCCAACAGCCTAACGTGTCTTGCGAAGCACGGAAACGGTCGATGTAAATGCCACTAACTGTTTTACACGTCTAGGTTATGACAGTATCTGTAGTCAGTTAACCTGCGTGATCGACATGACCACGCAAGCTGCACCGAGTCAAGACCGCATCTTTTCATATAACCGTTATAACATTTTTGGAATTTTTATTAAAATACCATTTTGACTACTTTGAAAATATTGGGTTGTAGACTTTGGATAAATTCATTTTGCTCATTGAATGACTTCCATTATTCCTGCTATCGTAGTTAGCGTATTTTTATATGTAATTTTTAAACTGTCATTGTGTGTATTCTTTTGTAATACATTAAATTAATAATGGCGCTCACAAGGCGACGTATATTTTATATTTGCGCTGATTCTTTCTCTAAAACTGATTTACAATTTCAACCATCACAAGTAATAACCCAGTTAATTATATTAAGTAAATATTCTCTCCAGTTATGTATATTTCGAGTTGTTTACCTTATAAAGGTCGTCAGTTGCGTAACGAAACAATAGCTTTGTGTTGTGCCCACTGACGTCTGCTTCAAGACCGGCTCCTTAAACTTAATGCTTAAAAAAATCGCATTTTATGAACTACATTTAATCTGTAAAACGATGGTTCTAATAGACAAAGTGGCGTCATGACTTACTTTCTACACTAGAAACTCTTTCAAAGCTACTTTCTTGCTTTCCTGTTGAGTACCTATACATTTTTCTCGTCTTCTGAAGAAAACATAGCGCTTATTCATTCCTGTTACTTTTTTGTTTTTAAAATTAACGGCTTGCAGTAGAAATTTGCCTTTAAAATGTGTTATTTTATATTTACAACTACCGACAGGAGTTTTCATATTAAAACAAAATTTTGATTATTATTAAAGTGGCAGTTTTTTGTAGTTTTAAAGTGCGTTACAAAGGTACATTGTAGTTGTCATTTAAATTTAATTTTAGAATGTTACTAAATATATCCACTTTATTTTAGCATGTAACTATGTCTAGGTGTATGAACTGTGTTTTGTCCTAGAGTAAATAAACTCATCTTTCTTTCAGAGCTATCAGCTAATGGTCTCATCCTTGTGAAGCAATTGATTAGGTCTTCGATCATACCCCTCGCTCGTGTTCGTAGGAACAACAAATAATTTTTGTTTTTCGCTCCAAATTTGGAATTCGGCGCGAATCGTGTTTTCCTCAACGGTTCATTAACTTTGAAAACTTCAAGTCCACTCAGCGAGTGGTTGTTTGCTAATCAAGTGTTTATTCTTCGCCGGTCAAGCAATTATGACGAAAAGAGTTTCTTTTTAAAATAAAGCGAGCAGAGCGAGAACTTTTTTATGGTAAATAAATACTATTTATTTTGTGGTTGTTGGTCTGATGAGAGTACGAAAGACACAAACTACGATAAACTGTACAGCCTTACACAGGATTGTCATTGCTCAGTACAAATCAGCAATAAATAAATGAAACTTAGTCGAAATTAACTTATATGACAATAAAACAACTAAAGACTAAACGTACCTATTAGAGTGAAATAACATAGACGCCTGAGCTAGGGATTTTGTATGTTTCAGGCGAAATTAACTTGCATAACTTCTATAAAGCTTACATAACCTCATCAATCTGTAAGCCAGCAAAGCAAAGCAATACACGTAAATAACACATCGTCCCCATTGCAGGGGCACGAGTCTCTTCTCATACCTCGGGAACGTTAGTCCATACTCCACACACAGTGTCAGAAGCTTTCAAGCCGCCTATAAGGCCTCCGACTTGGCTTAAGACTGCCATCTAATAATAGCAGCCGGCAACAACGGCTTTATGTGCCTTGCGAAGCACGGAAACGGTCGAGATAAATGCCACTAAGTCAAACCTATCCAGGTTAGGACCGTGCCTGTAGTCGGTTAACCTGCGTGATCGACGCGACCACGCAACCCGCACTAAGTCACGACCGCTTCAACAATAATTATAATCAATAGCAAAGAATAGGCTTCAATAAAACAGTTTCGCAGCGTTTTCTCAGAATAGTATAAGCCGTATAAAGTCGTATAGTGATGTACAAAGCTTAAAGAATATCATTAGAGCCATTTTTGAGAAAAAAGCAAAGAACCTTGCTTTGTATAGTAGGTACCACAGTCAATTTTAGCAACTATTAGTGTAGTAGGTCGTATAAAAAATATAAAATGATAAATATTTTTAACGTTGGCAACCTTAAATAAATGCGTAAAGAAAAAGGGTACAAATATTTATAAAAGATTAACCTATTCCAACTCCAAATTAGTTCAGTAGTTATGCACACATAATTACATTTTTAGTTTTTGGTGCTCTATTAATACTGATGATGGAATCGGTCTTACCAAGGATTACCAAGATTTCTAAACGCAATGGGGCTACCTTCATGTCGGAATACATCAATGCTGTTAACATTGATATTTTACGGCAAAACTTAGACGGTGGAAGCTAGTTAGACGGGCTCAGAAAATGGCCTCCCAGCAATAAAACTTAATTGGACACCGCCGGGAATCGCACTCGCAGCCTCCTGATGTGAAACGAATGTCCTAACAACTTCGCCACGGAGGTGGCTCTTCTTTATTATTTTTTTTTGATTTTATTTATTAAAATAGTGTTTAATACATATCTGTATATTACTCGAATGTTAACATAATATAATTAATTTTATCTATTGTTGTTTCTTATAATAAAATTATAATGAATAGCTTGTTAAAGAGTCAATATAAATTTTAGCAAGTTATATTATTGACGTCGTCCTGATGTAAAAGTCCTAACAATATAATTGTTAGCTCTCTTCTGCCGAACAAACATGTTCTTATCTGAAAGCTTTTACCTATATCCAAAGGCTCTCTACCATCTTCTCTACAAAACCTCGTATCTCTAAGTGTCCTAATTTATAATAATATCTGGAACAAATCACACACGGTCATCTGGCCCCAAACTAGGATTCCCTGTTTCTTGGGAACCAGAGACTGATATACATACACATATACTTTTTAAATACATACATACATAGATATAATACACCCAGACTCAGAGCAAACAATTCTGCTCATCACAGAAAAGTTTGCTCTGAGTGGGGATCGAGCCCACGACTCTCGGATCGCTAACCACTTAGCCACCAAGTCAGTCTTTATAACTCTTAGAACCTACTTTATAACTCTTACGAGTATAAGGTAATCATCATCACCAGCCAAAAGACGTCCACGGCTGGATAAAGGCCTCCCAAGGATTTCCACATTGACCGGTCCTGCGCTGCCCGCATCCAGCGGCTTCCCGCAACCTTCACCAGGTCATCGGTCCACCTCCCACTCGGTGGCTTGCCTACGCTACCTGTGTGTGTCTACCGGTGTGTGTTTGTCACTGGAGAATGTAGATGTAATCTTCTTACTCAAAACATATGTGTTCCTCGTAGCAATGCAATGGTAAATGTGTCCAAAGATAATTGACCACGCTGAATACGTTAAAACGACCGACTTCAACCGCAACAACTCCAATTTTGCTATATTTTTGTTGATTTTCTCAAAAGCCGCTGAATCGATTTCGATAAAATTTATATGGGACCACTTGTGAAGTATACCCTTTTAAACAAAAAAAGAATTTTCGAAATCGGTTCAGGCGTCTTTGAGTAATCGGTGAACATACATAAAAAAAAAGATTCCGACGAATTGAGAACCTCCTCCTTTTTTTGAAGTCGCTTGAAAATAGTGCCTACGATGTTTTGAAAAGTTGATTTAATGATTTAACTACAGTTAAATACTTAACTAATAGTACTCGAGCACTACTTAATTTTCTTGTTTTCATTTCCGAACAGCCGGTGCTCTGGTAGAAATAGTTTTCATATTATTATATATTTTTGTTGTTATTTTTTATGTGTGTACAATAAAGAGTTTATCTATTTATCTGTCTACCTATCTAAATGATTGATTTATAAAAATCTTCAATTAGTTAGAATTAAGTATAAGTTTGTGTGGGAATGACCCAAAAATGTATGAAATTAGAATGTTGTTAAGGGTTAACTTAACCGTTTCTGCGCAGCGCTGCGCAGACTTGAAGCGGTTTTGCAGTTCTCTGCCACGCCGTAGTATAGCGAGGCATAATTGTAGGCAGCGCATGGATTAAGATTTTTCCGTTCTGAGGTAGACACAGTCATACCAACCTTTTTTTACCTTTTAAAAAGTGTAACATGTAAACTTAACAAAAAAAAAAAAAAGAAATGCAAACCAGTACATTTAACACACCGACACAAAAGAGATCGCATAGATTTTCTCAATTCCACACGCATTTGCCACCCCGCGCATCCAGAGATCAGCGGGTGGGGGGAGGCGGGGGTAGTGGACAGTGGTGTGAGGGGTGCTGCTTCAGTAGTGCCCCGACCGCTGCGAAGGGCGGACGTGCCGCGAGTGTCTGTGCTTGTGATTTTCGCGCTCAACTACCCTTCTTCGGTAAGTCAGTTTTGAATGAAAAGTGTAATAATTATCGTTAGAGCTTGTACTGATTTATTGTTATTAAGTAATTTAACTAAGTCTTTAGTAAACCCAACTGTGTTTGACGAATTAATGCGCGAATTGTTATTTTTATCTGTGGTGGCTGTCTTCCCTTTTTATAAATCACCCGGAATTTATTGGCGCCGTCAGGATGGCTGGACCGCGGAGCTGATAGCAAGGAGATTGCAAATTAGATTTGCTCAGTGATTGGATAATTAAATAAATGACTTCGAGGGTATCAGATGCTGCAGTTTTGATGCTGCAGTCTAGCTCTACGTGTCGGCAAAGGCTTTTCCTAAAATTTCGTCCATGAATTCAGTCTGTTTATATACTACGTTAAAAAAAGGATTGAGTTATGACAGGCTCACAGACTTTTTTTTGCGAATTGAAACATCAAAATAATTTGCACAAAATTGCCTAGATTATTTAAAAGATTTATCTGATTTGTCTGTCTGTGTTACTAATTGCGTAAGTTATATACCTATTTTTCTATGATTAAAGTAGCCTAAAGTACAAAAAATGTACCATACCTAAGTAAATATGGAATTTAGAATTAAGAACATGGATTTATGTACAGGTGTAAAAAAGTGCGTTTGAAATTATAGGGGTTAATCAGAATTAAGTATGTAATATTGAAAAAATCTGCTCTTTATTATTTTTTTCAGATTCCCATACTAAATCTGAACAGTGAAACAAGAATTAGAATGGAAAACTGAAAAAAAATTGTAGATCGGATTTTTCAATATTTTTCCTGTATTCTATACTTGATTCTGAGTAACCCCTTAAACTTCAAACGCACTTTTTTAACACCTGTATATCTAAATCAACGCCACATTTTGATGAATAAAACTCGTAATCATCCATCACTCTCTAATAAAATACAAAGTAAGTACCTCTATGACAACACTTGCCAAATTACTTTCATAAATTAAAACCCCCCAAAGGAACCTCCTTAGATGGATTGGAGATAAACTTTTTCGCAGTTTTTGTGGTCAGAGGAAAATTTTTGGATATTTTTTATTTTTTTTAAAGAGTGCGTTTAGCAACACCTCATCTGACTAAAAAATATATATTTTTTAATAATTAAATTAAATTAAAATGTTAGAAAGGTTTAAAAAATCGTTACATATCCTGCCAGGGAGCATGACGTGCTTTTTTATGATTTTTGTTTTATAAAGTCATAACGATGTGCTGCATCACTCGTTGATGTCTTTTGTTTGGCCAAGACATTTCTATTGAAATGTACTAATACGTTAAATAGGTACATACAAAATTAAAAATACTAGCTTTATAAATTTATAAACTTTTATAAATGACTAATTTTCGCCTGCGACTTCGTTTGTGTGAACTTCGGAATTGGGTCCAGAGAGAAAAAAAATATTAAGGTGGCGCAGTCTAGTGACGAAGTGGAAATTTTGAGTTTTTAAGCATTACTTCGGGAATCCTTAAGTTTTCCGGGATAAAATGTATTCTATGTGTTAGTTGAGTGCTTTATCTATCTACCTACCAAATTTCATTCAAATCAGTTTAGTGGTTTCGTCGTGAAAGTGGAACAAACAAAAAACAAACGTCCATACTGTCGCATTTATAATATTAGTGAGATTCTCATTACAAATTATAATTCAAAGGAGATCATGGTCTTTATAACGCAATTTTTTATAACTTTCAAATCAATTTTCAGTTTTTACCCTTTTAAGACAAAAATCCCTTTGTATTTACTTTTATTACGATACATGGAAAGATAAAAATATTATGTTTATTTAAAGAAAACCCTTCACACATAACAATGTTCAAAAGTAAAGGTTAACTAGGGTCGTAAATAGAATTCCCGAAACCTTTTCGTTTATGAATGTTAACTGAAGGGCCTCGCGCGAGCATGCTCGCTCCAAATTGGAGTGCGTAAGCGCTTCACTTGTCAATTTTATAATTGACGGAGCCTCCTTTAGGCGTTTAAGAAAGGAGTTTGGTAAGGAATTTTTGGGGGCAAAATATCGTGTAAAAAGTCAATGAAACTGATATAAATGTAAAAAAATTTGCTACTGAGCCTTTTTGAAACTACTGAACCAAAATTTTGAAAAAATAAATATAGAAAATAGTTCTTTACTAGATTACAGGAAAACCTACGAGAAGTCTTAAAATAAGATTGTAAATTTCACAATAACATTATGTGTTTGTACGGAACTCTTTGTCGTGCGAGTCAGACTTACATTTGTCCGGTTTTTCTACTTTATTTTACAATCAGAAGATTGTTTGTATTTCCATGTATTACAATTTAATTATTTTGTGATTGGTTACGTTCTAAACGAACAAAATTTATGACTTGCGTAAAGAATGTTTTTTAAATTAAAGCTTTGCCCCACAGCACTGCAGTGGATTGTCTGTAATAGACGCAGTGACCCTAGTCCAGTAAATAAAATATTTGAGGTTGCATTAAAACCACCTTCCTAAATTGGTTTGGAAATAAAAGTATTGGTGTTTTACTAAGCATTCGTGTAATTTTGTGATTACAAGGGCGTTCAACCCTTAGAAATACCTAAAGACGCCTTTTAACTTTTATAGGCTAAACAATAAATGAATTTTAGGTGAAAACTGAGATTTATAACTATATTCACTTTATAATTATACTTAAGTTAACTCTCCTTGTTTAAAACCATTTAACCATTATAAACTAGCTAACTGTTATATAGGTAAGTGACCAGATGTACATTACAGAAATCGCTGTGATCGCGTGACACTAGCGCTCCTACCTATGAGCATGCCACAAATCAAAATAAAAACTGAAATTTATAACTATAGTCACCTTATAATTATACTTATTTCTGGCTTAAAACATTACCTGGATTAAAACCATTTTGAACTAACTATCTGTTACATAGGTAAGTACAAGATGTACTTTACAGAAAGCGTTGTGATCGCGTGACACCAGCACTTCTGCGATCATGTCACAAATCAATCGCTCAAATAACAATTGTCACTTCAAACACGCAATTACTTATTGAAGTGGAGCACAGATTACATATCAGTGCGGTGTGGGAACACTCGATACGCGATAATTATACCTTGTAGTGACATAATGATAGCGGTTGAAACTTTTGATTATAGATGCTGTTTCTGGCGTGATTATTGATTAGGTTGTGATTGGAGCTTCGTATTAGGTCGATTAATTATTACCTTTGGAACGTATGAAGCGTGCTTAGAATAGGATTTTTTCATGTTAACAAGTCAACGGTGCCCTGTACATATGAAAATACATTGAAATACACAAAGCGTCGTATTTGTGAGTTTATAAGTTCAGAGTGGGAGTAACTTTGTACTAGGTAGAGATAAATACGATTTAAAGGAATATGTACAGCATGTAGGTACTAACAAATTATTTTCATTTTTATAAAGTAAAAAAGAGACTACCCTCAGCCCATATACAAGTATGTATTCGCACAGTGCGCCTGCCTAGTTGGTGCTGCGACCAGGAAAAAGTTTCCAGTTAGACAACAAACTTGTGTGGCGCTCTGTAAGTTGGGAATCAGAAGATTTCTCCCTTTTAAAGAAACTCCTCACGTCCGAGTTGGGAATACTCAGGGTCAATGACCTTAGTTTCTAAGTAAGGATAAGGCCGACGACGACGTTGAAACAGGCACTTGGGTGAATTATACTTATTTGAAGTCTGCATCTGTCAGTTAGCAGTGATTGTCGATAATTACTATTATTACTATCATTTTAAGCAGTTTTTGTGTTTTGTAATACAAAAAAATTACTCAATTTCTGGAAGAGGTCACTCTTTAGCGATAAGACCGTCTATCCGTATAACATTATTTTCATGTATGTTGTTTTCATTTTCCTGTTTCAGTTATGTAATAAATTGTTTTCATTCGTTCATTCAATTTATGTATTGTTAAAAAACAGCGTAACAAAAGTACATGATTTATATAACATTTTTTCTAGTACAAATATCTTCGATACTTGAAACTGTCCAGAGTAATAAAGTGGCTTCCAACAAGAAAGGCATGCTCTTTCACAAAAAGAAAAACAAAAAATAGCAAGCGTTCTTAGCTCGTTTTTAAATTACTCGTAAATAATTTTAACTCTCCCGTGCGTCGGCACTTAATGCCTGATAGACCCTGTCTTCAATTGTATGTCTATGTACAGGGTTAGACAGTTGTGACAACTGCAAGTTGGTTAACTCGCGAAACTCGTCGCGACGGAACTGAACTTTGCAGATAGCTTTTGATGTTTATTTTCAACCGCACATCTAGGTAGAATACAATGTGGTGGACATTGTTAAGATATCGTTACATAAAATATTATATTTATTGAAAGACTGTTGAGCTTATTATAAAAATACTAGCATCCGCCCGCGACTTCGTCTGCGTCGACTTCAGAATTGAGTCCAGAAAGAAAAAAAATGTTAAGGCAGCGCCAACTAGTGACAAAGAAAAAATCTTGTTTTTATCCATTCCTCCGAGAATCCTCGAGTTATCTGCGATAAAAAGTATGCTATATTTTAGTCGAGTGCTTTATCTATCTAACTACCAAATGTCATCCAAATCCGTTCATTACTTTCGGCGTGAAAGTGGAACAAACAAACAACCATCCATACTATGGCATTTATAATATTAGTGAGATGAGATGGAATTAGTGAGATTGGTTCTTAAGATATAATTCTCAGAAAAAAAATAGGTTTAAGCTCAAACTTGAAGATTTAAAAAGAGAAAAATAATATAATGGATTCCCAAAAACAAATGATTTATATAAAGTTATTAATTGGAATTAGAACTTCTACAAACTAAGCCCTAATATAGATTCCTATTAGAAAGTTTTCCAGTTTTTATGAGAAAATCTCGTTGGATTTTCGCAGATAGTATTTTAGTTTGCTTTATCAGTTTTGTAGATACCTATGTAAATTTATTCGATTCTATTTGAACCCTGATAAGATTCCCTCTTCGTGTACTATTATTTTCCCGGAACGAAAATTTTCGCGCCTACTCATTGTCAGAAAACGTTTGATGTAGAATTCGAGCTGTTTTCAAACCGAATGAAATCAATCTTTGTTGTTGTTTTCAAACGAAGGAGAATTCTTTTGATTCATTGAAACGTTATCCGCGTTGGAAAATTGTGACGTAATCTAGTGATTCCTAGTGGAGGTGAGGCCTATTCAAAGGATATTGATTGAGGTGTAAAAATGTTAGGGATGTAAGCGCACCACGACAACTAGTCTTTTAGGGTTTTAACATTCTTGGGAATCATGATAATTTGTTGTTACTTTTGGCTGTACCATAGTCGGGTAAAAACACAAGATTATTCGAAGCGGCCAAGCGTGAGTGCGTTATGGGGCCCCCTTACAACTAATTCCTCCTCGACATCAAACGAACGCCACTCTTTCATATGTTAATGCGACCGGCCCTCCGTATATTGCGCGCGGCCATATTTTGGGAGCATATTGAAGCTTCGCGAGATTATGTTGTGATGCCTAAGATGTTTGTGCTCATCGCAAGCCAGCGTATTGGAAAAGTTGCTTCGGAAATATTAATATCGGATCCTAATACGTAGTAAATCAACAATTATTGTTTGTACAGTAGTATTATCTATAATAATAATCATTTATTTTCGAGAAACCCAATATTCTTGTAGGTAAGTTGACTTTCAAGTTTATTCAAGTCTTTTCGACGAATTTTTTCAACAAATACATTTGTTGCGGATTAAATTCGATTTCATAATAAGCCATCATCATTATCAGTGGGTGTAAATCTTAATGCCCTACACGTGACCGCGGGTGATGCTAAGTGCAACACTAGGCACCACCGTCCCTTGTGGATAGGACGGTTAAATGTGCCACAGGGTAAGAAGAAGAACTCTATCAGTCAAAATTCCATTCCACATCAGAATTCCACTGCTTAATAAAGGTCTCCCCCAAGGATTTCCACTACTGCCTGTTTTGCGCTGCCAGGTAGGTCATCGGTCCACCTAGTGGGAGGCCTGCCTATGCTACGTCTTCCGGTGCGCGGTTGCTACTCACTTTTTTCTGTCCCAACGACCGTCTATTCTAAGAGCTATTTGCCCCACCTACTGTTTTTGCGATTTTGTAAGCTGTTTTGGTCAGACGATTTTTTTTTGGACAAATCACACACACGATCATCTGGCCCCAAACTAGGATTCCCTGTATCTTGGGAACCAGAGACTGATATACATACTCATATACTTTGAAATACATACATACATATATAGATATAATACACCCAGACTCAGAGCAAACAATTCTGCTCATCACAGAAAAGTTTGCTCTGTATGGGGATCGAACCCACGACTCTCGGATCACAGGTCAGGATCGCTAACCACTTTGCCACCGAGTCATTGTAATTAGTATTCAGATCAAATACTTTACTATAATATTATTAAAAGCTTACTACTTTAGCATCCATTGTTATAGCTCGGCGAAGAATTTTCTTGATGCAATATGCAAATGACTTCGGAAGTTTTAACACCGCAGAGGAAACTTCATAATTTGTCCAATCAAAATAACGTTTTACTTGAGAGCTTTCATACGTAAGCACTTTAAAGTTGAAACATCTCTTGGCGCTTGTTGGGAAATGGGACTAATTTATGTGATTCCGTCTCTTTACCAGCTAACAGCGTCCTCTTATTCGTAAAGCTTAGTATTTGATTATACACCGTGAAATTTAATTCGTTGGCCTCTTCATACGAATTTACAGGTGAGCATCCATTTTTAACTAACTTCAAAAAAAGGAGGAGGTTCTCAATTCGTCGGAATCTTTATTTTTATTTTTTTATGTATGTTCACCGATTACTCGAAGACGCCTGAACCGATTAGGAAAATTCTTTTTTTGTTTAAAAGGGTATACTTCACAGGTGGTCCCATATAAATTTTATCGAAATCGATTCAGCGGTTTTTGAGAAAATCAACAAAAACATAGCAAATTGGAGTTGTTGGGATTGAAGTCGGTTGTTTTTAACGTATTCAACGTGGTCAATTATTGTATGAAGAGATCAAATTTTTTTTTGCGAATTGACTATGGGTTGCTTGGACAAAGTTGTTCAGTTTCATGAGTAGAAACCACAGTTGGCGGAAGTACAACGAATTAAATTTCACCCTGTATAACAGTGTTTTTCGACCTTTTTTAATACCCGACCCCTTTACAAGAGAAAAAATTCTTGCGACCCCCCTAGGGCCATAAACATACAGGGTTATTTTTGGACCCCCCACCAAAACTTTACAGTGGCTTCTACTAATGAAACTGAACAACTTTCCCTAACTAACCAATGGTCAATTTGCAAAAAAAAATTAGGGAATGTTGCTTGAAAAAAGAAGTTTGAATTGGGTTATTGAAAAATAACCTTTTATAAAAAGGTTAGTGATTTGAAAGACTAGTTTATAATTTTTACCCGATTTCAAAAAAAAGGAGGAGGTTCTCAATTCGTCGGAACCTTTTTTTTTCTTTTTTTTTATGTATGTTCACCGATTACTCGAAGACGCCTGAACCGATTTGGAAAATTCTCTTTTTGTTTAAAAGGCTATTCTTCACAGGTGGTCCCATATAAATTTTATCGAAATTGATTTAGCGGTTTTTGAGAAAATCAACAAAAACATAGCGAAATCGGAGTTGTTGCGATTGAAGTCGGTTGTTTTTAACGTATTCAGCGTGGTCAATTATCTTTAATTAAAAATGATTTACTTATTAACATCTTCACCTTCTCACTGAAATCTTATTTTTTCATTGCAATGTAGGACCTATAAACACTTACTTTTTTTACTCGCGACCCCCTGAGAAAGGCTTCGCGACCCCCCAGGGGGTCGCGACCCACAGGTTGAAAAACACTGCTGTATAAGATCTAATAAAATCGGCAGATTTTTTTTTTGGGCTTCTAGTCATGAAACTGAACAACTTGCCCCGAGAAACACATAGTCAATTCGCGGAAGAAGTTTTTGACTTTTCTTCTAACAGGTCAATCGGCGGTTCGGCGAACTTAGTATGGGAACTCCAAAAAATTTTTTGCTAATCGACTATGGGTTATTTTGGGAAAGCTGTTCAGTTATTTTAGACGATTTTATAACAATTTCAATTCAATTTCAATTTATTTTATAAACATAGGTACAAGGGATGACACATACAAAAATATAAAGTATATTGATCTCTATGTTTCGCCAATAGGCATATAAAATTACAATTATAAGAGGTCATGCACAATTCCTTAAATATGTCACTAATAACAATAAATTATATTAATACTATTAATTTTACAAAAAAGATAATAATCAAATAGAATTACAGATTGAAATTTAATTATAATATCATAAAATGTCACAAGATTCAATTTAATTAAATGTATAATATTAATAACACAAAATGACAGTATTTTTAAATATAATATTATTGAAAACTGTCATTCATGTATTCATCAATAGAATAGTATGATTTGTTGGTAAAAAAATTTAATGTTAATGTCTTAAATTCCTTAACGTTATTACAATGTCTCAATGTCGTGGGCAGTTTGTTATATAACTTAGGTGCCATGGCAAATACACTTTTATGGAAAAGTGCAAAACTGCAAGAAACCAAATGAAATTTATCAGTTCGTCGTTGTCTCGTAACTAATTTAAACAGTACAAGGTTGCATTTCACAAAATTGACCACTTCATACATAAATAACGCCGGAAATATCAGGATCTTAAGCCTTTGAAAATGTGGCTTACAGCTTTCTGTTCGTTTTAGGTGACATATTGCTCGAATGCATTTTTTTGGGCAATAAAAACATCTTCTTTGTTTGTTGCATTACCCCAGAATATGATACCGTATCGTAGGAGCGAGGCGACATAACCATGATAGGCTGCTAGAAGTGCATCAAGATTGGCAACTTTACCTAACATATACAGTGCATACGAAAATTGACTTAATTTATTACATATGTGATCAATTTGAGTTTTCCATGTCATATTATTATCTATGTATATTCCTAAAAATTTCGTCATATAAGTTTCCTGTACTGTTTATCCATTGTAATTTATGTCTAGTGTGGTTGTGTCCTTATGCCTTAGTTTAAATTTCATAAATTTTGTTTTATTTAAGTTAATTTTTAGATTGTTTGTTTTGAGCCAATCAATAGTTTGTCTTAGAGTTACGTTTATATCTGTTTGCATTTTTAGGTAACATCCACTATTGAAAATAACAGTGCTATCATCAGCAAAAAGACACATGTGATGCTGTGTTACTTACGGAAAGTCATTTATATAGACCAGAAAAAGCAGTGGGCCCAAGACACTGCCCTAGGGTACCCCATAATGCACTTCCCTATGCTCAGATGAGTAGATAACTTCCGTTTTAGTTTGGGTATTTATCCTACTTATCTGTGTAATTTGTTTCCTATCTTTTAAATAAAAGTCTAGCAGATCAAGAATGTTGCCCCTTACACCATATCTATTCAACAACCCGGTTGCTTTTCGAATTATTTTATACACCTATGCAATTGGATTAGGGATATCTAAATTTCGGTATCGTATAACGCAATTTAAATATGTAGATTCATATCGAATTAGTCGTTTTCACCCAATATTTTTTATGTTATGTAAAAGATCGTTAAAAATATCCCTGTGGAAGTTACCGACATCATTTATTGTCTTGTACATTAACGAAAATTTAATATTTAATAACATTTAATTCGTTTATCTATCACATAGGACAGACAGTGGTTGCCTGGTGTTGCACTTAGCATCACCCACGGTCACGTGTAGGGCATTTAGTTTCACACCTACGGACGTGTGCAACGCGACCATCATACACATCTTGTAATCAGATGTGCAGGTTAACTCACGATGTTTTCCTTGATCGTTAAAGCAATTGGTATGAAAATGCACTTAAGTATCGAAAATATTTGGTTATGAGGTAGAAATCACTACCGTCGAGCCATCGATGCTTTTTATTAAAAAATATTTATTTTTATTAAAAAACTCAAACGTGTTTCAAATGATTTTGAGTCACCTTTCCCAGGTATTAAGATTCCTGAAATACACTAGTATGAAACAAAGCTCCCATTTCTACCTTCAAAGTATTATTTGTATGGTCGTGGATTGTTCGTAACATCCGCGCTTGCGATTATTAATTTAGTGGCAATGTTTTAAATACACATTAACTTTGTTTTACATACCTGTACCTGTAAATTTCGACACAAGCCTTGCCTAGTTTCCCGTTACGAGTCCTCCAGATCTATGACCAAGTCAAACGTACTTTGTATTTATCTTAGTACTTTGTTGTTTGTTATAATATACATATTATTATTAGTTGATACAGTAGCAGCTCTGTGAGCTGATGCGTGTATATTACGGCACTTGTGTTTATTTGTTTTCTAGATGTTTATCAAGTCTGTTTTTAAAATTGTTCACTGTTGGAGCACTAATAGTTTCTGGGAGAGAGTTCTATAATTTCATCATTCAAAATGGCAAGAAGTGAGTTCTGGGGTTGCTAGCACATGGATGTTTTGTTAATTTCAAGGAGTACCCTCTCAGTCCCTTATTTTGTTTCATCATGTACAGATCCTTTATGTTTCTCACGTTGTAGTGGCCATTGAGTATCTTAAACGTTTCTATGAGATCGCCTCTTTTCCGCTGTAGGTATTTCAAGAGATTCTTCCTCAATACACTCTTAGCATTACTAAGGTTGTACACCCGACCTAGTTTCTTCCACTTCCATTTAGAGAGTGTCACGCAAGGAATCGTATTTGCCCATCCCAATATGTTAATACGTGCGGCTGCCCGCGGTCGCAATATCGCGCCGCATTCTAATACCCCGTCCTGTCCTGTATAAACAGGCCGAACCTGGAGTGGTGAGCAGAGTAAAATCTCTTTTTTTTTGGAATGTCTGGTTACTGCGAAAGGTTTACCTATGTACGAGTATGTGTGATAGCGACTTTGTATAATGACCGATATGCAAAATATACACCGTATTTCTTATACGAAGTCGCGGAATATTAAAGTGCCTACATTGATGTCTACTGTATTTCATCTACTATTGATTTCTGTTTGATATACGTATTTTGCTTAGTTCGTCCGCACCTCATTACCCTCGCCTCATATCTCTAATTTTGTGTTCAATTGTTATTTTAAGCTAGTGACTATTTAATTGTTTGTAATTGTTTAGTATATGCAGAACATGCCACTCGTTTTCGTAATCTCCTTTTAAATTACCTACTCAAAGTTTGACTGGAAGAGATCCCTTCCAGGGATAACTCCGCCTTTGTATAATCTGTTAGTTTTTACAAACAAAATTGTTCTGTAAAATTTATGATTTGTACAATAAAGAGATTACAAACAAACAAACAAACCCCGGACAATAGTCACGTTACTACTTGTAACTACTACAACTGTGTTGCGTGGCTTACGCTTAGCAGCCATTAGCGGATCTTCCCCGCAGGGAGGGAGAGGTGAGGTTTTTTTTATCTACAATTGGAAACCCCTTGGCATCATCTCACCTGGTGGTAAGCGATGATGATGCCGAAGATTCCCCACCAAGATTCCCCAACACAATAGGGAACAGGCTATCTTATCTCCATGCCGGAACATAGGTTGCAACCATACTGTATTACAATATTAATCAAAATGCAGTACTCAATGCTAGCTCGCTGCGCTCTCGCTGCAATAGGAACATCAGCATCAGCATCTGGTCAAAGGCTCAAGTTCTGACCGCATCTACACGACGCGGCGTGTTTGATGGGTTGACCAAAATGTTTCATATACGTGGTCACGCCTTTACCCATACAATCCAAACACATAAAATGTACGTTTTAGGAACTGGACATTTTGCGTTCCAACCCTTACGGTTCGCTGTAAAGCCCGCAAACAAATGGCGCCGGAGAATGATTTGGGTGAGGTGGTCGCATTTGTTTTCGTGTGACTTTTGCCCTTCGGCAGTACAAGGATCTTTGCCTGTCGCAAGGGGTACATTAGGGTAAAGTAAAGTACCTAAAGCTCTTTACAAAACTGTCAACTACAAAATATTTATCAAATCATAGTTAGCACTGTTATTGAGGTACGGGAAGAGTAGTGCGGTCGAATGTGTGTTGTTAACATTGTAGTCGGCATTTATGTAAATGTTATTTTAAGTACAAGTTCCCTATGGTTGAAGCTTTATATGATGATTAAAAAATAATTGTCAAGCATCAACTTTTAAAATATGAATTCTTAACACCACCTTTCATACATGGCTGCGTCTATGTAGTCAACCGAAATTGTACAAATGCTGAACTAGAGGGAACAAATGTGTGTTTTTACACAACCATTACTTTATCACCTACTTTATTTTCAAATACAAAATCAAACAACTCTTTTGTCGTTGTGTTGGCGAAGTGTGTACCGACGATCTGTCAAATCAATGTGTGGACCCCACCCCGCCCCTCCGATACATCATCGCCTGTCGCGGCGTGTAAACATCAATACACGGGTCCACAATCCCTTCCACTTACGATGCTGTACGGGCAAAGCTACCTGTTTATTATGTAATAAAGAGGTATAGTTCATTTCAATCAAAAAAAAAAGCAAAAGGTAAACAAACTTACTATGCAACTGACATTGACATGTGTCAAATCCATAGTAGTTTTGTTTACCTTTTGCTTTTTTTGATTGGAATGAACTATAGTGTTATTCTTGAAGATGGTCTTCAAATGTAGATTAAAATTGTTTTTGTTTATGTGAATGTTGCACAAATTATTTTTAATCGTCTTTTTTTATACCTAATATAAAGTTTCTACCATTCGGAATTTGAACAATGAACGTATTAGGAACTTATTTGTACACTCATGAAATTGAGCAAAATGAGCGATTTTGCTGTAATCGTTGCAAAAATTGAAATTTGCATACAAATTGATTAGCTGCTTACATATTTAATATTGCTTTACGAGTATCTTTGTAAAACACTGTAGACTAGACATTTTAGTTTTTTATGCAGTAAAAAAATGTATATTTTTATGAATGCAAATGCGGTGGTGTCCACACATTGATTTGACAGATCATTCGGCAACACATACAACGACAAAAGAGTTATTTTGTAAGAAATAATTTGATAGAAATCAGCTATAGACTTGGATTTCAAAAGTATGAAATGTACTTTCTAACTTATTTCGCTGTCTCAGGAACCCAAAGAGAATCATGGCTTCCAGGTTTACATACTCTTCCTTTAGGCCAATGTCCTTCGAAGGGTGCTCAAACCCTTTTTCACTTCGTTATTCCAGCGGTATACGGTTACTATTTTGTTATTTCAATTTGGAAAGTAGAAAATCACTGCGATCTGAAATCAAAAGAGTGAAAGGTTTAACCCTGTTTCGTTTGCTTTTCTTTCTAATACATCATCAGTCACTTCAAATAAAAGTAGAAATTCATGGTGGTAGTAAAAATAGGATTTAGGGTGCCTGACGATGAGGGTATCTTGGGAAGTTCTGCCGATATACCCTCTGATTGAAGAGTAAGTCTGTATTTTGTATCTAAAAAATACCTATCTGTTCTGTCAACTGATTGCATAATTAATGTTCACTGAATAGTAATTTTATTTAAATTGCAATTGAAATCTTAGATTACAAAATTAAATTTTAAATTACATTAATTTCTTAATGTGTGTGGAAACGACTAGGAAGAAAAATTTCATTCTTTGATATAGGTATAATATTGTAGTTTTTGGCTATCGATTAAAAAAATAAGTATGTTTTTTTCTACCTTAAAAATGGCAAATGATTTTGTAAATCGGAGAATAATGTATTGTCTTTATAACTTACACGCGTACGACGTACAGACGCAGTGGTATATAGACGAGTCCACGGAGAGTTCTGCGGAAGGAGAGGCGCCTGTATTTAGTTAGGCGGCTGCCTGTCTACGTATATGTACCTGTAGCTATAATACGGTATACGGGATTCGTGCCGTCATAACCTTGTTACTGACTGTCAGCAAGGCAATAAGGAAGGGTTGTCAAAGTTAAAGGGTACATACTGACTGTCAGCAGAGCAATAAGGATCGTTAAACTTACATTTAGGTTGTTAACAACCCATTAAGTCCCTTCTGCAGGGGAACGGGTATCTTCCCGTAACTCGGGAAGGTTAGGCCATACTCCACACACGGGGGCCAAGTCCGGATTGGTGGAGGTTGTGGGGCTAGTGGCCAACGCCAGTGTCAGAAGTTTACAAGTCGCCTATAAGGCCTCCGACATGGCTTAACGACTGCCATCTAGCGATACCATACCAGCCGGCACCAACGGCTTAACGTGCCTTGCGAAGCACGGAAACGGTCGAGATAAATAAATGCCACTAACGGTCAAACCCATGCAAGTTATGACCGTGTCTGTAGTCAGTTAACATTCTTGATCGACGCGACCACGCAAGCCGCACTGATCTACGACCGCTTCAAAAACCTTTTAGTTAAAAAGTTAGAAAAATAGCTATTTTTATTTTTATTTTATTTTATAGTTAACATAAACAAAATCTCTCTTTTAGGTAAGAAAAAAGTCTCTTTCATACATTTAAAGTTAATGTAAAGCTAAATTAAAATTATGTAAAATAAATTGAGCAAAGTATTATAAATAAAATAAATAAATCGTTTATTTCATCCACAAACATCCCGACGTTTTATTTGTTTATTCTTTGTCAAAATAGGAACATTACAGTATCAGTATACCAAATCGTTACACTATTCAAATTATGTCTATTAATTAATTATTTATATTATATCTAAATAACATATAATAATAAGTCAAGATTTACAATATAATTGTATAAAAATAATTTATGTTATGTCACGATTTACGTTGTAATTATACAGGGTGTAAGGGACAGGTTTCCGAAAACTTTAAGGGCTTGCTCAGTAGACGAAACTGAACAACTTTCCACAAGAATTTTTTTCAGGAAACGAAAAAAAAATCGGCTTCTCCATACAAAATTATAAATTTGATTGGACAGTTTGTATGGAGAAGCCGATTTTTTTTTCGTTTCCTGAAAAAATTTCTTGTGGAAAGTTGTTCAGTTTCGTCTACTGAGCAAGCCCTTAAAGTTTTCGGAAACCTGTCCCTTACACCCTGTATAAAAAATAATTTATGTTGTGTCAGAAATTTACAATACACTACTTCTTCTTGCATTCATCTCAATCATTCTCGTACATACCGACATCAGGCATCCCATCCCAGATGTGAACAGGTCACACTCTGGTGCTGAGGCGAGCGCGGAGTCGAGCAGGGAGCGGGCGCGGCCGGCCGGCGCCTGCTGGCGCGACACGGTGCGCGCGGGGGGCGCGGTAAGCAGTGGCCGATGGCGGGGGCGTAGGCGGCATACGCTCTCAATTTTGGGCACAGATAGCCGGGCAAACACTTCAACCAGGGCCGGACAGTCCAGCTTGTTCCTCAATATGTTGAGTACAAGTCCGACTAAGGAGAGCGACCTTCTCACTTCCAGGGACTGATATCCTAGCTGACCTAGAAGGTACAGAGTGGGATACATGTAGGGGTAATAATTCCTTTCTTTTTTATATAGAGCTCTGAGAAACTGCTTTTGTACTTTTTCAAGTAATAAGATGTATTTGTCTTCGTGAGGGCTCCATATTACGGTCGCGGTCTCTAAAACGCTACGAACGAGTGCACCGTATAGGACGCGTGTGGCAGGGGCAGAGAGCGGAGACGCGTTACGCATGACGAAACCGAGTCGCTTGCGGGCGGCGACCGCGACATGCTGCACGTGCGCGCGGAACGTGAGCCGCGGCTCGAACAGCACGCCGAGGTCGCGCACCCGCTGCACGCGCGCCACCGCCGCGCCGCCCACCGCGTACTGGTGCTGCAGCGGGGCGGTGGAGCGCGTGAACGTCAATGGTTTCACATTCGCTCGGGTTGAAGTGGAGATTATTGCGTAGGCTCCACGCGTAGACGGCGTCGACGTCGCGCTGGAGCGCCTCGCAGTCCTCCCGCGTCCTGCACGCTTTCACCAGCTTCACGTCGTCAGCGAATAGGTACACCGATGACTCACGCACCACATCTGGGAGGTCGTCGATCAGTATAACGAAGAGCAAAGGCCCGAGGTTAGATCCCTGACTTATGCCAGATCTGGTGTGATAGTACTCGGAGACGTGCGAGCCGTACCTGACGAACTGCTGCCTGTCCCCGAGATAGTTTGAGAATAGCTGGAGCAGTAAAGGTGTGAAACCCATGGTGCCTAGCTTCATCAGTAAGGTATCGTTATGGACACGATCGAATGCCTTCTGGAAATCAAGGTATATAACGTCTACCTGATTATTATTGTCCAATTCGTGGGAGAGTTGGTCCACCAGTGTCATCAGGTTAGTAGCCACTGATCTTCTGGGTAGAAATGCGTGTTGGGCCTCAGTGATGAAGGGCAAGCACTGCGGAAGCAGGCGGCCATGGAGCGTGGTTTCGAACACCTTGGCTAATGTGCAGAGAATAGCTATGGGGCGATAGTTCTCGACTTGCGTTTTTGAGCCTGATTTAGGAATAGGAATTTTATGTTCTTTAGCGGACCGAAGTAGATTTTAAAGCTAGAAATTACAAATTTGAGGGTATTTCTCAAATCCCACATTAAGAAGGTCTGATTATGAAACTGTGGCAAGTATCCTAGGCCTGCATATTCGCAGTTTCCTATAATTTAACCTAAGAAAACACAGATCCACTGTGAAACCTATAATTCGCGACTCGTCCCACCATATTATCATATCCTACTTAAAATTCCACAGACACAAATCTATCGAACGAAATCTATATTCCTATGACATACATTTTCCGCAAGTGGGTCAAACAGAGCCATGGAAGGGAGGAATCGAGCTCGGAAATACACGGACCTCGGTATTCAAATGGACTGGCTGTTCTAGCGCAACTAACAACTTTTATATTTTTTATTCCTAATTTTTATTTATTTGAATGTAGAATATGGGTGCCCTTTGTATCGCATAAAATTTTATGTCATAATTGCCTATGGCATAACAAGTAAGGCATAAAAATCTTGCGCAGAAATGTAATTCTGCATAATTATTATTCCCCCTAAACTTTGAAAGTAATAAACAATAATGTCCTAAATTAGGAATGACTAAACAATAATTGTCCTAATTGAAAACTGCATAAATATACTTTTGACTAAATAATAAATGACCTAAATAGTAATTGACATAACTGTAAAGTTCATAATTTTAATTAGGCCTAAATATTAAAAGCCCTAATTACACGGAACACGGAAGTCCTAAACTAATGCTGGAGCGAGCGAAGCGAGCTCGGGAATTCGGAGCACCCCGACACGGTTAATTTAGGTTCGGAGACTGTGAGGCGGAGGCGAGCTTGCTCGCCTCCCCTCACAGTCGCAGTGTTAGGTTTGATTGACAAAACATCCACAGATCGACTGCTTGCTTGCATGCTTGCATGCTTGCTTGCTTGCATGCTTCCTTGCTTGTTTGCCTGTTTGCGTGCTTGCATACTTGATTGAACATGCTTGCTTGCTTGCATGCTTGCTTGCTTGCGTGCTTGCATACTTGATTGAATGCTTCCCTTCCTAGCAATCTTAGATAAGTTGCTAGTTACCACTAGCAACCTTAGGCAGGTTGCTACTTACCACTACCTTGTACTAATATACTGGTTCTTACAACCTACGCTATAAGTAGTAAATGAAGTTAAAAATAAATAAAACAAGGTAGACTAGCTTTAAAATTACTGTATAATTTAAAGAAATATATGCGTAATACATTGGGTATTACATTTATTTAGATTTAATTTAAAAATATAAAAATTTGAAATAATATATTAAAAATTACTCATGCCATTTTAGTAAAAAACATGCAAAATTCATTTTGAATAATAATTAATTATAGTTGACCTTATTAAATTTAATTTAAATTAGACAATAACATTTTAAAATATACTTTTCAAATTAATAATATAACAGGTGATTATAAAATGTCTGGCAATATTTTAACTGTGGCTTCTACTCATCAAACTGAACAACATTCCCCAAGTCAGTCATGGTCAAAAAGCAAAAAAAAATTTGGACTTCCCATACAAAGTTCATCAAAAGATTTTTTGCTATTTGAGTAAATAAAAAAAGCGGCCAAGTGCGAGTCGGACTCGCCCATGAAGGGTTCCGTAGCAGCAAGTAACATAATATAAAAGTTTTTGTAGTTCGTTGTAACTTGAATGAAAGATAAATTGCGGTTTACGATTTATGACGTATTAAAAAAAACTACTTACTAGATATCGTTCAAACCAATTTTCTGTGGAAGTTTGTATGGTAATGTACATCATATATTTTTTTTAGTTTTATAATTCTCTTACTTTAGAAGTTACGGGGGGGGGGGGGACACACATTTTACAACTTTGGAAGTGTCTCTCGCGCAAACTATTCAGTTTAGAAGAAAATGATATTAGAAACCTCAATATCATTTTTAAAGACCTATCCATAAATACCCCACACGTATGGGTTTGATGAAAAAAAATTTTTTGAGTTTCAGTTCTAAGTATGGGGAGCCCCCAAAATTTATTGTTTTTTTTCTATTTTTGTGTAAAAATCTTAATGCGGTTCACAAAATACATCTACTTACCAAGTTTCAGCAGTATAGTTCTTATAGTTTCGGAAAAAAAGTGGCTGTGACATACGGACAGACAGACAGACAGACAGACAGACAGACATGACGAATCCATAAGGGTTCCGTTTTTTGCCATTTGGCTACGGAACCCTAAAAATGGCAATTACAACGTTGTGTGGAATAATTATAATCAATAGAGAGGAAAACGCAATCTAACTCATATTTTTCTTCTTAGAAACGAAAGATATGCAAAAATACTATTAGTATATTTAATGTTATGCAACTTATTATTTAGGCAAATTTTCTATTATTCGAATGGATATTATGCTTAAGTTTGATATGCTATAATATTATTAGGAAATTTAACATTATGCAACTTTATAGTTAGGGACATTACTAATTATTCCAAGTAATATTATGCTCATAAATTTTAGGAAAACGTAAATATGCGCAAAATTTTTTATGCCAAAATATTTTATGCCAAATAATGTTATGCAAAGGCCAAATAGTCATAAAAAAGTTATGCTATATTATAGAGACCCGTAGAATATGCAATAATAAAACACCCATAATTAGATATTTTTCAACATGATTACTTTTTCTCTGTTAGTGTAAGGCTGTCTAGGATATGGAGCCTTTGTGTAAGATCAAGTTCATAACTCTTTTTTATTTAATTACGTGTTACAAGTACAGCTGTTAAAACTAGTAGAGGAAAATAATGTTATATCGAGAAAAAATTAAAATTTGAAAATGTGGATGTATAATTATTACTATAGATCATCACAGAATATTCATACAGTTTGTGGGTCAAACAGTGAATTATTTTCATTTGACTGACTCGGTGGCTAAGTGGTTAGCGATCCTGACCTCTGATCCGAGAGTCGTGGGTTCGATCCCCACAGGGCAAACTTTTCTGTGATGAGCAGATATGTTTGCTCTGAGTCTGGGTGTGTAATATCTATATATGTATCTATTTAAATGTTTATGTGTATGTATATCAGTCTCTGGTTCCCAAGATACAGGAAATCCTAGTTTGGGGCTAGATGACCGTATTAACCGTGTGTGATTTGTCCCGAAAAAAACATTATTAAAATTATGCGCACGGAAAAGTCCCGAGCTGAAGCCACTAGTAGTAACTATTCCACATTGGATCGGTCAGCGCAGGGAAGGTTTCATTCCGTAATTAATATTCCACGGATATCCTCCACCATTTAGTATGCACCATCTTTGACTATGCGAATGTAAAATATTTTTTGGTACCGTCTGTGTATTACAAGCGAAAATATCTTTTTACTTGGTCTTTAAGGAGATAGGCGAATGACGCAAGTGTGTGGGAGATGGTCGCAAGGCGTGTGATGAGGCCTGGTTCAAGGTGTTGTCCGAGCGGAGGAACCGAGGACACCCTAACCGCCTCTAATTCGTCTGTCGGCAACCTTCCCTGTTGGTTCTGCGGTCGACTGTGTCGGTCTTGTATCGAGCTGTACAGTCACCAAAAATATTGTATCTGTGGCACTGATTGAATCCTCTGGCGTAGACAAGTTAGGCCAATGATGATGATGATGAAGGAGACGGAGAATAGAGTTTATTCGAGTGAATGAGGGTACCGTAGGTCCAACCTCCCCCCCCCAATTCCCCCATCCCATTTCAAAGGTCGGCAACGCACTTGTGACTCCTCAGGTGTTGCGGGTGTCTATGGGCGGCGGTAATCGCTTACCATCAGGTGATCCGTCTGCTCGTTTACAGTCTGCTCGGTTACACCTATCACAGAAAAACCTTCGACTTGACCGTCACTTATCTTGTCTTATCTTATCTTATCTTATCTGGTCTGAATGATAGGAGTAAAACCCTCCTTTTGAATAAAAATAAAACGCCTAACATAGTCTGGCACAGTTATCAAATGACGAGATCCAATAACTAAGTAATCTTATAGTAGAATTTGATAAAGTAACTATGCAAACTCTTTTGACAGTTCGTTTAGAAATCAATTTGAGCCTGATTCTTATGAATCTTATGCTCAGACTAAAAAAATATCTTATCTTATTTGTATCTTGTATCTTGATTATGAGATATAGCAAAGAAATTTTTATTTGACATTTTATATTGAACATATTTTACTGGGTTTCTTTTTTGATTTATGAAATAAAAAAGGTAATCATAATAATAAAAAAATAATATAAATTGATGAAATAACACGCTATTTCTATTTCAAGTAGTAACTTAATTCCTTTATAAGTAGTAACTTTTAAAGGAACGTCAAAAACATATTCCTAACGAAAATATACATAAAAAACATGAATCATTGTGAAAATCTAATTAGTTACATCTTATAATTTATCACTTCAAATTAATTAAAAATAATAGTTCATCAGCCTCTTTGACCCCGATACAGAAGAGGGTTGTTTGCAGCCCTGCCTGTGTGTGTATGTCTGTCTGTCGCATCGTAACTCACAAATGACGGGTGGTCCGATTTCAATGCAGATTTTTTCATTCGAAAGAAGATTTCATCGCGATGGCTTTTAACTATTTTTGAGTATAATCAGTTCAGTAGTTTCGGAATTATTCCAAATTTATTGTCAGGTATACAATAGCAAAAATATTTGATTTGAGCGTTTTAGGCAAAAAATATACTGAGCTATAGCTTTAAATTATATCTTTTGCTTTTGTGTTAGTAATTTGGTGTTATTACCTTGTGTTTTTATTTAATTTACTATTTCCTTTTTCTTGTACTGTTTGTATATGTTTGTGAGCAATACAATAAACTATTCGTACTCGTAATTGACCAGTCCAGTCACAGTATAGAGGTCAGTGGAGGATGACCGTCGGAACATCTGTGACCCTTCCGCTCGGGATGCGGCGCGGCCAGCCGTGTTGGACCGAAGCGCTGGATTTCAGTTCCATTTGGCAGCGGGTCCGATGTTCTGACGGGCGAAACTTTTGGAGCCATCCTTATATTTATTTTTCAAATATATTGATCCATTGTATTTAGACTTTCAATGATGTAGAGGTTACTGATATGGGTTTTGAGTTTGATTCACATTAATACTAACAAAACTACGCCGTTCTTTTTTACTCGCCTTCCAAAAAGTTCTTCTGTATTTAATTATATTCATTATGCTCTCATCAGTAGCATGTTACTTTACAATCACTGGTCGCTATCACTACATGGCAGTCCTTAAGCTATATCAGAGGACTAATAGGAAGCTTAAAAACTTCTGATCGTGGGGTTGGCTACTAGCCCCACATCCTTCACGGACTAGGTACCCATGTGTGGAGAACCTTCCCGAGGTCTACAGTGGTGGGGATGACGTGGGTTGTTAACGAAAACATCTTATATATTCGCTTTTTGCCTTTCTTTGTGGAAAAAAATAACATTCCGCGAAAGCTTGAATACTCAATTTCACGGAATTCAAACTGTATACTTCCAAAGCTTTACGAGTTCTTATTTTCACGAATTCACTAGAGCCAAGTCGTGGGATCACGTATTTCATAGGCAGCAGGTTTAGATTAACGAAAGTGACGTTTTTCAAACACATTAATACAAAATGCTTTTAGAATAAGTAAGTTTTATGTCGCTTCCACGCTAAAAGTAGACGCAGTTATCTCTTTTACTCCCATAAAATCTGACAGATTCCGTATTTGTTTCTTAACTATTGACAACTTTTCGAATACTTTCGTGGATTACACACCTGTTCTCTATCCCAGTACATAATATTGATCTTATAGCTTGCCTGCTATCCGTATTTACGTAGTCATTAAGAGGCTTTGTAGCCGCCGCCGCCGAGTCGAGTTTAGCCACGGCAGTGTTTAGTTTCCGCAGCGTGATTAATTAATTCCATTAAAATTAATTGACGCGCCCGCAGCCGCCGGCGCGGGGTTTGGTGACAGTAAACAGAAACAGTCTCGTGCACTAAAGTTCTAGTTACAGCCTGCCCAAGATGGCTGCTAAAGGCAAAGACAGCTAAATGTTTAGAATTTTAAATTATTCAACAAAGCAGGAAAAATTGTGCGGCACGGTGCGTTTGTGTCTTTTTTATCAGCAGTTGGTGAGCCCTTGGCGTTATCTCACCTGGTGGTACCTGATGATAATACCGAAGATGGAAGCGGGCTTACCAAGATTCCCCAACACAATGGGGAACTGGCTATCTCATCTCCACGGTGGATGCCTTAGATGCAGTAGATTGAGACCGTCGTATTTGTCATTTTTTTATTATACGTATAATCTCGAAACACTCCGTAATATACTCGTATTATATCAAATAGCCGTTGGTATTGGTAGGTAAAAGCAATATGTAAGGTGCTACTTTATTAGTGCCCGATATTTAAGTCAGTGCTTCTACTTCTGATTCTGATCAACTTTCCCCAAGGAACCCATAGTCAAATCGTAAAAAAATTTTTTGGACTCTTCATACAAATCGATTAGCCGAGCGGCCAAATTAGTATGAAGAGTCCAAAAATTTTTTTGGTAAAAATTTGACTATGGGTTCCTTGGGGAAAGTTGATCAGAATCAGGAGTAGAAGCACTGACTAAAATATCGGGCACTAATAAAGTAGCACATTATATTATAGTAATATGGTAAGACAATACGGCAGTAAAACAGTCATTAATGGAATTAACATACCGAAAAATGTCTTCCAGTTTAATCACATTCGGCTTATTATTGTTTCGTTCAATGCCTCATTTAAGACATAAGATATTTTAAAACAATGTTGCCCCAAGTCTAAATTCGTTACTAAAGTTGGAGTCAGTACAGTAAGTACTGATATAAGCGCATCGCAGTCTGTACAGCGCGCAATTTGTAGTGCAGTTAACGTAAATCTCGCGCAGTACAAGTTGCGAGGGGGTCGGAGCGCCATACATCAGGCGACGGAACGCGCGCTACCTCGCTACATGTAGGTATTGTATGGGGAGACAGTGCGTGCTCGTAAATTGTGGTGATAACTTTGTCGTCTTTTGCTTTCAAGATATTTTCATACAATTATTGTATTTTTTAAGATTTTCGTTTTTTAGATAGTATTAAAACGTTTAGTAATTTAGTTCATCTTTGCAATGAAAGACATCTGGAGCCTTTGTTTGAATCGGTTAAATTCTAGAGCTATAATTAGTTATCGGTTTTAACCAACACGTCTTACAAGTATGTTAAATAATAAACTAGCCTCTTCACTGTTGTGCCAATTTAGTATATAATATGTATCTTTATTCTTCATTTTGTTACTGACATAGCAATTCTATTTGATTTTCCATTTGTGAGCGCGTGTGATGCTAAGTGCAGTGCCAAGCAACGACCACCTTTTCTATTATGATGGCACGCATTAATTGTGTCAAACGATAAAACGAAGAAGATCCCTTTTGTTTTATTATTCTCTGACATTTTAAACGATATTACTGAATTTATTAAACAAGTAATTTTATAAAGATTTCTTCTCTCTATTTAACGACCTCCCCCTGAGTTTTCCCAGGCCTACTTGCGACAATCTCCTCTGATAAATGTGCGCGACAAATGCGAGTGGAAAAATTCCGGCAGAACAAGTTGCCGTTTAGGAGCTCTTCGGGGGGAGGGTGGCGAGGGGAGGGGTGCGGCTCAGTGTGGCAGACGCAGAGGGTCCACAATCCAGAAGTTAATCACTAGTTAATTGAGAATCGAATAAATAAAGAAATTTAAATTTTAATTTTTTTATGTAATTGTTCAATATACTAGTTTGCATACAAGTTCAGTTTTTATTTATAAAAATTGTACAGGTAATGAAAATCTATACGAGTAAATTTTCCTGTAGATTCGACAAGAAAGTTATTTAGTGAAAATATTTCATAAATTATTTTTGAGCTAGTCAAATCGCAGATTGACAAACTCAAACTGAAAATCCCTGTGATTTAAAAAAATGTAGGTCTATGTTGGACTGGCCTACCTTTTTAATCCTCGGCCTCAATGTAAATGAAGAATGTTTTATTTATAATTAACGACCTACGTATGAGGCATATTATCTTAGTCCGCAAATAATTTTATTCAAGGAGTTAAAGGATAAGTACTTTTTCCATTAGATAGGACTTTTACTGAAGGCCTTTTGGCATTAATAAAGGAATAAAAAACTCTTGTGCCCCCGATCTATTGCGCCTTGTTGAGAAACAGACCCTCTATCGGTGTGTCTACTCTGTGACAGGGGAGAGGCTTAGGCACAATTCATCAATCCCCATTGACGAACGTATTCAAATGTTACATCGTCGGGGATATTACGACGTTCACGTATTAATATCGAATTGATCTTTGACAATTCTATTTTCCCTTTTTATATAAATAGCTTTTCTTTATTGCTTTATATCTTGTGCGCTTGTATCAGTATTTTGACTTAAATTCCACTTACTTTGGCTGATTTTTTATATTATTTTCATCAAGATTCTTCCACTATTTTATCACATATCTGCCCTTACCACGTCAAGCCAGCGTTTCCAATAAATGTCTAAACGAAACAGTTATTTTAAATTTACTCTTAGATGTTAAAATTACGCTACTTTTATCTGGGCGTTCTACGCATAAGTGACTGAAACTTCAGAGCTTCGTTAACCAAAGTACTGTTATTAGCAACCCTCTGAAATGGTCTAGAGCTGCCCTTTTGAAAATTAATTTACTTCAAAAACTTCTCAACTATTACTCGTCATGTCAACCTGGTCTTAAATTTTATATGGAATGTCATGGCTTACTAGATTTGCAGTTCTGCAAACTTTCAGTATGTTTTCCATTACCTATTTCACTCCAATGAGCTTGTATTTCCTTTAGAAGTTACATTTGGGTCTGTGTAGCAGCCCTACTCCCCTTACGAAGGAAATTAATTCAAAAATAAAGCCTCCTTGATCGCTTGCGACGGGAGGCTTTTTTATTGGGGCTCAGTCGACGCTGACTTGACGTAACGTATACCTTCTTCTTATCGTGTGGCACATTTAACCGTTCCATCTACAAGGTATAGACGGTGGTTGCCTAACTCATAACTCATTTATTGGTAATGCTTCATTACATGTCATTATTACAATATTATCAATATATTATACCTAAGTATAGTATTATTATTTAAACACTGTGTATAATATTGAGGTCATAAAATTATAAAAATAAATAAATTGTAAATTAAATATCAAATCATTAATAAAATAAAATCAAAATTAGAAAAAAAAGAAAATGTCATTTAGTTTTTAGTTTCAGGAACTCGTCTACGCTATAAAAAGCTTGCTGTCGAAGATATTGTTTCAGTTTAGATTTAAAACTATTCAGCGACGTCGCCTCACCACCGCTCCGGCCGGCGGCTGTTACACTCAGCATCACCCGCGGTCACGTGGACAACGTATACCGTACTAAACGTACATGTACTGAGGAGCATTTTTTCGTTTTTTTTAAAGAGTAGCTTGCTATATGTTTCTTCTTCTTTTCTCTATTTTGATATTAGTGAAATCATGGAATCCACCTCCCTTTTTACTTTCGAGCGAAGACAAATTTTGTAAAGCATTTAATTACTGAAATAGAGCATTATTTAAATGAAAAACAATCATATCGTCCCTCGCACGGCTAACTCTGCTATATCATTTTTCGTAAGTTTTTAAAAACAACACTATTTCAATTAGATAAAGTCCAAACTCAAATAATCAAGGTTATGAGATAGGAGAGTTAGTCGTGCGAGAGACGATAATTATATACAAGCATACCATTGTACGTTTCAATACTAACTATAGTTACGACAGCCTTTACCATCCTATGTCCCCTAATTTTAAATTTACAGTCCGCTGTATAAGAACCCAATGGAACTCCGATATTAATCTAATCCTAAACCGTCACTCTTAATACAGCATCGTAATTAAGACTCACCAATTGACACAGTGATTGCGGGCGCTGCCATCCTCGATGTCAAGTCCCCTCATTGTTCTGGGAAGAGAGGGGTGACATTTTAAATTGGCCTTTCGGACAAAACCACTGCACTGTACAATAATAAACATTAGTGCTATCATATAGTTTAGCCAATCACTGACCCTCTTTTATATTAGTAGTAATGGTAGTAGGTAATTTTAAAGCGTCAATTTTTTGGAGTGTCCAGGATATGGCACTGTCGACTGACTCGATGGTTCAAGATCAGCGCTCCGTAGAACTGATCGTCGCTATGTTGCGTGGAGTGAACATACTGTACTAATGCATATACTGTGGTCTCGGGATTCCAATTGGAAATTCGGCAACGATTAACAAATAATCGAAAGTTAACACTTCTGGAAACATTGAGTGTAAATGTTACGAATTGTATGAACTTTGTACTAAGTAGAAAAAAACTGTGTACAGCATCTACATATGTATATTTAAAAAAACATATACATTTTGATTTGAATTAGAATAGATATCAATCTTACTTTACCATATAGTCTTTACAGTATAGTTCGATATTTCTTATAATATAAACACCCATAGTGTGCATTTGCAAGCTACTTCCCAAATGAGTCTCTTAAGCAGACTGGGCGGGCAATCCATAAAATCTGTATCCGAATCACGGACGGAGGGCGCCCGTCCCCGCCACGCACGCGCCGCTCTATGCGTGTCTGCCTGTAGATCAGTGTTTATCAATAGCTGTGACTGTCAAACTGGTATTTGGTACCGTTTTCAATGTTCAGAAGGTCCCATCTCTTTCTAAAGAGAAATCTAATTTTTAATCACCTCGATGGTGCAGTGGTTATTCACTCGTCTTGCAATAGGTGACTGCGGGTTCAATTCTGGCTGGAGTCTCACTTTGTAGGACTACTAATAACTGCACGCGCGAGAACCTACATTAAATACATACTATATGCTTGACTGAGAACAAAATAGTCTAAAATAAAATAAAATATTTTAAACATACTATTTTAAACGCGTTTTTATCTGATTTTGTGCTTTCAATTTAATGTAACTCATCATCATCAGCCGGAAGACGTCCACTGTTGAAAAGGAGCGTCCTCCAAGGATTTCAAGATTATATCTTCTTCTTCACGATCATATAATGTACGTAATTACATGGCTGCAACTGGTACTATCACTAGACATCAGTCACCCATAAGTCGGAAGGAACATACAAACGTTTGAGAGCCACTGGTGTGCATCTCAAGTGTCGCTCAGAAGCACAGCCCTGTGTAATTGCGGGCGCGTGAGGGTGGATAATTGAGTGGCGGCGCAGGGTTGCCGGAAAAATGATAGTTAGGCCATTGTTATCACAAACAAACATTCGCAAAATCATGCAGAGGTATATATGGACCATAAACATTTTAAATATTACACACTAGGAAAAAAATACAAAAAAAAGCTTGACTTTTCAGTGAAAAGAGCACCAATCTTATGGCCAAAAGACAACCAATACAAAGAAATAAAATTGTAAAACAATGACAAAATATATCGCTACTATCACGTAATCGCTTACCATCCGGTAATCTGTCTGCTTGTTTGCTTCCTGCCCCATACAAAAAAAATGTTTTTATGATTTTTAGGCAGGATAAGTTTTAAGTTTAATGTCAAACATCGATATAGGAGTGCTTTTTTTTTAATTATTTAGATAATTTTGAAAATTATCGCTCAATTATAAACGTAATCATTAAAAGTTTGTTTTGCATTATTTGGAACGTAAACTCTCGTCTAATTACTTTTTTATCTTCACGTAAGTCAATCTGACAAAGTTCTATTAGACTTTGATCGAATCAATCTGACAAAGTTCTATTAGACTTTGATCGAACCAATCTAAATACACATATTAATATAACTCCTCATCTCTGAGATTGCAGTCTGTCTCGTGCCTAAGGGCTAGAAATCCCGGGGTCCCGCGGGGCTCTCGGGGCCCTTAATTCGGGGCCCCTCACCCCAGCAATCGTTCACGGGCCGGTGTTGAGGGCGCCTTTCAAAGTCAAATTGCTTTTATTGCGATTGGCAGTCTATACGAGACGAGTTAACTGCTGCGGTCGACGGCTGGTGCTGGATGGGGGTGTAAGTGCGTACAGGGTGTAAAGCATCCAGTCAGTAGAGAGGATTTTCTCTATTATGTACAAGGAGATTACGGGTCTCTTTCGAAATCACTTTTTAAAGGTGTCCGCATTAAAATCTTCATTTGAAGTAAAACATTTGTTAGTTCTACTGAGCTGTCAATATGGTAGCGCTATTAGTTGGCAATTTATTTAAGCATTTATGCTTTATCCAGTTGGTTTAAACATAATTTTGTTTTTACAAATTTTGATTCTTTTTAGGGTTCCGTAGTCATGTCTGTCTGTCTGTCTGTCTGTCCGTCCGTATGTCACAGCCACTTTTTTCCGAAACTATAAGAACTATACTGTTGAAACTTGGGAAGCAGATGTATTCTGTGAACCGCATTAAGATTTTCACACAAAAATAGAAAAAAAAACAATAAATTTTGGGGGTTCCCCATACTTAGAACTGAAACTATGTAGAAAACTTTTTAATACGTCATAAATCGTAAACCGCAATTTACCTACAACGAACTACAAGAACTTTTATATTATGTTACTTGCTGCTACAGAACCCTTCATGGGCGAGTCCGACTCGCCCTTGCCGCTTTTTTTTGTTCCAAATGAAATAATTTGCAGTTACTTCATTTAACTGAGATTTTTCTTTTTTTTATTTATAATTAAGTGGTAAGCCCTTGATATCATAAATTAATGTACAGGTTATTGTGCACGAAATATATTTTTTCTAAAGGACAGGAATATACACAAATCATGCAGCTTATTTCTGAAGAAACTCATCTAATCGTTTAGCTACACATGGTAAAGGCTTTCTGACTTCGTAAATTATGCACCACCCTGTAGAAGTTAAAAAGGGGACGACCAACAATTTCAAAATTGCATTTTTATCAGTCGAGTGACAAGTGGGTAATCCTTATTTGAAACTCGGAACTACAGAAGGGGGTTGCAACAATGTCCACAGACAATTCCAATGAACCAATTTGAATGCAGTTTTTATTGAGCTATTTCATTATTTCTCTCTGGAGCGCTTTATTTTGCTCCACTGGTACGGAAGTAAGGCAATGTTTGAGTGAGCACTGATTAATAAATTGTTGATTGCAAGGTGTAGGTAGGTTAATTTTAATTGACATAGAATAAATGTACATGGAAATGTAAATCGAAAACATCTTTATTCGGTCATAAATTCAACAACTAATCAATAATAGGAAAGTAGTTATAAGCTAAGCAAAAATTAATAAATGTAGGTGCAGCGTAGTAACACCAAAATAGTCTGTACTCAGCATTAGTTGTAACAGAAATAAAACGCTGGTTTTATTTGAAGCCTTGTTTTATACGTATGTGTGTGAGACATACAGATGGAAAACATTTAGAACTAAAGTTGTAAGTTTTGTTTTTTTTTTGCAATCAGGCTTCGTCATTCTGTTAAAGTGAGTAGGTTGTTATTAAAATTAACTACATATTATTAAAGAGCAATTTAAGTCAGTTCCTCAGTTCTCAGTAATTACAGCTGCATCTCTACTGCGTCTGACTACTCTTCAAACTAAACTTATATTTTTATCCAGATTTTAGCGAGGAGAATTTAAGAGTTTTCGCGCAAATTATTTTAAAATTTTCCTGAAGCTGCGAGCGAAAAATAAAAGTTTCCTTCGTGAAAGTGCAAAATGACAAGTTGAGGATGAGGAACACACGCTCGCTTCAATCATGTATTAAAAGCTCACTATATTTTGTAGGTTTTTCTACATAGGTTTTCTGCTTGTATTTTAGGAGTTGAGGTCTAAATACTATAGGTACGGGGTATATACCGTAAATCGCAGCCCAAATTTTAAGTAGGACTTCCAGTTATGACTTATGTCAAGTAAAAAAATTTTGAAATTTTATACAAATTTTATTGATGAGGTGAGTAGGTAACTTTATATGGAAAATTCATTTTTTTCGTTTTGATCGAACTGGTTCCTTAGAGAGAGTTGTTAAGTATCATAAGCAGAAAACGCAGTTAAAATTTGGTGCGTGATTTGAATTTCACTCTGTATATCTTTCTTTTGTGACAATAAAGATTAAAAATAAAAGTACATAAATGTATTTAAAATATTACGAGCTTTTCCTCGTGTCTTGTCTAATAATGAAGTAATTGGTTTTGACGTAGAATAATTTTTTTTTGGCGGTAAGACTTAGATAACATGATGGTAGCCAGCCAGACGGGCTCAGAAAATGCCCTTCCACCAACCAAACAGAGTCCAACAAAGCCGCCGTAGGCTCCGCCGGGAATGGAACCCGCGACCTCCTGGGTGTGAAGCGAAATGACCAGCCCCTAGACCACGGAGGCAGTTAAATAAATATACATTAGTAGGTGCCTACACAGATTGTAACAAAATAGGTGTAAAACCCGATAACTGCATGGGGCTACTCATAAAAGTGAAAAACTTTTGCTAAAACATTTTATGACTTTTTCTGAATTCTGAGTAACATATTTTTAACGATACTTTTTCTTGGCTGTTAATGCACTTCCTCCGTGTCTAGTATCTAGATTCTATATTAATGTTCCCACTTTCAGGAAATAACCGGAGCTAGTTATAAATTTGCACAGCGCCATAAATCCGGTATCTTTGGAGGAGGGAACTCATTTTTCACGTCGCCGTATAAACGAAGCCGAATATAAATGTATTTTTAAAGTTGCTAAGGAAAGCTTGCTGGAAATTTTGACAGGTCGAAGAAATATTCAAGAAATAAAGTAGTTGTTGGTTCATTCGTATTTCGTGCTGAAAACAGCTTGGCAAATAACAGTGGATAATAAATAGAGTTTCATAAATCAAACTCAAACTCAAAAAACTCAAAATGTGTTTTTTTTACTTAACTAGATGCTTTACATATGCTTTTAAATAGTCGATTTTAGTTCTACTTAGTACAAAGTTCCTGCCACGCGGAACTTGTACACTCAACGTTTCGTGGGAACCGATGATGGGTAAGAAAGGTTCTCGACTGGCACTGGACAATATTTAAAATTTTATTTTGCGTGTGCTTCACGGAGAAAAGATATAAAGAACAATAAAGCCAATGTTTTTTTTTTAAATAATTACATATCATCATAAGCCGAAAGACTCCACTACTAAAAAAGGCCTCGCCCAAGGATTTCCATACAGACCGGTCCTGCGCTGCCCGCATCCAGTGGCTTCCTGCGACCTTCACCAGGTCATCGGACCACCGAGTGGGAGCCTGCCTACACTGCGTCTTCCGGTGCGCGGTCGCCACTCAAAAACTTTAATACCCCAATGGCCATCTGTTCTACGAGCTATGTGCCCCCCCGCCCACTGCCACTTTAGTTTAGCGTTTTTGTAAGCTATGTCGGTTAGTTACATATAGTATACTTGACTCGTGTGTGAACTACCAGAATATAAATTTAAGAAACATATAAAACGCTGTATTTGTTCAAGAGGATACTATAAGACTGTAGATTATTTTAATGATAATGACATTTGGAATATTCTTTCAGCAAAATGATATGACGTTTATAAGAGTGCTTAATGTACCTACTACGTAAAGAAATAAATGATTTTGAATTTTGAATATTGTACTATAAAAATTTATTATGTTCAAACTGTCGTCGGTTGGAGTGCAGTTAAGAGATCTTAAAAGATTTTGTGTAAATGCTAAGTCCTTTAAGGCAGCCCTGTTTTGTGCACCCCAACCTAACTGTCAGTTAAATTCCAGTAAAACACTAATTATTCCACTACTCATAAAACTATCAAGATAATCCACAAATGTCCCGTTTGAATTGTGATTAATGGTACCAACCCCGCTCGAGGTCCACACTTATCGACCGAAGCGATCTCTTCCACACACCTTCACAGGAGATAACTGGCTGCAGTTAAATCATTTCCGCGACATCGGGCCAAACGCGCTGAACACTCTCTTGACGAAGGTCCGACCCTCCCACATATAGTAAACACACACACATAGTAAACACAGAAAATGCGAACTCTCGAAAACGTAAGCCCATTTTTAACCGACTTCAAAAAAAGGAGGAGGTTCCCAATTCGTCAGAATCTTTTTTTTTATTATGTATGTTCACCGATTGCTCGAAGACACCTGAACCGATTTGGAAAATTCTTTTTTTGTTTAAAAGCATATACTTCACAGGTGGTTCCATATAAATTTTATCGAAATCGATTCAGCGGTTTTTGAGAAAATCAACAAAAACATAGCAAAATTGGAATTGTTGCGATTGAAGTCGGTTGTTTTTAACGTATTCAGCGTGGTCAATTATATAAAAGAAAAAGAAAAACCTGACTGCGTGTAATTCTAAAAGACACACAGAGGGTTAAAGCGAATCTAAAAAACTTAATTAGATACTGCAGATAATATGTAAGTACAATACCCTGTTAAGGCTGAAGACTATTTTATATTGATTATAAATACTACAATATTATACAAAGACAATACCTCAAAACCGTGCTAAGTCTATGGGGAGGCTTGTATTAACAGGGGCATCTTCAGCCTAATACGATCAGAAACATACAAAGAGAAAACAAAAAATATTATCCTTCTTCCTATGAGCAGCGCCATCGTCGAGTTAATCTTTATACTTACTTCAACGAAAATTCTAACAAAGAATCGTAGCTTTTTTATTACTGCGATGCAGCATTACACGCGCAAAGGACGTGTCATCCAGCCCTGAGACGAAAAAGGTCATTCTGTTTTATTTTTTAATACTTTTAAAAAGTTTTTATCACCCTCGCATTTGACTTCTTTTAAAAGTTTGTGCAGTCAACAGCCTTTATTGCTTTATTTGTAACATTATTAAAAAACTTTAAATGAAAGTGCCTAATATAATATTTTTTTTCTTCGAAACGTTATTGTAGCTATTCTATTTTTGTCTGTGCCATATATCATGAACGTTACTTGTAATTATGAAGAGTAAATGTCAACAAGCCTTTTGTTAGGTGTAAGGGCTTAATCCTTTATTACCCAAGTTATAAGTTAGGGTTATATTTTGCGACGATTCGAGTGAACATCCAGTATGATTCCAAGTAAGGGGTCATCCTTTAGCTACGTGAGATTCATACAGGGGTGAGAGGGTCAGAAAAACATTACGAAACACCACCATAGGGGGGAGGGTATAATGTGAGAATCATGTGTATTTTTTCGTGCGGCAAAAAAAAAAGTGTGACTTGTAAAATATTTAAAAAAAAATTGTTTCTGTCTGTTTTTTGCAAACTTGCAATCCTTATTTCAATCTGGAAACACATATCACGGTGCTTAAATCTTCAAAATACCTACCTGCTAATGCTGGGAGGAGTAGTCTTAAACCTCACGACGTATCACCAAAGGGGAGGGGTACTAAAAACCTCACGTGATTAAAGGATGGCCCCTAAGAGAACAATTCCTGGAAAATGAGGTGTTAACTGCCACCGGTAAAGTATACCTCACTCAATTTAGCCTACTCCTATATTTAAATAGAATAATAGAATTTCCCACTTTATAGAAAATAGTTTATTTGTACATTTGTACAAGCGTATTTTAACCTTTCTTTGGAGTAGTTCTTGCAAGAAAATGTAGTATTAAAGCTTCAGTAAGCCAGGTACACGCAGTCTTTCTTATGCTACTGCTTGTGTTTTATTGTGTAAATAACACTTCGGCCTACAAAGAAGTTGATGGCTCACAAGCAGTTTTGTCGTCATCATCGATGCAAACTCACCTAATTGAAATGAAACTGCACGACACAGGTTCAGTTCGTTTGATTCATAATTTTCGTGATAATGTAATTAATCCAACGATTTATAGAGACTGCCTTATAATGTTCTGTACTGAAACGTTTTTTGAAGTTGGTGAAATGAAGACATTATTGCAAAATTAATGCAATAAGACGCGACTGAAGAAGCAGCATAAGTCTTATCATGTGGCCATTGTTTTTATCATTGTTTAAATGCGTCGTAGTATCGAAAAAAAAACGTACCATTTTAAAATTAAATTAAAAGAAAAAATAATGCGACTCAAGCTTCAGAAAATAAAATAGGCTGTATACTTATAGCACGGTGTCAGTAACAGTAGCATGTTACGTTAAAGATGCACACAAATAAAAGCAAATATTGCATTTTCATACATACGGAGAACCTTTTTCCTAATATGTCAACGGTAGTTGCGTGATGTTTCCCTTAGCATTACCTGCATTATTCAGCGTTAAACAAGGTTCTGGTGGTAACGGTTACACCGATAATTTCGCTTAACCTCGAATTCCGTTGGAAACATTGGGTTAGATTATCCCGAGGGAAGGTCCGGGGTCGGGCGGGCCCGAGAATCCCGCGGGACCGCTCCCGGCTCTCACGTAGCTGCCTCTTTGATTGCCTTATCGGACACGGGTGCTCTTAGAGGTCCTTGAAGATATTATATTAGGGTTTTACCTAGCAGATATATTATGGGTTTGGGTTCATCAAATAAATGCAGATAACAATTAATGTTTTTGGTATGATGGTAAGTGATTTGCGAGAACGAGAATTTGCAATGAATATTAAAATTATGGGCTGGTTTCTTTCCGGTTGCATACCAGGACCAAGTTGACCAGAATTAAAGAAAATAATAAAAAAATAAGAAAATAATAAGAAAAGATATAGCATGTCGAACGAAAGTATACCTTAGTATTATAAACAGTAATTTGGTAGGAGTTCTCGCCGTGGTTTCTTGCTCCTAGTTTAGTAATAAATAGAAAAATAAAAATAATTTTAACGCAACCAAATCTATCTGAAACCCGGCCTCATAAAACTAATTTACGAAAAAACATATATTTTTTGCTTTCTAGACAATATTTCCGTCTATTTTTATTACTATTAAATATATGACTGTTATGTGATATCCCAAGCGAACCTTTTTTCCCTTTCAAATAAACACATCAAGCCTATTTCGCGTCGGCGTAGACAGAAATACGTACATATATTATAGCACATATTGTAAAGTTATTTGTGATAAAAACATATATCTATACCTACACATGTATTGTAATGAAATGAAATGAAAATATTTTTATTCGAAGTAGGTAGCAGTCTACACTTTTCGAACGTCATTCTTTTATCTACCTAATACGAGGTTCCTACCACTCGGAACTCGTATACCCACCGTTTCGGGAAGTGTTTGTGGAGTGAGAAGAAACGGCGGGCCCTAAAGAAACTCCATCCAACACATTTAAAAAAAAAAGTCTTATATTCTATTACTCTATTACACTTAACATGTAAACTTACTATTAAAAAGAATATGTGAATAAATGATAATAATATGATAACCCAAAATCACAAACATTATCGTATCCCAAAACTACTTTAAACTAACAATCCATTCTATGAACGTATATCTCCAGGGACCCTACATTTCTAGTGTAAACGTTAACGTTACCCGAAGCCGCAGTCGATGAGTCGCTGTCGAAGTGCCTCTAGCTCTAGTCCACACGATGGGAAACTATTCGCCAACTACGGCTTAACTGCTGTTTGCCGTTTAGTTGGGTTTAGTACTAGTTAATGGTGCCTCGTCAAAGTGAACGTAAGGAGGTGCAGCCTTCAAGTTTGCATTTGAAATCTAAATATATACAGGATGTAAGGGACAGGTTTCCGAAAACTTTAAGGGCTTGCTCAGTAGACGAAACTGAACAACTTTCCCCAAAAAATTTTTCAGGAAACAAAAATAAATCCGCTTCTCCATACAAACTGTCCATCCATCCATTATCATCAAAACTGTATAATTTTGTATGGAGAAACCGATTTTTTTTCGTTCCCTGAAAAAAAAATCTTGTGGAAAGTTGTTCAGTTTCGTCTACTGAGCAAGCCCTTAAAGTTTTCGGAAACCTGTTCCTTACACCCTGCATAACAACTTTCCCCACGGAACCTATACTCAAATCGCAAAAAGATTTTTGGACTCCTCATACTAATTGGTCAACTGATTCGCCAATTTTGTATGAGAAGTCGAAAAAATTTTACGCGAATCGAGTAAAGGTTCCTTGGGAAAAGTTGTTCAGTTTCATGAGTAGAAGCCGTGTTGATTTTTTTTCAGGTATTTCTTAGAGGGGCCCTACATTGTAATTAGTGTTAATATTGCTTTGATATTATACACAACATGTAATAATGTAAATTTCCAATATTTTCAACAAATCAATTACATATTATATACATAGTAAAATCTGTAATGCATTACAAGTTACTAACCAAATACGTAAATAAGAATGTAAAAATTAAAATCTTTATAAATATATTATACAAATAATAAATTAAATTATGAAATGATATAGGTACTTATATATAGTTGTGGTGTGGCCTTAGAATAGCACCACCCCATCTCTTCCCGTGGGTGTCGTAAAAGGCGACTAAGGGATCCATAAACCGGAGGATGGGCAGCAGCGTCTTTCCCGCGTACCATCTTGGCTCACGCCACACTGCGATCGCCAACCCGCATGCCAAGCGTGGCGATTATGGCAACTACCCCCCAAATATGATTAGGAACCCGAAACAACGGCCCCTAGTCCCCGGCAGCCCCGCTATTCCTGACTCCGGTAGCGGTCACGGTAACGGCGGGGCATGGGGTGCGAAGAATCTCCGGCAGAGGCCAGGCTACCAAAAACAAAAACCTTTGGCCCTGGCAACCTATAACACGCGCACACTGCGAACGGACGAAAGACTCGCTGAACTGGAGGAGGAATTGAGCAGGTTACGATGGGATATTGTGGGATTATGTGAAGTCCGAAGAGAGGGTGAGGACACCATGATCCTTAAGTCCGGAAACCTGCTCTATTTCCGGGAGGGCGACCAACTGTCCCAGGGTGGTGTCGGGTTTATTGTCCACAAGTCCCTAGTCAACAACGTGGTCCAGGTCGAGAGTGTTTCGACGAGGGTAGCGTACCTTATACTCAGAATCACCAAACGGTATTCGCTGAAGGTCATACAGGTATATGCGCCGACCGCGGAACACCCCGACGAAGAGGTGGAGGCTATGTATGAGGATATCTCCAGAGCCATACATAGCTCCAGGACCCATTTCACCGTTGTGATGGGGGACTTCAACGCGAAACTAGGCAAAAGAAGGGACAACGAGCTGAGAGTGGGGAAATTTGGATACGGAGAGAGGAATGCGCGGGGTCAGCTGCTGGCTGGCTTTATGGAGAAGGAGGGCCTCTTCATGATGAACTCCTTCTTCAAAAAGCCAAAACAGCGCAAGTGGACCTGGCTCAATCTCATTTTTTACTACGCCACTGGTAGTAAAAAATGAGATTGACTTCATCTTGTCGACAAAAAGGCAAATATTCAATGATGTCTCTGTGATCAACTCGCTGAAGACAGGAAGCGATCACCGAATGGTAAGAGGCACATTGAATCTAAAAACAAAGCTAGAAAGATGTCGACTGATGAAGTCCACGCTCCGACCAGCGCCTATCCAACTCCAAAACCCCGAAAGCTTTCAACTCGAGTTGCACAACCGCTTCGAATGCCTAGGAGAATGCGAAAATGTGGACAATTATAACGACAGGTTCATGGAAATTGTCCAAACGGCTGGGAATAAGGCCTTCAAAACCGGCCGTTTAAAAAGAACATCTCGTATCTCGGACCTCATCAGCAAGCTCATGGAGGAAAGACGAAGCCTGATTCTGAAATCCTCTGAAGATGCTTGTCAGTATCGGCGACTAAACAGACAGATCTCCAAGTCCTTGACCCGTGATATATGCCAATTTAATACCAACCGTATTAAAGAGGCTATCGAGCGCAATAAAGGGTCAAAAGTATTCGCAAGGGATCTGTCTGCTGGTCAAAGCCAACTGACAAAGCTGAAGACCGAGGATGGCAGAGTCGTGTCGTCCAAGCCCGAGCTGTTGGAAGAGGTTGAGAAATTCTACGGACAATTATACATGACTACACGCTTACCTGTCAGCAATCTGGCTGAAGACCCGAGAGCCAGATTGTCCCGACACTATACCGAAGATATCCCAGACGTCAGCCTGTGCGAGATTAGAATGGCTCTCAAACAGCTTAAGAACAACAAGGCACCGGGTGATGATGGAATTACGGCTGAGCTTCTGAAAGCAGGTGGAGAACCGGTACTTATAGCTCTTCAGAAGCTATTTAATTCCGTCATGCTCGAGGGACGAACGCCTACAGCATGGCACAGGAGTGTGGTGGTGCTCTTCTTCAAGAAGGGTGATAAGTCTCTGCTGAAGAATTACAGACCCATCTCACTCCTGAGCCATGTCTACAAGCTGTTTTCGAGAGTCATTACGAATCGTCTCGCACGCAGGTTTGACGACTTCCAGCCTCCCGAACAAGCCGGTTTCGAAAAGGCTTCAGTACCATAGACCACATACATACGCTGCGGCAGATTATACAGAAGACCGAAGAGTATAATCGGCCACTATGCTTGGCGTTTGTGGACTATGAGAAAGCTCTTGATTCGATTGAGACCTGGGCTGTGTTGCAGTCTCTCCAACGGTGCCAAATTGATTATCGATACATCGAAGTGTTGAAGTGCTTGTATGAAAACGCCACCATGTCGGTCCACCTCCAGGATCAGAATTCGAAACCTATCCGGCTGCAGCGTGGGGTGAGACAGGGAGACGTTATATCTCCGAAACTGTTCACCGCTGCACTGGAATACGTTTTCAAGCTTCTGGACTGGAGAGGACTCGGCATTAACATCAATGGCGAGTACATCACTCACCTTCGATTTGCTGACGATATCGTGATCATGGCTGAGACCTTGGAAGACCTAGGCGCAATGCTCGAAGGACTTAGTAGAGTCTCCCAACAAGTGGGTCTTAAAATGAACATGGATAAGACAAAAATCATGTCAAACGTCCGTGTTACACCCACTCCTCTGAAGGTTGGAGACTCTACACTCGAAGTTGTTGACGAATATGTATACCTGGGACAAACAGTCCAGTTAGGTAGGTCCAACTTCGAGAAAGAGATCAATCGTCGAATCCAACTCGGCTGGGCAGCGTTCGGGAAGCTTCGCAATATCTTTATGTCCAAAATACCGCAGTCCCTCAAGACTAAAGTCTTTGACCAGTGTGTGTTGCCAGTGATGACATATGGATCCGAGACATGGTCGCTTACTATGGGCCTTATAAGAAGGCTCAAAGTCACCCAAAGGGCGATGGAGCGTGCTATGCTTGGTGTTTCCCTACGTGATCGAATCAGAAATGAGGAGATACGTAGGAGAACTAAAGTTACCGACATAGCTCTCAGAATCGCTAGACTTAAGTGGCAGTGGGCAGGGCACATAGCTCGTAGAACAGATGGCCGTTGGGGCAGTAAAGTTCTCAAATGGCGACCGCGCACCGGAAGGCGCAGTGTGGGCAGGCCCCCGACTCGGTGGACCGACGACCTGGTAAAGGTTGCAGGAAGCCGCTGGATGCGAGCCGCACAGGACCGGTCGGTGTGGAAATCCTTGGGGGAGGCCTTTGTCCAGCAGTGGACGTCTTTCGGCTGATAGATAGATAGATAGATATAGTTAATATAGTTATTAATTTTATATGTAAGCCCACTCTGCTTCTATTGCACTGCCCCAACGGGGTGTCACATTGTACAATATTAGATATTTAAGACCCATAAAAACTGTGGCAAGCAATAAAGAAATTGAAATTGAAATTTGAATGTGATAGCAAGCATCTACTTGAAATAAAGGAACAGAACTGTACTTATTGAATAGTGCAAGATAAATTCGTATTTCATTACCAACAGAAGTTACTGATAGTTTCTCGATTCGTTAACGGAATGTCAAATTGGAAAACTCATAATGAAAAATCTCACTAATATTATAAATGCGAAAATATGGATTTTTGTTTGTTTGTTTGTTTATTCCACTTTCACGCCGAAGCAACTGAACGGATTTGGATGAAAGGTAGGTAGAAAGATAAAGAAAGCACTTGGCTAACATATAGGATACTTTATTTCTCAGAAAACTCAAATTTTGACACACGATGGCGCTGGACCCAGTTCTGAAGTCCACGCAGACAAAGTCACGGGCTGACGCTTGTTGTATATATTTTATTCACAATAGATCTACTTAGGACGCCCGTAGTGATCCATTAGGGATCACGTCTAGTCCTATTCCGCTCTTACCCAAAATACATTATTGATAGAAAGAAAGAAGGAAAAATACATTTATTGTCACTAAAACCAACAAAATTACAAATGTTGATATGTAGTGGTTTCTAGTAGTAGTGACTAGTGTTTGTATTAATTAGGTAGGTAGTTAAAAATATGTCGGGAAGTTTATTTACTGTTTAATTTTTATTTTATGCGTTCAGATGTAAAATATGCCCAGAGAAAGGAGCTATGAAAAAAAGCTAAATGTTATATGTGTCTGTGACGGGTTAATAAGTGTCATAGTTTTTGGGTGGTGTCTTGGAGTGTGAAGAGACCAGACTGAAATGTGGGAACTCCATGAACCGTTGGACAGTCGAAAAACGGGTGACGTGGAAAGAATTCGGCGAATCATTGCCCCGAACAAACTTCTTGTATTTGTTGCGATTACGCGTAATGAAACGAAACCATAAAAACTTTAAATTGTTATACACCTGGCACAAAAATTCAAGTCATTTCTTCAGGATTACCATTTTGGTGATAAAGCCTCAAAGAAACTGGCCAATCGCTTAACCAAACTTACTATTATACTGATACAGTTCTCTAACCGGTTCATCGATAGGTTTCGTAACATATTGTAGTCTCTTCATTACTTTATGATGGTATTCGCTAACAAACTCAGCTTACGCCTGATATTGATATTACCATCAATTTTCCCATCGACACTTCCGTACCCATTGTCTTTAGGACAAAATGTAGCTTCTTTCTCACTCTAGCACATGCCAAACAATATTTTGTTGTCTCCGTCGTGTGGGAACGTAAGTGGCCGAAGGTGCCGAGTGAGGAGATGCGATTTAATTACATAAACACCCTTAAAAGCTCCTTTAAATGCTACATGCGAGCGGAGCGAAGCACTTAAGTAACAAATGTGAGCGCATTAAGTCACAGTTATGTTCTGTACGTCGTATAATTAACGACGGAAGAGACAAAATTATATTGAAAATTGTATAGAAATTTGTAAAGATTTCACTCATTTGAAAGGTAGCTCCTATCTTTATGTTTACAACCAATATCGTCCTTACTGACAGGACGCGGGTCTAACCCTCGAACTCCACACATGGGGGCCAAGTCCGGATTGGTGGAGGAATCAAAACTTTTCAAGTCGGCTATAAGGCCTCCGACATGGATTAACGACTGCTATCACTAGGATAGCAGTCAGCGCTGGCGGCTGAATGTGCCTTGCGAAGCACGGAAACGGTTGAGATAAATGCCACTAACAGTCAAACCCATCCAGGTTATGATCGTGTGATCAATCGACCCAACCCCGTAAGCCACGACCGTTTCTGCCGCCATGTCTTTAGGTCTGTCGTTGACAGAACCACTACGAATGGCGTTCAATGTGTCAGTTTTGACAGAACCACAAAATGGCGCTCAGCGCAGTTTCCCAGATAATTTTACCTAGAAACTGCCGCCGTAAATAGTTCCTTAAATATGATGTTATCGGTAAACAGCTTCTGTATGTTCATAGTACGTGTATTAATACCCATCATAATTTGCCGACGCCACGGGGTGCTCGTAAAATCCTGCTCGGGTAACGTCGCGTGCGCCGCCGCGTTGCCATGGCAACCGAGATCTAAGGGGTAATATCCGTTGCTCTATCTAGCGCGGCCCCGGGCTGTCTCACACAGGATGTAAACAAAGTCTCTTTGATATGTTACAGGATGTATGATAATAAAGTAATTGTGTGTGGAAAACAGGGAAATTTGGTACACAATTCTTTTGCATAACATTTGTAAATATAGTACTAACCTAACCTTACCAAAAAAGTGTTATGATTTCGGGTGTATAATATCCACCAAACCGACTAGGAGTCAAAATGATCGCCATGACCGAAATCAAAATAATGATAAAAAAGTAGATGCTATACAAATTCTTTTAAATATTCTATTCCTCGCCCCACCCGACGCGCAACTCGCTTATAGAAGGTAGCTATTTAAAGCCTGCATGGCGACGAGTCGAACGACAAAAGATCAAAATAATATTTATTCGAAGTAGGTGTCACTGTACACTTTTCAAAGGTCATATTTTCTACCTAACACGAAGCTCCTACCACTTGCAACATTTCGGGAAGTATTTGCAGAGAGAGAAGAAAGTCGGGCCCAAAGAAACTCCCTCCAACACATTTTTTAAATAAAAGGCGTACATTCTAATGATAAAAAATATATTTAGTTATTAAAGATTGTGGATCTTCCTCATTAAACTGAACAACTTTCCACATACTGTCTTCATGAACTTCCGTACTGCAGCATAAGAATTTCATACACAACAGTACGTATAAGTAGTCATAGCATAACACTGAACAGGAAAAAACAAATCAGTATACGCAGAAATTACATAGAACGATTGCTCCTAGCACCCAGTCAGCTCTTTATGGAGGCGCCTACCAAACAAACATAAAGAAAATATAAAATGCCCACTAACTGCAAAATTTTTAAACCTTCACATTTCATCCTGAAAACAGGGCATTAATACATCTTCCGGCGCTATCCGGCGGCTTCATAATAAAAGCGATTCTCATCGCTTTACGGGTTAATATAGGAGCGGCGAGGCTATAAAAATATACCGGAATATCCCGGAGTATCCCGGGGACGGGACGCATCCGGATAATGAAGTGCGGGGATTGTCCGGGAACTCCGGGATTAGAAGATCCCGGGGGTCGGTGACTCGGTGCGTTCCCGTTTACGACTTAATAAAAAACAATGTTGAGATGGAATGATGAATGAATGAATTTTACATTTTATTGATGGGTATTGTAGATTTATGAGCTTTTGTTTTTTATTGTGCATTAAATATTTACTTTTACTTTACAAACATCTCAAAAACGATGAAGTGAAAAAGAGTCATGATCGAGTTATCTATTTTATACATATACATAGCATTTTCTAGCCTAAGTGATTAACCGCGCTCTCGGATATATGTTTCAGCCTGCATTTATAAAGTGCAAACCAAATAAAATGAAAAAAAGTAGGTATCAGGTATCAGTGAACAGTTTTCTAAGGTTATTTTTATTATTTTTTTAAGAAGTTTTCACTACAAGGAAATCGTAAACCCACCATTTCGAAAAGAGTTTGGGAGGAGAGTAGAAATACTGGACCCAGAGAAACTCCAAATCTATTCGATTTGCATCCCATCTCCTGGTATAAAATTAACCTAATAAAGAGACTGAACTACCACTTTTTGTCCACGTCTTCGTATAAAGACTAGCTTTTCAGTCAAAAGCTCATAAGCTCCTAAGATAAAGCAGGACTAAACCACATCTCTATAGAACAACGAGCCGTCTAGTGTCCTTTCTGAAATTTATGTGCGGCCCCAGCGAGCCACTAGAGACCGCGAGAGGCTATTGTGCCCAAGATTGTCCTGACTTACTGCCGATACGTGATTACTCGAGTACGAAATTGCAATCTCTCCATTAAGGCTGCCTCAAATTAACTCGATCCATGCTTTTTAGGGTTCCGTAGCCAAATGGCAAAAAACGGAACCCTTATGGATTCGTCATGTCTGTCTGTCTGTCTGTCTGTCTGTCTGTCTGTCTGTCTGTCTGTCCGTATGTCACAGCCACTTTTTTTCCGAAACTATAAGAACTATACTGTTGAAACTTGGTAAGTAGATGTATTTTGTGAACCGCATTAAGATTTTCACACAAAAATAGAAAAAAAAACAATAAATTTTGGGGGCTCCCCATACTTAGAACTGAAACTCAAAAATGTTTTTTTCATCAAACCCATACGTGTGGGGTATCTATGGATAGATCTTCAAAAATGATATTGAGGTTTCTAATATCATTTTCTTCTAAACTGAATAGTTTGCGCGAGAGACACTTCCAAAGTTGTAAAATGTGTCCCCCCCCCCGTAACTTCTAAAATAAGAGAATGATAAAACCTAAAAAAAATATATGATGTACATTACCATGCAAACTTCCACCGAAAATTGGTTTGAACGATATCTAGTAAGTAGTTTTTTTTTAATACGTCATAAATCGTTAACCGCAATTTACCTTTCATTCAAGTTACAACGAACTACAAAAACTTTTATATTATGTTACTTGCTGCTACGGAACCCTTCATGGGCGAGTCCGACTCGCACTTGGCCGCTTTTTTCTTAACTTAAGCGGACGCGACGAAGGGCAGATGGCTTTTAGTTATATTGCGGCGGTGCTCGTGGATAATGGACGTTTATAACGAAGGTCGTACTGTGTACTTCTATACTTCTGACAGGCTGCTTGAAACTGTGAAGACTGTGTTACGAGGATTTGAGGTGCTACCCATTGAATTTGTGTAAGTGGTTTTTAAAAGCAAAATGCCATCACTGAACAAATTGATGCTATTCTTGGAATACGTTGTTACAGGAAAATGTCCTAAACAATAAATTATAATGTACTCTGTGAATGAAAACGTCTTGAGGAAATTTGCGAATTTGACTTCTGCATTGCGTGTTTATTATGTTATGTTAACAGTTGTATATCCAGATGAATTTATCGTACATACATGTGACTACTTGTCAGGTTACTATTTTGAAATATCTCAACCCATGTAAATGTAATGTAACATAAGTGTAATGTATCCTCTATCACTCCTATTGTTAAAACAATTCTAAAGACCCAAAGGACAACATCCATCAAGGCATTTTGCCTACAGATTATAACAATGAAAATGATATACAATTACTTACATCCTAAGGAAGACGAGTTTCTTTGTGCTCGAGGTGTATTCTCACTCCGCACTTCCCGAAACTGTGGCCATACGAGTTCCGAGCGGTAACAACTTCGAATTACTCTTTAAACTTCGAGAAAAGTAGCTACACTACTACTGTCGCCTTAGAATATAATGTTTTATTTGAGATAAACAAAGAGATAATTTTCTATTGTTAACAACCCATATCTCCCCACTGCAGGAGCACGGGTATCTTGCTCTTCCCATATCTCGGGAAGGTTACAAGCACGGAAACGGTCGAGATAAATGCCACTAACAGGCAAACCCATCCAGGTTATGACCGTATATGTAGTCAGTTAACCTGCGTGATCGACGAGACCATTGGGCCGCACTGAGCCCCGACCGCTTCAGATTACATTTTTTTATCAGATCTCGGTAACTCAGTCTCTACGTAATCCATAGTATGTATGTAGGTACCCCGGTACGGCCTCCCAGATTTATTGCACACCCTATACCAACGAGCACCCAGGGCACTTCGGAGACCCGCTCCGTAGCTAACTGCCAATACGTGATTACATGCTGCTTTATTGCCGGAGTTGCGAACAGTAATATATTATTATTGTCGAAAACAAGATGCTTCAGCCAGTATTTGTTGCTGACTATGGCCGCTGACAGATGGTTAAGATGTCTTTGAGTGTTCTGTTGACGATATTTTCGGTAAAGTAAATTGTACACTTGTTATACCCGAGCGAAAGTTATACCATTTGTAGAATTATAGCTGTCAAAGTCAATAGCCATACAACTGGCGTTAAGAAGATTTAAACGCAGTGTAAATCAATTTTATTGCTTAATTAGAAGGTCATATTTCATCCACGTGGGCCACGTCTGGACTGGTGGAGGTTGTGAGGTTAGTGACTGAAGTGCTAGAAGTTTTCAAGCCGTCTTTAAGGCCTCCGACATAGTTTAATGACTGACCTTTTTTTTGGTAAGAAGCGGTACCAACGACTTAACATGGCTTGCCTTGCGATGCAAGGAAACGGTTGAGATAAATTCCACAAATAGCTTATCTCATCCACGTTGTGACCGTGTCTGTAGTCAGTTAACCTGAGTTATCGACACGACCATGCCAGCAGCACTAAACTCCGCTAAAAACCGCATTATTTATAAGGTTCATAACTTAAAAAATCAATAACCTACATACATACACTTACGCCTTATTCCTATCGGGGTAGGCAGAAACCACCATCTATAAAGATATTATTATTATTATAAATGTACAATACTACTGAACACGGGAGTTACAATAAAACTCATTTACTAATATCCCTTGTCGGTTAACCCTCCACACGTCGATACCAGTCGCGTTGTATCTTAACCCGTCGAGTGCAGATCGCAGGAAGCTCTCTAAACGCTTCCTTCCACCGACCGGGGGATACTTGGGAGATACGATACGATGGCTGAGAGTAGAGATGGGATAACCGGGCTATTGATCGATATGTCGATATCAGGAACGGAATTTGCAAAAATATTTGTTAAAAGCTTCAAATGTTTTGTCATCATTTTTCTAGTCTTATTATACTCATTATTTGGGGTCGAATTTGTATATTTTATTGTCACCGATCGCCTTTCAGGCTTCAAATTGATCAGAGCCTGCGTTATTCCATACTCCTTCATTACTTTCTGCATCACTTTGCCTGCCTCGATGCTGTATATTGCTCTCCGTGTCACGTAGTGCTCTTTTTTTCTCTACACATCACCAAACCATGTCAGTAGTTGGATCTTTATCTTTTCTGTCACTCCCAAGACCCCTTAACATCTTTATGGCTTCAAATCATTAATCAGTTCCTTTTTATGCATTATTTTGTCTAATATATTTTTTAGGTTTTACTTAGACTGGAAAATATCCTCTCACTAGGTTGAAAAATCTTCCCATACGTAATATTCTGACTTTTTATGAAAATACCAAATCTCTTTTTATCGATTCAAGCTAAGTTTCAAACTTAAACTATTCCGTTTCACGAGAAGGATCCAACCTTAAAGTTTTGCTATATTCTGATCGAAACTGTCGACAGATTCCACCCTTAATGTGTCGAATATGACTGTGATATAGGTAGCGGGGTGGAGCTGTGGAGCTGTGGAGCTGTGGAGCTGTGGGTACGAGGAGTCTACCCAAGGGTGCGCACAGGTAACTCGATACTTTTCTAAGGATTTTATATCGTAGTACTGATGCGAGAAAAAAATATTCTTATCCTTTTTGAAAACTGATTCGTTATAAAGAGAGTTTTTTATACAATATTTAGCAGGAAATTAGATAACTGAGTTTTCTATTTTGGAAAAGTGGTTCAGTATCACAAGTAGGGCAGAAAACCCCTATGTTTGGGTGTTACAGAGGGACCTTGATGCATGAAAGCATGCATGAAAGGTTTTGAATTTGAACTTGGTGGCAAAGAGTTGATGGCCCTCCTGAGAAGTGCGGCCGACAACAGCAAGTCATTTTGTTTTACTGCATTACTTTGGCGATCCTCAAAAGCCTTTCCAATCCTGTGAATCAGTCTTGTCAGCTGCTGCTCACACACAGCTTAAGCAGACATTAAGTTTTTTTGTATCTGAGCCAAGACGTCCACTGTTGAATAAAGACCTCCGTGAATTTACATAGCAACCGCATCCAGCGTCTTTCCACGACATTCACATTTATTTTTCTATCGAAATCTGTGAAATCTACCTGTGCTGCGAGTGCACCTGAACCAGTTTGTTAGAACTTCATTTAATTTTTTTAAAACATCAAGATCTTCTCGAAATGCCAAAATCTGAATTAATCACCAATTAAATAACGACAATTTAAATCCTATCCTGTACTGCTCTTTTCGAAGGAAACTTCCATCCCACTAGATTCAAATTAAGCATGTTGTATTCCCAGTCTTGGTTTAAACGTTGGTCCTTCATCAGAAAGAGAGAGGAAACGTGACAAAATGAGACGGCAGAGGATAATAGACGTCGTTTCGACGCGGTCTGTTTGCTCAAAAATGTTGGAGGTAATTACGGCTGTATTCTTTGCATTTCGAGTAGTGACTGGAATAACTTGAAAGTGAAGATTTAGATACATGTTATTTTTGAATGTAGGTCGCATTAGGTATAGTAAAAGCTAAGATTCGTGTGAAACCCTAAAAATATGTATTTTCAAAATAGCTTTAAAAAAATAGCTTTTTATCAATTTGAAAATGAAAAAGTTCTAATTACCTATTATCTATTCTTACAAAGATACGCCATAATACGAAGAGTTTCAAATTTAAATACTACCTACGTGATCTTGACTCGAATAGGATGGTAAACTCAAATATTTTGGTGTCTCAGTTTTTAAATATAAACTTAATATTTTTTAATTCAATATAACTGGAGTCCAGGTCATTCACGCTATCAGAAAATTTGAATGGAGTTTCCATTACGCTGAACGAGAATAATCCTACAAAATACATGATAGTGTCACTGACAAAAACTTGTTATATTTTTTAAGGATATCCTACGACATTGACAAATAAAGTCGTAAAACAAAGATCACATTATTTACAGCGTCGTCTCAGCCACAGATAAAACTATTTATCTAGTATCAGGAATATTCAGTCACCTTATTTTCTCTAGCCAATCTGAGAGTAAACAAAAGCACATTGTTTACCACAGTTTGGGTTTCGGGTAAACACAAATACCGATAACTTTATTTATTAGCACTATTGAAATTCGAACGCTAATGTCAGCAGTTACCTTTGCTTCGGTAATTCAGTGATCTATAATATTATACATAAACATGTAACAAATCACTGGATTTATGCAACGTTGTAAAATAGAGCTTTATCGTTGTTCTCACCAAGGAATCGCGTGATCGGTACCTAATAGGTGGTTGCATCTGATCGCTCAAAAAGTTCCCAACAGATTGCGCTACGAGTATCAGATGGATTTCATCCAAACTGATTGTGCGGTCCGTAGAAAGACATTAACAAAATATGTCAATTTTAAAAAGCCCTACATTTTAGCCATTATAAGGACATTACAAGGACGCTCTCTGAAGGCTACCTCACCCCCCCTTTGTGACCGATCTGTGACCGTTTGTCAAGAGATTGGCACAGTTCCAGTTCCAGTTGGACCCTGTAGTCTGATTAAATAAAGATAAATAAATAAAACGGTTCCAAAGCACCGTATTATAACCAAAGACAATTTTATTTTTGAAGGAAAGAGCAAAGCCTTCTAAGGCTATACAGCTTTGTCTGGTGTATACAGCCTTTACTTTATTTGTAAAAGTCTAGCTAATGATAAAGAACAATGACGGCTTATTGAATGAATGATCTCGATTCAACCCTAGTGCATAACGCACACATTTACAAACATGAATGTCTTTGTAGTAAACACTGGTGCGAAATTTATATGAGTTTTGTATGTCCGGGGTGTGGCCACATGGTTCTATTAAAGTGTTGCTAGATGACGGATTTCATTGGTAATGGGAATTTCGCATGGATGCAACATGCGCTATTTGTGCATCTGTGCAACTCATCTGCCTTCTAAGTTGCTTTTAGTAAAGTATTTCTTAAGACGCAGTATTTTCACTTAAAATATGTACCAGTAAGTGATTTTCCGCGACAATAGATGATGCTGAAGTTTGATGACAGACTGAAAATGGCGAATGTGGAGTGTTTCTTAATTCTTATGTAACACTTTATATATCAGTTTCAGTAAGTCTCCATTATTTCAGTAGTTCCATAGTAAAGAAAATGTTACTAAATCAGTTAATTAACATATCTATTCTCTGTTTGTCCAGATGCACCGTCCGTCGAGATGAGCGCAGCGGTCGCCGCGCCCCCTCCCCACTGTCTCTGTCTCGCTCGCACGCCTCTCCTCGCCGCTCTCTCTCTCTCCCACGATGCTGCGCGCTGATTGGCTCCCGAGTCAGCGCGGGCGCACATTGCGCACGGTGCTTCTCTTCACTTTTCTTACCGGTAAGTTTTGTTTGTGGAAAAGGTCTTCTGCATTTTTCTAATCATACAGAGTTATTTCTTATTAAAATACTTGAAATTAACCACGGACTTTATTAATGAAACTGAACAACTTTTCCTAAGGAGCCTACACTTAATTTAAAAAGGACTTCTCATAACTTTGTATGGAATGTCCAAAACTATTTTTTGGTAATTAAGTATGGGTTCTTGAGAAAAGTTGTTCAGTTTCACAAATAGAAGGCACCCTTAGTAAGTTTTTCAAATAGTATTTTAGAAGAACCCTACATACTTGAACACTTAACTAAGGTTAAGTTACCTGCTCAGTGATAGTTTTGCAAGGAAAGTAGGTACGATTGTATTGCAATTTCGACAACTATGTACAATTGTACATGTACAGTAAGTATTTTAGTTTTGTGAGTGAAATTTCAGTTTAATTATAAACAAACTTGATTAAAGCTCTAAGAAAATACCAAATGTTACTTAAACAAAGGCTTCTGCTCATGACTCCATTGTCTGATGTAGTCATATGAAGAAGGTACGACCGCCAGCGGCCATGCAATACAACTTTGTCGGAGGAGTCGGACGTGCTGTGAGTGTGGCCACACATTCTCAGCTAAAATTGACTACGTCAGTCACACACATTAGAGAGTCATTGCTTTGAATAATGACTGCAGTTACTGAGGCACAAATCAGCCTGGTTTGATTGGATTGGATTGCTCATCAAATTGAAAACGCATCGGTGGCTCCGCGGGTAGTGACTCCGTCCTCCTAAGTAGAGGTCTCGGGTTCAAATCCTGACCAGTGCACCAATAGTGCTATCACTTCTTGCCTTTGGGGACAAGACGCACCATTAACGACCTAACGTTTTTAATGAACATTACGAATAGTAAAATCGACTGTCTTGATCTGTTACCTAAAATTAATTTTACGCACTGACTTATTAAATTTCCGCATACGACCTCCTTTGTACGTACCTTATGCTAGAACAAATTTCAGGCAAAATTCTTTTATAAATCGAATCTCAAAAATGTATAATGAACTCTCGAGTTTATATGATTTTGACCTCTTTTGTACCAACACTGCCACGGTTAGAAGCGTTCTTGCCGCGGAGTTCTTCGGAAATGCCTCCGCTTGATTTCATTTCTATTTTAGTATTTATTGTAATAAGCAGGTTTTTCCTCTCGCAATGTTGTCCATCTGATTTCACTGTAACTACATTGTGCAAGCTCTTATTTTTAGTTAATGTAATTTATAGTTGTTATTTAGCTGTAATTTTTTCTAAGAAATGTAAAATAAAATAAAAGACGTTTTTCGAAACTTACGTGCATTCTCATACCGACTGCTTCAACGGTGAAGGAAAACATCGTGAGGAAACCTACACATCTGATTTCTAGATGTGCATGATGGTCACGTTGCACACGTCCGCAAGTGTAAATCTAAATGCCCTACACGTGACCGTGGGTGATGCTAAGTGCAACACTAGGCAAACGCTGTCTATTCTATGTTGTGAATAGGACGGTTAAATATGCCACACGATAAGAAGAAGATCAAATTGAGCAATTTATCCACTGCAATTAACAACTTATGCAACTTAAGATGAGTAAACATAAGCCCGGTTTATTAAATAGCTGGTTTCGACAGACCGTATATAATGTGTACAGTGAATAATGTCTCTGAAAATACGCCACCACCTTTTATCGCGCATGTAAGCACAATAACAAATAACACTGAACAACATCAAAGGCTGTGAAGCCCGCGCCGTGACGTCATCAATCACACGTCATCGCTACATGATGACGCGTGAAACAAGCCCCGCGCGACGCAATATGAAAGCAATTACGAAACGCTCAGCTAAGTGCTAAGAATGGCAGTGGTCGGAGGTTGTCGATAAAATAGAATTATCGATAGTATTGGAAATGTTTTGGGTTATGATGGTCAGTTGAATATTTATGCCACATAACTAGAAGAAGAAGGATTGGGAATATGTAAATAAATAATAGGATATGAGCCGCACCAAGGTCCACGTGATTTGCGCGACAGGCCACAGCATGACATCTTTTTAATATTATAAATAATACAGCAGACACAGTCAGTTAAAATCATTTTATAATTAAAAAAGTTAATCATTAAAAATAATACTTTAGATTACTTATTTATTTATTTATTTTACGTGTTCGGAAAACCAACAGCTATAAAATATCACAATAATAATTTTAACGTAAACAGAAGCAGATTACAGATCTTATATACTTATAGATTAATAAAACTCATCATGCAGACCTTACTTCTTTTTCTCCCTCCCGTTCCTGTTGTTTTATTCTATTCGTATGATTTTTAACTATCGATATCCAATCCATAAATATACACATTTTTCTTTGGCCCGTCACTAGTCGCCTCTTAGATGAACCTGCGGATTTGTGAGATTGAATCGGACGTCTCGCTGACTGATCGCTTCGTTCATATCCGCGGGGCCAGCGGGGGAGAGCGGGAGGGGGGGGGGGAGCTTCGTGAAAAGAGAGGTACAGTACTGCCAACATTACAGGACTATCTATTATGCATAAATAAGGGCGCTTCTTTTACTTAGCTACTTGAAAATGGCATTAAGATATTGTTTGCAGTGTTACGTGAAGTATACGTGGCTCAATGAGTGTGGTTAACTAAAAGCATTACTTGGAGCGATTTCAATAATCGTACTATTTCTGTTTTAGTGCTTGCTGGCACTATTACCAGTACTATTATCTAATCTGTGCTATTACTCTCATTATTTCCCAGGAAATGAAACGAAGAAAGCAAAAATTTATTAAATAATTTTATTCGTTCAAGTCGAGATATTATTACACGTATGTTTTCTTCTTAAATTGTAGTTGTATCCTGTGGCGCTTGGAAATTTCACAATAAACATATACCAACATATATCAATTCACAGTAAAGTGCCATGCGTTTAAATAATTTACTTTGAACGTATTTTGAATATATTAAACAATTTACTTATACCAAATTTTTAAAGCGGCCATTACTAATTTGTAACTAACCCAAAATTATACTGTCCCAAAGAAATAAAATGTAAATCTTTAGATTTATTTGCAAAACTTCTGTATAAAACTACGACTGTAATCTGATTTTTGAATATCAGCTGAATATCTGAGGTTAAAAATTATCAGCTGCATAACAGAGCTTTAATTTCTGGATAAAAGGTAAATCAGAATTTATGCAGAATATATTCAGCTTCTATGTGGCTATTAGTCAAATGTTATTCAAGCTAAAGCAAGATATTTTGTGCCCAAATTGGTTGAATATCATCTGTATAAGCGCTTATCCAAACAACCTTGGCAGCTTATAGTCGTCAGAATTGCGTTTATGCAAAACTCATTCAGCTAGTCGGTGTTGGCTGGGCATGCTGACTGTACATGTAAAACACGCGTTGAAAGGGGACGCGGCCCGCGGGACAGGGTTCAATGATCGATACAGTTTCAATCACTTCCCTAACTTCCTACAACACATTGCTTGTTCGGGATTAGTTTCCGAAACATTTGGAAATATCGCCGAAACTTTCACGTTCTAATAAATGTAGATATAGAGCTTAAGTCCTAAGACTTCTGAAACTTTGGGATTTCTTGAAGATTGGGGTCATACAATTTTTTGAATTATTATTTCTCTTTGCTGATATAATAGAAAATTAAGCCTACTTTTGTAAGTCTTTTGTTAAAAGTAAAATGCTGAAATATTGGATCCTAAACGGTGGAATAAAATGATTACTCCCCACATAATACCTATTGTTATTTGCGTTACATAATCACTTACCGTCAGGTGGGTTAATGCCAAGGGCTTAGCAATTGTGGATAAAAACACAGAAAATGGAGACGTAATGTTGTATAAGCTGTTTCTCTGTTCTGTGGTAGGTACACTGGTACAGTGAACGGGAAAGTTATACTAGCAATTTGTTTAAGGAACAGAAACCAAAATGAAATTATTCAACAGATAACTAAATTCCTCAATATTAAATGTCACAGTATTGCAGGAACAGACAACCGTTGGACAAGGTGAGTTCCTGAGTGGAGACAACGTTTAGGCAAACGTAACTGATGATGAAGCGATTATTTGCGCAAAGCCTGGGACAGGTGTAAAGGCATGGCCGGCCGATGGTGTAATCCCATAATATGGGCTGATAAAATCATTGGCTGAAAATGATAACCTGATCTCACTTTTAATACGATAAATTCCTCTGTAGGCGTAGTCCAACGTAAATTATTTGTGATACCATTGATATGCAGATGAGAAGAATTATCATATAACGTAGCAAGAACAAATGTTGAAACAATTCACAAGGCGGCAATTGTACATGACAGGTATTAACCTAAATGAACGAATTAATTGTATTCGATCGCTTCAAATTTAAATTCCGTCCACTCGTAACGGAACAAAACGCGAAACGGTACACAAATTGTGTTCATTATCGGCGTCTTTGTTCACAAACAAAGCAATCACTTACCTATTCACAATATTTGCTAATGTTACTTTCTCGTGCGCTCAAAGCTTGTATAACATTGTCGTCTAATTGAATTGACGAAGTTTAAAGTGTTTCATGAAATAGGTTTAACGCACTCGTGTTCCCCTACACAGAGCTTTTCTACTAAATGTTGGATAAATTCATGAACTCAAGGAGTTTTACCAAGATTACGGCTTTTAATCTCTTTTTTGCTTTTGATATTTTTCGTCGCTGGTCTGCTGTTTTTACAATCAAAAGAGAATAAATACCTTTTGTGGGAATTTACCATGTCTGTGGTAAAGTTCTTGATATAGCGAGCGTACATTTTTATTCACAATTGGTTAGCCCTTGGCATCATCTTACCTGTGATGATGATGATGAAGACGATGGAAGCGGGTTCACCAAGATTCCCCAACGCAATAGGGAACTGGCTATCTTATCTCCAAGCCGGAACAAATTAAGGCTATTAACATTAATGTTTGGCTGTAAGACAGATAAGATGGTGGTAGCTATCCAGGCGAGCTCCAAAAATGCTCTACCACCAACCAAACCAAGTCCTACAAAGTTGGACCCCGCTAGGAATCGAATCCGCGACCGCCTGATGTGAAGCAAGCAGAATAGCCACTAGACCACGGAGGCAGTTCTCGACGACCGAGCGACGGGTGCTTGTTATGGAGATAAACCGGTACAAACAGCCCTATTTTGTCTTGCTGACTATGATCCTGGTTCTCTAAAATAAAGTATGGTAAATTGTTCGGTCGTGGCTCAGTGTGGCTTGCGTGGGTTGATGCCGGCTGCTATCGCTAGCAGTCGTTAAGCCATGTCAGAGGCCTTATAGGCGGCTTGAAACCTTCTAACACTGAGTTTGGCCACTAGCCCCACAATCTCCACCAATCCGGACTTGGCCCCCGTGTGTGGAGTATGGCCTAGATCTTCCCGAGTTATGGGAAGAGACCCGTGCCCCTGCAGTGGGGACGTAATGGGTTGTTAACAAATTGTTCGGACATATTAAGCATTAATCAACTAGTGAGTAGACTTTCTGTCTCGCTCTCTCTCCCGTGGTAACCTTAACTTTTAGTTGCGATTTTCTAAGAATAAAGTAGACGTATTACATAGTTTGAACTAGATTATACGAGTAAATTGCTAAGAAATTAGTATTCTGTTAAAGTGTAAAGTTTCCAAAGCGAAATTTGATATTTCTTGGAAGAAACCTTTGCGCTGTAAATTCATTCTTTCGATAGAGAATATCTAAGGATTTTGCATAAACTTTGGTACGAAAGACAGCGATTAATTTCAAAAGCTTTTTCGTTTACTTTACCGAAGACGGAGTAATCAATGAAAGTAGATTTTGTCAAAAAATATAAGAAAATTCAGAGAAGTGTACTAATGAGTAAGAATTATATTAAGTGACAAAATCGAATCGCTACCAAGCTATCTTGTTCTTTCCATTGTTTTGACAAAAAAGGCAATTATACAACCTTGTAAGTACTTTGGTGGACTAGTGGTTTTGGTCTTCATCTTCTTCATCGTGTGAAGGTGATCAGCAACCTCATAGTGGTCTTGTCAGAGCTGTCATGCAATTTTTGCCAGTAATTTTGCTGCCGCGATTGCGGTTTTGGTGCGACCCATTTACGTTTTGCTGCTTTTAGGTCCGGATTCGAATCCCATCTTTATTTTTTTTTGTATTTTTATTTTTTATTTTGTGGGAAATTATGTAAATAAATAAAAAGACTTAAGAGTGATAAAAAATATATTTTAACCTCTTTGTATTTTAGAGACAAATAGAGCCATCTTTCGCCATATAAGTGAATTACATACCTGATGATTGTGCCGCCCTGCCCCGTGTTTGAAAATAGGGAATTTTCCACGGCTTTCTCTAAACTCAACTTGATGGCGCTGATAACATTTGCAATGGTAAGGTAAGAAATCTCTAAAAAGTCGCCAAAACCAATTGATATTACTGACTAATATCATAATAACTGATGAACAACTTTCTAATATTATGTATCATTGAATATTTTTCTGTTTTTTTATCAAAAAAAAAAAGATAATTTGCATGTATTTTTTTTTTCAATAGAATCAAATTATAAAAAATATTATAGATACTTTCAGAAAAAAATATTGCTTGTCCTTTTGTCCACCTTTTGGCCAATATTGTATGTAAATATTGTATGGAAAATATTGTATGTACTACTAAACAAGTTATCTTAGTTTATAAAAAGTCAGATTGAACGAGCGACGCTCGGTCTCCCAGCTAGTATTGTATTATGTTGACAGGATAGGTAACTGTCTCTTCTTTACATAGAAGATTCTTTGGCATAGTCGTGTTGGCTTTCGATTCTAAGGTAAATCTTTTCTGTTTCTCACCAGCAATCGATACAATCTCTGTAGCTATTGTTATCGAGCGCAAAGCTATCACTTCTACTCAACCTGTGGCGGTGCTGGGCACCTATAAAGACGCTAAAAATACTCGCGTACATTACAGAAGGTATTCTGTTTCGTTCGAGAAACCCATTAGAGGCGAGAAACTCAATGCTTCTGACGTGGAGTGGGCACCACCGGCGCTGTGTATTTTCGAATCTGTGGCTGTGTGTACCGTCGTAGTGATGTGTATCTGCGCAAGGTAACTTTGATCGATAAATCAATAAATTATCTCCATTTAAAGTTGGTTAATAATAAACGCTCCGATTGTGTGAGTTCCTTGGGAAAATAATCATCGAAGGAAACTTCTTGGGGAGTCTTCTCCTTCTTCTTATCGTGTGGCACAATTTAACTGCACTGCATCTATCACAAAGGATAGACTACAGTTGCTTGGTCTAGCAATCTTGGTCACGTGTAGGGCATTAACATTTACACCTACGGTTAAAACGATAATCAGCATTTGTTGTTTTTTTGTGTTACTTTCTTTTTGTAAAGCCTGGTGTAAACAGGGTGTAACAAAAAGGTGTGGTGATACTTCAAGGCGGGTTTCTACTCATCAAACTGAACAATTTTTGTTCTACATCTTTGCAGAAATCGCAAAAAAAATTGAACTTTTCATACAAATCAATCAGGTTGTGAGCCAATTTTGTATGGAAAGTCCAAAAATTTTTTTGCGATTTAAACATATTCGTGGAAAAAAGTTATTCAGTTTGATGAGTAGTAGTCGACCTTGAAGTATCACCACACTTTTTTTTATTACAGCCTGAATAAAAAACGATTTATCTATCTATCAACGCGACTTCCCTCAAATCCCTCAAATATGGTTGAGGGGAGCGATGGCTGACTCTCGCGTTATACTCGTGATCGGATGCTGTCCGTGTGAACTGGCCTGCTCTTGTCATTGGTTTTTGAATTGTTAGTCATTAGCTACAAATAATTTTTACTTTTATCTCTTTTGAATCCTTTCTTTCTTTATTCTTCTTACTTTATTCTTAATTTTGCATATTTTATTTACAGACATGACATTGTATAATTCATTTATTGATCTAGCATTAAGATGTAATAGAATATAAGACTTAAAAAAAAAAAGTGTTGGAGGGAGTTTCTTTAGGGCCCGCCGTTTCTTCTCACTCCGCAAACACTTCCCGAAACGGTGGGTATACGAGTTCAGAGTGGTAGGAACCTCGTGTTAGGTAGATAAAAGAATAACGTTCGAAAAGTGTACTGTACACTGCTACCTACTTCGAATAAAATATTTTCATTCATTTCATTTCACTATCGTACACATCTTGTAATCAGATGTTCAGGTTTCCTCACGATAGGTAGTTAGTAGCCACAATTACCGGGAATTAAACTCATAAATCGAAGGTTTCTGTAATGAAATGGATTTACAACACAACGCCACAGCATATAACATATACATATATTATATTAGTTTTGTTATAAACGCGTCAACGTCGTGACGTCACAGTCGTAGGTCGCGGGGGCTTCATTTTATTTTCTTTTTACCGTTTGTGCTGTGTGTGACAAACACATTCCATTTCCTATTCATTTTTATATTTCCTTTTAGGACTTTACACGATATTTTGAAATAGATGCCAAATAAAAATAGATGTTTTTTATGATAATATTAAATCGTTAGGTAACCCGAAAGAAAACTTCGTAAGAACTTTACAAGTACGATATTTGGTAACAATAACCTGAACCAGTTTGATAAGGGGATGTAACTAAACGCACTTTCAACACGTACACCTATAAAATAATTTAACTTCTTCTTCTTATCTGTGGCACTACTGTGGTACTTAATTACTAATTATTAGTACTAAAATTAAAATTTGCTCATTATATTTAGTCTTCGCAAATTAATATTTTTACTTTTGTAGCTGCGGTTTGCTAAAAGGCATTTAATCTTAAATAAAAATACATACATTACGTTGCTGACACAAATCTTTTTGACTCATTTTCAAAGACAACCATACTGTAATCTTATGAATCAATTATGGTACGACAAGCAACGCAGAATCATATCATTTGCTCATTCCTGCGCAAACCCGTCGAAGATCGCCTACCAGTGTAATCCGTCTTCAAATTCATTTAGATTGATGGTGGATATTCCGAGTTGCCAAATTAGTCATCGCCTCATGTAAAATTTCGCCGGCGTTTTGTCAGAGAATGAATGGGGCTGTCGGTTCTTATCTGGAGAGCGTTTTATGAGAGCGTTTTTTTTCTCGGTAATTTTTTTCTTTTTTAAATCAAAGTAAGTACAACAAATGCAATATTTTTTACTATACAATATTTCATCTTATACTGGGCTCCTCTGACTGAATTCAATGGCTTTTTGAAAGAACTCTTGAGATAAGTAAAGCAAATAAGCTATCGCTCGCACAGCGTGGCTGTAACAGGTACAAGATTTTATAACAAAAACCATCTGAAATTCTTGAAATATTTCTTATTTTAAATTCAATTCAGATAATTTGGAAGCCGATTTTTTCAACTTGGAACCGTGTTTCAAGAAGTACCAAATTATTTCGAATAATATTTTGTATTTGTATAAGTATTAGCGAAATTAAAAGAGATGTCGAAGGCTATTATGATTTTGTTTTGCGATTACAGCAAACTTCTAGTTGCAGTATTACAGGGAATCGAAATTTGGAACCAGATGACGATGTGCGAGTTGTCCCTGGATTTATGTAAGTACTCGCATATTTATTATTTATCGCGGTCGACAGCCCGCGGGCCGCCGCGCCGGCCGGAAATCGCCTCGATTTTTCCACTTCGCGAGACAGGCCCTGCCGATTTGTCAGTTGTCAGTTCTGGGCCTCTTGATGTTATAAGGTTGGCAAGCCTGACAAGTAAACAGAAGTTTCTCCTCCTAGCTCCCCAGCTTTGTGTTGGGAAATGCTGGCCCACAAAGCTCAACTCAGTCACGTAAAGAGCCCCTTTGGTGTGTCAAAAGCTAACTCTGTTTTCGTGTGACACAGTTAACCGTCTTATCCTAGGGAATAGACGGTTGTTACCTGGGTTGCACTTAGCGTCACCCGTGCTCGTGTGTAAGGCATTAAGATTATACCTACGGACATATGAAATGTGATCTTCATATATAGGTTCTAGTAGAAAGATGATGCATGTTTCCATACGATGATTATTTCACTGTTAAAGCACATTTTTTCGTAAGCACAATGGGTAAGGACAGAGCATTATCTTACCTGACGGTAAGTGATGATGATGCCGAAAAATGGAAGCGGATTACCAAGATTTCCCAGTGCACTGAGCAACTCGCTATCTCATCTCTATATTGGAATACGTCAATGCTACTAACCTTGATGTTTTGACGGTAGTGGTAGCTAATCAGATTGGCTCAAAAATGCCCCACCATCAACCAAACCGAAGTTTACGTCATACTCACTCACTCTTTAACACCACATCGCACGCGCTGCAATGACGTCATTTAACTTCTGATTTATGACTATAACACAGTTTGAGACTACTTTAATACTGCTTCAATTTGAGCCGCCCGATCCAATCCGACCTAACGGCGTCGTAAACTGCGCGTCTGGTAACCGCGCCGCCGTTAGGGGCGCGCCACACGCGGTGGTTTGTAACGTCAGTTGTATGTAGCTTAATGCCGGCTGCGCAGTTTTCAGTTTCGATTTGTTTTGTGTTATGTGTAGTGGTTATAAAATGTGGAGTTTGTTGTGAAACTACCTGTGGTGAGACGCGGCGTGGGAACGATGTGTTTGCTAATAGCGGTAACGTTGTAAACTTTTAGGGAATGTGAAGTGATAATTATCAAATGCATCGAGTTTAAATTAAAATTACTATTGTAAATGGAGTCTTGTTTTTATAGATTTGTTATTTTATATTAACATTAAGTTCAAGTTTACTGTCACTAAATCAAAACGTTAGGGGTTTATAAAATTGTAGGTGACAAACAAAAATAATATATAAGAATAACTCATCCATATTAGTAGTAGAGTAAGAGATACAGAAACTGAACAACTCAATCTTCTCCTAAAGTCTATATAATATATCATATTCTATCTATCAGCCGAAAGACGTCCACTGACAAAGGTCTCCCCCAAGGATTTCCACACTGACCGGTCCTATGCGGCTCGCATCCAGCGGCTCCCGCAACCTTCACCAGGTCGTCGGTCCACCGAGTCGGAGGCCTGCTCACACTGCGTCTTCCGGTGCGCGGTTGCCACTCGAGAACTTTACTGCCCCAACGGCCATCTGTTCTACGAGCTATGTGCCCTGCCCACTGACACTTAAGTCTAGCGATTCTGAGAGCTATGTCGGTAACTTTAGTTCTCCTACGTATCTCCTCATTTCTGATTCGATGACGTAGAGAAACACCGAGCATAGCGTCATCAGCGTCATCAACGTCAGCATCTACTTAAATAAAACATATTTTGATTGATTGATTGATAATTACAGCAAACTTTGCATCGGAACAGTCCCTACGGTCTTCACTCAGCATCTCGCTCGATCCTACAAATTTCAAACTTCTTTATTTTCTTTTAAATAGTGATCAAAAAGTTAGAACATGTAACGTATAAGAAAGAAAAGTGGTAGTAGGTAAATAATTCTACCGATTTGAATGGAGTGTTCGGGGTTAGGCCAAGCCAGACCCTGAACTGCCATCAGCGATAATTATAAAATTAAAGTCCCCAAGTTGGGTCGTTCCTTTGACGAAGCGCAGAACCTCGCAATGACTTTCACTTAAGGTGTTTGGTGTTAATTTAGATGAAGGAAATGGAGGATGGAGCGCTATGAATATGACTTATTTTTTGACCTACAGGATTATTTTTGGACCCCCCACCAAAACTTCACAGTGGCTTCTATTCATGAAACTGAACAACTTTTTCATAGAACGAATGGTCAATTCGCAAAAAATTTATGGACCTTTCACACTTTTATAATTTGATCACGTAATCGGCCTACTTTGTATGGAGATGTCCAATTTTGAAGCTACTGCGAAGTTTTGGTGGGGGATCCAAAAATAACCCTGTATAAATAATAAATAAATCATTGTGGGCCAAGTGTAGGCCTTCATACTTTTTGAATACCAGTGTATTTCGGCATCATTATCAGTTATCAGGTGAGATGATACCAAGGGCTAACCGATTAATTGAGGATAAAAAACAACGAATGAAAATTTATTCGTGCCTGATTATGAAACTTACGTTAACAAGCAGCGCCCTCGTAACCAGTTACACAAATAAGGTACAGATAATGTAGCCAATTTCCTATTGCATCGGGTAATCTTGTAAGCCCGCTACCATCTTCGGCATCATCATCACTTACCACCAGGTGAGATGATAACAAGGGCTTACCAATTATGAATAAAAAAATCTCTTTTTGCAATCGCAGTCGGGTCCTCCTTTTCTTTCGTCTGAGGGTGCCAAGTTCAGACATTAAGCGTCCCACTCGGAAACTCGCTCGACGATGACTCGTCACTCTCGAGGGACAGTTTGACTTTAATAATATAAAATTGGGGGGAAATATGCTATTGAATTTGTTAGGATGGTCTTTGAAGTTTTTCCGAGTTTTAAAGAAACGTGCCAATGTTTTTCTATATTTTGACTTTTATTTAAGAGCTTTTATTTAACTTCACTTGTGTGTATTTATAGTACAAATCTTGCAAACTAATTTTAAACCACTTCTTCTTTTCTCCACAGGGCGTAGGTAAAGAAATCGGTGTGGGATCCTATGATCAACACGATAAAAACTCGTCCCAGTAAAATCATTGGTGCGTTCGCGTCGTCCAAGACTATTTCTATCGCGTTTCAGGCGCGATTAGATAGTGTAGTTGCGTATGTGTGTGTATATTATATAAACGTAGTTATAAAGGTTTTGGTCAACACGCGATCCCAATAAATATAAAATGTGTCAATAAACACCGACAAAATTTCGAAAGGACATCATATTAAAGGATTTTTCTCTTTCAACGCGGAACGCCAAAAATCAAAAGGACAGTAGCCAGGCCCCCCGCGCGGTGATGTATGATCTTGGAGGGAAAGGGGGGTATGGCGCGGCATGCGGGGCGATGGGTCGCCATTGTGACGTCATATCGCACGATTAAGACTATCTCCCGGACAATGGAACGCCGTAATTGAGTTACTGTGGGACGGGGTCCGAGGGCGTCGCGAGCTGTTCACTGTTGTTGTATTGTGTTTAATCCAATAGGGAGCTGGTCACAAAAACGTCACTGTACTGTAATAGTTTATAATAACTGAACAGCAAAGATAAACATTATACATATTATCTATAATTTAGGACTGTGAAGCTGTGCTAGAAATTTAGTAATGGTGGTTTCTCGGCTTGACTCGGCCAGATAACTTTAAATAACCTGTATATGAGTTCTATCACAGTATAATACATTAGTACTAAAATATAATAAACATTGATACCCTATATTCCACTCTAAAGAGTGGTTAGTCTGCTTGCTTCACATTAGGAGACTGTGGGTTCAATTCCCGGCGAGTTATACCTTTAGACTCGGTTTGGTTGGTGGTAGGGCATTTTTGGAGCCCGCCTGGCTAGCTCGACATCTTATCTAAGTTTGCCGCCAAACATCAATGTTAATAGCAATGATGGAGATAAGGTAACCAGTTCCCCGTTGCATTGCGGAATCTTGTTAAGCCCGTTTTCATCTTTGGCATCATCATAACTTACCACAGGGTGAGATAAAGCCAAGGGCTTACCAATTTTGAATTAAAAAAAGAACCAGGTCTTACTATGTGGGTAAGATCTGGTCACGGTTACTTTGCGCTACCTATGTAATACACACATTCACGCGTGTACGAACATATTTTTTATGTAGTAAGTAATAATTGTTAACAACCCATTACGTCCTCACTGCAGGGGCACGGGTCTCTTCCCATAACTCGGGAAGGGTAGGCCATACACGGGGGCCAAGTCCAGATTGGTGGAGGTTGTGGGGATATTGGCCAACCCCAGTGTCAGAAGTTTTCAAGCCATAAGGCCTCCGACATGGCTTAACGACTGCCATCGAGCGATAGCAGCCGGCACCAACGGCTTAACGTGCCTTGCGAAGCACGGAAAATGTCGAGATAAATGCCACTAACAGTCAAACCTATCCAGATTATGACCGTGTCTGTAGTCAGTTAACCTGCGTGATCGACGCGACCATGCAAGCCACAAGTAATAATAAAATTATACCTCCAAAAGCCCATTCTATTAAGGTGAAGCTAGATGACGCGCGATTGTTCAAGGCGAGCCGCCTTGTAGGCTCATAACAGTAAAACACTACAGAGAATCAGATCATGAGGAGCACTGATCGTGGCGTAGCTTGTGATCCTTTTATTTTATCCACTACTGGTAAGCCCTTGGAATTATCTTACCTGATGGTAAGTGATGATGATGCCGAAGACGGAAGCGGGCTTACCAAGATTCCCCAATTCAATAGGGAACTGGCTATCTTATCTCCATGCCGGAACACACATTAAAGTTTGACGACAAGACTTAGATAAGTCGGTGGTAGAAGCCAGGCGAGCTCGGAAAATGCCCTACCACCAACCAAACCAAGTCCTACAAAGTTGGAAATCAAACCCGCGACCTCCTGATGAAGCGTCAGCTGCTGTTCTGATCCTACAATGGCGGCTCCGATCGCGCCAGTGCGTCGTCTATCCACACCTATATGGTTCATTTGCGACGCTTTCAGGTCACGTTTTCGATAGACAAGACGAGAATCAAAGGCGTTTTTCTGAAGTTTCCGTCCCTCGTACTCGTACCCACGGACAGAGACAATGTTACAAGGACAGGGTCATTGACGTTGAAAATAACGCCACTTCGGTGGAGCCTTTAAGTTTTTTATGTTTTTGGGATTCCGTATCTGAAACGGTTATAAAGAACCCTTATACAATTACTAGTGTGTCTGTCTGTCACAGCCAATTCGGTCCGATTCTGCTGGACCGATTAAGTTGAAGGTTATTCCACACATCGATATCTGTGATGTAAACACGAATGTGTAACCTAAATAAATAATTTTGGGTATTGGTGGGGGGGAGGGGGGCAAATAAAAAGTAAATGAATCAAACTTAAAACTCATGCACAAAATGTTTTTTTATTTTATTTAAGTAGATGCTTTACACATGCTTATAAATCGTCACTTTTTTTTCTACCTAGTACAAAGTCCCTACGACGCGGGACTTGTACACTCAATTCCAAACTGTGCCGTGGGACATATTAAAATGAAATCTGAGATTCGCGAGAGTTCTCGTCGTTGGTTAATCATGAACACGACTAAGAAAATCGACTGCGGGCTCGTCCCTTAGATACAAGTCTTTGCGCTCTTCCCAAATTCCCAATGAGGCCGCGTCAACAGCGCGTTGTTTGTTCACCTAATTGAGTGCGACACACAGAAGAGATGTAAAAGTATTTTGCTGATGACAAAAGAAAACGAATATATCAATACTGGATCTCCTTGGTTGTACTTTAGGTGTCATATGCTGATGATTACAAAAGAATCAGAAGGTACTACATATAAATTCCTTGGAAGCAGAACGTACGATTTCTCTCGTTGGTTGGACTTTAGGTACCTATCATAAGCTAATAAAATTACTAAAAAAAAGGAACGTGTCAGTAATTGATCTCCTTGGTTGGACTTTAGGTAGGTACCTTACTTAGATATGATAGGGGTTTTTATCTGCCCGTGCGTCTTAACTGCTTAGCTTTGTGTTTTTGTCTTCGCCCCGAAGACTTTTTACTTCGCCCTTATGTGGGATAACAGGAGTTTTGTGTGATTATGTCCTCCGTGCCTAGATTTGTAAATGTATTTTTCCACTTTTTTAAGTCCTTTTTTTTTTGGTAAAAAAAAGGGTTTATGGTGTTTGCATTGCGGGAATATCAGATGTAGGTTAGTATAAAGGATAAATTCGCACCTATTCCTTGTAGTTGTTGAAACTGTATCCTTTAATTCATTTATCCCCAGTCGTTCGAAAATATATACATTTGCATTAAAATTTAAAAAAAATACGACAGGGGCATTAACAGGCCTCTATGCAACTAATGCTCACCTTAAAAAGATAGGTCTGACAAATGATGCTACTTGCAGAGCCTGTGGTGAGGATACAGAATCAATGGAGCACCTATTGTGTCACTGCGATGTACTGGCTAACAAGCGTATGTGCCTCCTTGGCATGCAATCTATTTTTGACTAGGGATATGTACGAAGGTCTTTGGGGTTGACACAAAAGATCCCTTTGGGTCGAAGTGTCGCTGTTTAGACAGTACCCACCAAGAAGATAATAATAATAATAAAATAAAAATACGACTGCATTAAAATGTATCCTATTTCAATCTAGGGATCAGGTCGAATTTAACGACACCTCTCAAGCTGAAATCCATCAAGCTGTTTAGGCTACAGAGCATGCGAAAGAAATATACATACATACATACACTCGAAAAACATAATCCTCCTTTGCATTTGCGTGTTGCCGTAATTGATACATTTCGCAGTAGTGTGTGTGTGTCACAGTCGAATGGTGCACTCCTTTGGCAAGCAGTCGGGTATAAAACATAACCCTCCTTCTGGCACATTCGGGTAATGAAAATGAGAAGAATCACCAGTTACAGAGTTTGCATTGCAGCTATGTACCAGTTAGTCTGTATACAGCTACTTATCCTTAAATTTTCCTAAGAAAACAGTGTTATCCATATTCATGTCGTGCTACTCCCTTACCAGCGGCATCCGACAGGAGCGTAACGAAGATATTTAGAAGTGCTTCGCAAACATGCTTGTGTCAACACCATTCCAATCAACTAAATACACGCTTAACTCAACCTTATTCCCCACACATAAAGACCACTCACAACACGTAGCTATCGTAGTATACGTGACCTTATTCCACAGGAATAAAGTCTAAAGAAAAATATATCGTGTCGTAAGAAACTTTATTATCGCAAATTCACGATCCTCGAGATTTTATCCCGAAATCTAGAGCGGACAAATTTCAACTCTGTTTCAAAGGGGTAGAGGTTGATTCTGGAGTTGACAAAGCGGGGTATCGGGCTAATCCGCACAATCAACAGAATTTCACCCCTCCTCTGCCCCCTCTCTCCCCCTCCCCTTCTCTGATAAGTTCACTGTCCCGCCGCCGCCTCGCTGTGTGAAATTGTCTACTTCCGATTCCGACTAGTTTTAAGTCTGTTCTTATTACTACTTCTACAACTTATTAACAATAGAGATTGTGGTTGTATATTGTTTGCTTTAGTTTGCACTTGCTTTTTATTTTAGCAATAATAATTGTGGTTGTATATTTGTATTAGTTTTTTACCCCAGTACCCCTGCGGAGGATAATGTTTTTTCCTGTTTATTGATTCGTATGTATCAAATGTGATTTTGATATTTTGTATGTGACTATTTATTCGCTGGAAAGAGATCAATGCTACCAAATCTACTCTTAAAATTGAACGGTTAAAATATTTTTTCATCGTTCAACATAAAGTTTCCAAATCGAATGAGCAGTTGTTGACAATACATAATCACCTCAAAACTCTTTATTATTGTACCAAATAAAAAAAATACACGCACAATAACAAAAATAAATAAACTCCAATCTGGGCGGTCTTAACGCTAAAAGATATTTTTTCTGACAATAATATTTTTGTGGTGCTTATAATGAAACGACACATTTGGAAGGAAATAGTGAGATTCTCCAAACGGGAACGGCCCGGGCTTCCATACTCACATCCCTATCTGTGGCGTTGTCTCGGCGGCGGCGATGTATTGTATGTCGTCCAACAACTTTGCCTTGTCGTCGGTTTGACAACTTATTCTAAGTGACCGGATGCAATATTGCTGCCATAACAAGTGCTTGACAGTTCTGTTGATTAGGACGATATTTGTCATGCGAACAAAAATCACGACATACAGCCTCGGTGCGATCCATCCCAAGATGTATGGGTAAAATCTGACTTTTACAAATAAACTGAACTGAATTGTGCTCGTCCACATTATCATAGCAAGCCTGTGCAAATGATACATTTTGCTCCAGCGAAATACTAACATTGTATTCGAAACTGACTGGATCATCTATTATCGTTACAATAAACATGAACTAATAAATCACGAAAATTCAATTGTTCGACGTGACACGGCACCACTCGCTAGCGGAGTGGAATTCATACCCACTAGCTTAAGCCAAAGGTTTCAGAGGTGCTTCTTACCTAGTACTCTCAAGCCGTGGAATGAGCTTCTACCCGATTTTTTCCCTGAGGTCTCCGGTATGAGACTCTCCAAGAAGGGATTGAAAAGGTTTATAAAGGTTGAGCAAAGCATTAATAGCACCCCTGGTATTGCTAGTGCCCAACAGTGGTGGTCACCACTTTCCATCAGGTGGACCGTCAACCTTTTGCCATCCTTAACAATAAAAAATAAAACAACAGTAACACCAGTGGGGACTTGAGCGATAGACCTACTTATACGTATAATAACCGAGATACAAGCGTATTAATGCTAACATCAGTCAACATACTTAGAACAAATACACGGCGTACAGTCGTAACACACTGTATTTAGTTAGCGTCGTATACATGGTGCGCCATTGCCCCGTTACATCGGACTCCCGTCCCACCCTGTATAAATTGTAGGAGGTTTATAATTGGAACAGTTTGGAGCACTCTCGCCGATTGATCGTTTTACTTTTAATGCTCAATTGTTTGGCGTTGATTGAAACGCCACTGTTTGCTCAGACATCTGTCCATAGACCTATGCTTTTAAAACTTGTATTACTTAAATTGCAATGACAAATTATAGATAGTATAGATCCTGCAGCTCATAGTTTTAGTAATGGCATCAATTTTCTTCTCGTTCCGCTAATAATTCCGGAAACTTTGAGTGTACAAGTTCCGAATGGTAGGAACTTTGTACTAGCTGAAGTCCCATAACATAAGGTCTTTGTCTGTTTGCGCTTGTTTTGATTGTCTGATTGAAGTTTTAACTGATTTCTTGTTTATTTACGGTATTCCATCAATTTACTGTTTACTATTGTATCAACTTGGGTCAATGGTAGGGACTCGAAGTTCTTAACCAGAAGTCTTGAAGTCAAGTCCTGGCCAATGTACCAAAGAGTTTTCTAAACTTACATTTTCATACCGATTGCTTTAACGGTGAAGGAAAACATCTATTTATTAGATGTGTAAGGTCACATTGCACACGGCCGTAGGTTTTCGTATCTGCAGATCTTCAAGGCGAGAGTGAAAAGGTTTTATTTGAGATTGCGTGTTCCACCATCGACTCCATCGTCACTTACCATCAGGTGAGACTGGAGTCAAACGTTCCCGAATCTTGAATCTTGACGTGGGCAGACGTCATTGACGGCTGTGTCGATTTTGTGAATTTTTCGGAGTAAATTCTTTTGTTGCAATCTGCGACTTCACCTGTTTTTCTCACTTAGCGGTCCCCCGACGCGACGACGCTTGGAAAATAAAAATATTTGAACTTACATAATATATGTGACGATAATAATTATAATAGATTTAAAATATTATTTGTTAGTTTTTAGAGTTTATTTTTTGTGTCGGGGGGTTTTTAAAATTTTTATTTTACTTTTATTTTGTCCTTTTTAAAGTAGGTATAAATATTAGGAAGGTATTTATAATGATTAGTTAGTTGAGTTAGTAACGATAGGACATATGGAAGGTAGTCAGATCCCCTCACCAACTATTAAAGAGCTGATGATCTTCAAACGGCTGATCAGGTCATGGTTACCTAACCATATACTTTCAATATCATTGAAGTAACATGGTACCAAATTTCGAATCGATAGGACATATGGAAGGTAGTCAGATCCCCTCATCAACTATTAAAGAGCTGATGATCTTCAAACGGCTGATCAGGTCATGGTTACCTTACCATATACTTTCAATATCATTGAAGTAACACGGTACCAAATTTCGAATCGATAGGACATATGGAAGGTAGTCAGATCCCCTCATCAACTATTAAAGAACTGATGATCTTCAAACGGCTGACCAGCTCACGCTTGCCTTACCATGTTCTTTAAATATCGTTGAAGTAACACGGTACCAAATTTCGAATCGATCGGACATAAGGAAGTTAGTCAGATCCCCTCATCAACTAGAAAAGAGCTGATGATCTTCAAACGGCTGAACAGATTTTCATGAAACATGGCTAAGAACACTCGGGATAAAATTATCTATGACACAAAAAAACAAAACGAAAATCGGTTCATCCGCTTGGGAGCTACGATACCACAGACAGATACACAGATACACAGACACGTTAAACTTATAACACCCCTCTTTTTGCGTCGGGGGTTAAAAATAGATATCTGTGAAACACACAGCAGCTAACGAACTGCGCAATATTTACAAAGAGAACCTGTTTCACTAAAATTACAACAATTTCGATGTTAAAAAAAGAACAGGTTACACAGAACGTCAAATAGAGCTCAGAGTCTGTTCAAACTACATTTTTCTTGTTTTCGTTTAAGCGACTACAGAGAAATACTTGATAAAATACTGTTTAAGTTCAGAAACGACTATGTTACAGAACACGAATAGAAGGCCCACAACAAACTTTATTAGGCAGGTTGGTACTTTTATACTACTTGAAAAGGAGCTTCCTTCTAATTACGTTCGTAAGAAACTATATCCATGAATATGATATAAGTGCTTCGTAGACTTCCCACTAAATCGATTTACAGACTTTTTCTTCTTCAGTTTACGTAGCCACTTGTTCCTTTATTTAGTCCTTGTTTCGTTAGTTGTACTCGGAATTATGAAATTTAAATGGTGGACCAAATTTTAACTGTCGCTTCTAGTCATGACGTTGAACGACTTTCTCTAAGCAACTAATTCAGTCGACGCGAAACATTTTTTGAACTTTCCATACAATTACTCAGCTCATCGTTTTGTATAGAGTCAAACTGGTTCCTTAGAGAAAGTTGTTCAGTTTCATGAGCAGAAATAACAGGTAAAATTTTTGGTCCGCGATTTAAATTTCACTCTGTATAAACGTGCGCAAGGTTTAAAAAAGTGCGTTTGAAATTTTAAGGAGTTACTCAGAATCAAGTACTTACAGAATATAGGAAAAATATTTAAAAATCTGATCTACAATAGGTATTTCTTTTCAGTTTCCCATAAAAAATGTATGGGAATCTAAAATAAAATCGTAGATCTGATTTTTTCCATATCTTTCTTGTATTCTGTGCTTGATTCTAAGTAACCCCTGAAAATTTCAATCGCTCTTTTTTTGACATCCTGAATTTGAAGTCCACACATTTTATCGTGTATCAATTTTTATTATTTTTTAAGTAGTAGATGATTAGTGACAGTTTGTTGAAGTATCCGTGTTGCGCTCCGAGTGTTCCTGTACATTCCCCTGTGGCTACAATACGCTCAGTAACCGAATCACCGCGGTTTGTGCCCCGGTGCCGGGTTCGATTCCCGCCGCTGCACGCTGCAACTCGTCTGTTTCCATTTACCGCGCATGAATAGCGTGTTGATTAGTTGCGGCGTTGAAAGGGAGGATTATCGTGGACAGGAGCGGAAGGATTGTGGTGCGGCGTAATGAGTTTATTTGGAGGACAAACTGTTTGTATGGGGTCGACAAGTTGTATGGGATTTCCCCTTTCTTGTCCTTTATGGATGTTGGTTCGCGAATGGGGAGGGATTGTGTTTTGGAAAGGTAACGAGGAGTAAACATTTTGGAAATGTGTACACTGCTACCTACTTCGAATTAACATTATCATTTCATTTCACCTAAATTATAAACATAAACTTCATAGCTGTGTGTTTCGATTGTAAGACCTAATAGCCTTCCCGAGCGAGGGATGAGACCTGTGCCCTAGCAGTGGGGACGATTTTTTATTTACTAATAGATAATTTGAGTACGTTTGACTACATTTCTTTTGTCCAGCAGTGGACGTCTTTCGGATGAGACGATGATGATGGCACACGTACACGCAAACTCAGACAATGCCTATTCTCTCTCTCCTTGAAGATCCCCGGATTGTAGGAATCGGGAAACACACACGCAGGCAAGGAGTTCCACTCGATATGATTTGTCAACTATTTTTATTTTAAAATATTTGAAACTATGTTTTGTGTACTAACCAGCGTCGCGCCTCATTACTCAAGGCTTAATCAATCGCCTAATGAGGCTTCGACCGACGCGCGTAACCGAACGCCGCTCTCCGTCCGCACCGCAGTAAACATGTTACTATTAATATACATAAATACAGGGTTATTTTTGGACCCCCACCAAAACTTCACAGTGGCTTCTACTCATGAAACTGAGCAACTTTCCCCAAGTAACCAATGGTCAATTCGCAAAAAAATTTTGGGCATCTCCATAAAAAATAGGCGATTACGTGATCAAATTAGTATGAAAGGTCCAAAAATTTTTTTGCAAATTGACTATTGGTTACTTAGGGAAAGTTGCTCAGTTTCATGAGTAGAAGCCACTGTGAAGTTTTGGTGGGGGGGGGGTCCAAAAATAATATACATATATTGGACAGTTTTGGTCGACAATCATCTTTTCTATGGTAACAGCGTGCATAATTCTAATAGACTGTTCCAAAAACGTTTTGGTAAAACTGACACCAAAACTGACCACTACACCTTGAGCTTAAACTACCTTTGGTGTAAAGGGGTGAAACTGCGAATAAAAAAAACAACATCTGTATATTACCGGTATACATGAAATGTATATTTGACAAGATAAGCCCTTGTTACTACAATGCCAATTCTAATATATGTTATAAGTTTAATATTTTCTCTGGCAATTTTGCTTTTGAGGACATTTTTACTTATATTATTATGTTTTTCTCTTTTTCCAGGTAAGCGAGCTCCTCCAAATTATTCTCAGGTAAAATGTATTGTAAATAAATATTTTTCTTATTGTAAGCACGTAAGTAAATGTAAATTTAAAAACATTAACTATTTCAAATTTCGTTAGTACAGATGTCGACTAGTCGGCTTCCCGACAACCAGACATTTAAGTCGTCTATATCTTTTATTTAAAAAAATGCCAAAAAGTAAACCAAACCACCAGTTACCTCTCCGAAGTTATGATAAAAGTTATAAAACAATTCTATCCCTCCTTATTATTATTATAGTAATAGGAGTAATATTAATAATAATAATAATAATATATGGATTTATTGTGGAAATAGATAAATATTACTCCGTAGTAAACATTCATAGCCGTCGATTGCTACGCCGCATAGTGTAGCCAAGTTCGTAGCGCTGTAGCTCGCAGCCGTTGTTCAAACTATCAACGATTCAACTTCGATTCTATTAAATTACGAAAAAAAATGTATTTTTTTTGAAGAATTTTAATAATTAATCAGATTTAATTAATAGTCAGTGAGTATGAACGTTATTACTCCCGTTACTTAGGGTTAACTAAGCGACAATAACAATAATAATTTAGACCCTCGCGCGCCTTCTAAATATCCAAGACTAAGCTACCCCAAAACTGAAGGAATGGTAGATAGAATAAATAATAATAATGACTTATAATAGTTATACTGAAACAATAATAATTTGACTCATAATTACAAACACGCACCCAAAAAAAAACAATATATTTTCACACATACAAGGCAAAAATCATTCAAAATCAAGTCACAAGCGACTCCTTGACGTGCGGTCACTACACCTGCATAAATCACTTATGTATCGCCCCACATCGCCAAACTTATATGGTAATGTATGAGGACCATCTGTTTACCCAACTCCGTCGGCGGGAGGTTCTGTTATTGCGCGTATTTACATAATTTATGTTCACTAGTTTCTCTGCCCAAGTTTTTCGCCCGCCATTGTTTATACGTTATCAGATGTGAGGCGGCGGGATGGGGGAAGGTCATAAATATATCTTCTAAGTAACTAGTGGTAGGTGTTAAGAAAAGTAGTTCTATTTATCGCCGATAGATGGCACTGTGTGCACTTTGAAACGTGCTCTCGTCTGGTTTTTGTTTTTTACTATGTCTTTTGACTGAGTTGAGTTAAATTGAGATTTTCGGTGTCGAGGTCTTATATTTCGTCCAAATTGGGTACTGCAGCATAAGCGGCATTCTATATTAGCTCTGTAGGGTCAGCAAGGCAATAACAAATATGGCGTTACAGATGTCCAAAGCCTGCAGAACTGCAGAACCCACTTACCACCATGTAGGCAGTCTGCCTTTTGCCACCTTATTCAATATTAATAATTGTATGCTAGTTTTAATGTCTGCCATAAGCCATCATATTTTATGTATGTGATTTCATGTAGCCTATAACCCGCGTTAGAGAACGACGCTTCTTACGACACCTCATTCGTCAAATATGACAAGTAGTTTCTGAAATATTATGCGGCAATATAAAATATAACCCTCGTTATTTTTTTATTACGTGAATATTACACAGGGTGTAACAAAAAGGTGCGATGATACTTTAAGGTGTGTTTCTACTCATCAAACTTAACAACTTTTGTTGCATAACTTCGTGAAAATTCGAAAAAATTTTTGGACTTTTCATACAAATCGATCAGCTGGCGAGCCAAGTTTGGACTTTTCCAAAATTTTTTTGTGATTTCAATAAAAACTTGGAACAAAAGTTGTTCAGTTTGATGAGTAGAAGCCCACCTTGAATATCAACACACGTTTTTGTTACATCCTGTATAGTAATATATTGCCATTCCTATAAAAGTATTTAAAAAATTTGATCTTAGTCACTTAGTGTTATTACAGAGGCTTACTAGACTTATCTCTCATTACATGAGCGTTGTGGGCGCGCCGCGATGATTGCGGTCATTATCGCATTTATACAGACAACCCTCCAGCTGGTGACCCGCTGTCGGCCATCTTGTTCTTGTCATTAACAATATATTTATGTTATTATAATTAATATGTAATTAGGGGGCTGTTATGATATCATTATAATAGACGTATTTCTACAGGGTGTAACAGAAAGGTGTGATAATACTTCAAGGTGGGATTTTACCCATCAAACTGAACAACTTTATATAATTATATAATATTGTATAATATATTAATACTATGCCATAAGGTTCAGCATTCCCAAAAACTGGGTTTGATGTTCTCTTTTAAAAACGTTAGAAAAAGTATATGTTTCTCAATAAAAATCAGTATTTATAAAACAGATAAGTAGATAAAATATCTCACGACAAAAAAATCTGTTAAAATTTATGAGCACATCACAAAATGCTCGAGAATCACACTGAAACTCAAGAACGCGAACAGCAATTTCGCGTCACAGATTTAACTTTGACTAAAGTCGATAGCAAATATTTTACCACAATTATTCTGGCTTATACCTATCTCTTTGGCTAACGATAGAATTGCAAAGAATTGAAGATTTACCTCAAAATGAAAGCATCACTTTTGCCACCGTACAAGGATAATTTATTCATGGGTTGAGGTTTAGAAGGCGACCAAAGACGAATGATATTGGGGACTTGGGGTTTCGTTGCTCAGATTTTTGTGAGCGTAGCTGGACTTTGCTGGGTCATCGTTTTCTCGAAACGTTGAGTGTCCGAGTTCCAGTGGTAGGCACTTCCTAAAAGGTAGACCAAAATGACCTCCGAAAATTGTAACTGTCGAAGTAGATGCAAACTAAATACACACACATATACAAATACACTTAAAATATACTTGATTTAATTTGCTTTTTTTTAATTTTCAGATGTATGTATTATAATGAATCCAGTCCAAAAGAATCCGCCGGTATTATACTCAAACGATTATTTTAATTTGATTATATCCTTGTTACATTCTTTTACACGTAAATCATGCGATAATTTAACAATCAACGTTACGAGAAGTGAGCGAAGCGAGAAGAAACGTCCAGTCCAAAAGGAACTCACTTTGACAAAAATGGCCTCATTTGTTCGATAGCTATAAAAAGTGACCAAATAAATATCGGGAACAAATCAAAATTACATCACCGTTCGCCGGTCGTATTAACTACAGGTTTTGTGTTTTATTGCAACGCTGTTTGTTTAAGAAGTAAATTTCTACGACCATATTAAACGCATTAAACCAGCTGTAGAATGTAACGAGGGCTCGGGCTTCATCATCAAATTCCATGTAAAGCCTATCGTAACGTTGTTGTTCATTTGTTAGACCACAGCGAAAGTCATAAATCAAAGAGAAAAATGTTTTCGTGTTAAATTCACATAGACACGCTGCACGTCCTTTTAAAATTGCCGCCAATTTGTAAAAAACAAATGACAAATGAATGCAATATACCTCAGTACATAACCAAAAAGTTCTATCATCATAATTAAATCTTTTTATTTTATGAAATTGCCGCCAATTTTTAAAAACAAATGGTCAAAATTATCAAAGTGGCCTATAATCAAAATTGTAATAAATATTTTTATTTGATTTGCCTTACTCTAACGAATCGTTCTAGAAACTTTCCTTGACCCTTGTACAAATGACAGTGGGTTGCTGTAACAACTTCAATATTCCAACGAAGGCTTTTCTTTCTTCTCATCAATATTAACGAGGTGGCCATGAAACAAACCGCTATTTTGTTTACAGATGAATTTAAAGCAGTTGCCTAAAACTAACACTGATTACTTAGTTTTTATTCTATTTTATTTTTTAGCTTAAAGCTATTTTGGGGCTTACTAAAATTCAAATAATATACATCAGAATAATACGTTTTAGAGTAAGGAAAAAGCACCAATGGCTCCATAGTTGCAACTCGGCATTACACACCAAAGGCCCTGTGTTTGAATCCTGCTATGGCCAATGTGTCGGTGAGGTGTAACAAGTGAGTGAGATTACAAATAAGTGAGTAAAACTCTTCATCTGACCACCATCCGTGCCTTAATCCAAACTTATCTTTAAGTAATGTTTAGTAAGGTAAGTTTGGATTTGGAACTATTCTTTGATCTTCTGAAATATAATATACAAACATAATAGACCTAAGCTCTGGGACTATCATGGTAGCTTTAATACCTTCAATAAACATCAATAGATAGCGTCAAGTATCAATATTTAATACAACATAATGTATACTCAGTATCAGATTGGAGTACAAGAAAGAGTATATTATGGGTGTAGGTCGAGTTCACCCTTCTTATCGAGACCTCGATAACTTATAAGTAGGTCCACAATAGGGTCGGTGGAGCCGAGCGGAACGCAAATAGCATTACTCCACTCCGCTCTGCACACACGCTCATTCCTAGGATCGGCTTAGCGGTGTAGCCAGTTTAGAAGGTTTGCCACAATTGCGGGGGTTTAGTGGGACTAATAGAATTGTGTGAGGTGGTAGCGTTAAAATGTCTTCTGTGTTTTAGTTTAATCTGCCTGGGATTTTTTGGTGGTTTTGTAGTAGTGGTTCAAAGAACAATGATATTAAAAATTAGTTATTTTTCGTAGTTACTGCAGAACGTATATCTTTTGTACATATTTTTATTACTAAGGCTACGCAAAGCAAAATTGAAAATCATCTTAGTAGTAAAGTTAAGAGGGAAACAAATTGAGGAGGATCAAAGTGAAATAACAGAGAACAACCAAAGGATAAAGACTCTGTCGTGTCCGATTAAGACGTTATGATGCTGCTATATATTCTTCCAAGAAGAACATTGTTCGCAAATCTTAGAAGAAGAAGTATTATTGTCATAGGTGTGTCTATTACTAAAACTGGGGATATTTGAATCAATAGCGGGTAACCCCCAGATCAATCAATCCGTCGTCCCGTGAGACTTCCCCATTCTGGAGCCATAATCCGTTCCTTCCAACGCATTACATTACGGCTTAAACTTAGTACGGTATTTAGGTTATTTGAGGCTTCATTTACCCAAGCTCGGGTGTGGTCGCCCGGCATAGGTCTGTTTTGTAAGGGCGTCCATATTGATTCAGGTGCGTTGTGGTATTAAACTAAATCTTATCAATATAAAAATAAATAAAAAAGTACTTTAATTCTTTTTTTTTATACAAGGATTGAGTATTACGATGCTGTAATTATATTCTGATTTAAATGTGTTAATATATCTTCATAACATCTAATCTTTATGTTAAGTTCAAGACTCTTCAAAAATAAATATCCAGGACAAATAACACACGGTCATCTTCCTTTAAATAAGGATTCCCTGTATTATAAGAACTAGATACTGATATACACATACATATATGTTTAAATACCTGCATACATAGATACATACACTACACCAAGCAAACAAAAATGTGCTTATCACAGAAACGTTTAGCGTAGGTGAGAATCGAACTCACGACTCTCGGTACCATAATCAAGAGCATTTAATTACTAAGCTACCGAGTTAGTCACATAAAATTAGTAGATAAGTATATCCAAGTGATAAAAAGAATGAAAATAATCTAAAATGCATGAAGATAAGATAGCCAGTTCCCCATTGTGTTGGGGAATCTTGGTAAGCCCGCATCCATCTTCGCCATCATCGTCACTTACCATCAGGTCAGATGATGCCAAGGGCTTACCAATTGTGGATAAAAAATATATTCTTACTTAGAATGTACCAGAAACACAGAAAACATATTCAACACTATATACAGTACAATAAAATAATATTACATACAAATTGTATGTGCTTAACTGGATTTTTTCCAAGAGAAAAATCAATAAACATCAAAAGACCTGAATTCTAAAAGGACTTATAGTTCGTAATAATAAAATAAGTTCAGAACCTTTCTGATATATATTACATACGACAATATTGTCTCAGTTTCTTATTAATGATATGTTAGGTCTGCGCCAATATAACCTAGACTATTAGGAAAGGATGGATTTTATTACTGTAGCTCCCAGAAAAGACTCTTCCCAAAAATATCCTCATCTTATTATTATACAGGGTGACTGGTTGAACGACGGACGTATTTAACGAGATGATAGGATAATTTACATACTTTTCAACCATATAAAACAAAAATTCATACACTCAAAAAACCACAAGTTACATATTTTTTTATAAAACGCAACTATTCTTGTATTTTCTAACTCTATGCCTCAGTACTTACCACTTTCCCACAGCGTGCACAGTGCTGCTCGTAGTCGCTAAGGCCAAAATCTTGGACAGGCTGATAACACACTGATAATGAAAGGATGGAGTCCGTCTTCATGTAGGGTACGTTACCCCAACCACTGGGATACCTGCAAAAGCCTTCCTGCATTCCGCGTACTTTCACATGGGTAGTAATCGAAGTAAATTACTTTGTGCAGGTTCACTGGATAAGGATTCCTTCCTCGTCCTTGATCAGGGCTAGGAACTGGAGGAAGGCCAAACGCTCTAAGTCTTCTAACAAAGTACTTTGACGGCAACTTATGTAATTCGTGATACATCGCAATATAACGTTAATTCACGTCTAACAATACTAGCTGACATCACATAGCACCACACCATATCCCAGTATCCTCATTAGAGCACTGATAAGCCATTATCACTATCAGGGCACTGCAATCCACGCGGCAGCGACGTAATTAAACACAGAATGTTCGCGACGAACGGGAGGCGCGAGTGACACACTCACCCGTACAACGGCCCGCGGGCGACTGACTAGGGCCGGCAGCGCGGGGTAGAGACGCGGGAGCCGAGACTCATCGCTCGGCTCACGCATGCGCAGTGCGAGTTAGCGCCGCAACTCGGGGTCGTTGCCCGAGGACGCGTACACGTGACTTAGTATTTAGTAAATTGTAGAAGTGAACATAAAAATATTTTTTTTATTGATGAAAATTAAGGGCATGTTTTTTTTACATATTTGGAATGTGTATCAGCTTCTTATTCACCTCCTTAAATACGTCCGTTGATTTACCAGTCACCCTGTATTTTATGATTTGAGTTTGAGAGTGATAAATAATTTTCGTCGTCTCACACGATGTTAACTGATTAAACAAATGAGCTCTCTCTCTCTCTCTTATCGTGTGGCACAATTTAACCGTGCTATCTACGTACAAGGTATTTTTTTTATGTGATAGGTGACAAACGAGCAGACGGATCACCTGATGATAAGCGATTAACGCCGCCCATAGACACCCGCAACACCAGAGGAGTTAGAAGTGCGTTGCCGACCTTTGAAATGGGATAGGGGGATGGGGGGAATTGGGGGGAGGAGGGGAGAAGTTGGGCCTCGAGTACCCTCAAAGACGGCGTTGCCTGGTGTTGCACTTAGCATCACCCGCGGTCACGTGTAGGGCATTTAGATTTTCACCTACGGACGTGTGCAATCAGATGTGCAGGTTTGTCGACTGCTTTAACGGTGACAGAAAACATCGTGAGTTTTCCGTTACCGTTAAAGCACTCGGTATGAAAATGCACGTAAGTTTCGAAAAACTCATTGATGCACTGGCCAGGATTTGAACCCGAGACCTCTGGTTACGAGGACGGAGTCACTACCCATTGAGCCATTGACTCTATACGGGCTTTTTATAAAAATATAATATGCATATAGGGTTTAATTTTCCATTCCAGTGGAAAATTGTCTATATGTAACATGTCTTATACATTTTTCTTATGAAAGATATATGAATAAAGTCTAACCAAATGACCTTGAACAATATAATCAATGGAATCTTTGGAAACAAAGTTAATGATAATTTCTCCAACAAACTGATGAAATGAAATGAAATGAAATATCGGCTGCTTGACCAACTGTGGAACTGTAGTCACAGTTTTATTTCGTAAATTGACTATGGGTTCCTTTCAGAGGCCGTTCTGAAAAAATACAATTTATATGTCTATAGGTTTATTATACAGGATGTAACAGAAATGTGTGACAATACTTCAAGGTTGGCTTTTACCCATCAAACTGAACAACTTTTGTTCTACAACTTTGTTGAAATCGCAAAAAAATGTTTGGACTTTTCATACAAACTTGGTTCGCCAGCTGATCGATTTGTAGTATGAAAAGTCCAAAAAAAATTTTGCGATTTCAACAAAGTACTCACCAGTAACTACGACTAATTCACAGGGCGGTCGGGTAACATTCAGTATCTTGGAACCTACTGTTAGCAGGTAGCGGTATACGAGAATGCTTATCTGAAGTGACCCACAAATAACGGGAATTTGACTCTCCGCATTTTATAATACAGCGCAGTAACAGTTATAAACGCTATAACACTGCTATAAAACGAAGCTGTTACTAGAGGCTATTAAAATTTGCACTCCGAACTACACAATGCAACTAAAACTAAATTAAAACCATAAACTATGACCATAACTACAGAGCATTACGTGTGACAATAGCAGCTACACTCCCAGTAATACCAACACACAAGTGCCAGCGTTACGTAATAGTGCCAACACACAATTATGTTGGAAAAAACAGGTTATAAAAACCGGCCAAGTATAAATTCATAATCACACATGTCTTGAACTCTATATTTTTATATTTGAGTTGATTGAATGAAAGGTAATTTGCGGTTTACGATTTATGGACCTATTAAAAAAAAACTACTTACTAGATCTCGTTCAAACCAATTTTCGGTGGAAGTTTGCATGGTAATGTATATCATATATTTTTTCTAGTTTTATCATTCTCTTATTTTAGAAGTTACGGGGGGGGGGGGGAAATTAGGAGAATTATTTTAATGATAATGACATTTCAAATGTCATTATCATTAAAATAATCTACAGCCTTATAGAATCCTCTTGAACAATCTCTTGCGCAAACTATTCGGTTTAGAAAAAAAAAAATATTAGAAACCTCAATATCATTTTTGAAGACCTATCCATAGATACCCCACACGTATAGGTTTGATGAAAAAAAATTTTGAGTTTCAGTTCTAAGTATGGGGAACCCCCAAAATGTATTGTTTTTTTTTCTATTTTTATGTGAAAATCTTAATGCGGTTCACAGAATACATCTACATACCAAGTTTCAACAGTAAAGTTCTTATAGTTTCGGAAAAAAGTGGCTGTGACATACGGACGGACAGACAGACAGACAGACATGACGAATCCATAAGGGTTCCGTTTTTTGCCATTTGGCTACCTAACCCTAAAAAGATATGGTTAACTTCCAAGTCGTTTTGTTTGACTCTACAGAAACTGTAAAAAAAATCACTGGTCGTAAGAAACGTATCGAAAACATCGTGAGGAAACCTGCACATCTGATTTCTAGTTGTGTATGATGTTGTCGCGTTGCACACGTCCGTAGGTGTAAATCTTAAAATACCCTACACATGACCAAGGGTGATGATAAGTGCAACACCAGGCAACCGCCGCCTATACCTTGCGGATAGGACGGTTAATTTAAATTGTGTCACACGATAAGAGAGAGAGAGAGAAACGTATTAACTTTTTTTCTTATTTATTTTAAAGATTGGTTTTACGAAGAAACTCCCGCTTTTAAGTATAACTGCACCTTTTTCGTACACGCTGTAGAAGCCCAGTACCAACGTACAAGTCTGAACATTGCGCAGTGCTGCCAACATGCACTCATTAAACGCTCGCGAACTCTCTTTGCTGCAGTTAATTAAGATTCTCGCACAATGCGCGGGAAGCAATAAGGCGAGCTATAAATGCTCGATTGCTATTCTCCTCAGTGTTCCTGCTATCCTGGTACCCGCAACTGTTCATAATGGGACGCTGCGCTGCGGTGTACAGAGTTTTGGAATTAGCTCGTTTAATTCAGATATCATGCTTATTGGCTTATGTTTAGTTAAAGTTATAGTTGTTTTTCTAGAAAGTAGGAATTTGAAAACCTTTTAAACTGTGATGGGATCTCGCGCCACGAATATAATATGGGACAACTCACCATCTTCCTGCCTTGTTCCCAATCATTTGGAATCGGCGCAACATGTCTTGTTTTTAGGAGGTTCTCAGTTTGACCTGTATGTATGTATATATATGTATGTATGTATGTTTGTCCGCGATTATCTCGCGTTTGGCTAAACCGATTTTGATACGATTTTCAGAAAAGTATTTGTTACATTTAGGAGAAGGTTTTGGTTTTTTTACCGAATTCAAAAAAAGGAGGTCCTCAGTTTGTTGTATGTATGTATGTTTGTCCACGATTATCTCAAGTTTGGCTGAGCCAATTTTGATGCGGTTTTCATCAGACAAGTATTTTTGATTGATACTGTTTATTAACTGACTTCAAAAAAAGGGAGGTTCTCAATTTGATCCGTATGTTTAACAAAAAAAAAACCTAGCAAAATTGTAGCTGTTACGATTGAAGTCGGTTTTTTAACGTGTACAGCGTTGTTGTTCCATTCATCTCTCCTGAGTCAATCATCAATTCTTGTCAATAAAAAGCAGCGAATATCGAGAAAGCAATCATGCTGGGATTGTCAGTAAAGCAGTTTGTTAGTTGTGACTGTCAATAGAGCAACTATTGAAGTTCTATTCAAGCCAGATAATGTTATTAAGGCTTCGTCTTTCATTAAAAGTCTTTACACATTTTAATAGTCCTCAAAAGAAAATTGCTTTACTAGAAAGTGATCGCGAGTTGTAAATTTTACTTAGTTTAAGCGATTTATTTTTAACGTGCACTTTTAGTCAAGTAGACATTAAAAGGATAACCCTTTTTAAGTATTAATAGAGACGAAAATAAATTTACGTTCCCATGAATAGACTAAAACTAATCAAAAGTCGAAAGTCGTACCATTCACTCAATTTCACTCTTATCGTTTGGTACTAGCGGTTGCCTGCTTGAATATTACATCACCAGCTCAGAGCACTAATAATCATTTTGCCGAACGATGTACGTTACAAAAGCAAAAAAAAAACTATCTGAGCTTGCAAGTGTAATCTGGCTGGATCCGTTTGATCTACTAACAGACAAAAGGCAACGGTTTTTCTTTATTTCCAGCCAGCGATAAATCCAAAAACTCCTGATCGCGATGAGCGCTACTGTTCATTTGCGAATGCCAGGAACTAGCGGACGCTGAGAGAAAGAAAAGAAAAAGTAAAGTTAAAATTAAAAAGGGAAACTCATGGCCAGTTTGTTTTTCAGTACACGCCATGGAGCTCCGTGGGTTTGCGAAGATATCTAAGATTTAGTTCGTGGAAATGCGATCGATCTGTAATTAATAAAAAAATAGTTTTTTCTCAATATGAGCATGACATTTGTACCACTGAAACTCATATTTTAGTTTTTTTTGGAAAGTATTTGCGAATTAAGAAAAATAAACTAAAATAATAAGTAATCTAAAAATTGAAACTGTAAAAAAATTGGCTAGAAGACCGCCGATTTTACAAATACCTAAAATAAAAACTAATTTCGCAAGAAGGCACACTTCATTTATATCAGCTTCTGTTTACAATAAAATTAGCAGAACTATTGATTTACAGGATAAGACAAAAAATGAGAAAAAAACGTTACTCAGTAAATATCTTAAAAACCTTAATTATCAAGCTACGGAAAAACTACTCGAGTAAACACTCAAAAATACACACACATTTAGCATTTAGGTACACACACACTAATACACATACCAATATACACACTTTAACACACACACACACATATATATGCAAGCATATAAAACTGTTACTATATTTAGTTACCTTTATTTTTAATACCTATTATGTTTACAAATTGTTTACCTCATAACGTAACTATAAGACCGGCACTCTTTATTTTAAAATGATAAATGTAACTCATGTAGAACTGTGTGATACAGGTTAATACCTAGTACACAGTTCAAAGTAAATGAAAATTGTAACTGGTAACTTGAAACTTGAAAGAAATAAAAAATAAAAATGAAAAGAAACTTAGAAAGATTGTGTACATACAAGAAAGTTAAAAAAAATACAGATTACGTGATAACGTATTGTTGAAGGAAAAACTATATATCCAAGCATTTAAATACATAGATACGATGTTCATCTGATACGTTAGCTGAGGTCTGTGCGTAGGCTTACTTCGAAATAGTACAGTCCAATCGTCATTTTGCTCGTTGAATAATCCGGTTATAGCTACCGTCTCAACTTTGTTAATTAAACCAAACATTGGGTAAACAAGTAGGTGTTTAAATTTATCACTTGTTTCTGTTCCCGTATAAAAGTTCTGCTCATTAACACTTATTAACAACCGATAAATAAAATTTAACGAGCAAAATTTTCGCCGTAACAAGCGTTTTCTTCGTCTTTCTAAGCGAACAGGCAACAACTGCGGCGAACTTTGCGACCGGTAACGGGTTTGTTGTCAAACGGTTTATTAACCGGCGCCGACGCAGAGTGCGACCTGTGACGTCACGTGACCGCCCGCTCGGAAGCGGAAGCGGTTACCAGCGCCCCGTCGGCGGTGGAAAGTTTAGCGTTCGCTGGTACAGAAAGGCGTCCGATATTAATATACAAATACAATTATGTTGTCAATCAATCGAATAAATTTTTATATGAAACTATAGAAAAGGTCGTAGAAAAAACTTGTAATTACGGCGAAAAATGCATAATATAAATTATAGCATTAACATTACCCTCAGCATAGCAGTCCTGTGGTACTTAAGAGAACAGCTTAAGCTCCAAAATATTACGTTGTATGTACCCACAAGACTGGAAGGAATATCAGCATTATCTTCAAATGTCGTTCGCGACGCGAAATGGCGCGCGAAAGTATTTACCGCGAGCGCAGCGCGCCCTTAAACGTATTAGCATCCTAGAGATGTACCCAATGCGTTTCGGAGAATGTGTTCAAGACTACATGACCTCATCCCCCCAGCTCTATTGCACCTTCGGTCAACCCTTTCTAATTGACATTTCACCTATTAGCTATTCCCTAGAGGTATAATTAGCACTTTCCTAGGACTTTTCTTAAGCATCATCTCATCAATCAAAAAGCTTTTATAAAATAGGTACTAACTTATAATCTCATACCTACCTTTAAGATGACTTTTCACCGAATATTTTTAATTAAGTTATTAAGTTAGTGTTCATGTGAAAGCTTTTCATACGTAAAAACGTTTTTGCGAGTGACTCAGGAGGCTTTATGCTTAATTGTGAGGTACCCTCCCATCTTTTTAAATTAGATAATTTTAGAGACCCAAAGAATATTTTTATAGGTACTTATTATAGAACCCTGTAATGAAGTAATTACAAGTTCATGGCAATGATCCTTTAGATAGTTAAGTTACAAACTTCTTGCAGAGAAGTGACATATACCGTATCAAAGAATAAGAGGACATTAATCTGAAGCTTTTTTTTAACTTATTTCTTCTAATGGCCTGAAGGCAAAATAAGCATTTCCATGTAATAGAAATCCTAAAATTACATACCTATTATTTTATTATTTATAAAAGCTGATGTTTTACTCTTTTAAATCCTTTTTTCTGTGGAACGTTTCGGGAATTGTTTACGAAGCGAGAAGAAACGTCGAGTCCAAGAGAAAGTAGCTTCAAAACATGTTTTTTAAAAAAAAAAGAATGCCTTTTTTGTCATCAATACAGTAAGGAGCTAGAAAAGCTTTGATACTTTGTATATTGTTTTTGCTTTTTTCGCTACTTGTTTATAGTTTAGTGTTTCTGTAAAATAGACTTAGAACCGATGCTTGTCTTAAAATAAAATAGTCTTCAGCATTATTCTCCTTCTTTTTATCCCCTCCGGCCGCGTGGACACCGTTCCACAACGTTTTCCGACATATCGATAGCCGTTCATCCCCAAGGTGTTGACTTATATTAAAGATGAGACACATTCTCAACCTGCCACATCCCTAGTTCACTAATGGCTTTCCCGTATCGTATCGGAACCAATTCCGGCGAGGCAAGTAATGATGCCAAAGTGAAAAGTTGCGCTGCGCTAACCCTTTCGGCGCTCACAAGGGTCTTATAACTCACCGGGTTACACAGGGGGTTAGTTGGCCCATAATTTTCGGGCTTCAGGTGTATTGGAGCGTTTTGTAAATAGATAGAGTAGAGAAAAATATTTAAGACGATACCGGAGTATATGGATTAGAAGGACTGCTAATAGTTAAAATATTAGCACTGCAGCGTTTTATTGATTGATCCGTGACAGATATTTTAAGAGACAGTATTAAATATCTCATAAGATTTAGGTATATTAAAAAAATCTTAACAATAGGTCAAAAAACTCCCATCTTTGGGCTCGTCGTTTCGTTTTACTCCATGAACTACCGAAAAGGCGAGTTTACGAGTTCTAAGTGGTAGTGACGTCGTATTAAATAGTAAAGAAATACCTTCGAAAAGTGCTTATAAAAAATTTAACCAATTTAAATACACTACAATAACTACATTTTCCCGAGTTATGGGAAGAGACCCATAACTCATGGAGAGAGTTATGGAAGGGGACGTAATGGGTTGATAACAACAATAACTGCATTATTCAAAGACTGTCGCAGTCACTAACGCCTACCCCTGATCCAAATAACTTGTTTCAAATTCTTCACCATGTAGACATGTCAAAAATCATTTTGCGTTCTCGGAGTCCTCGTTACGACCGGTCGCCGAGAGTTATGTGCGGGCCACTCCATCACGGGACGGCCGGACAGGACATCTATCTTGTTCCTCCGATTTGCTTGCGTCGCGTCGTCGCCCTCATTTGAAAAGGTCTCCTTGGTTACGTGTCGAATCAGTTTCCAGAAGATTTCGTGGGTATTGCTGGACAGAGCGTGTGGTTTTCATTTGTCGGCATACTTTTTAGCATGTCGTATGTATCATTTAGATATACATTGTTTATAAATTACTAGCTCAGCATATTTTTAATCTCACTCTTCTTTATTTTGTCATTGGCGAAATCATCGAAATCACCATCCATTGTTTTAGAAAGAGGTAGTAAATTACTAGGGAAAATTGTGGATCCCCCTGCGCCTGAATTAAAAAAGTATTCTATTTCATTTCCTAGGGTTCAAGATTTCTTCGTAGATTTAATCGTGTTTTTTCTTATAATTTCAATAAAACATCGTCGTCGAATCAGCCGCATGATGTTTTCCATCTTTTGTTGTCCTAAATTTCCACTGAGCATAGTTTTGAGCTGCAGTCGCTCCCTGCTAGTCTAACTGGGTCATTACTCCAATATCTTCCGGCCACAGTATCAGTAACTGTCTTTCCTATCTCTATCCTGCCACTTCAACTCGCTTCAATACCGCTATCAATCACTCCCCAAAAGTAGCCCGGGAACATGGTACCCTTTGTTATTATATCAGACAGTGACTGGCGCGAGTGTGCCGCCGAACATCATAATAATTAGCCGACAGTCGGCGACGTGAGCTCGTAATTGCGGCGTCGCACCGGACCGGGCGGCGCGGGCGCGGGCGCGGGCGCGGTGTGGTGGTTGGTATAGAGTTCTAGCTTGTGCAGAGATGGAGATTTAGGGATAAAAAAACGATATGTGTACTAAACAACTTAATCGGTCTATTAGATTCGGAGCAAAGCTGTGACAGACGGACATTCATACAGACACACGAGTAATCCTATAAAAGGGTTCTTTTTTTCTTTTAAGGTGAGGAACCGTGAAAAGTGAAAAAGCGTTATATTGTAAAGACAAATATTTTTGATTGTGATTAAAATAAAACCATAAACTGAAGAACTACTTATACAAGGTTAAAAAAACCCTCCTAAAAACTTTAACAAGGTGTTCTACTATTGAAACTGAACAATTTTTTATGCAACTTATACTGAATGTGCGAAAAAAACATTGGACTTTGAACTGATTTCTTTTCTTTGGTTTATTGAAACTGCAGAAAAACTTTCTCGCTTGGGTTTCATTGTTCGCAATTTCAAACATAATTATATATTTAGAACGAAATTCTGGTTCAACATTTGATAAAAATAAAGTACTACTAGCTTATATCTTCTTTCCGAGTGTAGCTTTGTACGGCTGTATCTTCTGAACCACAATAGGAACTTAGCATTAAAAATATGACGAATTATAATATGTGCTATGATGACGGATAAAGTGAAAAATTATTTTAGAAACCAATGTTCCAAACAAAACTGAAAAATTCTGAATGTAAAAAATTATAACAGTAACACAGTAAAATTGGAAACCCTTTTTGTTATTTCATCAAGCAAAAAGATGAAAACGATAACGATCTATTCATAGGATTTTCTTCTGAAATCTGAATATCTTTTAGAACCCTTCCTAAACAAGGAAGATTATTTTTCAATTCAGCGAACACTAATTCACAGCCGCAAATCCTTTTTTTAATCAAAATTCTTTCATTAAATTCTTGGAATATTTATTAAGCAAATTCAACATTCATTTTCCAGTCATTTTGGTCAAAAATATTGAAAAATCGTTTTTCTTTCTTGTTGCTAGTAAGAGCAAAGTTAATCTTTCTGATGTTTAGTGCAAAGATGCCAATGTATGGTATGTAGTTAGTTTTATTGTTGAAATTGAAACAGAGAATGGCCAATCCAGGTTGAAGCCACTGCACGGTGGTTGTGGTTCGAAACAGCCAAGTCCTACAAAATAAGTAGTCACACTTTGTGTCAATTTTTCTAGAAAAATACATGGATGTTCATATCAAACCTTACTTAAATATTACTGGCCGTACGATTTGATCAGTTTTAATTTAAATAGATAGATAGATATACTCTTTAAATCTAGAATAGAGCATTAAGAAAGTTTTAAGGTATAATCATCATACCTGGCAGCATTTTCTTTGTCGCAATCTCGAAACAAAAACACAATTAACTTTCGAAGTGCGTCCATTAGCGCTAAAAGTGTTAAAATTTTGTTTTGAAACGACGCTGAAAGAAAAGTTTATGAGAAGTTTCTTTAGAACACAACAACCAACGTTTGAGCCGCGTATCTTGATTTTCGCAAACAAAGCGTGCTTTCACACCGGCGTGGGGTGCGAAAACTCTGTGTCACGAAACAACAGGGAAACAACAAAAGACTAACTGAGAAGAAGTGATGCTCACTACTTTATGAAAGGAAATTGTCACAAAGGTGTGGTGTACTCGCTTAGTTTGACAACTGTCTTTTTAAAGTCGCATTGCTATGATGGTCACGGCCATGCAATTCTACGTTGTTACTGTTCTGGATCCCTATTCCATGCAGGGCTTCTGTATGTGCCTATATTGTAGCAAAAAACAAATTGTCCTTTACTAAGCTATCAACAGAACCTTCTTCTCTGACAGATAACATTAAACTAAACCACTATTGTTAAAAACAGGTAATTCACATTGTGAATTATCTATACGTGTGTTGGAAAAAGTAGTTCAGTGAGTGTTTTATTTTATTTAGGAGTGGGTATAATAGAAGCCCTGGTGTAAATAGTTTCCGCTGAAGATTCATTCTCTCTCACTCTTGTAGTCATGTACCAGACTGATATCGTCCTAAATGTAAATGAATACAATTATTCAAAAATATTAATTCAGCTCAAAAGTTTAATTTGCCAGAACCTCTTCAGGATTCGATTACTTTTTAGGCTATTGTTCTCATTCTCTATGTTCGAGTCTAAAACCTGTGCCTACAAATGTAGTTTTTTTTATTTATAGCATGCTATAGTTCACTCTGTTAAATTATTTCAATAAGTTTTCATTTACAGTTTTGTTTATTTTCAATGAAGAGCCTATTAAGTGTAAATTCAAAGAGCAGCCGTTCACAATTAGGCAGTTTCCATTTCAAAGTTTAAGTTTACGTATATATTTTAGTTTCTACACAGAGTCTTTCAGACAACTTTCAACAGTACAACAAACTGGTGTCGTTTAATCAAGAATTATTTAAGGCCGACTACAGGGCAACAGCCACAGTTAAATTCTCCGTCTTGTTTTAAACGTGTGTCGAACTATATTAGAAGTAATACTTCAGTACTAAACCACATTGTTCTGTATTTTCATTTACTGCTGACGTACCGTTCATCCAGCTACCCGTTCATATGAAAACAATATAAGAAATGGATTATGTTATGATACAAAAATATCATAGTGGTCCTACTTTCACAATCAAATACATCACACGCTCATTTCTTTGCTACTAGCGACATCTATTGAAAAAGTTAAATATTAACGTTGCCGCAAAGAAACAAGGTTTGTAAGGTGAACACTTCACCTGACAAAGAAGGCTATGATGCTCTCTTTCGACGAAGCTACCAGTTTCGGACCCCACACTAGAGCAAATAGAAGATAAGACTAAAGTATGCAATAAAACGAATGGCCGCTGACTCGTCTGCCGGCGCGGCGGCATATGGAAAAACCAAACAAAGCCAGAGCGCCGAATAAATAATGAATACCTATCAAAAAAAATGACGTTACAGTAACTAAGCCTTGATTACCTAAGCACTTCTCTAAAGCAAACTCAGACTTAATCTTTTTATCAATTCCCTCTTTCGTTTCAAACTTTAATTTCGTCTGTCTCCCTGGTTTACGAGGCAGGCTTTAATTTGCCAGCCCCGACAGGACGCGCCGGCCGGCGCTACTAACGTCCTGCAGGGTAGGTATTTACTATCTACAGGATAAAAACTCGCAGACCAAATTTTAACTGTGGTTTCTGCTCATAAAACTGAACAACTTTCTGTAAAGAACCAATACAATCGGAGCAAAAAAATAGACTCTTCAAACAAATCGATGAGATGAGTAGCCGACTTTGTATGGAATGACTAAAACATTTTTTTGCTCCGATCATACTGGTTCCTTGGAGAAAGTTGTTCAGTGTCATGACAAGAAGCCACGGTTAAAATCCTTTAGTCCGCAATTACAACTTCACCCTGTATGTAGGAAAACCCATGTTACCCGTTGAATACAGGCAGTACGATTAAATTTACAAGACTGTTGTCGGAGAGGACTAAGACTGGTTTCTTTGGTTGGTGAATTAATTAGTTAACAGATATCGTAACAGAGTTGGATGTTGTGATATGAACAGTTGAATACGACGAGTGATACTTTTTATACTATTTTTTTTTTATGGCAGAGGTGGCAAACGAGCAGACGGATCACCTGATGGTAAGCGATTACCGCCGCCCATAGACACCCGCAACACCAGAGGAGTCACAAGTGCGTTGCCGGCCTTTGATTTGGGAGTACGCTCTTTTCTTGAAGGTTTGAATGTCGTATCGGTCCGGAAATACCGCAGGCGACAATTCATTCCACAGTTTGGTTGTGCGAGGCAGAAAGTTTCTAGTGAAACGTACAGTTGTGGACTGCCAACCATCTATGTGATGGGGATGAATATGTTGTCGCGTAGAACGATGGCGGAAAGAGGCGGCAGGGATCAATCCGAACAATTCCTCGGAGCACTCCCCATTGTACATGCGATAGAGAATGCAGAGCGAGGCTACATCTCTACGCAGCGCCAGGGAGTCAAGCCGATCTGAAATATCCTGGCAGTCGACGATTCGAGTTGCTCTTTGTTGAATGCGGTCCAGAGGGAGAAGCTGGTACTGGGGTGCCCCTGCCCAGAGATGAGAACAGTATTCCATATGAGGCCGAACCTGCGCCTTATAAAGTTGCAGGCGATGCGCAGCATTGAAATACCGTCTCGATCTATTGAGCACACCAAGCTTCTTCGAGGCTAATTTAGCCTTACCATCTAGATGGCCACGGAACTGGACTTCACTCGATATGTCGACACCAAGAATTCCGATACTAGCTGAGGCATTTAGGGGAGTGTCCTTAAAACGAGGTGATACGACAAATGGCATTTTCTTGGCAGTGAACGCGCAAACTTGTGTCTTAGTGGGGTTAAATTGGACCAAATTAAGTCGACCCCATTCTGAGACTTTCTTTAAAGAGGCCTCAATTTCCGACACAAGTTTGTTTCGGCTCTCGATGACGTTTTCCCGAGAAATGTTGGCACGGCCGGTATAGAAGGCATCACCTGTGCTGTCATCCGCATAACAATGAGTGCTGCTGATTTGCAGCATATCATTGATATGCAGAAGGAACAGTGTAGGCAAAAGCACACAGCCTTGAGGGACAGCAGCATTCAGAGACATAGAATCTGAGCATGCACCGTCGACTACGACCTTTATGCTTCTGTCTGCAAGAAAACTAGTGACCCATTTGCATAATTCCTCGGGAAGCCCATAAGAAGGAAGCTTCGCAAGAAGTGCTTTGTGCCAGACCCGATCGAAGGCCTTCGCTATGTCCAAACTAACGGCCAAAGCTTCCCCCTTAGTCTCGATCGCCTATGCCCAACGATGTGTCAGGTAGACAAGAAGATCACCAGCGGACCGGCCCTTACGGAAACCGTACTGTTGGTCACTAAGCAGCTGGCGGTCCTCTAGGTACCGAAGGAGCTGGCTGTTGATAATGGACTCCATTATCTTTGAGAATAAGGAGGTTATGGCTATCGGCCGGTAGTTGGACGGATTCGAGCGGTCACCTTTTTTAGGGATCGGGTGCACCAAAGCTGTCTTCCATGACTTCGGGACTACCCCAGTCGAGTATGAGAGCCAAAAAAGGCGCGTTAAAACTGGAGCCAACTCTGGAGCACACACCTTCAACACGATAGGAGGGATTCCGTCGGGCCCACGCGACTTATGAATGTCGAGGGAAAAAAGTGCTTTACGCACTGAGCGTTGGTGGAACCGGATATCCGGCATACAGCTCGTGCACCGCGGTATGGTCGGCGGCTCATTTCCCCCGTCATCCAACGTTGAGTTGGACGCAAAGAGTTTGCCTAGAAGATCGGCTTTCTCCTTTGCGTCGTGGGCCAATGAATCATTTCCCATGTGCAGTGGTGGAAATGATGGCGTGCAGAAATTCCCCTGGACAGCTTTGGCCAGAGACCAGAACGCACGAGTTCCCGAAGGAAGACGCTCTAGTCTCTCGCCAATTCTGCCTATGTGCGCTGACTTTGCCCTGGCAATGTCTCTTTTGAAGGACCTGGAGGCAAAGTTAAACTCCTTTTTTAATACGCTGGTCTTTTCATCCCGTACCTTCGCCGCATTTGCCCAGGCTTGGTAACATTCCTGCTTTCGGCGAGAAGCCTTTTTGCAGGACCGACCAAACCAAGGCTGGGATTTGCCGCCAATGGGGTCCACTGAGGATGGGATAAAAAGCTCCATACCCTGCAGCACCACATCAGCGACAGAATCGGCAGCGAAGTTGGGATCCTCCGGCGTGACGCAAACCTGCCCCCAAGGGTAGGACGCAAAGAAAGACCGCATCCCATCCCAATCTGCTGACTTGTAATGCCACACACGACGGCGACAGGCGACTCGCGGTCGTGGCGGGCACGTGAGTGGCACCGTACTCCGGATAAGGCAGTGATCCGAAGAGCCGAGTGAGGCGTCAACGGATACTTGGTAGCCGTCCGGATGAGAAGTCAGCAGAAGGTCCAACAGTGAAGGTTCATGGTTTTCCACATCTGGGATTCGCGTGGGCGTAGTAACCAGTTGTGTCAAACCATATGCCAGGGCGAAGTCGTGAACAGATCTCCCCGCATGATCGGTCTTGCTAGAACTGAGCCATTCGGCGTGGTGGGCGTTAAAATCGCCGAGTACCACGATCTCAGCGGATGGGATCTGCTGCTGCACAGTATCTGCAGCCATTTGGATGTGCTCAATGAGTCGGTCAGTTTCGCCATCGCCGGTATGGGACCTATATAGTTACGAATAGACGCGGGGATGGTCATCGCCGTCTACACGTAGCCATATGGTGGAGAGGTCCCTACCTTCAAGGTTGCTGAGACGGCGAGAACTGATATCGTCTCTAACGTACACGCACACTCCAGCCCTAGGCATGAAGGAGTGTTCCAGTCCATACTGGGTATGGACTGGAACACTCCGCAACACTAGGAGAGGTATGATGTGTCTGCTGGGGACGATATCTGTGTCTCGGTCAGGAAGAGCAAGGCCGGTTTTGCTGTCTCTAGGTGGTAGTGAACAGCATTAATGTTTGAGTGTAAGCCCCTGATGTTGCAGAAGTCCACGGCCAGCGTGGCAGGGGGTGCCAAGGTGTTTTTGCCCTTCCCTTGTGCAACTGGATGATGGAGCGCTGTTATGCCCCCCCCAGAGTACGACGAGGGGCGGCCTGGACGTCCAGGCTCAGGCACATTGTATCCTGAGCATGGACGTCCAGAGAGGGATTCTCCAGCGCTAGCGCAGCTGGTACCCTCCTGGGGTAACATATTTGGTAACTGCGCTATCTTTGGGGGGGGGGGGGGGGGTTGGGCCTCCGGTACCCTCACTCACTCGGCGAAACACAACGCAAGCGTTGCTTCACGCCGGTTTTCTGTGAGGCCGTGGTATCACTCCGGTCGAGCCGGCCCATTCGTGCCGAAGCATGGCTCTCCCACGGTAAAATTTAAAAATATTATGAATTTCAGTGATCCCTTGGTAAAACAGGGTAATGAAATTAGTTATATTTAAGGTGTATTAATAAGTTATTTTATTTATTTATGTGTCTTGAACGCGCGCGTGTGTGTGACACACCTTTGTTAATATTATGAGAGCAGTATTGAAAAATCTTAGTAATCTTGGTGAATAGATAAATTATACATTTTTAATACTTAACTTTTAAGATTGATATCTACTAACTTATGAAATACTTTCCGAACTTCAAGGTTTTTTCGTTGCACTCGTTTTTTTGATATAATAATATAATATGAATTAGATATAATAATATATTATGAATGCACTATAATATAATTTCATGAAATAGCCGTTCGTTTAGCTGTATATCGTCAAACGTTGATGTGTTCATTGAACTTGCCAGACCTATTTTTCTCATTTTTTTTTTGAGTCCTGTAACTTTCTCTCTATCGCACATTTATGTAAATACTATATGTAACACTAAAAGCAACAACACAATTCTTTTAAATATTTTTCCTACTCGCACATCTCATTGGGTGGTGGCTGAAAATCAGTGTCCCGTCCTTGGGCGGGGTAACAAAACTGAGCCGTGGCCCATTTGTGATCGCTGCGGCACACACACTAGGCACATCATAGATATTTAAGTTTGCTTGTTTTTTCTTTTTTTACTTATTATTTTATTTTGTTGTTTTTCATTATTTATGTTTTTTTTAATATGTTATAAGTTTGTATGTTATTGTTCTTATTTATTTTTCCTGTGTTTATCATTTTTGTGTTCAAGTTTGTTTTGTGTGTGTGATCACAGCAATTACAATAAATGCTTTATCTATCTATCTATCATATGTACATTTTAATACAGTGCAGCGTGGTGTCTGGTGCGCGCCCGCAAACTGCCTGCCTGGTGTTTAATACAGTGCAGCGTGGTGTCTGGTGCGCGCCCGCAAACTGCCTGCCTGGTGTTTAATACAGTGCAGCGTGGTGTCTGGTGCGCGCCCGCAAGCTGCCTGCCTGGTGTTTAATACAGTGCAGCGTGGTGTCTGGTGCGCGCCCGCAAACTGCCTGCCTGGTGTTTAATACAGTGCAGCGTGGTGTCTGGTGCGCGCCCGCAAACTGCCTGCCTGGTGTTTAATACAGTGCAGCGTGGTGTCTGGTGCGCGCCCGCAAACTGCCTGCCTGGTGTTTAATACAGTGCAGCGTGGTGTCTGGTGCGCGCCCGCAAGCTGCCTGCCTGGTGTTTAATACAGTGCAGCGTGGTGTCTGGTGCGCGCCCGCAAACTGCCTGCCTGGTGTTTAATACAGTGCAGCGTGGTGTCTGGTGCGCGCCCGCAAACTGCCTGCCTGGTGTTTAATACAGTGCAGCGTGGTGTCTGGTGCGCGCCCGCAAGCTGCCTGCCTGGTGTTTAATACAGTGCAGCGTGGTGTCTGGTGCGCGCCCGCAAGCTGCCTGCCTGGTGTTTAATACAGTGCAGCGTGGTGTCTGGTGCGCGCCCGCAAGCTGCCTGCCTGGTGTTTAATACAGTGCAGCGTGGTGTCTGGTGCGCGCCCGCAAACTGCCTGCCTGGTGTTTAATACAGTGCAGCGTGGTGTCTGGTGCGCGCCCGCAAGCTGCCTGCCTGGTGTTTAATACAGTGCAGCGTGGTGTCTGGTGCGCGCCCGCAAGCTGCCTGCCTGGTGCTTCCGCTCATGAAACTGAACAACCTTTGTATACAAATTTGGTAAAATCGCGAAAGATGTTTTGGACTTTTCACACAAATTGATCAGCATGAGAAACGACGTTTGTATGAAAAGTCCTTTTTTGCATTTCCACCAAAATTCTAGTTTTTCAACTTTATGAGTAGAATTTAATGAGTTTTACAGTTATGTATCAGACACAGTTTATAACCGGATAAATTTAGAGTCAAAAGTGACACACAAAATATGAGCACTCGAGCAATCTAGCTCAGTACATGTCTGTGTTGTGTATGTATGTGTGTGCGCGCGGCACGCACTATCGACCGGCTGCATTAGCCGGCTGCAGTCTGCCGCCCCGCCGCAGTTGCATTATGAATGCACTATTTCATCCATCCCCCTATTACTGGTCTGATAACTGAACTCGACTGGAATAGAGATTACCAAATTAAGTTCTGGATTAATATGATATTGTTTTTATCTAATTCGGGAGACAATTAAAATATTTTGGTTTCATATACCAATACTTTTAGAGGCTAATTTTAAGAGTGAACAAACAACTGTTTTGTCAAAATAAATTGCTATAATCATCAACTTGACTGACTCGGTGGCTAAGTGGTTAGCGATCCCGACCTCTGATCCGAGAGTCGTGGGTTCGATATCCACACAGGGCAAACTTTTCTGTGATGAGCAGTATTGTTTGTTCTGAGTCTGGGTGTATTATATCTATATATGTATGAATTTAAAAGTATATGTGTATGTATATCAGTCTCTGGTTCCCAAGATACAGGTTATCCTAGTTTGGGGCCAGATGACCGTGTGTGATTTGTCCCAGATATTATGATTATTATATTATTATTTATCAACTGATTTGTGTGACAATAATATTTATTATAATCATTTTAACTTACATTCTGATACTTCTTCGTGGCTTAGTTTAAAAGGTAACGATTAAAAGACGATCTTTATCATATTTGACATAAAGGAAAGCAAAGCGTTTATTGATCCAGTAGCAAAGTTTCTTGAGGAAAGTCGTTCGGTTTCATGAACAGCATTTACTCACTACTTGCGGCTTGCTATCGCCAGCTTTTCAAAGTCACTCTGTTTGCATAGCTAACAATAATCGGCATAATCCCAGCTAGTCGATACATTGGCTCCACTATGAATCACAGGCAGGACATGACTTATATGTATCGTATGTTGTGGTGAAGGCAGTGCTGCCATTTGATTCAATGCCTGCATTGTGCAACTATGATGAAGTTTGTGTAGATAAGGAGACATACTGAGAGCTGAACATAGGCATTGAAATTGCAGTTTGAAGGCATTAATCTTATTTGTGGCAACGTGTCTAATGTTTTATGTTTTTTTATAAGAGCGTCTATTATTATAAGAGCGTATATATTTTTTTTGTATCGTATTTTTATGAAAATGTTACTTTACTCCTTATCAATACAATTTCTATAATTAAAATAGCCTGAATCGTTTTCTTGTATTTGTAATTTTTGCTACTTGATATTGTTATAATAACCAACCTGATGGTATTGCGAGTTTTAAAAAAACACAACACTCGACAGACGCTTGTTCGACACACGTGTTCAGACCCACGTAGCGACCCCAAGTTAGGGCTGGTCGTTAAAGGCAGTGCCGATGTAAGGCCCATGGGGATGTATCAAAACCTATCTGAGCTGCGATCCGCGGCGTGTCCAGCAGGGCACTTGAAGGGATAAACATCGTTTTCCTCACTAGAAGGGGTAAACGTAATGGTTTTATAATTTTGTACTGCGCCAACGGAAACCGGTGACAAAACGCAGGAGACAGAGTCAGGGTTCAAACGAAAGCATTTTCAAATGTATTCTTCAATCTATCAATCCAGACCGATTTTATCCTCAGCGACTGCAGGTATAAATTGGAGCGTCGCTCGTGTGCTATTATGTGACTGACATATCCTATTTTTCCTGTGAGCGTACGGCCACACTCACAGCATGTCAGTACTCCTCCGACGAAATTGTGTTATATGGCTGCAGGTGGTCGGGCCTTCAGCTGTGTATAATGGCTGTCGTTTTGCCAAATCTTTACACCTCGGAGACGTGGTGCATGTACTGCAAGCCTATTCTCACCTTAGATATACAGGGTTACTGGTAGAATTACCAGTACCTATCTAACCTAACCTAACCTGAGGAAAATATTTATTAGATTTTTCATTGTTACCACCTGTAGCTAAAACGGCTTGACTATTTATCTCCAGGATTTTGGAACATTGAAAGCCAGGAAGTTATTACTTCGACCTCAAAAGGTTGAGGTTGACGTCTCTTGTAACATTCAAAGGTATTCAATTCATATTCACGTAGCAGCAGCATAAAATTATTCATGACAGGATTTCATGAAAGTCACCAAGGCCGGAAAAAACATGGTTAAAAGAGTTCATTGCTACTTGCTATCCACACAGCGATCTCTGAAACGGTCGTTTACGAAACAACAGATTACCGGGGGGAGGGGGATCTTTCTCTTCCCCTCCCCTTTCCCTCCCCCTCAGTCGTAATAGCAGATTTGCATTCATTCCTCAGCCAAATATTAGCGGTACGCTGATGGCTGCCTGACTCGGCTTAGCGGCGCAAATAGCCAGCTTAGCGCGGCTGGCAAATGCGCTTCACTTGTCGCTTACGAGCTTCGTTTAACTTGACTTCAGAGATAAACTTCATAAAATTTTGGTGAAATAACAAACAAAAACTGAATAGACACTACAGTACCATGATATTAAGAAAGCACTTAGAACCGCCACTACCTCTACACCGCCACCAATTGAGACACTCGTGCCTTTGCGGTGGGACCATATGGGTTGCTAACATTATTTAGAACTTATTAAAATCATTCTGAGTGCTCGAAAGTAAAGAAAACCATTTTCTATCTCCAACTTTAATACCTGGTTCTAAAAAGAATATTCCATTACAAGCTGAAATACTAGGATGAAAATTTTAGGTATCTATGATTGCTTCTTCTTGGATTTTGTCTTATCGATTTAGGCTTCTAATTATGAGATCTCTCTCTCTCTTACTCTTTTCTTGTGATGGATATGGCACTACTTAGATTTAGGTGTTAATCGAACTTAGTTTGAATCCTTAGCAACCAGATGTGCTGGAGTGCTAGTGTGAAATTATCTAAACTCGATTACTATACTCAATATCTACGAGAACTTGACCAAAGATTCAGAATTGTAAAATCTCTATCGCCTTCAATTTCCATTCATATCTATCTACTTATTCTTTACGATATAGAGGGCTTCTAAATCCGCAGCGGCATTTAGTTGAAATTGCGCTGCTCCGCGGACGGAACAATAAGGTTTTTTATCGCTGCGAAAAAGCCTTCGTTTAAGCACTTACATATTTTATTATGGCTTCGTCTAAATCAGGATCGGCGGATTTTGACGAAATTCGCTGAAGGAAAAAATAAGGTCAAACTCAAAACTCAAACTCAAAATGTTTTTTATTTAAGTAGATGCTTTACACATGCTTCTAAATCGTCAATATTTTTTTTTCTACCTAGTAAAAAGTCCTTACCACGCGGGACTTGTACACTCAACGTTTCGGTCATTACTGTTTAAATGTACAAAATAGCTTGAAACGTGATACGTGTCGAAATGATATAAGTACTATTTATTTAATTTAATCGTAATATAAAAGAAGAATACCCTCTGACCGAAATTTCTCATAAAAAGTTGATACCCAGAAATCCACGTTGGGAACGTTAGTAAATTTAATTAAAAAACAGAACTTTTATGAAACTAAAATCTTTTTCAACTTGAAGGAATCCTTCTATTTTTAGGCAAGCGAATTGAGAAGAAACATGGAATCCATTCATTCATTCATACATTCATTCCCTGCCCCTAGCCAGTCACTACCTTGAGTGTTGCCAGCTTGCCACCAGCCGTTTGCCCCGCGCGGTACTAATGAGGAAGATTACGACTCTCTGTGTAGCCGTGTCGAGAAAACCCCTCGCTCTATGTTTATTCTAACTCACTTAAACAATAACAATGTTCACTTTATCATAAAATAAAAAGTAAAACTTGACTATTTCAGATGTCTAAGTTCTATAAAGTGTTAGTAAAACTTGACGTAACGGGTTAGTCATCCTACCATGCATCCTGTATTCATTAAGTGCAAATTTATTACCCGTCCATCTGTCAAAATGGAGGGTAATAATTATATATAATTTTTGGTGAATTTACGCTTTTTATTCACAATGGCTTCATCTCGCCTGATAGTGTTGATGATGCCGAAGATGAAAGCGGGCTGACAAAATATTTTAACACAACGCGTATAAATAAAACGAAAAAAATAAAAAAAATAAAAAATAAAAACAAAAAAAATTACACTTTTTTGACTGTTCACTTTGAAAGCTCTCCACTATCTTCACGAATGCTCTCACGGCGCATCATTGCACACTTGCAATTTTTATTTATTAAACGTAAATACTTGACAATGAATACTATATTTTTAACAGACTTAAAAAAAGGAGGAGGTTCTCAATTCGACTGTATGTTGTTACTTTTTTATTGTATGTATGTTACGCAATTACTCCGTCAATTATGAATCGATTTTGATGATTCTTTTTTTGTTTGGTAGAAAATACTTTAGAAGTGGTCTCATATAAATTTTATATAAACTGATTCAGCGCTTTTTGAGAAAATCCACAAAAACCAAAAACATAGCAAAATTGTAGTTGTTACGATTAAAGTCGATTTTTTAACGTTTCAGCGTTGTCGATTTTTCAACATGATTTTACATGATGTTGTTGGAAGGAGTTGTTGTTGTTGGTTCTATCAGTTACTTAGAATAAACAAACAGATCTACGAAGTACTTGTTTACGTAATACAGCTGTGGATGGCAACAGGAAAACGAAGGAATTACTAAACTTAGCATTTGTGCAAATTGTGACTTAGCATTGCAATATGATTATTCTATTATTCTTATGTTCTGAGAAAGGTTTATGCGATATGACCGACTTGTTGGGTCAGAGGTTAGCGCTCCTAACTAAAGAACCGAGAGTCGTGGGTTCGATTTTGACACAGAGAAAAAAATTATGTGATGAGCAGATTGGTTTGCACTGCATATCAGTCGATGGTTCCCAATAATACGAGTACTACCTAGTTTGGGACCGGATGACCGTATGTGACTAATTTGTCTGTGGATATTTATCTATGCTTAAAAATTTTGAATTAAAATCCGTTAAATATTCGAATAAATATTACGAGGTTCCCATTGTTAATTCACTAACATTATTCTAGACCATCTTAAGTCTTGGAATAAACAATTTATTATTTGTCTAGGACATCTAAAATTCCAAGAAGGTGTACTTACTAGTAAATAGAAAACAGATGGTTTCCTCCCTAATGTAAGCTTTCTAGACGCTATATTCCTGTGATTATTATTATATATATATATCGTTTATTCGAAATACAAGTCTGTTACAATGAGGAACGTATTTTAATACGCATACCAACCTAACTATATCATTAGGACGGTATAGTACTTTTCGCAGTCAGATAGTTGCGGTCTGAAGTGGCTCTGAATCGACTACTGAGCGAAACGACCACAGAGGGATAGTTTAGTTATAGTTAAACCACGGTTAAACTTCAATCCAGTGGCAGCGCCTCCCGAGAGTGGTCCGAATTGCACCCACACCACACTGGGTGCGCCTGGCGATTTTCCAAAAAAACTTCGCTACTTCATATTCCGTGAAACAAAAGCGGTTTTATTTGGATTGGGAGTTGTTGGCTTCAATCCTGATTACTTGCGGAAAAAAATTGCTTTGCCAGCAAATAATAGAGGCAATCCTAGTCAGCAATATAGATGCTTGTTTCTACTATATCGAAAAAATCTAAACTCTAGAGGTTATTTAGATTAACATATCGTAGAATATATTTTGAACTCTATGGTGGGTCACTTTCAGCTTTACGACGGTATATTCAGGAACCTTCATACGTCGTACCTGCATGGTCCAGTTAATATAATTAATTTGTTGAAAAACTTGCTTTAGATATGGTAAATATGATTTAATTACGCACATTATACAGGGTGTAACAAAATTGGTATAGGACCCATTAACTGTGGATTCTACTTATCGCACTGAACAACTTTTGTTCTACGACTTTGGTCAAATCACAAAAAATTTTTTCGACATTTCATACAAATTGATCATCCGTTTTGCCATTTCTGTATGGAGGGTCCAAAAATTTTTTTGTGATTTGAGTAAAGTCGTAGAACAAAAGTTGTTTAGTACGATGAGTAGAATCCCCAGTTAACGGGTCCTACACCATTTTTTGTTACACTCAGTATAATAAAATCGCATAAAAAACATAAATGTGAAAATGGGAGCCAAGTTCAATATTATGTTATGGTGTGATTGTCAATTTTACTGAGAAAAGAATTGAGATCTAAATGGATGCCAAGTTCTGTAGATAATCCTGAAATTTATTTATAAGAACGTATAACATTCTTAAGTAAATTTAAAACACAATTTCTTGTTTTTTACTGCTACAACAATGTTTGCTATTTAAAAATATGACTTTCTAAATTTAAATAGTAGAATTATTTACACAAAGCAAATAACTTATGATCTGTTTAACCTCAACTTTGACTTGGCTAGTTTTCACATACTATTCTTAAAGGTTTATTAACGTATCATCTTTATGTTATACGCAAGTTCTTATTTTTATACTATAAGATTCTATTCTTCTGAATATTTCATGTGCTGGTAAAAACTAGCCAAGTCAATGATGAGGTTAAACAGATCATAAGTTATTTTCTTTGTGTAAATAATTCTACTATTTAAATTTAGAAAGTCATATTTTTAAAATAGCAAACATTTTTGTAGCAGTAAAAAACAAGAAATTGTGTTTTAAATTTACTTAAGAATGTTATACGTTCTTATAAATAAATTTCAGGATTATCTACAGAACTTGGCATCCATTTAGATCTCAATTCTTTTCTCAGTAAAATTGACAATCACACCATAACATAATATTGAACTTGGCTCCCATTTTCACATTTATGTTTTTGATGCGATATCATTACTTTTTGTGAGTACATTTATTAATATTATTTAAAAGTGATTTACTAATAATAAAAAAAACCTGCGCTTATGCTGTCACACCCCGGACACTTCATACCAATTTCGCGCCATTGTTTACTACATAGACATTCATGTTTGTACACATGTACGTAAATGTGTAAAACTTTTAGGTCTTGATCTGATAAGTGTACTTAGTAGGACAATTTCCATGTTCTACCGGCCGCTGTAGGAGCCTATGTATTGTGAGTCAGTCTATATTTAAAGCGGCAATGCCAGTGGATGCAGCTACTGCAAGTAATTTGTTTATTCGCTTCGTAACCCAACTTTTAATGGTATTGATATAACTTTTTCCTGTGCCGCCTGTCCTACTAGCAAATTCTCCAAAACTGCAGTTTTGTCTAACAAAGTCATACAAATTGTTTCGAAAATACGTTTCTGGTCTAACTTTAGACCTTTTATCATTTGTTCGAGCTCATTTTCTGATATGAAATCTTTGGCATTTCTGAAATCTTCCATTGCATTTACAGCTTCAACAGGTCAGAAGTCCAACGGGTTCTCTAGACCGTCATCTTCGTGATCATGTTCCTGTCGATCTCTTTCAATTTCTCCTACTTTTTCTGCAATCATTTCGAATGCTCTCTCAGTATTGTCTAATGTCACTGACATAAGTACATTATCCCTCACTTACTAAATCAACACAAGATATCTCTTCTACTTTAGGCATGGCAGCACCCACCGAATCTTATTATTATCAGTTACAACTTACAACCGTACACCTACTGGCTACTATGTGTAACTGTGCTCTGTTTGAAAGATATAATTTTTCTTACGTTATGTACCTACTGCAGAAGATGTGTTTCAACCCGTAAGGAATCGACCAACCGGTAGGCCGGGATAGAGGGCGGCTTCAGTGAGAAAACTCTGGGTTCAAATCCAACATGGGCAACTTTATATTTATTATATTTTCAGCTTATTGTTAGTAATAATGAAATGCTAACATATATTTTTATTCTGTTTTTATTAAATGAATTAAGTTTATATGTAATAGTTTTTATTTAAATATTTAGTAGCTAGTGCTTTTATTATACAGGTTTTTTATACAATTCCAAGAATCTTTTATTTTGGTTTCGTCTTGCTATTTTCCTGTTTTCCATTTACTAAATTGTATAATATTATCTTTATTACACCATTGCTATAACAACCTCGATAGCTCACTTAATATAGGAGTCGCACGTGTAACGCGCAGGTGCGAGTTCGAGCCCCGCGATAAGTTACCTTTTTGAGCCTTTTTTTATTTTTTTAACACATGGTTTTTTTTATTTTTCTATTATCAGTACATGAAATACTAGCCGCACACCAAATTTAAAGCTCGTAGCCTTGCTAGAAGTACCTTAGCTTTTTGATGACGGTGAGTGTGTCTTTAAATCATAAAAATATTGTATTGAAAAAAAAAAAATTTCTTAGAAATTCAGTGTTTTCTGATTTTTTCCTTTGCATACACACAATTACCTAGCTTGATGCAAAATTTGAACTTTCTAGGTCATCTGGAAGTGGGTAAGCTTTTTGATCTATATATCAGTGAGTCAGTCATAAAAATGTCGATTTTCGGACGTTAAAATCTATACCAACCGTTTGAGCTGTGTTTATAAAATTTTGAGTGCTCGTTTATCTAGGAAGTCTTAATACATAAACCAAATTTGGTGTGTTTATGTTAAATAGATTTTGAGTTATGAAGGTGACAAAAGTGGCTCCAAATGGTTCGTGTAATATTACACACGGAGCTACTCGCCAGTTCTTTTTTGACGTGAACTTGGCTGGACACGCTCCGCGTGTCTAGATTTTAAATATCTCTAAAATACCTTTAATCTTTTAAAAAATTGCGTTCGTTTTTTATCTCTCGAAAATAAAAATAGTAACGTCTCTGTCTCTACTATAAATACATTGTCTTATATTTGAAATCCAATAAAGTAAGATTTCATGTGGGTACGAAAACTTTCAAAACCTTCATTACCGTTAAATTGTAGCTGTGGGTCCGTACAAAAATATCGAACAGAACAAGACGTGATCGGAGCTTCAATAAACGTCGCGCGGACGATAAACTCCCGCATTCCGCCCGCTTGTTTCCTTTCACGCGCGTCTCGCAGTCGCAGGAGCTCCCCATCGAACTTAGACAAGAACAATAGCGTTTGGCATTTATCCCGCTTCCTGCGACACGCGAGGAAAAACCTTTTAAGATCGCATCTTTAGACTATCTCCTTTAACCCGTGGCTCCCCAGGGGCGGTAGGGGGGGATCGAGGGAGGGGGAGGATACGTGAGAGGAATTTTAATATCACCACACGACGGACGCACAGATTTTCAGGAGCTCCGCTTAGGGATGTGTCGGGTGTTTGGGTAACGTCAATTTTAAAATGAAAAATCTTATGAGATTTTAAAGCGAAGTTAAGGGATTTAAATCATCACTTACTTTGAAACTGAAGCAAAATGAAACATGACTATTAATCATCTCAATTTGCTCATAAATGACTTTTATATTTAAAAGAAACTGCAAGCAAACTCGTTCAGTTCGACCCTGGAGTAATAAGGACGGTCCGAATCACAAACTTTACCGTCTGCGCGACGACGCCTGTTCCGGATTGGCCTACGCGCCGTGCGTTCCGGATCGAGCTGACGCTGCCGTCGCCGCAGTCACGTCCCGCGTGCAGTGGCAGTGACAATCGGTTTAGCTCGTTAAGCCTTGTTGCTTGTTGCAAACACTGGACCGGCTAACGAACCAGCCACCAAGTTAGTCCAAGGTACCGGACCACTTCGGAGAGCTAATTAAGAAGGCTGCACTGTAGAGATTTATATGTAGGTAGTAGATACTGCTAGCAACTGTAATAAGGAATTGAATTAAGTTAGGTATGTAATTTAGAGAAGAAATGAACATAGAAAAATAGAGAGAAGTGTATTAATTGCAGTACGATTAGCAAATGAGGAGGAAAGGTAATCAGTCGTCTCATAAGACACGACGACTTCATCAAAAACATCATGGAAGGAAATATAGAAGTGATACGTGGAAGGGGAAGACCGAGGATAAGTTATGTGGACCAAATTAAGAAGAAGGTTGACGTGATGTCGAGCAAAGAAGTCAAGGAGAAGGCCTTGAATAGTAGTTAATGGTGTGACCTGCAGCGACAACAGCCGAGCTCTAAAAATAGAAAGGAAGGCCACAAATGAAGGGTTGATGATTATTTATTAATCCTTGGGCTGAGATTGTAGCCTAAACGAGAATTTGTAGTGAAAGGTGCCATTAGATAAAGGAAGACGCTGAATTTAGTTTAATCACGCCTTTAATTTTAATCTGTTTCCAAAAGCCTTAAGCAAACCTACTTTAAATTCGCGACACAATGATATAAATAGACTCATTTAGTATTAAAGCGCCCGCTCGGTGCGCGGTTTAGCACAAAACATTAATCCATGATTTAATCCCATTACGAGTGGGACGATTCGATGAAACGGAAATAATTGCGTTCGTTTGTTTGTTGATACAGAGGAGCTCTTGTGTCAGGGTTTTTTATTTTAATTAAAATTAATTACATAATTAAATAAATATACATAATTATATTATTCCAACATAAATTGTACACGGTCACCTGGCAACAAACTAGGATTAAGACAGAGAAGAGAGACTGATAGATATACCTACAATTACAGGTGTAACTGCGAAATCGTACTTCCATTCCTTATGTAGTTTACAGTCAGTTCGAGAAAACTTTTGACGTCCTATACTTACTAAGTTAGCCAATCACGTGATCAGCTTGATAGAAAAGTCTTATATATTTTTTGCGAACTGAGAAAAGTTGTCCAGTTTCGCGAGTAGACGCCATAATTTTTAGGGTTCCGTAGCCAAATGGCAAAAAACGGAACCTTTATGGATTCGTCATGTCTGTCTGTCTGTTCGTCTGTATGTCACAGCCACTTTTTTCCGAAACTATAAAAACTATACTGTTGAAACTTGGTAAGTAGATGTATTCTGTGAACCGCATTAAGATTTTCACACAAAAATAGAAAAAAAAACAATTTTTGGGGGTTCCCCATACTTAGAACTGAAACTCAAAAATTTTTTTTTTCATCAAACCTATACGTGTGGGGAATCTATGGATATGTCTTCAAAAATAATATTGAGGTTTCTAATATCATTTTTTTCTAAACCGAATAGTTTGCGCAAGAGATTGTTCAAGAGGACACTATAAGGCTGTAGATTATTTTAATGATAATGATAATGACATTTGAAATATTCCTCCAGCAAAATGATATGACGTTTATAAGAGTGCTTAATGTACCTACGTAAAGAAATAAATGATTTTGAATTTTAGACACTTCCAAAGTGGTAAAATGTGTGCCCCCCCCCCGTAACTTCTAAAATAAGAGAATGATAAAACTAGAAAAAATATATGATGTACATTACCATGCAAACTTCCACCGGAAATTGGTTTGAAAGAGATCTATTAAGTAGTTTTTTTTAATACGTCATAAATCGTAAACCGCAAATTACCTTTCATTCAATCAACTCAAATGTAAAAAATATAGACTTCAAGACATGTGTGATTATGAATTTATACGGAACCCTCGGTGCACGAGTCCGACTCGCACTTGGCCGGTTTTTTTCAACTGTTTCTATTGCCAGCTGGTTATGTTTGACTACCAATATCGTGGTCACTGCTGGGGCAAGGGTCTCTTTTCAATTCAACTCAAAACTCGAACTCAAAATGTTTTTTATTTAAGTAGATGCTTTACACATGCTTTTAAATCGTCAATATTTTTTTTCTACCTAGTACAAAGTCCCTACCACGCGGGACTTGTACACTCAACAATAATTCGGGAAGTCTTAAGCCATACTCCATACACGGGGGCGAAGTCCGGATTGGTGGAGGTTGTGTAGCTAGTGACCAACCGCATAGTGTCAAAAGTTTTCAAGCCGCCTTTAAGACCTCCAACATGGCTTAACGACTGCTCTCTAGTGATAGCAACCGGCACCATCGGCTTACATGGAAGCGGTCGAGATAAATGCCATGAATGACCAGACCCATCAAGGTTATGAATATTTCAGTAGTCAGTTATACTGCGTGATCGACGCGACTACCCAAGGCGCACTGAGCTACGACCGCTTCCTTAATACATTAATTAAGCCACAGTTAAAAGCGCTCTACCTCAAAAAACTATGTTAAAAGAGCTGTTGGTAACTAGGAGCCCAGAGCTGCAGCGGCGACGTTTCTTCTTGCTTCGCAAACACTTCCCGAAACCTTAAGTATACAAGGTTCGTGTGGTAAGAACTTTGCAATAGGTAGAAAAAAAAATACGATTTAAAAGGTTGTGCAAGTTACATCAAAAAGCTATGTCAAAAGAGGTGTTGGTAACTAGGAGCATATAACTGCAGCAGTGCAGCTAGCCCGAATCTAATCTGATTTTCAATTAGCGCAGTTCTTATCTCCGTCCGTTTAAGTTTGCCGCGCCGCGTACATTTCAAATGACTCAATTATATTAAAGTCCAATACGGCGAGTCCGTTAATTAATTAAATCCAATTACATCAAAGTAAAAGTAAGTACAAATTAGGAGTTCACTCTCTTAAGGTTGACTTTCGTGAATTTAGAAATGACATTTTATAGACCGTTTTACTGAACTGAACCAGTGATGCGCCGAAAAATTTGTATGTACGACGATGTTTGTTTAATAAATTCGGACAGATAATTGGTGATTTTTTTGTTTTTCAACAAAACTATATTTCTGACTAGTCGCTAAGTATATATTTAACCTGGTGCTATATGTGCTGCTACTGTCCGTACATGCTGCTGGCTATTTTTTTTGAATAGGTGATAAACGTTTTTCTCATTTCATCTATTCAGTGGAGATAGACGAAAACTGAATTGATAGACGACCAATTTAACATCCCACATTGAAGCTTTTAGTTTCATGAAGTCGTATGGCTCATGATGGATTTTCAATATTGTTCAATTATATATTCATGAAATGGCATTTCTCTCGTTTTAATATTTCATAAATAACGATGTCTATACATATTTAACGCTCTTTAATAACTGATGCGATTCGAATATTAATATCTGCAATATCGGCCTTATCTGAATTTAATTTTACAGTTCATAAGAGCTCTGTGCTCGGCATACATAATAAAGACCTTTTTAGTCTGTGCTGCTCGGGAACGAAGCTGTCAACCAATGTGACAGCTTTAATATGAAAGTCTTTAATGTATGGCCATTAAAAAATAAGAAGGAGAAGTACCATAATAAAATATTCTTATCTCAGGTCGCAAAATCTTGTAGACTGTGTTTTTGAGGAAAATGCAAGTACTTTTTCGCATTTTTTCCTTTACGCTTGTAGTAAAATTTAATTGATCCATTCATAAGTCAGTTTGATTAGTGCTCTGTGAAGCGTATAAAACGTATAAATATAACTTCAGTTGAATTATGTCTAAATTATAAGAGCCTATTTACTATTATTCGTAGAGTAATAGCGCTCATTAAAAGTCTGATTTGTGATCCTAATGAAAAATACCCGACATCACTAAACTTTAAATAACTTAATCAACTTTCATTCATTCACACAAGAAAAACTGCCCCATCCCTGGCCCATTTGAATAATTCATTATTTAAAGTTGCGGAATTAAATTACATGAATTAATAAGTCTCTGTCGGTTAAAGATGAGATTCATGTGGTTTTTATATGATTACATCACAGACTTGCACCCCGCTTACAATTTTCGTTTCTGCCCTCTTTTTCGCACTTCCTGCTTTTGCGATGCTCAGTAGCTTCGGTTTAAGTACCGAAACCACTGGCGAAGTAGGAGGTTGCTTCGTTGGCTGCAAATCTGGAGCGACGATATAAAACTTCTTTGGATTACATTTACGACTGGCCTGAAGAGATAATAAGAATTAATAATTTTTATTTCTGAGTTTGTGTTGGTTATTAAAAAAACTAACGTTCAATAAGAGAATAAACTAAACTGAAATTAATCCAAAACGTTTAAAGCGTTTCCATGGCAAATAGTGGAACCGTTACTGCCAATAGTTATTTGAAGTGTGCAATTAGGACATTAACATTCGTGTTCTTTTATTACAGGTCTCCCCCCAACCCTGAGCGAGTCCAGCAGTCGCTCCCCCCCTCCTCACCCCCCGGGAGCGGACGCGGCGGAACTAGTGCGAGATGCTCCTCTCTACCCCCCACTGCAACACCCCTCCAGCGCCCCGCCCCAGCCATCCAGCACTAACCAACCTTTTAATACCCTTAATGAATTACTAAGTACTCCAACTCTACCACTCAGTACTTTTAATCAACCTCTAAATACCCCAAACCATCCACTAAGTACCCCTAAACAACCACCTCTTAGTACACCTAATAAACCCTTCGATACTCCCATACAGGAGAGTAATCCTGATATTTCACTAACCACTGAAGAACTAGAAACCAGCATAGAACATAATGATATAGTGGTGACGCCGGTAGATGGCGCTAATGAGACTGGACATGTAACGAAGGTACAAAGTGAGGAGAGGGTGAAGAGGAGTAGTGGCCAGGAGTGGGACAGTGCAGCTAAGGTGAGTCACATTGATACTGTGATACTGTCGTACATACACATTTTCTCATAGATTTGAATGAGGAATAGTCATCAGTAGGTAGACTAAAGAAAGCAGTAAGCCGTAAGAAGTTAATTATGAGTATATATTTATAGACTTACAGTTGAAATATGTACCGATGATGATGATCAATGAAGTATACAGAAGAGACATTGAAGTGTCGTTGACGTGACCAAAATTAAAGTTACAGGTGTCCTAGTCAAGTCAGTTATTAGGGAACTCGATTCCAAGTGCATCCTACAGTTCATTATAACTATCGGTCTTGAGGAAATAATATAATAGGGACAGTGGTCACAATAGATCTACCTACCCAGGTCGCAGTGATATCCAAATAATATTTTCATTTATTTTTTTTCATATTTTTTTTTACTAATAATAATAAAATCCTAGTCAAACTGACAAATAATGAAGATAAACAAAGTTTATATAATTTTAATATAAATTACGATACTGTCGCTGACTGTTTCAACATAGTACCTACCTTCGTACTTACCATAGTTTTCCGTAAGTGGCTCTCGAGAAATTCCAACGGATCAGCAATATAAAGTAACCTTCCCCCGCAGAGCAACCGTCGCGTAAAAACCGGTGACACGATCCTGAACATCCGCGGGGCGGTGCGGGACGCGATCGGCGATGCAGGCGCCGCGCCCGGCCCGCGCGCCTCCTCGCGACTCGACACCTTCGTGATCCGGCCCGCCGCCGCGCCCGCGCGCCAGCCGCAGCGGGACCAGCCGCCGCCGCTTCTGGGGAAGCAGGTGAGTTGTCGTTTAAGCTTGACTATTGTTGAAACTCATCAAAAGATTTCGTTATTGGAAGAGCACACTCTAAGACCTACCGAACAGACGCAATCACACTTGAGGCGTTTCTACGCTGATTATCATCATTAGCCATAATACAGGGCCACGTTGTATGGGTACACTCTGACAGCGATGGTTTACTCTGACAACAGGATAACATAATGTAAATCCCATAAGTGCGAAATGGAAGGTACGATAACAATTGGTGTCAGAGTGCAGTGTACCTACGGCACTAAATGTTTTTACATGTTTCTAAAAGCCAACGTCAATAAAGCTCTTATTTTATGTAAACCTAAAGTAAGTACTTGGGGTCAGACTCACTGTCAAAAACATTAATGTGTTTCGACATTAGGGATAAAACTAATTACTAACTGCAAGGTCCCTATCATCATAATTATGATTTAAGCCCGCTGTTACCCTTGGCACCACCAATCAGGTACTGGTGCCCAGAGCTGAACAGTAATTAATAAGGTTTGTCATAATGGTGCGTATCCCCCAGGCGCCGAAGAACGAGCGCGAGCTGCTGGTGGAGGCGCACGCGCGCGCCCGCATCCCCTGCGACCTCGCCAACGTCACCTCCTTGCGCTGGTACAAGGATCATGAGGTTGGAGCGCCTTTTTTTGATCGATGATATGTTGGATTTCTCATGGTTAACATAGGGTTCCTTTTATGAATTATGTCTGAATGGGTTAGATGAAAACAGACCGAAATCATGATTTCATCGAAACCGAAATCGACTGAAATGAACATTCATGCTACCTATGAGAAAAAAATGTGCTTTTGTCACTCTTATTATTAACGTAAAAGTGCGCAGCAAATAATTAAGTTATATAGATTCTCTCGTCTACAGCGGAAGTGATATTGTACCACCATGATGGATAGTTTTGGGCTCTCATTCAACTAACGTATTGCAAATCAGTTGTGATGGTTATGGGGACTGGCTAAATTCACCATCCACTCGTAACACGCGTTACCTACCCACGGAAAGTTTAAAGAATTTTGTAGACTATCAAACTTTTTGCCTTAAAATTCTTTACATAAAGAAAACAGCTGTAGCCCAAACATACTAAACAGGTAGGTAGGTTTAAAAAAAAACTGCTGAAATCTGAATTAATCTGAACGACTTTTTACCCAAGGAACCTATAGTCGATCCGCAAAACAATTTTGGATTGTCCATATTAAGTTATCCGATCAATTGATCGACTTCTTCTTATCGAGTCAATAACAATCTTAATCCAAATAGTGCTGGTCCAAAATTTAGCTACTAGTATGAATTTAGCTGCATTTTCAGTAGCGTCCATAAGTTCTTCCAGCGAGCAGGTGACAGGGCACGCGGGGCAAGAAATTGATCGACTTATTATAAAAGTCAACTTTTATTTCGCAAATTGACTGGTGGGTTCCTTCTGAAAAGTTATTCAGTTTCAAACCACAGTTAAAATAGTTTCCGCTGATTTTGTTAGACCTTACATTGTAAAGAGTGACAACCAAGCCCACGATGAAGATCAGTAGGTAGACTAGCTGCCAGATGGTCGGATGACATAGTTAGCGTTGCTGGACGTTGCTGAGTGAGACTGGCGAGGGACCGTGACAAATGTCATACAAAAGAAGAGGCCTATACCCAGCAATGGGATTATGTGGACTGATTGTAAACTTGATAGCGAAAATGTGTGTCTTGAACAGCAAATCAGCGCGCCTCCTGCGTCGGCGGGCGAGGCGGTGTGGCGTGAGGCGGGCGCGCTAGTGATAGCGCGGGCCACGCGCGCCGACGCGGCTGCCTGGCGCTGCGCCGGCGTCGACCGCGCCGGCAAAACGCTCACCGGAAAACCGACCGTGCTCCTCATTTATGGTTAGTCGTGTTAACAGCGATCATAATATTATGTTAATGATGGAGGAGGATATGGCATCACAAAGGTACCAATAGGTACAAATAGATAGAATAGTGGACTTCTTAAGTGCAAAACAGACACAGATGGTGCGAAAGCGTTCCGGGAGCGGTATTTTTTGTAATGTTCGGATTACTATGAAACCCTTCACAGCAAAACCGGGCGCTCTAAGTTCACAGGTCCGCCTTCGGAATGCTACCGCCCCGCGGCCGCCTATGTGTGTATTGCGCTTTAGCGTTGTCCTGTCTGGAGCCAGGGTCCGCTTTTCGACTTAATCTACTCCACTACTAACAAAATGTACAATCTACTTTGAATACGCAAAATATGGGCTTACAAACTAATCTCTTTTGCCTGCCCACCAGAGCCGGTGCGGTCGGTATACTTGGCAGTGGATGGACGGCGGCTGGACGCTGGCAACACCTGGGTACCCGTCAGGGACAAGACGGTCTTGGAGGTGCGCTGTTTGGCTGAAGGTGAGCAGAGATTGTTAACAACCCATATCGTCTCCACTGCAGGTACACTGGTGTCTTCCCATACTTCGGGAAGGTTAGACCATACTTCTTACACGGGGGCTAAGTCCGGATTGGTAGAGGCTGTGGGGTCAGTGTCCAACCCCAGTGCCAGAAGTTTTCAAACCGCCTATAAAGCCTTCGACTTGGCTGTGGCTGTGGCTTAACGACTGTCATCTAGTGATAACAGCCGGCACCAACTCCTGATAAATCGTCACTGATTGACATTTATCCCTTACAGCAATTCTTATTTCAAATGACGAAGTGTAATCTTGAAATGTGGTATTGTATAGTAGACTGAACATTTACTTTATTTAGGAGGTGTCCCGGCTCCGGAGCTATCGTGGCGACTCCTAGCGGTCGAGCCAGCTCTAGATCATCGGCCTTATCTACGGATACATCACACCAACTATTCCATAGGTTTGTTTAGAAGTTTTTCTCTAGATTTTAATGTAATCTTTGACAATCTAGGTATATTTTTGCCGCAAGAAGGCTACAATGGTAATAAGGTGTTTTAAAACCGTTTAGATCCCATTCAGTTCCAGATTTTTAACCAAGGAAGATCAAAATGTACTTCTACTACAAAACCTTCTGACTACAGTAATATCAATTTAGTACATATAGTGTTCGGTTATTTGCCAAACAGACACATATTCTCTAACATAGTGTTTCCACCAGATGGCCTGTCCACGTCGTTAGTGGTAGTGACAGCGGCGCGAGAGCTGCACAACGCGACGCTGCAGTGCGAGGCGCGGCAGCGGCGCCCCCCTCCCCCGGCGCCCGCCGCCCCCCCGCCCGGTGACATCATCACCGCCAAGCTCCAGATACACGTTACTTGTGAGTATACCGTAACAACACAGTCATATTGTCCCCACTGCAGGGGCACTCCCCCCCGTATCTTCAGTATATTGACTTTCAGAAAGCGAGAAATTAAATTTTAGTACGAGATGTGACAGAAACGTCCCTTTGCGTAGCGTCTGCAGCCCCCAGATCAATGGCATTATTATCGACTAGTTATGAATTAATATCAATTATAGGCATCTTTTACCAATTTTACCATGCATTGATCCAGCAGATCTTACCCACCATACAATCTAACATCTAACCTTATACCTTTGGTTCAATTGGATTTCTAACATTTGCTTACATGATCTGCTATAAGAAAAGAAAAATCTGCTGTTGATCAAAATACCAAACCAAATAAACTAACGAGCTGTGCACCTAATGCCCTCTCTCTTTGTTTCCACAATGTAAAAGAAATATCGTCTTGCTTCTACCACATCTTTTATTTTCACGTCTTAAACAATACTTTCACTCTGTCCGTCACTACCTATTCAAAACCAAACCTGACCAGCCAGTAAGTCTCAAATGCGACCTTTTTCAAAACATTCCAACCAGACCCTCCGTCCTTCGTGATCTCGCGCTGGCCGGGGTTCGGCGTCTCGCTGGCGGCGGGCAGCGCGGCCGCGCTCCGCTGCGACGTGGACGCCAACCCCCCGGCCCGCGCCTGGTGGCTGAGGGACGACGCTCATACTAGCAGGTAATATGTCGTTATCAATCAAAATATGTTTCTTCGAAGTAGTTCCTACCATTTGGATTCGTGTAACCAACCTTTCGTGAAGTGTTTGCGGAGAAAGAAGAAAGAAACTCCCTCCAATCATTATTTCATGGATTATCATCTGTGACCGTGAAGAAGCAACTGAGTTTGCTTAGTCTTCAAGGCAAAAATTAGCTAAATTATCTTCTTCAATTAAGGGTCGATCCTCCTCCTAACAAGAAAGTAAATCGCCAGCCACCATATCATATAAGAAGAATTTTCCCATAATCGCGAATGTATAACTGATAACTAGCACGATTAGGTACATGTGAATGTAGGTATAACTAATAACTAGCACGATTAGGTACATGCTAAAGATATAACGCAATGTGAAATGTAAGTAAATAATTGACCACGCTGAATACGTTAAAAACAACCGACTTCAATCGTAGCAACTCCAATTTTGCTATGTTTTTGTTGATTTTCTCAAAAACCGCTAAATCGATTTCGATAAAATTAATATGGGACCACCTGTGAAGTATAACCCTTTCAAACAAAAAAAGAATTTTTGAAATCGGTTTAGGCGTCTTCGAGTAATCGGTGAACATACATAGAAAAAAAAAAAAAAAAAAGATTCCGACGAATTGAGAACCTCCTCCTTTTTTTGAAGTCGGTTGTAAAGAGTTCAAAACCTGGAAAAGCACTGAACAAGTTTAAGAAATAACATTGTGTAAATGTGAGTGGTTACTCATATAACCACTATTTAATTTGTAATAAGCTAGCATTCGCTGAAACGTCCTGAAACGTTAAGCGTATAAGTTTCACGCGGTAAAGGAATTTATAAAGAATCTACAATTCATAAATAAATAAATAAAAAGAGTTTGAGTTTGCAATATTTCCTATTCCAAGCTTCTCTAATATGACCTGATTACACATGGTCTAGTGCCCAATCAAGCGGCACTTCTGTCGACGGCACTCCACACTCCTCACACTGTCGCCTCGTTAGGCACCCGTCAACAGCATCGACAGTTTTGCAGTCGAGGGCTATTCTCTGTCACTGCTGATGACTCTCTCTGTGGAGGGTACGGTTTGATTTTCTCTTTTACACAAGCTGTGATATACACATACTCAGTAAAATAAAACGAAATGCTGGTAATTGTTATCTTACTTGTTTCATAGTTTTAAATTTAGTTAACAAGGTATAACGTTTCACTTTTCTGTAATCAATAAACATATTCGTTTTTTTTTTATAATAGCCCACTCTTATACTAATTGAATTTAAGAGCTGTGTTCCCTCGATGATTTAGTTATAATAGAATAGTCAGAAACACCACGATTTCTAATTAGCAGGTCAAGTGACTTGGAATCTAGCCGGCGAACTGAAGAAACGCAGCGGGTGCCGAGTAATTGGATTCACGTAACTGGCGAGGTTGTGATTGAAAATCAAATCGACTGAGTGATTGCCGCAGTGCAGGTCACGAGTTCAAGTGATGTACCGTCTTGGCAGGTCAAACAAATGTCAGTCCCATAGTCCGCCATGATAGAATTTCAGTAGTTTCAATTTTAGGTCAATTCGGATTAAAGTTTTGTTGATAATCTCCATTCTACTCACATTTTTTATTAACACCTTATCATGTTAACATTTCGAATCAACGGTACGTCATGCTAGTTTTTTGGAACTTTCGAAGCACACGTTAATTTACCCTAAATGGAAACGGTAATAAAAAAACTCCCCGTTTTTCAGTTTTCAAACCCTGGTAATCACAGTATAGGAATATTAGATAAAATTGATTCTTAAATGGCATTTATACTGGCCGCCAGATTGCATTATGTGCAGTGCTTCTTCTTAAGTCAGATAGGGGTTCTTTCCCTCAGTGTTCGATCTATTTATGATCTTTGTACATACATATTTAATTCATGCGTTCACTTTGAATTCTAAGATGAACCCAAAAAAATCGGGTTATATTTCTCAAATATTTCATAAATTCTCAGACTTTAGAAATATCACTTTTATACATATTTTTATAATTTTGTATAGCTCCCCTCCACCCCTGGAAGCTGGCGACGAGGCGCGCGGTTCCGCCACGCTCCGCTGGGCGGCGCTGCGCACGTCGCACGCGGGCTGGTACCGGTGCCGCGCCACGTGGCTGGACGCCGAGTATTCCTCCATCGGGTACTATCTCAATGTTCTGTGTAAGTACCTAATTTAGTGACTATTTAGTTTGTAGTCCAAAACAGTCTTCTGACATGTTCTAATAACAGAATGCCATAAAGATTAGCATCACGAGTAAGCAAGGTACTCAAATATCATTGACAACAACAACGAGGCAAAAAATGCATATCATATTGTAGGTAGGTTTGTCATCAGAAAGAAAAGATTCCTATTATGCTATTCATTAGATAGAAATCAATTGTTCTAGTGGAACTGACAAGTCCACTACCACCAATACTCCATAGTTACACATACCTGAATCATTTTGGAAATATTTATTGAATATCTAATTTACAGTGAAATAAACACCAATGCTTATTTTTCTAGTGTAGTTCAATTAAATATTATAAGAGAGTGATTTTTTTTGTAGCACAAGAAGATGACAACGAAGCGGTGACGGAAACCAAGCCAGATTTGGAGGAGCCAGATCATCAAAAAGTTGATGTGCTTTTAGGCGGAAATGTGCAGCTACACTGTCCTAAAGGTAATAAGATTTAAAAGGTTTAATAATGAAATACGAATATACGAGGTAGGATGCTCAAATTAGATAGGCACCTAGTAGGCCTACTTCGAATAAAATATTTCCATATTTCATAGTACATTTTGTAATGAAATGATACACAGTAAAGAAAGCATGCAAAAGTGAGAGCTGTTGAACTTTCCTAGTCTTAATTGTTAGCTAGCTAGTAATCACGGGTTGAAGAATATATTGGTGTGTCTGCTAAAGGTAATAACATATGTTGTATACTTGGCGCAGGCAGCGTGGGGTGCTGGTGGCGGCGCGTGGTGGGCAACTCCAGCGAGTCGTGGGCGCCGGCGGGCTCGCACCACGCGCACGGCGTTCTGGGTGAGACATAGTTGTACCTATGCGGGTTTTATTTAGTCGTGTGGCCTTACAGTAGTGAAGGTTGCGGGAAGTACGCTGGATGTGGGCAGCGCAGGACCGGTCGGTGTCTTGGAGAGACCTTTATTCAGCAGTGGATTTCTTTCGGCTGATAATGATGAAGATAAACTTATTTTCGCAGCCGTTCATAGACTGAAGGAGGAAATCATCAGCTAATTACTAGTGATATAGTCTTACCTAGCGCATGATATAAACTTTGACCTACTAATAAACTGACCTACATGCATTTAATAGCTGCATGTAAGTTTCGCTAGAATCTTCAATCTACTCGGTGACAGTCCTAAACGTCTTCAGATCCATGGTATATGTTTCTGCTTTTAAAAGCTTTGAAACTTTTTTGTCTATAATATACTGCTGCTTTTAGATACGTTGAAAATACATAGCGGATCCATTGAGGATCTATCCTGAGGCAGAAGTATTTGGATTTTGATCCATCTTCCCGTGAAATAGGAAGTATTTCACGGGACGATGGATCCAAATCCAGATTGCCACTTAAACATTTGAAAAATTGTGCTAATCACTAACACTATGGACAGACAGTTTTTCTTATTCTGCTACTTCAAGAAGGAAATAACCTATACGATGCTACGATGTGTGTTTACTTGGTGGCAGGCATAAAGGACGCGCTGTACCAGGAGGGCGGCGAGTACCGCTGCGTGGGCGCGCGCGCCCCCGACCTGCAGCGGCTCAAGGAGCTGAAGAGGGTCACCCTGAGGGTCACCGGTGAGACATCATCATCACTTAGACGGACATCCACTAGAATAGAATAAAATGTTTATTTGTTCGAAATGTAGTTATATTTTAGGTGGACTGATTACAATAAACTGATTCTTTACATTTCATCAGCAGCTGGCATGCAAATTTGTCATAAAATTGTTACTTACCATCAGGTGATCCGTCTGCTTGTTTGCCACCTATGCCATAAAAAAGGTATCTTCTACTGAGCTGTCCTAAAATATACGCGTCCAGTGGTTGCCAATGCGTTTCTATCAGGTGTCAGTCCGGTAAGTGGTGGGCATTTATTAATTGTTCATAGATGGAAGGAGGGCCCAGAATACACTGCATGATTAGTAACAGAAATTGGCCGAAATAAAACAGGCATAATATAAAATAATCACTAATATTATACAAAGAAAATCAATGATCAGGCCGAGTCGAGGAACATATAGGCGTATGTGCCTTGCATCTTATCAGTCCAACAGTTTATTTCCAAAGTTACTAGCGACATCTAAGTTGGATAAACAAAACAGTCGAATAAAAATGTTGCATGCTATTGACAGGTGGTGCCACAGCCACGGCTCTGAGCGCAGAGCCGGCGGCAGGCGGGTGGCGGCTGGAGTGCGGCGCGTGCGGGCGCTCGCTGCGCGTGCTGTGGCTGCGGGGCGGCGCGGGCGGCGGCGCGCTGCTGCCTGCCTCCCTGGCGCCGGACCTGGCGCAGCATTGCTGGCGGGCCGTACTGCATGTGTCTGAACCTGATGAGGTGAGTCCGTTGTGAAGCCACTGATCAGAAAAATTCAGCCGAGGAGCATTAGCACCATTCCAACTAACCCAAAACTCATGTCAGAAAAATATTTTAATGAGAAAAAACATTTTTATTATATAAGCAAAAACATAACTACTGAACTGGATGTGTTAGCTAAATTATTTATAAAAGCGTTTTCGAAAAAGACAAGTACTTACCTACTTCAAAAGTGAAGCAGTGGGTTCTTCGCAGAACGTCCCTTTCGAAAAATGTCCCCTGGTCATAAAAGGTCTCTTAATTTGCGCTGCCCGGCAGGTGTGGTGCATCGCGGTGTCGCCGGGCGGCGGCGCGGTAGCAGTATTCCCGCCGCGCGCACCGCCCCCGTCGCCCGCGCCCGCGCGCCACTCCGTGCGCGCTCTGCTCAACTCTGCCGCCCTGGTACCTGCCATCCCGCAGACCACCCTCCTCATTGCGTCTCTGTTCCTCTTCAAGTGAAGTGCTGGACTCGAGTGAAATGCTGGAATGACTGTGTTAAAGGCGGTGACGCCCGGTTGATACTGTGAGTGTTTTGCTCAAACCTGCCGCTCTAGTCCTTACGATCCCGCCGACGCCGTACTATTTACGTCCCTTTTTCTTTTAAGTGCTGGACTCTTTCAACGTGGAACATATTACAAGTAATGAAGTCTTCTTGGTGAAAGTTTTCTCGGTGTCTATTTATCGCCTAGAAAAATTTGGCTGCACTTCTTTGAAACTTTAGTAACTGCCACGGAGGCAAGTCCAGTAAGCGATCGGCCGATGGTTTCTTTTTTCTCATCAAGTGAAGTGATGTGTACGTTTTGAAACTGCGGAACGAGTCTGAAGAAAAAGATTGAATGCGTTAAAGTATTTCATGGTAAAAAGTCTCGTCTATTTTATTAAGATACTTTTAAAGTCGGTAATATGTTGCATGAAGATGTAGACTATCTAAAATTTCTGGAAAAGTTCGGCCAAGCTCAAAATGAACGTAAATGTTAGGTGATTTATACGGTAATAATGATTATAGAGTGGAAATATGCTGTCTCTCACTTTTATAATACTTGATGTAGGTATATGAAAGTGATAAAGGTTGGTTAGAGATGTGTATATGTACTCAAAATAACGAAGCTACTGATGTCCAAACTGTTTCTCTGTAGATTTTTTATTACAACATAATAACGATATCGTTCAAACGAGACGCCGTAACCGTACGTAACCTTCGTAGTGTACTCTTACCTATCAATAATTTATTGATTAGCTGTCTCCTCCATACTGCTAGGATTAAATCTTCTCTTGTAAACACTTATTTTTTTCGATCCCCTTTGCTTTTTTCTTCAGCTTATTTATAAAATAAATTATTAAAACAGGAATCGAATGTGCCAAATTGTTAATATTTAAAAGAATAATAGATTTTTCTTATATTATGTATTAAAATATTGGGTTTTGGAATTTATAAAATTTAGTGCAATGCGAACACCAATGTGACGAAAATTAGAATTTAAAAGATTTTAAGTGCTAGTGGTAAAGTTAAACTGAAAGTTTAGTTCTCAAATCGAAACATAATGAAATTATAAAAGATTTGAGAGTAAATCTTTCATTATAAATAAGGCCATCCTAGCAATCTATTTTATATAGATGTCGAATACTTAATAAATACCTGTAACACATTATGTACCATAGCTTAAACGAATCAACATGAAAATTTCTATGTCAATTTTAGAAGCTCGTTAAGATCGAGCATTTTGTATTTCTATGGACGATTATTAACGTTTGCTACCACAATTTTTGCAACAATTTTGTAGAGTAATTGTAAAATTTTATCAGATGTTCGATGTTGATAATGTTGTTAGTTTTCTATTAGATTATGTTTTTTCTATTTCCTCTCTGCATCCATCCACTCTCGCTGTTTGTACTGAATGTAGAATTATTTTAGCAGAAACAGAGCAATTGTCGTTATTGTTGTTAAGAATTGTGATAGGTACAACTGACGAAGGCGACGGTGCTGCAATAGTAAACATTAGTCATTTATTACAAAACGCAAAAGTCGTCAATATACAGATAATTAAATACTAATTAGTTTTATATTAGTTACATAGATATTAGTGAGATACGTATTTTTGTACTACGTCATGTCAATTGGATCTATTCTAGATAAATCAAGAACAACTTTCATTTTGTACCTGGAAATGAGAACGTAATTATCCGTCCATTGCGGAATTATTAGATAGTTTAGGAGCCGTAGAGTCCTTCTCTTTTTCCATCCGAGATTACACTAGTTAACAGGAACAAAGGTTTCTATCAATTACCTGTTTCGCACAGCAGTCCAGTCTTTTTTAAATATTGTATGCTCTTCCTTTTTTTCGCTGTATTTGTAGTGTTTCCTATAGCATATGTGCTGATATCTTTACGCAGAATCTCATATCGGAACCCTTAGAAGCAGCCCCGTCGCCTTCGTCCCTCATCTACTTGGACAACAATTTGTTGGCACACACCAGACCTGTTTTTTATTAGAACATAAAATTGAAATAATTAATATTACGTGGGATTAATAGGAGGTATCTTAATAATAGAAGGGAAAGAATGTAAAAATTGTATACATCCCATTTAATAATTATCTGAACTTTATATCCCTCAAATATTTTTCATCAGATCGAATATTTTCCCGATACTAAATGCAAAAAGATTTAATAATTTCAGAGTATTCCACCAATACTTTCAGAAATGAACAAACATTAATCATTCCAGCTCGGAAACAGTAATTTCAAAAGTGCATTTTGATGGTGATTGATAGTGATGTAAATTTCTTGCGATATTAAAAATCTTTTGACGTTCCGAGCGTTATTAAAAAAAAAGCAGTACTTCCATTTTAATAGACAGAAACGTAGCATAAGAACCAAATTAAGTGTTGAAATTATTTAATCGAAAATAATAATAATAATAACCGGGACAAATCACACACGGCCCCAAACTAGGATTCCCTGTATCTTAGGAACCAGAGACTGATATACATACACATATATATTTAAATACATACATATATAGATATTATATACCCAGACTCAGAGCAAACAATTCTGCTCATCACAGAAAGGTTTGCCCTGTGTGGGAATCGAACCCACGTCTCTCGGATCAGAGGTCAGGATCGCTAACCACTTAGCCACCGAGTCAGTCAGTGAAAAATGAAAAACAGTCAGTGATGGATGCTGGTAGGATACGTTTAAACATCACGTAGCTATTGTATCACTTTTAAATTATAATTATTAAAGCATAATTTCTTCCTGTGAATCTAATATCACCCAATATCTATATATCACCCAAAATGTTGAAGTTAAAATATAAACACACCTGTAACACATCCAAATACCAACACCAATATAACACTAATACTAAAATTTCTATTACTGCTTCGTGTAGCGTTTGAAAATGCACCAGGGTATCACAGGCAGAGAGCTCTCAGCTAGAATCGAGTTAACGTCGCGCCGCAGCCTGTAGAGTAACCGGCAAGTGGATGCTGTATTGTATCCGAGCCCGGTGGCTCTTTTATCTGCCGCCACAGAAAAGGCTTCAGAGATAAAACTCTCGCTCGCAGTGGCTTTGTAAAACGATCTGGGTTGGAAATGTGTACTAAAATGTATTTTACAGTTTGCTCTAATAAAGCTGAATTCCGACACCTGACTACTCTGATATTGCACTGCTAGCTGCTCCGGGAAATTACTATGTACACTCAGTGTGTATCATTAAATGCACTACAGTGTTGTAGTAGATAATTTGTATTACATTTCAAACGTGCACCTTTATACTTTTTTCTTAAATCTGTGTAATGATAATAAGTTATTTTCTGTGGTTTGTTAACAACCCATAACATCGCCACTGTTGGGATCTGTTCTAAAATCTTAAAAAGATTAGGTTATATATCCACACACGCAAGTTAACTCTACATTTATGGATTTTCTATGGCTATTGTCTATTGAATAACAGCTGGCACCAATAGTTAACGTCTCTTGCGAAGCACAGAAAGTAATAGGCAATTCCATCCAGAATCAGTAGTCAGTTAACCTACGTGATCGACATGACCACGCACGCTGAACTGGCTCAGGATCGCTTCAGTATACGACAGTTTTCTGGTGTGCGCCAACCTGATCGTCCAAATAATTATATAATCTCCTTCGTAAGTTGTTTAGCGTCCACACCAACGTGAGCATGTCGCTCGGTGCCAACACAATCATAGATATAACGTTATTACATATATTTACATTATTAAAACTATACATTTTATTGTTTACTTTGATATTGAATGTACAGAAACCATTTATTATTATAATATTCAACGCAATGTGTTTATGAAAGTCGTGTACCGGATAAGTGACCATAATTAAAAAATAAATAAACTAAAAGATATAAAAATATACTGTGTTTTCTTTATACAGTTGAGTTAAAACAAAATTCAGAGATGATTCTGTAGAATTTAAAATATCAGTAAAGATGTTTTTTTGTGTTACGTAGTTTTAATAAAATTAATTTAGCTAAAAGTGCGTAAGGAGCCAGCGAGGCGTGAGCTTTGAGCTGCCGATGACAGGGGAGGGAGCTGAGGCACGAAGGGAGGATGAATTTGCGGAAGTTATAAACAACACTGAACAGACTGCACGATATCTACAGGGTGTAACAAAAAGGTGTGGTAATATTTCAAAGTGGGCTTTTACTCATTAAAATTGAACAAATTTTGTTCTACAACTTTGTTGAAATCGCAAAAAAAAAAATTGGACTATTCATACAAACTTGGCTCGCTGATCGATTTATCTGAAATGTGCAATTTTTTTTGCGATTTCAACAAAGTTGTAGAACACAAGTTTTTCAGTTTGATGAGTAAAAGCCCACCTTCAATGAAAATGAAAATGAAAATATTTTATTCGAAGTAGGTAGCAGTGTACACTTTTCGAACGTCGTTCTTTTATCTACCTAATACGAGGTTCCTACCACTCGGAACTCGTATACCCACCGTTTCGGGAAGTGTTTGCGGAGTGAGAAGAAACGGCGGGCCCTAAAGAAACTCCCTCCAACACATTTTTTTTTAAGTCTTATATTCTATTACATCTTAATGCTAGATCAATAAATGAATTATACAATGTCATGTCTGTAAATAAAATATACAAAAATAAGAATAAAGAAAGGATTCAAAAGAGATAAAAGTAAAAATTGTTTGTAGCTAATGACTAACAAATTCCAAAAAACCAATGACAAGAGCAGGCCAGTTCACACGGACAGCACCCGATCACGAGTATAACGCGAGAGTCAGCCATCGCTCCCCTCAACCATATTTGAGGGAAGGGAACGACCCGGCTCCCGATACGCCACCATCCGCAATCAAGTATTACCACACCTTTTTGTTACACCTTTTTGTTACACCCTGTATACTCAAAAGACAATCTTAATCTAGTTTTAAAGAACTTTTATTCTTTATGAATTAAGAACTTAATATGCTAATGGAACATTCAATTCCTATCTGAAAACAGATAAATATAACTGAACAGGAACTACACTTAGCCAAGAGAGACAATTTAAATAAGTTGAGTAAAAGTAACATTATTCTTTCAAGTAACGAAACGTGATTGCCATGACCTATCTTACACAAACATAAAGCCTTAAAGAAAAATCATCTACCACGTGAACAGAGGGGATCATCTCAAAAGCTCACAATCAGACTGGCTATCTCCGCGATCGCTATCTATGCATTCGCAATGTGGCGGCGGCGGCGGCGTTGCCTCGCCGGGTTGTCGCCTTTTGTTACGTATTGTAGAGACACAAATACATAATAAACTAGTTTGATGTTACGAAATATTATGGTTCATAGAATCTTAAATTATTTGTTGCAATTATATAATTATATCTTGTCGACGACTGCGAGTAAGAAAGCAGTCCCAGATGCTTCTCAAATCACGATTTTTTGCACTGGTAGTGGGTTACCTGTTCGTTGGAGGCCAGTTAATTTTTTCACCGGAACCAAAATCTGTAATTATAGTTATATGATGCTTATATCACGAAAATTATTAAAATTGATGCATAAAAAGGTAAAATAGTATTCCTATCGTAAGTCGTTCCAGTTCAAACTAACTGTGTTGTCTACTCATTTAACTGAAAGTTTCCCAAAGAACCGCTGCATAAGAACATTTTGATGATTCGCCAGGCGCTCCTGAAGTTTAACGGTAAGGAACTATGGACTAAGGATAAAGTGCTTATAAAAAAACTCAATTTATTCACACGACAGGAATCCCTGAAAATGTTTCTTTTTTACTTTTCATACAAATTGATAGCGTTGATTGAATCAACTTTGTGTGGAGAGTCCAAACAATGTTTGGTCCTATTTCACAGTTTATCGTACATGCATACGTACAACCTCCACATATTGTTTCTGTCTTCCTTTATCTTGTAAATGTTATTGCACATTTCCACGCGTGATCGCGCGCCTTTCAGGAGTTTCCAGACACAGTAAGACAGCTCGAGCCAAACGACCGGATACGGTTCCAAGACTTCCAAGCAACAGTCGTTATGTTTTGCTTCAGAGATTCGACCGTGACTCTCTCGGATCAAAACTTTCTATGTCGTTCCAATAAAAATACTTCAGGTACACACATATAACACACAGACAACGGAAGACGTACAACACCACAGATGAGAGAAGTTTTAATTGTGTTAGTAAACTTCAAATGAACTATTAGTACCTATATCGTCGATATAAAGGTTTTTGTATAGAAGTCTTCTTCTATAAGACTTAGTTTTAATACCTATTAAATTAAAATATAGCTCTTCTTAAACTGCACAGACATAAATCAATACTTATCAACATAGAAAATTCGGCTTGGTCTTTATTTTTATTTGTTCAGAGATTTTTTTAGTTTTTTAACCCGCGATGCAAATAAGTGGTGATATTTTGAAGCCTACGTCTGTATTAAGTTCGGGATTTAAAATAAAACAGGTTTCATTCATCGCATCGGTTCTTCACTATTTTTGTTAAAGTAGATTCATTAGTTTTCGAGTGACTCTTTTACTGTACAGAGTAGGGATGTTACGAATATTCGCATTTGCATTCGCATTCGCAAAATATTCGCATCATTTCGAACATTCGCAATGGCATTCGCATTCGAGTTCAAGTTCAAGTTCAAATCATTTATTGCATGTCACAGTAGTTCACAGGTGGTAAAATTACAATTCGTGAAATTATAGATACATGTGACGCCCTGCAAGGGCGTGGCAATAGAGAGGTGCTATTACAACAATATATTATTATTACAAATATAATATATATAATTTCCAATTTCCTATAAATTAATTTATTCTACAATAATTTAATTTAATAACATTCGATTATTTATATAACATTTTATATATTATTATTTTTATTTAATTAGTTTATTCTACTTTGTCTTCAAAAAATTCGGCGATACTGTAATAGCTTTTATTAATTAAAAATTCCTTAAGTTGCTTCTCAAATCATTTGTCTTTTTCTATGTTTTTTATATAGTTAGGAAGGTGATTGTATATTTTTATCAACATCGAATGGGGAGCTGATGTATATAGTTTGAGTTTTGAGGATGTTTGTTTTAATTTATTTAGATACCGGTTATTACGTTTTATAGTTTTTACTGGTGAATACATATGTTTATGTTTTTTAACAAATCTGCAGGCTTCGAAAATATAAATACCTGTTAATGTTAGTATATTTAATTTAAAGAAGTAGGGTTTACAGGAGTCAGTCTGTTCAATATTAACCAATATTCTTATACATTTTTTTTGAAGTATAAAGATTTCCTGAATGTCGCAACAATTCCCTCATAGAATGATACCATAGGAGAACCTTGAATGGCCGCAGGCATAATATGCGGAGAGTGCAGTTTTCAAATTTGCGACTCGCTTCAACTGACGGAGAGCGTATTTGAATGAAGACAATTTGTTTGATAGCTTTTGAATATAAGGTTACCAATTTATATGAGTGTCATTTTCTATGCCTAATAGTGGAGCAGAGTTTACTATATTTATTTTGTTGGAGTTATATTTATAGTTTATTTGTAGTGCGGCTTTTTGGTATGGTTTGAATTGAATCAGTTTAGTTTTATTGAGGTTTAGCTGTAAGTTATTACTGTCAAGCCAGTTCATGGTTGTATCCAATATAGCATTCATTTTATTCTCTAATTCAGTTGCATTTGTACAAGAAACTATCACTGAAAGATCATCTGCAAAGCAGACACAAGAGATATAGTCTTGTTCCAATAACTTGGGGAGGTCGTTTATATAGATAAGGAACAAAATACATCCCAGAATACTCTCCTGGGGGATAGAGCCTGTAATACTAACTTGTTTAGTTCTTATATGGTCTATTTTACCTGTTTCAAAATTAATGTATTCAGTTTCTACATACTGGGAGCGGTTTTCCAGGTAAGATTTGAACCACTTTAACGCTATTCCTCTAATCCCGAGTCCGTAGAGTTTATGTAATAAAATTTTATAATTTACTCTGTCATAAGCCTTGCTGATATCGAGCAATAAGCCTATAGCATATTCTTTATTGTTTATTATATCTAATATTTTTTGTATATATTTATAGATCGCTAAGATAGTGGATCGGTTTTTGCGGAATCCGTATTGACTATCATGGAGAATTTTAAATTTTTCTAAAAATGAATTTAAGCGTTTCGCCATTGCTGTTTCTAATATTTTAGATGCTGTTGGTTGTAATGCGATTGGTCGGTAATTATTTGGGTCTGTTTTTTTACCTTTCTTATGAGCTGGTTTGACTTTTGAGACTTTAAGGGAATCCGGAAAACAGCCTTCCTGAAACGACTGATTTATTTGTTTTGGTAAAAGGGATGGTAAGTTCATTTGCACAGTTTTTTACTAATGTAGGGGGAATTTCGTCTATACCGAAGCTAGTTTTGTTTTTTAAGTTCTTTATAATTTCGTAGGTTTCATTTGGTTCAATTGGTCGTAAATAGAGTGTATTGTTAACAGTATTTATAATTTTAGAATTTTGTTCATTTTCGTAATTTCGGGAGTTACTGATAGATGTAAAAAAGTTGTTAAAGTGGTTAGCGATCAATTTAGGATCTTTTATGCATGAGTGGTTGTCTAGTAAAGTAAGTAAGTAAGTAAGTAAGTAAATTTTTATTTCCCGAATATAGAACATTACAGAGTTACAATATTGAGTTATAGTAAGTGGATGTTTTTTTTTTATATTACGGGTCGTTCGGTTTGTTTCTGAATTTACGATTTGCCAAATGGCTTGACTTTTATTTTTAGCATTTGTATATTTATGTATATTATTAATTTTTTTGGACATGTACACAGCTTTTTTCAGTAATTTACTATATGATTTGTAGTATTTATCTATGACCTTGTTTTTTGCCTGTGTTTTTAATATCTTCAATAGTCTCTTGTTCTGACATGATTTTTTTAGTCCCTGTATAAGATAGGTTTTTTATGCTTATACGTTTCAGAAATTCTTTTTGGTATATTTCTATTTAGTATGGTTTGTAATGTATTATTAAATGTATTATAGTTTTCATTGACATCTTTATCAGGCTTAATTATTTCATCCCAATTTACAGACTGTAGTTCGTTTTTATATTTATTAATGTTGTAGTTGTTAAAAATTATTTTAGTAGTTTTAAATTGTTTGGGTTCCTGTCTATTTATTGGGGAAGAGAAAAGTACGCCCTTGTGGTCCGAAAATCCGAATTCATGGACGTTTAGTTGATTTTCTTAATTACGAAAATTTATGAAAAGTAAATCAAGGCATGTAGAGCTGTTAACAGTTACTCTTGTAGCTTCTTTGACTAATTGATAGAAATTAAATGTGTGCATAAGATTGGAGAGATTATTTTTCAGTGTATTGTTAGTTGAAAAATCTATGTTGAGATCACCTCCTATTATAATAAATTTGTTTGAGTCTTTTAATGATAATAGTTTAAATAAATTTTCAATACATTCGAAAAATAGTTCCTTATTTTTTTTAATATTTGGCCAGTATAACTTTATAATGGCTAGGTTACTTTTAACTATCTCTACTGCACTAATCTTAAAAACGTTTTCTTGGGACATTTGTTCGATATCATTTCTAGGCATTACGTTTAAATTATTCTTAACTAATATACATACTCCTCCTCCTTCGGTTTCTTTTCGAGTGGCACGACAAAAGTAAGATCCTACTTGGTAACCATTGATGTTAAAGAGCTCCAGTTTTTCTTTGTTCATCCATGTTTCGCATATACATATGGCATGTACGTTTGGGTTCTCTTCAATCCAAGCTTCAAGAAGATGTTTTTTGTTACAGATGCTTTGCATGTTTTGGTAAAGCACACAGAAGTCAACATCGAAAGGGCAGGGGCCTCTCCTTCTGACGAGGATGGTGAACGCTTCCCGGTTTTGTGTTATGGTTCAAAGAAGATTTATTCAGACTTTCCCTTTGAGTTGGGTCTTTTTCTGAGTAACTAAACGTTTAATTGAGATTTCTGTTCACTTAATTTTCCGCTGTGTTGTGTTGGGAAGAAGCATTACTGAGTTTGTTGGATCCATTTCCATTTATTATTAACTTATTATTTCTTATAATGGCGTGATGCCCACTTTGTCTTGCTTTCTGCAGGGCGTTCTTTAATTCTCTCCTTTCTCGTAAAACTGCCTCATTTACATATTCCGTTACGCCTAATCCAGCTTCTTTGAAATAAAACGAATTTTCAAGTATGTGCTTCTTCATTAATTTAGTGGTGCGTTTAATTTTTAATGGCCTTTTGTAACCTTTCTTACCAATACATTCTATTGCATCTATATATTGTGATTTATATTTAATATATCATAGAAAACATATGAAACTCGCTCAATCATTTCATTTTCTGTTTCCCAAAAATTTATTGTTAAGCCATGTAGGACAATCATTTTTTCATTATTTTTGAAACTTGTACTTAAGGAAGGGTTGGCATTATTATTTATTTCATGTAATTCTTTTTTTATTGTTTCATTTTCTTTTTGTAGCTTAAGGCATTCACTTTGTATCGACTGAATTTTCAAGGCCAGGTACTCAATATTTTGTTCAATAGCTGTATGTATTTTAAGCGTTTCTTTGTTTTGTTTCAGTTCTAATTTTAGGCCTTTCAGTGCTGTTTCTATCTCCATTTTGATTGTTGATTGTAGTCCGGAGAGTATGAATTTGTTGTTTTGTTTTAAGTTATGTTGAATGAGGTTTTTGATTTGGCGTAAGGTTATGGGTTCGTTGTCTGTAAATATCATAGAATCTGAGGTTATTACATTTTCTAGATCAAACTTATGTAATGGGTCTTGCAGTGGCAGCTTATCACCATGTATAGAGTGTATAGAATCATCACGTACTGGGGAAATCGCCTGACGTCTGGATGACAGTCTTTTGGGGATGTTTCCAGCAATATCTTGGCACTCATAGTTTTGTTGCATATCATGATCTGATTCTTTTTGGTGTTGGTGGACAGGAGCATTTTGATTATCCGTTTTAGCTGACGCAGTCCGACACAAGGGACATTACCATGATTTTTTATGTTCAGTTGTTATTGTGTTGTTAAATCTTTTCTCTGGTACATTTGCACAATTGATATCATACTTTTATTTGCAATTTGCACACGCTAGAAAATATCTATCTGGAATTTGTTGTAATAGAGATCACGCTAAGTGTAAAATCTGTGAAAAAGTTTATTCCCGTATCGGGCGAACAACAACGGGATTGCAACTTCATTTAAAATCTGTTCATTCGAATGAATATAACCTGCTTATTCAAGCTGAAACGCAGGTGCAGGTTGCAAAATCCGATGTGGAATATCCCGAACTCCACTAAAAGAGGTAAAGAAACAATTATCAATTGAATAATCTTTAATAAAAAAGAAACAATGGGACTCAAAACATCCATTATCTCAAAAATGTATAGGCGAAATGATAGCTCTACAAAATTTGGCTTTTAATTTTGTTGAGGGCGTCGGATTTCGACGATTGATGCAGATTGTTGCACCACAGTATAATTTAAAAGGACGAACCTTTTATACTGAGCATGTGTGCGAAGATTTATACGAAAAAATAGTTAATAAAGTCAAGCTTCTTTTATCAGAACTAAAGCACATATCATTTACAACAGACATATGGTCCGAGCCCAGTGCAAACGTATCACTTCTCAGCCTTACCTGCCACGGGATAACAGCCAATTTCGAACGCTTAGCAGTTGTTTTAAAATGCAAGGACTTTGATGATAGACACACGGGGGATATTATTGCTGACAAATTCGATTCTATGTTGAGCGAATGGAATATTACTAAGGATCAAGTGCACTGCATGGTGAGAGATAAGGGCTCTAATATGAAGCGTGCAATGACATTAGGTGGATTCAAAGATATCGATTGCACTGTTCATAAACTGCAAACAAATATACGTGCAAGAATTAAACTCCGACGATATGTTGGTAAACATGATTCAGAAGTGTAATAAAATAGCCAGCCGTTTTAATCATTCCAGGTTAAAATCCAAGAGCGACTTAATCCAGACCAAGCTCCACTAACTGTAACTCGTGACTGTGCTACGCGATGGAATAGCACATTTTATATATTTGAGAGATGCCTAAAACTAAAGGATTCTTTTGTTTATATGCCAGTGCTAACAGCAATAGTATCCCCAATTTATCACCCGAAGAATGGAAAGCTATGGAGCACTGCGTTTTAATACTGAAACCCTTCGAAGAAACTACACGCAATCTGAGCAGTTCACAAGCTTCGATTTCGACAGTAATACCGATTATTTACACATTGAAAAAAGTCTTGACGAAGGACGACACGCTTGAAGAAGCAGATGCCGTTTATGATATTATAAAAAAAAATGTTCAAATTGTTAAAAGCTAAATGAGCAGGAAGTTTTGTAATCTAGAAACTGATCCCGTATTCACGATTTCAACATTTCTAAACCCCCGTTATAAGCAAAAAATTTTTAGTGAAATCGTTAAAGAAAAAGTACTCACTGACGTTGTTTCTCTCGCTTTGAGTCTCTATAATAGTACTGATAACGTTGACCAGGGCACTTTGGTTCCAGGTTCTAAAAGGCCGAGAGACTTGACACAAAATCTTACTAATGAGCCACAGCCTTCGACCAGTTCTGACTGCTCTGCTAACAAAAGTCTATTAAAAAAATTAGCAGGTATTCTGGATTCTTCGAGCGAAGACGAATACTCTGAAGAAGAAACTGAGGACAAGCTGAAATTTGAGATTAAATCCCAGTTAAAGGCATACCTCAAAGAAAAACGAGTTTCTATTGAAGAAAACCCCCTGGACTGGTGGAAGACAAAATTAAAATATGACAAATTGTCATCTCTAGCTCGCAAGTATCTTAGCACTCCCCCAGCCAGCGTACCAAGCGAGCAATTATTTAGTGCCGCTGGCCTTATTTACGAGCCGTCGAGAAATCGTCTGATGGGCTTGATCGTCTGATGGTTAATGAAGGCATTGCTGTTCATTAAATATAATGCGCCATTTTTGAAATTCGATTATTAATATCTTGAATAATAATAATAATAGTTTATTTCAATATAATAAGAGTTACAATGTTTCTTATTTTAAAAATTGGTTACACATTTGACACAAATTTCATAGTATAGCTCTTATGTGCATGTTATTAGATTGTGGGTCTTATCCATACTAAGTTTTAAAAACTTGTGTTATGGATAGTCACCACTTCCCTGTCCCTGGACACCGAAATGGAAACATAAAGAAAAGGTTAGTGTCGTGCTTACAAGTGACATATATAATTTAAGGATATTCAACTTATGTTATTTACATTTAAATAAATAAATAAATAATTTCTTAACATTTCATTTCAAAATTTCATTTTAATTTAACAGTAAGATAATTCATAACACATTTTTTTATCATGCATGCAAAAATAATAATAATATATTTTTTAGGATATTTAGCTTATTGATTAAATTTAGAATTTCATTAGAGTTTCATTAATATTTTATAATTTAGAATAATTAATACTTATTACTAGACTCTGGTTAAGATATTTAATGTTTTGCAATACCCATCTTGTGTTTGCGAGTGTGCGTGCGTGCGTGTGTGTATTGTGTATGTGTGTGTGTGTTAGTGTGTGTTTTGCTATTAAGCTAAGCTAATTTTAAGAAATTATTTTTAATAGGTTTTCAGTTTCATCGTAATCTAGTGTCTTAAGCCAGTTGACAAGTTTTCTCTTACATTCTGTTCTTTTACAATGATGGAACGATAGTGTCTTGTTTAGATCATTGTATATTCGAGGTCCTTGAAAACAATAGAATTTGTGAATGAAATTAGTTCTGAAGAGTTCTCGAGTGCACACATTGTAGTTTAGTCTTTTATTATTGGGGTTATTGTCCCCCGAATAGACTAGCGAGCTATGTTGATTTAATATGTACAATTTGTAAGATGTAAATTTGTCTCACTGTCAAAACATCCGTCAACCTATATACTTCTGTAGTCGGGAAACGGTAGGGCTTAAATAATGCGATTTTAAGCAACATCCTTTGGGCTCTTTCTAAGGTAATGAGGTGAGTTTTCGCGGCACATCCCCAAGTTGTGATAGCATAAGAGATCACAGACTGGCAGAGTGAAAGATACACCATTTTCATGAGGGATCCATCGGCTACATACCTTAGTTGCTTAAAAACAAAATTCATTTTTCGGACTCTTGATGCAATGGTTTTAATTTGGTCAGTGAAGCTAAGATTCCTGTCAATTATAACTCCTAAATATCTGATATTATTTGTTAATTTTATATTTGCGCTGTCGCAGTTTCTTGTAGGTGGATAGCTACAACAGTGTGCAATAATATTATAGTTTTTATGAATATTGGGAGTAAGGTTTCTGATAGAAAAGGCAATAAATTTAGTCTTATCAGCATTAAGTGTGAGTAACCACAAACTGACGATATTAAATCCCTTTTGTGCTAATTTATAAACTTCATCCCATGTGTCAGCCTCAAAAGTAAGTGTGGTGTCGTCGGCATATGATAAAATGTTACAATTATCCACTTTCAAGTCACATAGTTCGTTGATGTAACAGAGAAAAAGGGTTGGGCCGAGGATACTGCCTTGTGGAATGCTGAAAGTTACTGTTAAAGTATCGCTAACAATGTCCTCCACCTTAACACATTGGTTTCTTTGAGTAAGATAACTCTTAAATAAATCTAGTTGTTTCCCTCTAATTCCCAGTCTACTAAGTTTGTTCAGCAGGTTGGGGATAGAAACTGTGTCAAAGGCTTTAGCTAAATCTAAAAATATAGTTAAGCATTTCTTTTTCTTATCCATTAGTTTAGCCAAATTGTTTGTAAATTTTAGTACTGCAGATTAGCCTTTCCTAAAACCAAAAGAATTTGAAAGGGTTGGTAAAATCGAAATAGGCCTGTAATTGTTGATACAGCTTCTATCCCCTCCCTTATGTATTGGAAGGACTACAGATTTTTTTAAAAGGGCAGGGAAAATCCCATCATTTAAGCAAAGATTGAAGATGTGTGTGAGTGGGGGAACTATGGTGTCTTTTATCAATTTAAGTAGTTTTGCCGAGATTCCATCGTAGCCAACTGCACAGTCTGTTCTTAGACCGAGGATAAGTGTTTCCACAATCTCTTAGGTATAAAGTATGAATTAATAGTCTTATATGTAACGTGAAGTTTATAATAGATTTAAATTAAATAAAACTGCTAATAAAATGTTTCATTTTAATGCCTTACCTAAATATTCGCATTCGCATTCGCACATTCGCACCCCAGACTTTCGCATTCGCATTCGTGTTCGCGAATGTCGAAAATATGACATTCGTGACAACACAGGTACGGAGATGTATTTTTTATGTTTAGATTTACATATATATTAGTACAAGAGAAAAAACAGACAATATCAAGACCAATCTCAAAATATACATCTGCACACTGATAAATGACAAAGACGTTGCCAGATGGAGATGAAAGTTTGTGAATGTAGGCATAAATAGGTGGAAACTGCAGGGTGCAGATGAGTAATGACTGTCGCACGGCGGCGGCGGCGGCGGCGGCGGCGGCGGCGGTGATGGATTGGAGTCCTCCCACGTTGGCGCAACGCCGCCCTAGGCTTGTTCTTGGTATGTATTTGTGTTTCTTCTACGTATTTGCGTAGAACAGGCGACTTGTTGTGTTTATAACGTGGTTTTAGTTATTGACTCACAGAGAGAGCAACCAAGAAAACGTGTTCTCCTACGTTTTCCCACAATATGCCGATGGGCTATATTTTTTCAAACGCGTACAAGACGTAGGTAACTTACTGCGATAATTGACCACGCTGAATACGTTAAAAACAACCGACTTCAATCGCAACAACTCCAATTTTGCTATGTTTTTGTTGATTTTCTCAAAAACCGCTGAATCGATTTCAAAAAAATTTATATGGGACTACCTGTGAAGTATACACTTTTAAACAAAAAAAGAATTTTCCAAATCGGTTCAGGCGTCTTCGAGTAATCGGTGAACATACATTAAAAAAAAAAAAAAGATTCCGACGAATTGAGAACCTCCTCCTTTTTTTGCAGTTGGTTGAAAATAAATGAGTAAACTACTTGGTTTATTTTAATGCTTATTATGTTTGTAAGTAAATTTCATCTTTTTATAGACTAGAATAAATATTTCGAGTAAACCCACGAATTCTGTTTAAAGAAATACAACAGCTGCCTCCTTCCACCAGAGACAGTAGTAATGACGTGCAGTTATGGATAGAAAATAAGTTTCATAAGTTTTTTTGCGATAAGACTTCCAAATTGTCCTGCATATTGAGGTTTGAGGAATTGAGGGAATTCTGATTTTTGACGGTAAGACCTAAAATGTTACGACTGGCTACATAAATGGGCTTAGAAAATGCCTATCGACCAAACCCAGCCAGAAATCAAACCCGTGTTAAAGAATGGGCTAACTTAGCGTCCGGAGGCGGGTAGACTTTATTATTTATTACCATAAAAAAGACAAAAGCAAGGGGAAACTGGATGTTATAAAGTTAGGAATAAGGGTAAATTTCATTAACTAATTAGACAATTCATCATCTTCATAAAGTCCTCCATGCCGTATCATCATCATCAGCTGAAGGACGTCCACTGCTGATAAAGGTCTCCCCCAAGGACTTCCACATCGACCGGTCCTGCGCTGCCCGCATCCAGCGGCTTCCCGCAACCAGGTCATCGGTCCACCGAGTGGGAGGCCTGTCTACACTGCGTTTTCCGGTGCGCGGTCGCCACTCGAGAACTTTAATGCCCCAACGGCCATCTGTTCTACGAGCTATGTGCCCCACCCACTGTCATATACCACTTCAGTTTAGCCATGCTGTATAAACTGATCAAAAAATACATTAAAATGTTAAACAAAATTGCTAGTATTATTGTACAAAAAAATATTATAATTGTAAGACTTCTAAGATTGATTTACTCATGACCCTCCTATGTGCATTCCAACCAGATTATTTTTAAGAAACCTATTAATCTATTTTTTAATACCATTGGCTTGCCAGTTGTGAATAATGTAAGGAAAATGCAAAAAAATAGATTTATTTTATATATTTATTTTATTTTTATTTTAAGTTCACAAATTTTTGTACTTAAACTATCACCTCTTAAAATATATTAAGGAACATTGTAGTAGATAGTATTTTTTGATATTTCTCATAAGAAATTGCTGTTCTTCACTTACTGAAAGAATGTGCAATTAATGCCATAAAGAAATACCTAATTTTCAGCCACGTAATAAACCTATGGATCGGAAGTCCAGGCTGTAAGTGAAACCACAGAATACCTAATAGTATGGTGAAACCTCGTTACACTTTAGCTCAACTTAAACTTACCTTGTTTCATGGCTCTGCTTTCTCTCATCACTCCCCGAAGTAAATACTTGCAGGGTGAAATAAAATTGGTTTATTTCCACTTAACTGCGGCTTAACTTTCCTCAAGTAACCCATAATTAATTTGACATAAAAATCTTTGAATGTTTCCATACAATTTTTTTTTTTGCCGATTCACCATGATACATCTTTAGGAAAGTCTGTTCATTTACAAGAATATTACACAGATAACGAGAACTATATAACTTTTATTTCACCTTGAAGGTTCCACCTCCTATTCACCATGGTACATCTTTAGGGAAGTCTGTTCATTTAGAAGAATATTACACAGATAACGAGAACTATATAACTTTTATTTCACCTTGAAGGTTCCACCTCCTATTCGCAATTTGAGCGAAATTCATAACCATTTGTGCTCCTGCAGGGCTAGCGCAGGGATCAAAGTTTTTTGCTCACGAGAAATATAAATCATCCCCCCGATAGCGGCGGAAAAACTTGCTGAAGCGGCCAGACGAGAGATAGCTCGGGGAACATTATTTATTATTTCAGTAGGTAGTCCCTAACTATGGATGCGCCTGTCCGGTTGGAGTTAGCTTTTAATTTATAGTCTCTTCGATAATGCATCGGAAAGTCTGTATGTTTGAAGTAAAGGCACTCAAAGTGGTTCTGAATAGGTCATGAGTCTTGGAGATGTGTGTTGGCTACACCATGTGGACTGATGATCTTACTCTTAACAAGTACCTAAATCAAGTGGACTGTATGAATCTCATTTTATTTTTCAATATTTAGAGAAATATTTAAAAATAAAATAAGCCGCACTCGCGCTCGTACAAAAGGAAGGAAGATAGTGAAATGTCAACGCAAACGTCACTTTTGGTGTGGCCATGTTGTAGACACTAGTTCTAAAAGGTGAATGCGGCGATACCAGCAGTAGAGATGACGAGGCCTGTGTCCTGAGGGATGGTAATTTAGGTTTTTATCACGTTAAATGCTTATCGTACTATATATAGTCAAAGGTCTTTTGTCTTTAGAATTAGATATGTCCTACTTTTTCTATATAAGTTTAATGTTAAGCAAGAGCCAATGTAAATCAAGATTTCAGTGGTTTTTGGATGGATTCCGGAGCAGTATGTTATCCGCGTAAGGCCTCGTTTATGGGGACGCGGCGCGTTGCGCGGCGCGTCAGGCATCGCGTCTCCATAAACGAGGCCTAAGTCTGATATTCCTAATGACCTAATGTTTCTATGCAAAAGTTCTGTATAAATACTCGTACTACCCAAAAACAGTTAAAATAGAGATGGATGACAGAGCCACTCTTTCCGCACTGGAACCTATCCATAGCTACGCCACTGAAGCTGAGATGCGACTTGAAAATAATTTGAGAAGATTCATCTTTAGCGGCGTCGATGGGAAAAGCTAGTCGGTGTTTTTCAGTAGGTTATTAGACAAAGTTTTATAATCTAGTTACTCAATATTTAAGTATCTTTCAATTTTTTGTTAAGGGTTTTTTTTAAAGAACACACGACCAATGGTGTCACAGTGGGTGTAGTTAGTAATGTCATACTTCTGCAACTACACTGCAGGTAACTAGTGACAGTTTTTGTCTAAACCCAGATGAAGTTAGCAAACTCGACCCGGTGCCAGCCTGTAGCGGGCGTGTGGAGGAAAAACTGTCTCGGTTAGATAAGGTGTCAGAACACCGAAATGATAAGTAGGCCGAATAACGTTACCTTGATAATGGATGAACACATACCTCGTTATACTTACAATACTCTTTTATACATACGATCTATGATACAAGCGCAAAAAGTTTTGCTTGCTGCACTGATAAACAATATTTGTACTAGTGTAACGGAAAAGCCTTTTTAAACAACTTTGATGAATTAGAAAAAGAACACACTGTAAATAATAAACATAAAGACTTTCTGAATTAACATTTCAGAACGTAATCATTTAACATTTTCATAGCTTCAAAAGCCCTAATTACAGTTACTCAGCGTAACCAACAATATATACGTGCTCGACTTATTTAATTGAAAGTATTTAATTAATTCTTAACATATTCATACAATAATGGTGTAACGAAGTAAGTCTTCATACTGAACACCATTTTTTCGACGACTTAGATGAAATCGCAACTTTGTTGGATCCTCCATACAAAATTGATCAACCAGCTGATGAGTTTGTATGAGAAAATCAAGAAAAGTTTTGCGATTTCGGCAAAGTCACAGAACACAAGTTATTCAGTACAATTAGTAAAAATTTCATTTAACGGCATTTACATCTATTTTGTTACAATAACATTATTTATTTTCTGTCAATAACAAGGTATCATATAATTAATGTATTTCCAAGTAAACGCCATTACTCCGAACCAACTGGCCGCATCAAAACGAGATCAGAAACTGTTCGACGAATCGAACTCCAGGCAAGCCAGCGCTTTACCCGGCGTCGCCCGCGTTGGCGCGCTGCCCGGTGCCCGCCCTGGCGCGGGGTATCTCCTTAAACCAGTTCAAACAACTTTACTGTTATTGCGCGGAGGATTTAAACTAGAATGCTATGAAATTTAAAGGTGCGGATTTTTGTCATAGATCTCTGTGAAATAAAAGTATACAGGGTGTAACAAAATTGGTGTAGGACCCGTAATCTGGGGATTCTACTCAACGTACTGAACAACTTTTGTTCTACGACTTTGTTTTCGCAAAATTCGCAAAAAAACTTTTGGACTCTCCATACAAAAATGGCAAAACAGATGATCAATTTGTATGAAATGTTCAAATTTTTTTTGTGATTTGAGCAAAGTCCTACACCAATTGCGTTACACCCTGTATAACCTGATTTTGTCGTTCCTTAACTTTGGACTTTTCGGTATTGGAGATAATCAGACACATTAAAAAAATATTTGATTTAAGAAAAAGAAAGGAAATATAAGAAGTTTCAAAAATGGTTACAAGAATGAAAGCAAAACCAAATCATTTTTAGTATACCGTATGTACTCTTACAAGGATACTTACCAGAGAAACTTTAAATGAGGCTCACCTTATCAAACTTAACAACTTTAATTAACAAACCCATCCGAGCGGCTCGACCTCTCCGCTTTGGGTAGGTTTAATTGTTAGCGGTATTTATTTCGATCGTTTCCGTATTTGGCAAGGCACATTATCTTCATTGAAATCTGTAGGCGCCATAAAAAGCTGTGAAAAATTACAACGTACACATACTTCAGTTACGTGCTTTAGTGATAAACTTTTCAAATTGCAAAGTGATAAATGCAGCAGTAAGAAAGGTAATAATAAAGATGGCGATAAAACGCCTTTCGTGGAATGTCTGTTCTTGGACAATGTGCCTTTTTGCCAGCTGGTAGGTGAAAAAATTAAAGAAGCTATGTTGAGAACTAGTCTACTAAGTAAAAGTTTTGCAGTGAAAAGTTTATTTCTGGTGACATTTAAGTTTAACATAAGTTAAACACTCTTTTTTTCTTTATATTAAGAGCTCTTGAGGCTCTTGTAAAATTTCATAAAAAAGACTACAAAGCCCTTTACAAAACACTATAAACCCCACCTCGTCGCTTGTAGCCCTGTCATAATATTAATATTTTATTTTACTTTATTCATTAATCATTATATTATTACTATGGAATTTATTCTGAAAATAAAGTTGATTTGATTTGAATAATAATATAGGTACTATTTTTAGAAAATCATTTTACCACTTTAACGCACTTACATTCAATAATAAATAAATTTGATTTTGTGTTACCAAAATTTCTGCACAATGCGTAAATCACTGTAAAATACATAGACACTACTGACACTACACAGTGCACATGCAGTGGACCCTATCCCTGTAGGAAATAACTTGAAAATGTTCAAACCACAGCCTGCAGTGAAACATTTGAATGGAGAAACTAGTGGAATGGACAAAATTTTTCTAAAATAGAAAAAAAGATAGGCTTGGAAACGGATAAGTTTGTATGAGATCCGGAAAGACAGTAGTGACCACGACATGGGGTGTATATGAGTCCCCACGGATGGGCCCAGACGGAGATTGATGGGGCACGGAATATGCAATGAGGGGCGAACAATGGGGTGACGCGTAAAGTATGACATAACAATTGGTGCAATCATATGTTCAAAATAAAAATACTGTAATAAAAGTTAATATCAAATAAAATAAAACAACAGCCAAAAATTGGGATAGCGTCACGTTGTTATAATTGCGATTCAGTAATAATTGCAGTACTAATGCTTTTGGTGACTTTTCCTGGTAAAACTTCATTTCAGCGTTCAAGAATAATTACTTTTTATCCGCTAGACTGTACAGGGTAAAGCAGTCCAATTCATGCTTTTTTACAATCACCTAATAAGTTTTCCACTGAAATGTGGAAAACGACTGAACCTTACATCCTCCTCGGCGCGGCTGTACCCAAGCGGGAGGGTTGTCCCCGCGGAACCCTCGCATATCGGGCACTTGTGAATATCTTATTGCCGCCATTTATCAAGCAGTTAAGTGTTCCTATCTGCAGTATATGCATAGGTTGCGTAACTTCCATTCAGTATGCATTCGGTATATAGAAATAAGCAAACTGACATCTATCTTTTGTGATAGTACCATCAAATTGCGCCATACGATAAGAAGAAGAAAAGGCAGATAACTAACTGACAAAACTTAAATTTCACAGCAGACTCTTCTATGTTACTCGGAGCATCAAGATGAAATCCAATGACAGCTTACACTCCATGTAACATTAAGCTATTTAGCTACAAATCGTAACAAGAAACGGATACTACATATAGACGTAGACACCAAAATATTACTCGATGTTAGAACAGGCGGGTGAAAACCTACTTATATTCATCAGCACTTAGTCATGGGGTGGTTTTTTCCTTCATCATCAATCGTCATGGTCATCATTGGCCTGCCGCGTCTATAATAGACGATGTTTTTCTTAGCGAAGAGAATTTAATCTTATTTCATCGTGTCCTCCTTTCTGATGTAGTGTCGCTACTGTGACCGTATTGAGCTGTTAATCGGGAGCGGATTTTTGTATTGTTCCATCCGCGGCAACCCGTGTGCGCTCGAGGTGAGGGGGGGGCGGGGGGTGGGGGGGCTGGCGAAGGGTATTATAATTTCCACGCATATCAGTAAGTACAAGTACATTCTTTTCTTATAGTTTCATAAAAAAATCATTATCAGTTAATTGAACTTAGTTAATGTATCTTCATTCTCAAATAATTTTGTTCCATTTACATATAACTAGCTTGTCATGTTGTACTCATTATTTTGAGCAATTTTTAATTTGGTAAAATTTTTTCACAAATCGCAATAATGTGATGGCTTCTGTATATGCGTTTCGTGTTTCTATAGATATAGAAACAGCTTTAATAAAATGACAAAAAGCATTCCTCTATTCCTTTGTTGCGCTAGCAGAAACTAACAAGAATCTAAAATTACTTGACGTTCATTTGCGTTGCCCCCAAACAAAGCGTCGTCGTGCAATCAGCGGGAAATGGCAACACTGCACAAAGACAGCGTCCCCTGTGCTGCCATGTTTCTGAAGAAAAATGGCAACTTCTCACCAGCTAGATAGTATAGAATGAAAAGAGATATCAACAAACAAACATTTCAGCAAAATGTTGGCTCAAATTAACGCAATTTTCTCGTTTGTTGCAGTCAAGAGACGGATTTGAGATTTCTATACCTTCAGGAAATACGTTACATACGCGTATATTTAATATACTCTAAATAAATAAAATATTATTACAATATACCTAGGTTTTTAAGGCCTTAAGACCTTTGAAAGGCCTTACGTATAAGTTCTGCTGCCACTTTACAAAAAACTTATAATTATTAAAAGTCTGCTGCAATAGACTGCTTCAGTAGAAATATTTAAAAAACAGACTTTTTATAATAGTTATTCGGCTTATTAAGAATATATATTTAAAAGGGAACGGACCCTTCACGCAAGTATGTGTGAGTTGAAGTATCAAATAAACGTTTTACTCACTTACTTCATCATCCTCATGCCCTCCATGCCGTGCCGTAACTGCCAACGGTGACTCCTTCATTTTCATTTTAGACTGCAGCCATTCAGTGGTCAAGCGCCTCAAGCGCCACCACACTACTTATTTACTTAAACACGGAAAGAAGAAAAAAACGCGGTGTGTTTTCTAACACGGCCCTAAGGCCGGCAGTAATAACCGCACTGCAGAAGCAGCGGGAATTACCTCAGGATAATTAGAAATTATCTTCTACAGTTCGGTTATTATGATCGATAGAAAAAGCCAATAGAAAAGTAAGTAAGTCCATAAGAAATCTTGAGAGCTTTGTTTATTAATACACATAAAATCTACATAGTCTGTCTAGTATATCGCATCCGCACCGGGGGGGGGGGGGGGGGACAAATTGATTGCATCCTACCGCTCGACATCGTCGCTGCTCGGAAATACCAGTTGTGACCTTTCGCGATTTTATTAAGTCTTCTTATTTGTTATGTATTTTGTAACACAATGTTAGACCCTCGCCTTGCCTTCACAAGCTCACTGATAATGAGATCTCGTGTACGTCCCAGCACCCTTGCGTAGCATCCCAGAAAGATAAACGAATTCGCCGAAAATTAATCACTTCGTATCGCAGACACTTTTTATGATGTTTCGCTCAGTTTTTAGCGCTCATTCCTACGAGGGCAGTCGCGTTCACAATGCGGAAACAAAAGGATATTGTTCTCGCGGCAGCCACGTTGTCTCTCGGGGCTTTTTGTGGCGCCCTTTAGCGCCTTTCGTCGCGCCCCGCAAAGAGATGACGTGTTGGATGAGGTGGGAGGGGGGGGGGGGGGGGACACGAGTACTCCTGGTGTTTCTGATAAGTAGGTGTTTGAAATCATTGTTAATTGCATTACGTGTACGCGTGGCTAATTCGCCTAAATAAAGACATTTAAATAAGTTTACTACATACAAAAAATGTTAAAGATAATGATCTCCAAAATGTATTTAAATAGACTTAACTCGAATGATAACTTCTAATTAGTAGCGGTTAATTAGACGGCAAACTTTGCTATTACGGTAAGCTTTCACATCACTCTACCGCACTGCTTCAAACGTTGATTGTACAAGTTCCGAGTAGTAGGAATTTTTTTACTGGGTAGAAAAAATATGACGATTTAAAAGAACGTGTAAAACATCTACTTTAAATATAAAAGTTTTAGATTTTTAGGTATTTCAATTAAAACAATGAAACAAACAAACAAACATCCAAAACATGTCATGAAGCGTCTTCTTGGAATATCCATTAGGACATTGTTTCATAGTTCCACATGTACATCTCTGCATGTCAAGGAACAACAACTGCGAAAATAAAAGCTAAAAATCTCGGCAAACTTTCTTGTATGAAAACACACTGTTATTCAAAAAGTGCAGCGCTCCGGCGCGGCGCCGGCAGCGGCCGCATGCATAATGCAGCGGGTTTTTGTTCCGGCGGCGCCCGGACCCGCCAGAGCCGCACTCACTCATAAGCCAACTTAACTGCCTCCGTATAGTATTCGGTCACTGACTTTCATTTCATTTCATTTATTCAATAAACAATATATATTGTATGTGAATATTAAAAATAATTAAATAATTGTAATGGAATTAATTATATCTAAGTAACAATGTCACAAAAAAAAAAATTAGAAATACAAATTAAACTATAAACATAAGTTAACAACAACAAAAAAATTATAGCACTGATGGACTATCAGTTTTAAAGTCCGCTCGGTTAGTTTCCATATTTAGCTCGGCTCTGCATGTAAAATAACAACGAAGATTGGTTCCACTACACATGGAAGTAATAATGATCAGAAATCCTAACTAAACTAAGAAACCAGTAAAATAGCTTGAGTATGTACAATCTGTTATCTTTAAAATAGATAATTTTAGTCTTCAGAAAACTAGCATTTTACTCAAAAATAAAATTGTATTTTCGCCTATTCATATTAATTCAGTTTGTGTTGTGTTTAAATATTTAACTAGGAAATTGGTGAAGTCGCTGTGTAATGTAAGGTTTTTAGAAGCCTACTCGCTGTTGTCCGGTTTCGCTTCGCCACCGCCGCCGCCGCCGCCGGTCTGGACTCCGGATTATGCAACCATTCACTTTCGCGCGTGACAGTACTTTATTTCGTGAGCACAACGGCTAGTTCTGACCCAATTTAGCGGTGAAATTTATGTTTATTTCGGAGGATGTGGCGAGGATCAAGATTAAGGAACGAAATGAATTCAGTTTTGTTCAATGAACATATTATTGTAGTTCCTCGTGTTGTTACTTTAGAATGAGATGTTTCATGTAGTAAGATAGAGGATAGACATAAAATGATGTCATCAGATCAAGTTTATTCGGGTATTTTTTTAAATTTCATTTTAGACTAGTGAAATTAATACTTTAAAAAACCAAAGCTTCATTAAGCGTCTTCAGTGTTGACAATCATTCATTCATTCATTATTTTTGTAGTGTGGACAGACAGTGTGGTGCTTACGAGTCTTTTCACTGGCGTCACCTAGAACCTAGATGGGACATATGATATGACACCAATAGATTCGTGAAACTTCGATAAAATGAGACCATTATCCAGTTTGTACTAACATATATAGTTAGTATTATATATATCAGTTATAGCATTTTCTTCATGTCACAACACAAAGACAAAACTCTTTAAAGTTTTAAAGTTACAGGGCAGCTTTTGTAGTATTTTTGCTCCAAAACTACAACAGAAAAAAGGACACATTTTACTGTCGAACATTACACAGGTAACTCGGCGAAAGTTTTTCTTCACATCACCCATGACATTATCGACAAATCAAATAACACATTCGCGCCCTTCCACTTCCACAAGAGTCGCGCATTTGTTACTCCTCGGCAGAAATCGGAAAACGATACGATATGAGAAGCGATCCCGAACCGAGCGTCAGCAGTTTTCAGGTGGCAATAATCTGGGAACTGATGTCGCTTCGACCATCTTAACTTGGACTTTGCCCCGCACTGGTCTTCTTACAAAATCACCCTAGAAATTCTATTTTGTGTATAATAGTTTTGGCGCAGCACATTTTATACAATTCGTAATTTTTTTTCTTTCGTTCCTTATTTTATTCGAATTTTGAACTATAGTGTACACTTTTTTGAAGGTCATTATTTTGTCTACCTAAATACGACGTTCCTACCACTAAGAATTCATGTCCAACCTACCCGCCGTTTCGGAAAGTGTTTGCGGAGTGAGAACTTCATTCATTGGAGAGAGTACTTCATAATTATAAATGTGGATGTAACAGAGCGGCTCGTCCAATGTTCCTTTCCACTTAATGTCGCGGTTCGAAGTGAGCCCACGACTGGGGGTCAAGTGAGTGTGGACCCATTTCTTAGGGCGTGCGTACTATATTTTCGCAGGACGCTTTATTATTTTTATAGGTTTCAGTGTGTTGGCTGGGGCCCCGCCCGGCGCCGTAACGAGAGCGAAGGAAGATCTGCTCGAAAAAGATAAAATTGTGTGTCGACAACGAGGCATTAACTGTTAGAAACCACTCGTGTAGAAAGCATTTCGTATACTAACAAACTAATACTAAGAAATACTGGTAACATAAAATGAAAGCTATTTCAGCAAATGTTTTTTTTTTTAATTTTATTTTTTTATAGTTTCGTTCATTTATTAGGGTTCCGTACCTTAAAAAGAAAAAAGGAACCCTTATAGGATCACTTTGTTGTCTGTCCGTCTGTCTGTCCGTCTGTCTGTCCGTCTGTCTGTCCGTCTGTCCGTCTGTCTGTCCGTCTGTCTGTCCGTCTGTCTGTCCGTCTGTCTGTCTGTCCGTCTGTCTGTCAGTCTGTCTGTCTGTCCGTCTGTCTGTCCGTCTGTCTGTCCGTCTGTCTGTCCGTCTGCCTGTCCGTCTGTCTGTCTGTCCGTCTGTCTGTCAGTCTGTCTGTCTGTCTGTCCGTCTGTCTGTCCGTCTGCCTGTCCGTCTGTCTGTCTGTCCGTCTGTCTGTCAGTCTGTCTGTCTGTCCGTCTGTCTGTCCAAATCATCTCTGTATATCAAATACTCAGGCCTGCAATTTCTTGAAGCTGTGAAAAAATCAAACTTCTGTGCCAACGCAATCAAGAGATACGGCCGTTTTTTTCTTAAAAGTACGACTAAACCCAAAAAAGGAAGAAGTAAAGAAGACCCGGAAACCCTTGTCTCGCGAATTCCTTTGGAGTTGGAGCTTATGATTGTTTTTTTGTGAGCGAGTGAGCGAGCTGTGCCGCTCGATAAAAAAGTGCCGTGTCTACGAATACACCATTGATCGTGTGTGGTGCGGAGGCAGGCAGAATACATTCGTGTAATCACGTCCTATTTTTGTGGCTTGCTAACAAATTACATTAGTGTCACTTGAGCTACTCCCGCCCGCCACCACTGCCGCCGCCGCCTGCTCGGTTTCTTATCATCGCCATATTAGAGCCTTTATGAGTGCAAAAACTGCGGTTAGGCAAGAAAATAAGAAGGCAAAGAAATAACTTTATTAAATGAGCGTATCTGCCACAGTTTATCATATTTTTAGGTGAGCAATGGGATGTCGATGTATATTCTACACATCCAGCAGACATTAGATGAGTGGATTTCCCCGGGATTTTTACGCAGGTTTCGTAAAACTTTAAGTAGGTACATCGGCTGTTCCGAGATGCGATCGCGAGACCTCTGGCTCTGGCTGAATCATCGAAGCTTTTTGACGCGGAATATCCGATAAGGCCACATAATTTGATCGTAAGGTAGGCACTCGTGAATTTCCTTTGAATTTCAAAATTTGATGAAAGCTCCCAAGCATTTCAGAAACATTAAGTAGTGAATTAATTGAAGTAGCTACCGTAAGAATATTTAGGAAAGGCATTAGCAGGTAACGCTTGAGCCAACTTCATCCATTCTTCATATTTTTCTTGCTAATTTAATGAATTAAGTAACCAACCAATTTCAGTCATGACGACCACTTCGACTTCTAATCGGCTTGGTAGCGTTGGCGCGCCTAAAGATGAGCGTTTTTCTTTTATACAGGGTATAAAAAGAATGTCTAAATTGAACATTGTAATAAAATATCTACGTATTTTTACTGTATGAATCTGTTTCCAAGATGGTGTCTCCTTTGTGTGGCAGTGTGGCACTCACAACCACGTGCTCGGTACGTAGTCACCGTCGCCGTCGCCGCCACCGCTGCCCTTGTATCTGGCCGGTACGGTACCCCTACCCACCTAGAAATCTAAATCACAAACTGCAAGTTTTGAAACCTCTGTCCTTAAAATTATGCGATGCTCGAGCTGTTTAGATTAAATATATTTTATATAATATATACATGTATGTAAGATGTAGGTATCCACACTGCTGACTCGGCATGATCAAGCCTGTACTGACTACATCCACACCCAATTACCGGCGGCGGTGGGACTGTCTGTCGCACAAAGGGCATCGTAGGGGTGCGTGGAGAGTGAGGGGGGGGGGGTGGAGTGGGAGACCGTTTGTTAACGAAAAATCAAATAGAATTGGTCTTGTGACACAACAGACGGAGACACACGAACCGATTTACGTCACCCTATGCGATTATGTGACCTTTATGTTTGTCATTATTTGTTTGTCTTTATTGTTTGTCACGGTTAGTGCGTATTAACACGCTGATGGTTAAAACGTTGTTAACCAGCTTAACTAAAAAGAAATACCACGTCAACGGTAGTTCAAACTTCCTGAGTTAAAAACGAAACCCAGAAAACATTACATTCCGCTTAGGCAGCCAAAAAACTGTAGTCCCTTCTGACACGTATTATTGTTTTAAAAAAATAAAATTCAAAATAATTTATTGTGGTAGACAAGCAATAAGATGATAAATACGTAATAAGATGTTATAGCAGCTCTGTGACCTTCATTTTCATTCTGAATAACCAAATAAAATACTTAAGCGTAGCCAGAAAATACATGTGGTATTAAAACTTTTACATATGTGTGGAGTTTACTTGAGCTTCATAACTAGATGAAAGAATACAAAGTAAAAACAGATTTTACCATTCAGAACTTGTAAACTCAACGCACTTGCTAATCTAAACGGTTGGTCGGTCGCCGGTCGGGCCGTGTGTAGCGCGCGTCACTCACGGCTCAGTAGGTGCTTGTTTAGGTGACACTGACAGCTGCCATTGCTCTGTTTAATTAATTCCTTTTTTATAATTTTATTAGTAAGTATAGGGATTCGTACTTAAAAAATCTTGTTTTGAATTTTCTTTTCATATAAAAAACGCTCAATCAGTATACAGATTCGATTTTGATTTTGCACTTGGCAAGATATAATTGGAATTTATTAATCCATGCACCCGCATAAGATAATGCGAAGGTTTTAAAGGGTATGTCGGGCCTGATAGCTGGGTTTCTACATGTCATACAGAAAACCTTTTATTCCACGACTTTGCTGAAATTGCGAAAACATTAGACTCTCCAAACAAAATTTGCCAAACAGTAGATCCTTGTATGAAGACTTCGATATTTTTACGATTTCAGCAAAGACGTAGAACAAAATTTCTTCTGTATGACGAGTTGAAACCTGACACCTGCACACCTGTTTTGTGACACCTGTATAGGTATATATTATAAGTTGTCACAATACAAATATAAAAAAAGAATAATTGATTAGTTTCATAAATAAAAGACTTCTACGGACAGACATCTAGCGAGCAGCGCCTTCCCGCGAGCACGTATTAGATGAGCCGCGTGCGCGCGGCTGAACGCATGTAAATATACACGACGCGAAGATGAGGTAATAATGTCTCGCGGAGAGCGGAGATGGTAATGTTATTATGAACAGTGGCAGAAAAACATAAACTGCGTCAGTAGTAGTTGTGCACTCAATAAAGTTATCAGATTATTTCATGCTCAAGACGTGCGTAAAGCAAACCGCAGCAGCACAGCAGAGCAATGTAACGAACTCTACCAGGGCCATCTCCCTTATCACCGAGTATAAACACACCAGTTCCTACACAAATAGTGTTTCACAGGCATGCTCTAATAGCCTACCATGTCACGCGTTCTATAAGATTCTACCTTTAGATGTTTTCAAAAAATACAGATGAAAAAAGGTATCTAAATAAATGCAGGGTGTAAAAAGATCAACCGATTCCAAATAAATGATTTCTATTCTAGATTACCCGGAAACTTAAACCAAATGGCCAAATAATTTGTATTGTATTATAAGTTAACTTTTTTTCGATATTACTATAGGTTCCATATGGAAGTTAAAATAATCTGTTAAGTTTTCGGGAGTGGTCTTGTTGTATTTTGTTATGGTTTTGCTATATTTTGTCATAGTATCTCTTTAGCATACTAGATAATGGTAGACCAGCCTAACTGTGGCAATACGGAATATAAAAAGTGTTGTATGAAAACGTATGAACGTGAGTGAGAATTACGGCAAGGGCTAACCAATTATAGATTTTAAAAAGTACTTTCTAAGCGGGTGCCTTATCTTGCTGTGTACGATCTATGCATTTAAAAATCAGACACAGTTCTTTATAGCATTCCATGTGTTTATAAAATACATACAGAGGTGTTAATAATAATATCTGGGACAAATCACACACGATCGTCTGGCCCCAAACTAGGATTCCCTGTATCTTGGAAACCAGAGACTGATATACATACACATATACTTTTTAAATACATATATATATAGATATAATACACCCAGACTCAGAGCAAACAATTCTGCTCATCACAGAAAAGTTTGCCTGTGTAGGTATCGAACCCACGACTCTCGGTTCAGAGGTCAGGATCGCTAACCACTTAGCCACCGAGTCAGTCAGTTAAAAGTAAAATGGTATCAACATGGACCCTGAATAGGGCACAGCAAAATTAGAAGAAAGGAAGTCAATTCTTGTCTAAAATAATAATTATAAAATTTTACATTAATTTAAAAAATAATGAAGCATGCAGTTTCTCTAAATTTTTAAATACGTTACACACAAGATTTGCAAGTTGCAAGTTTTTTTGTGCTAAAAACAGGTTGTGACGCGCAACCCTGGATACACAGCAGACCGTCGACAGCCCTACCAGCCAGCGCGTCCCCCCGCTCACCCCGCACCGTCGCCGCCGCCGCCGCGAGCGCGCATCGAGAGTATATAAGCCAGAGCAAACAGCAATTCAACAAGAGAATGCAAAAATAGGAATAAGATATTTTGTAGCCAATGTGGAAAAATAGGAGTTATGAGCATACAGTGTTGTAAACAAGCTGGAAAACGTTCTCCGTTAGAAAAGTCCTGTATAACCAGCCCTGTTAACGTCGATCCAAGAAAAGACAAACGTTGTTTTACAGAAATCAGTATCCTAGGCAACAGTTACAAAGCATTATTAGATACGGGTTCAACAAACTCATATATTAATCAAGAAATATTAGATAGATGTATAGAAAAATCCATACAAATCAGAGACTCAAACCACAAAGTCATGATGGCCGATGGTTCAGTAATGGACGTTGGGAAATGTCTCACCTTAGACATTACCATAAATAAAAGAGTGTTGAGACATCAATTTCATATTTTACCGCAGGCACCGTTTACGATTATCGGCGTAAACATTCTAAATAAGGCCGGTATCACAATACAAAAAACCTGATAAAATCAATCAAAATACAACAGTCTCAGAGTCCACTTATCAACCCACTGGTTTGACAGAAAACAGAATAAAATCGCCGACAGTATATCCCGAAACCCGACTTGCGCGACAACATCTGAAAAACAGACCAACTGGTACGACAAAAAGTACTTCAGCTACAAAACAATTATAACAACCAGGCCGAATACTGCCTACGAGACGGAAAGTTATATAAAAAAATTGATAACAACGCTTACGGAGCCAAATTAGATACCTATTCAGTATGGAAACTATGTGTACCAAAAACCGAGAGGGAGTCAGTTATCCAAGAAAACCATGACTCACCCACAGCAGGTCATTTAGGCACATCCAAGACTTTAAATAGACTAGCCCAGAGATATTGCCTGCGGTATTTCCGGACCGATACGACATTCAAACCTTCAAGAAAAGAGCGTACTCCCAAATCAAAGGCCGGCAACGCACTTGTGACTCCTCTGGTGTTGCGGGTGTCTATGGGCGGCGGTAATCGCTTACCATCAGGTGATCCGTCTGCTCGTTTGCCACCTCTGCCATAAAAAAAAAAAAAAAAAAAAAATTACTGGCCAGGAATGTTCAGAGACATAGCAAAATATGTAAAAAAATGCAGCATTTGCCAAACCCATAAAACTTCACAGGAAAAGAAAGCCGGATTAATGCATATAAAAAGCGCTAGTGAACCATTTGAAACAGTTACCGCCGATCTAATAGGGCCGTTACCAAGATCCTCCAAACGTTACTCTTCGAACAGTTACTCCACCACGTATACGCCCGCCTTCTTTTTATTCGGCAGAGAACTGAGAATGCCCCATGACAAAAACAAATTCCCAACCCCAACCCTAAAAGAAAAACAAAAACTAAACGAAATCTACGAATTAGTCAGAATAAATCAGAATAAAGCGTCAAGCCAGCAAAAACATCACTATGATAAAAAAAAAACTATGGAAACCGAAAGTAGGAGATTTAGTCCTAAAAAGAAATTTCTGTTTGTCAAATGCCGACAAAAACTTCTGTGCCAAATTAGCTCCCAAATTCATAGGACCGTATAAAATTATCCACGAAAAATCCCCAGTAATATTTATATTACAAGACATAAATAACTCGAAAAAACAAGTAACAGCCCATATCAAAGATATTAAAAATTGTAATTAAAATAACAGACAGAACCACATCAGATTACTCGTATATCAATAGCGAAGGTATTTTAGCAGCAAAAAACCAGTCTTAACAGAATGAACACTTTTTTTTCCAAACTACCCTCAAAGTTGGAAAAATTAAATCATTCAAAGCCGATCAGTTATAGCTTATTCCGTATCGAGACCTCATACAGAAAGCATGATGAGACGCGAACAAAAAATTATTTCCGGTTGCCCCGACCAAATTCATATTATGAGCGATGGTTCGCTTAGGGGCCCCGTTTCTGAGCCCGAAGACGTTCTAGACCTTGGTCTAGAGGTTGATCTAGACCAATATTTCGCCTCCTCGCCGGATGGCGATATTCTGGACCTGGAGGTGCAGGGCTGGGAGCTGGAGGAGTTTCTGGCCACACTGGGTGCGCCAGAACTCCTAGTCCAAGCCACCGCCGATCCCGCCGCCGCTACCGATCCCGTCACTGCAGCCGCCTTGGGTGGCTGCGCCACCGCCTTATGAGAGCCAGCAGCTTCCACAAGCGCCGCCGTTCCCCTCACCGCCGGGGCCACTCCCGAGGAGCAGGCCTGCACCTCCAGTAGGGTGGCCGCGGGCCCGAGGAAGAAGAAGAAGAAAAGGGGAACGCACGGCAAGCGGAAACGACGCACTGGACGCCCGCTGAATGGAGGAAGCCGGACGGGCCTGGTGCGTATGCCCAAATATAAAAGGCCCCTCATCCCCAAAATATTTCCTAAATAATTTCCCCCATCCGTATAATTAATTGTATTTTTTTTGGTTGTGATTTTTAATTTGGCCAAAGAGTAGCCATTTTGTTATTTTTGTTTTACCAGAAGTTGTTTATTTTAGTTATGCTTTTCCGTTTTCTATTGTTATGATTATTGTTGTTAAATATTAAGATTATCAGATCTTCCGTTATCCGATAATTAACCAGTCGTCCGAGGAATAGTCGCCCGACGACATCAGTCAGTCTAAAATTATTATAATCTCGAATCATAACAGATTATTATGTACTTAAATATCGCAAGACCTTACAAAGCTTGCCAATATAAAATAGTACAGAATCAGTTCCGTTTAGACAGTTTAAGTCAGCCAGTTTGCCAATAGTTATTCCCAGTAAATAAGCTATAGCAGTTATTTTTCCGACAGGAACTATGATAAAATTGTTATTCCGTTTATCACCCGTATATTATTCAGAAACAATTGGCAAAGATACTCGCAGTTTTTCTGTGATTTGGACAGACATAAAAATCTTCAGAGGAGGGGGGGGAATGTGACGCGCAGCCCTGGATACACAGCAGACCGTCGACAGCCCTACCAGCCAGCGCGTCACCCCGCTCACCCCGCACCGTCGCCGCCGCCGCCGCGAGCGCGCATCGAGAGTATATAAGCCAGAGCAAACAGAACGCAGCTAGCTTTTGGCTGAGTACCCTACGTACTCGCCTTCCCTGTCCGGTGAAGTTGTAAAGGCCCAACGGCCAACAACAAACATGTCCTATCGAAAAAAAAAAAAAAAAAACGCAGCTAGCATTCATCAGCTAGCTCTCGCGCCCATCAGGCTAAAGGGGTGAACTGACGGTGCTGCCCTCCTCCTCTCCTCCCCTTACATCCTGGTACTAGCTTGCGCTGACCCAGGGCTCGGGCCGGGTCGCACCCCAAGCTAAACCACTCCGATAATCCCCATCCATACACCTGGTAGCGACCCGCTTGGCTCCGGCCGGGAAGCTGAGAGGCTGGTGTTTGGGTGATCCACGTAGAGATATAGGAACCTTACTACTTCTCCATCTGGTAGCTCACGTGACCTGCTTGGCTCAAGCCGGGAAGCTGGGAAACTAGTACAGAGGTATATCCCGTAGGGACGTCTTCAGGCTCCGTAGTACCGTAAGATTAGGTAGGTTTAGATAGGTTCCTCCGTTACGATCTCGCACGTCAACAAACGCCGCGTAGCCAGGGTTCGTTATTAGTTAAGAGTGATAGAAATAAGATACCGTTGCAGAACTTATAATAAAGCGTTGTACTTATGTTCATTGTTTAATAGATGGTTTCATTCATTGCATCCCGTAGGATAATTCCCGTAACCCGGAGGCCTCCCACGTATTCACGCTGAGGTCTCATCAATTGTTGACGTGGTTCCCAGGCTAGCCGGCCCGAAGGGAACTACATCACAAGGTTTGGTGCATCTGTACTGTTTCCCCACATAATAATCCCATAGTTAAACCAGGAATAAGCGTAGGCTTAGTTCGTTAACAACCCATATCGTGCTCACTGCAAGGGCATGGGTAAAACTAAACTAAAAAGCAGTGTAGTAATTACGTAATCTTTATACTATACGTACTACGTGCATCTGGCGCTCTTACAGCCGGCGCGCGTGCTCTGCAATGTTCCCGCCATCGCCATGTTATTATCTCGAAGCGATAACGCACGTGTCACATGTCGAGAGTGAAGTTACGATCACGCCTTGCCACCATATCGCGTCTACGTGTAGATTTGTGTGTGGCTGATATACGTAAACACATGGAGATAAATATAGGAATCACAAAAGCCGGTAGGATAAGCAACAAGGGTATTCGTACCTGACCCGCAGTTAGGTGGAATGGATAAAGTTATTTATAATAATAATAATAAATTTGTTTGTTTCAGACAAAGTAGTCCATGATATGTGTTAGTAACAGTAGGTACTTAAAACTATGTTAGTATGGCAGTTATAATTTTAATAATTAATTAAACAAGGTTTGGTTAGGTTACATGTCAGAAGAAACCACACATTAGTTTCCTCCGACATGCAACCCAACCAAATGATTTATAATGGGGGAATCCCACCGTTCCCCTATCACACTTAGGAGGGTGTTGGCGCTGCTCCGTATACGTGTCAGCAGGGATGCCGCTTTCTTACGAATTATGGCGTGAAAGCCATCGGTGCGGGCTTGAGCAAACATCCCTGACGCACTACAAAAGCGGGGCAGCTCCATCAGCCTCCTAAACCCATTGTTATAATGGACACGCAGTTGTTTAGCGCCCTCTGTGTTGCGGGTTCGATTCCTGGCGGAGTCTAACTATAATATGTAAGACTTCGTTTGGTCGGTGGTAGAGCATTCTCGGAGCTTGCCTGGTTAGCTATCATCTTTTTTTTTACCCTCAATTGGTAAGCCCTTGGCATCATCTCAGCTGATGGTAAGTGACGATGATGCCGAATACGAAAGCGAGCTCACCAAGATTCCCCAACGCAATGGGGAACTGGCTATCTTATCTTCATGCTGGAACACATCAATGCTGTTAACATTGATGTTTGGCGGCAAGACTTAGATAAGATGGTGGTAGCTAGCCAGACGGGCTCAGAAAATGCCCTACCACCAACCAAACAGAGTCCACAAAGTTGGCCCCGCCGGGAATTGAACCCGCGACCTCCTGATGTGAAGCGAGCGGCAAGCCACTACGCTACGGAGGTGGTTAAAATCTACTGTACTACTACACCCTATCTAATTTAAAATTAAATACTTAAATAAAAACATAAGTTAGTAAAATTTTCGTATACCCTATCATCCATCCGGATAAAGTTGAAGGATTGCAATGTGAAGAATGCTGTTGCTGGACAGGACCTTAAAATTTATTCTGTATTAAGTACTCAGCTTTTGCAAATTCCTGAAAAATCAAACCGACAAATAAGCCAACAACGAAAAACCAATTACTAGTAAGTAATAAATTATAATTTAAATATGCAAATGTGGATGTATTTTCTGAGTCATAATAAAGCGACTCGAATTCGATATTAATGTCCAAATTAGAGGTGATTCGATTGCAGATTTAATCCGTTTCCGACAACAAGCAGCGCAAACACGGCCGATTGTGTTCCGCGCACAAAGAGATTGAATTAAAACCCGCTCCGCTTCCGATCAGTCCACCATCGCCACTCCGCAGGGAATGTGTGTGGCTGTCCGTACAGTGGCGCAGTCTCACAGTCACAGCACAGGTGATCGCAAGTGATGCTTCGTTTAAAATGTACTTGCCATGCAATTACAGCTGGGATACTCGTCTCAGATACAGTATTAAGATTAAGCGAGCAGTCCCAATACTGCGTCTAGCTGTATTAAGAATCAATATGTTATACCAGTGTTTTTCAACCTGTGGGTCGCAAAGCCTTTCTAAAGGGGTCGCGGGAAAAGTAAACGTAAGCGGTTATAGGTGTAATACACCTACACTGCAATGAAAAAATACGATTTCAGTGAGAAGGCTGGTCCTGTTTATTTTTTTACAATTTGTCAAAACATGGTTCTATTTTGGAGACGTTTATAAGTAAATCATTTTCTAATTTAAGAAAATTATAAACGTAGTCTTTCAAATCACTTACATTTTGTATGTTTATGGCCCTAGGGGGGTCGCAAAAATTTTTCTTACTTGTAAAGGGGTCGGGTATTAAAAAAGGTTGAAAAACACTGTGTTATACAATATCACTACAATATGAATAGTGTGTTTAATCTTAAAAGGAGATAGCAAACTGATCACATTCATGACCTTAACCTGGGTAGATTTGTCTGTAAGTGATATTTATCCCGACCTTTTCCTCCATAACCTCCACCAATCCGGTATTGGTCTTCGTGTGTGGAGTAGAAGCATCGCCTAGTTAGAAAGGAAAGTTTTCCCAAAGTGTAAGAAGAGACACGGTCATGGGACCCAGCCGTGGAAACACTATTGTCTTTATCTTGCATTGTCAGACAATACTACGAGTACGCTTTCTTCGAAATACACAACCCGTGGTGGCAAGTGGGTCAAACACGGCGCATGGTAGCTGCGATTAGGGGGGGGGGGGGGGCTAATACGTCAATAAATAGCAAACAGGCCGTAGACGCAGCAACCAGTAACACAGCAAATAAACAAATTGAGTTCATTTATTATTGCAGTAATATTCCTAATTTGGGGTGAGTTGCCGTTTAAAATAATAATAGGGATTTGGGGCTTTTGCGCGTACACATATTTTTGTAATATCTGTTCGAATTTCATCTGGCTAGCTATAAAATATCTATAACATGACTAAGTGTTGGAGGCGTCAGTGAGCCCGCTAGTATTGCTGACTTATTTAAATGTAATTTAAGGTAGAACCTCCACATGGGTCGCCTGGTGATATGGACATACTTCCTCCTAGGGGACCCACCAGCAAATCTCACGTAAGGTTTAAGTAGGTGATAGCGGTGGTGAGCAGCATGACGCGTGGTAAATCTCCTGGCCACGACTCTCTGAGTATTGAGCACCTGCAGCATGCAGGTGTTCACCTGCCCAGGGTGCTTGCCATGCTCTTCACCTTCTGCGTCGGTCATGATCACATACCTGATGATATGATGAAGACGCCCATAGTGAAGAACCAGACGGGAGATGTTTCAGATGTTAAAAACTATAGATCCATATCGTTGGCAATGATTGTGGCTAAAGTATTGGATAGTATGCTTAATAAACAGCTGGACAAATACTTAGATTAGCAGGACGCCCAATTTTGTTTTAGTTCTGAATTTTCCACGGAAACTGCAGTCCTCTATCTCAAGCATACTGTTCGATATTACACAGACAGGAAAACACCCGTCTACGCGTGCTTTCTTGATCTGTCAAAGGCCTTCGATCTGGTGTCATATAACAATAACTCTGTAACCATTGCTTGGATCGTGACGCGGTTTTCTGCAAACTGAAGGTCATCCAAATCTCTATAATGTATATGACACTTACATTGTACATTTTTGTGTGTTAAGTAACAAAACTGTGTAACTTTACCTGTTACCTTAGCATATATTTAGTACTATAAGACCGACTCTACATAGAGTCAAAATTATATTTCTGCTATATTTGTTATTTACTGTATATTTTATATAAGGTAGTCTTATACGGACTGACTCAACATAGAGACCTAGGTTAGGTTGTTTTTTTTTTTTTTTTTTTTTTATGTAGGTCTAGTTTAATGAGTTGTGGGGCTGCGAACGGAATACACTCCCCACAACCCATTTTTGAGTGATTTTTTTAGAGTTGATTGGTTTGAGTAGTGTGGAAGTAGGATTGTTTCAATATATGTATCTGTACATAAGAATATATATATACATATGTATATGTGTGTGTATGTGTAGACACATAAAATATTAAATTATTTACTTATGGACACAAAGATAAAATCACTGCAAGATAAGAAAGACCAACAATGATACAACTGGACTTTAAATAAATAAGACTAGTGGTTAGAATTTTGCAAATATTAGAGTTTTGTGAGTACTTCCAATAAAAGAATAAAATACCTTATAACTATCTGGAACCAGAGCCATTAATATTCTTTATGTTACGATATAAGCAATGTACATTATAATGTGCCATCTTATGAGAAAATAGAGAAAGGAATCATCGAATCAATAAGCAGTTAATTTTAGTTTCTTATGGACATAGAAATGACACACAAACAGAAAACACTCAAGTTACTTATTACCTGTAAGATATGTAGAAATATACAATTTACGGGCACGAGACAAAATGACTGTAAGATAAGAAATGTTTAACTTTTACAATTGTACGTGGAAATAAATGATAGTTAATTACAAATGTAAAATATCTCTAATAAAGAATGAGAAACATACTTATGAACTATAATATTGCAAAACGTTGTTTTTTTTCTTTTCTTTTTTGTAGTTTTTTTTTTGTTTTTGTTTTTTTTTTTCCTCTTTTTTATTAGCACTTTATTTGTTTTCTCTTTTTGTTTGTTTGTTTTTTTTTTTTTCATTTTTTACAACTATATACAACTATTTACATAAAGCCTAGTCGGATGACGACGATGATGATGACGAAGCTGACGCCGACGCTGACCGAGTCTCCTCCCTCCCAGCAGCAGCTGCGGCACCACTGACAAATTCCCATTTTACCCCATAAGTTCCAAGAAGTGCCTCCCTGGGTGGGCGCAGGTCTTCAGGGCAGCTGCTACGAGGTGTGGGTGTCCCGAAGATGAACAATTTGGGATATGCGGGGTGATCCCTAAGTCTGCCATTGAGGTAGTTAGGATGGTAAACCTTGAAATGTCTCACGTAGCTATACGTTTTAAAGAAGGCCCCGCACAGCAAGCACTGCTTACCGGTTGTGGTATTAGAGCTCTTCTTAGGTGTAGGGGCACTAGCTTCGCCGACCCTACCATCGGATGGCCCGGCAAGGTTCGAGGACGCTGGAAGTGCGGCGGCGCCGGCGCCTGTTGGGTGTTGCTGCAGGACGGCTGCGTCCCGTCGATCATATGTTGTGGTGATGGCGGTGCATAACGTGGTGTGGGTGCCTCGAAGAAGTTGACTCCCCCCGGTAGATCATCATGGAGTCTGTTTTTAGAGCCTTTCTAAAGGGGGCAGAGCTCGGATGAGAGATCCCACCATTTCGATGAGTTTGGTGTTCGTATTGTTCGAGGCTGTCAAGCGCTCTTCCAAATCAGTAATTCGTGCATTAAGCTCAACGATTGTATTGGCGGCGAACTCCAATTTTTCTTCGAGAATCGCGCACTCGTGGCACGCTCTTTCATTAATTGAGTGTCTAGTGATACAGGGTGGGGTAGCCGAAGAGGCGGAAGGCTCATGGGTGGTAGTAGTAGGCACCTCGGCCGGCTCAGAGAGCCCGTCAACATCCGGCATGTCATTGATGTTAAATTTTTCCATTTTTAGCACCACTCCACAGCTCTGTCCCTTGTTGTTATTTCAGTACTCGCTGGCAAGTTGCAAACAAGTAGCAGGCTATTTCTTGGTGGCTACCCGGCACGATGTGGGCAGGAACACGTCAACCCTGCGACGAGTCGTGGGCAAGTTCCTGACAAACTGTGGGCGAGTTGTGGGCGATCCCTCGACAAGATATGGGCAAGAACTTGCCAATCTCAAGACGTGTAGTGGGCAAGTTCCTGGCAAGTTGTAGGCAAGTATGGGCAACCCCTCAACGATATGTAGGCAAGAACTTGCCAATCCCAAGACGAGTAGTGGGTAAGTTCCTGGCAAGTTGTAGGCGAGTATGGGCAACCCCTCGGTTAGATGTAGGCAAGAACTTATCAACTCGTAGGCAGCGCTGCGACGCGGTGGTGTGAAGTAGTGATGGCGGTTTAGCTTATTATTATTATGTTGACACTAATCTGGTTTAGCTTATATAAACACTTCTAGTATATATTAGTTACAAAGTTCAATTAAACATGAAAAATAGATCATAAAATAACAGATGTAAATTAAGGATTATTAAACTTTTTGAGTTGTCTTACAATGCGAGACCAGTGATCATGAAAAGTATTAAGGCAATTGGAGTTACTCACAATAATATTGATATCGTAAACATTAGAACAGTTACTGTTAGCCGCTAAATAGTTGTATCTGGATGTAGTAAATTTTGGGCAATCTTGAATCAGATGTTTTAACGATTGAATGCTGGTTTTATCGCATGGGCAAAGGTTGTCTACAGTGATGTGGAATCTGTGTAAATATTCTTTGTGGTATCCGTGATTTGTCAGGAGCTGCGTGATAATGAAGTTTGGTTTGATGAGTGCTAAGTACTCTTTTAAAGATTCATATGTCGGAAATAGGGTTTTAGTATACGTGCATTTTGAGTAAACTTCCGCCGCCGCTAGGCTGTTTATATTGATATTTAACGTAACTGATCGGTACTAGTGCATAATCAGCAATTTTATGTGTGGTTGCGGCAGACTTGGCCGCAGAATCAGCGGCCTCGTTACCGGGAATGCCGATGTGTCCTTTGATCCAAATGAATTCAACTTTTAGGCCAGCTTTAGCAGCCGACCAAAGTTTACGATGAATTTGATGTGCAATGTAATTATAGCTGTTGGGGTTAGAGAGTTCGGTGAGACCGGATCTACTGTCGGATATTATGTAGCTCTTTGATGGTTTGTTCTCCAAAATCCATTCACTTGCTCGCAAGATGGCAAACAGCTCAGCCTGGAAAACTGAGCAGCAACTATGTAACTTAAGTTTCTTGACAACGATGACTGTGTATGACCCTATGTTTGAGCACTTCAAGTTGATCGTTCCACCAAGGGGGTCGGCTAGAGAGACCTGCAGCACGAGGCAGGAATTTATCACATGCTTTTTGTATGGCGGTGGTAAGATCACCAATAAATTGAACAATGTCAGAGGGTGTCATGCTTTCAATTGATGTGAAGGGAATTCGAGCTTTTATTTCAGATACAAATTCATCCGGCATTTGTTCCCATTTCACCTGGTTGGTATTATACCTAAAAGTGGAAAGCTTGACGCTCTTTGACGTCTTAATTCTACCCATATGTACTTTAAATACAATAGCGCGGTGATCAGAGGATGGACATATACTGGAGTCCACAATCCATTGAGATATTTTAATAGAGGTGGAGTTGGTAACTAGCGTAAGATCAATTACAGATTCTCGGAGAATATTATGAGTGACTGTTGCAAAGGTGGGTGCACCGCCTCTATTGCAAATGTGCAGGTTATTCGCAAGTGCCAAATCAGTAACTGCTATTCCCCTGGTATTGTTGGAATGACATCCCCATGAGGTATGCCATCCGTTAAAGTCCCCGCATATAATATGCAGTGCACCCTCCCTTTCCCGAAGAAACCGCTCCAACCTGTGCAGAGTACCATATCGATCTTTTTTGGGTTCTATGTATACAGAAATAAGGTAAAATCCTCGTCCAGATTTTTCATTTACTTTTACAATGCATAGGTTGGAGCTAGAGTATTCGGCATCGCCAAGAGTGCTAAATAAGTTATTCTTAATAAGTATTGCTGCCTTGACCGGATTTTGAGTAGGAAACTGATAAGTAGTATAACCAGGGACCCCCTTGAAGGTATTATTTTTCCCAGTGTATGGCTCGGTTACGAAGGCTATGCTGTTTCCATGTTTAGTCAAATGCAATGTCAATTCATGAAAGGCCATACGACAACGTCCAAGGTTAACTTGGACAGATGTGTATGTGTTATTTTCAGTAGGCTTAAATTCAGTGCTAAAATTATTACCCAGATTAGGTTGGTAAAAGTATGGTCGTGGGGTTCGATTATTAGAGCTATCAGACATACTGGGTCCTGTCCCTTATCTTTATTATTTGAGCCCTAATACGAGGGCAACCGTTGCTAGTCGCTGAATGTCTGGTGTCGGTCTCTATTCTCAGTTTTTTGCCATACTGGATGCAATCAGGCATTTGTTTTACAGGACAATTTAGGTAAGAGTGCGTTTCCGCCGAACAGTACGAACATCGGCTTGCCTCAAAGGTGCATTTACCACGCGTGTGTCCGAACTGTAGACAGTTAAAACACTGCCTAAATGAGGAAAATTCTTCGCGGTGAACTCTCTGGTGGTCCACACACACCCTATCCAAATCCATGATGGCTCCCCAGACTCGAGGAGCGGCCCTGAATATTGCGTTGTATAGGTTGGGGTTCCTATTACGCCTAAGGAAGCAGAGCTTTATGTCCTCAGGTCCTGTAAGGGTGTCTCTGACCGTGGGATTTTGGTTAATGATGGCTTCCGCAAGTTCGCCCTGAGGCACGTTCTTGTGTATCCCCTTGAGAATAAACATGGGCAGCAATGATTTGGCTGGTTCAGCAGTTATGACACCGCAAGCGCCAATGCGCACCAATGTTTCATCTCTTTGGGCCATGCTCTCAAACTCGACGCGCAACTTATTATTTGACACTCCTTTTGTCTGCGCAGGGGCATAGCCCACATTGCGGAACGATATCGCCTTCCTGAATTCATCAGCAACCCGTCGACTAGATTCGGCCTCCGGCATGGAGATAATGAGGGCAGGCTTAGTGCCACGGGGACGCAACTTGGGTGGCATAGCAGCCTTTTCCGCGTAGCTGGGACGGTCGTTCGGTCGCTCAGGAAGGATATCATCCAAGGGAGTGGGCACATTTGGTGATGGAGCAGGTGGGGGGATTATGAGTGTCTTGGCGACCTTAGTAAGCTCCTCCTTGATCGTCTCCCGAATCGCAAAGGCGGTCCTCTCATCAATGAAGGAAACTTTAAGTGGACCGTCCTTGTTGGTAGGCATTGACGACTCATCACATGTCTCCCCAAGGTCACCCGTAAGTTTGACAATTTCTATGGCCAACTCGTATATGCGGTCTTTATTGTTCTTTGTTACACTCTTCCCTTCATAAATAAGGCACCCTATGGTCTTGGCTCTATTGGCAATAGCCGCTGCAATATCACGCTTGTTATTAGAATGAGCATCACCATCAGTGGAGATAGCATCGAGATTGTCAGTGGCATCAGTTTGCCTGATGGTCGACGGAAATTCCAAGTCGGAACTGACGCTCATGGTGGCAGAGTAATTAGTAAATAACACAAAGTAGTCAGTAAATTAGGAAAGTCACTCACCAAACTCGAGGGGGGCGTCGTGTCAAGATTGGTGGCTACAGAGATGATAGCAACTCACCGCCTACAGGGCGGCGACTCGCAGTTGGCAAGGCAGCGACTCTTGGGTCGGCCAGTCGGCGAGGAAGGGCAGAGCTCGGCGACAAGTGGGCAGGGAGCAGGGCAAGAACCCGCCAAGAACTCAGCAAGAACCAGACGATAACACAAACACAGGCGAGTATGAGGCAAGAACTTGACAACAACTGGGCAACACAAAAACTCAAGACCAGAACTGGGCAAGAACTCGTCAAGAACTTGGCAACAAATCACACACTTGGCAACATCTAGGCAACACAACACACTCTTTTGAGTAGAACCGGGCAAGAACTTGGCAAGAACTTGTTGATTAGGAACTTGTTAGGTTAGGTTAGGTTAGGTTAGGTTAGGTTAGGTTAGGTTAGGTTGCCTCACGGCAGAGGCCAAGGACAGTAGTGAGGGGGTGTTGGCTATTTCTTTTGATATAGCCAATGCCTTCAACACGATCCCCCACTCCACCATCCTCGAGGCACTCTCATTTCACAGGGTGCCTCGATACTTGCGGGCATTGCTGGCCGACTACCTGCGGGACCGTGAGGTTCTCTACGTAGATAGAGACGGCCGGCTAAACAGGCGCACCGTAGCCAGCGGCGTTCCACAGGGATCGGTTCTAGGGCCGCTCCTGTGGAACATCGGCTTCAACTGGCTTCTCCGGGGCACCCTCCTTGCGGGCATGAGTGTCATCTGTTACGCAGATGACACTCTGGTCACTGCCCGCGGGAGGATATTTGGGACCACAGCGCGGCTGGCGTCGGCGGGCGGTACATTAGTCGCCCGTAGGATACGGCGCCTTGGTTTGAAGGTCGCGCTGGAAAAAAACCGAGGCTCTGTTCTTTCCAGGGCCTCGACAGCGTGCTCCTCCCGACGCCCACATAATGGTGGACGGCGTCAGGATCGACGTGAAGACCAAGATGAAATATTTGGGCCTCACGCTTGATGGGAAGTGGCAATTCGGCCCGCACTTTGCCGGGCTAGCGCCGCGCCTTCTCAAGGCGGCAGATGCCTTTGGGTGGCTCCTCCCGAATCTGGGGAGACCAAGGAAAAGGTGCCGGCACCTCTATGCCGGTGTGCTCAGAAGTATGACACTCTACGGTGCCCCAATCTGGGCAGATGCCCTCCACAAAGGGGATAATGCTGCCCACTTACGCAGACCCCAACGGGCCATTGCGCAGAGGGTTGCGAGGGCCTACCGCACCGTGGGGCACGCTGCGGCGTGCGCCCTGGCGGGTTACCCCCCCGTGGGAGTTGGAGGCGGGAATTTTGTCTGCCGTCTACCACTGGACAGCGGACCAGAGGGCGCGCGGGGAACGCCCGACCCCGGAGGAGCGCGGCGCCGTCAGACGGGAGGCGCGCGATACCATGATCGATCTTTGGAAGAGAGACATGGCTCGCGCGCCGTTTGGCCGCCGCACATTAGCTGCTGTCGGTCCCGTCGTGGACCAGTGGCTGGAGCGACCGCACGGGTTCCTCTCCTTCCGTTTAGTGCAGATATTGACCGGGCATGGCTGTTTCGGTTCGTATCTGCACAGGATCGGACGAGAGGAATCCCCGTTGTGCCACAAATGTGGCGCGGCGGATGACACGGCGCAACATACCCTCGCGGTCTGCACAGGCTGGGAGGAGCAGCGCCGTGTCTTGACGGCGGTCGCGGGCCCGGACCTTTCACTTCCGAGCTTAATCAGCGAAATGCTGGGAAGCGAGAGGACCTGGGAGGCGGTCGCCTCCTTCTGCGAAGAAGTCATCTCACAGAAGGAGGCTGCGGAGCGCGAACGGGAGGAGGATCCTCTCGCTCCAGCGCTCCGCAGGCGGAGAAGGGGGGGAAGAAGGCGGACATATGAACGCTCTTCTCTCCCCCAACGTGGCCGGTCAGATCAGACCGGGGGTGCGGGGGCACCTCAACCACGTCCGTCGGACGGGAATAGCCAGGTGCTTCTGGCAATTCCCGTCGCCCCCCTCACAGGGGGCCATGTAGGGCCCGCCACCTAGGTGGGCAGTCACCGGGAGGGTTGTGGAAGCAAAGGATTATCCGGATTCCCATGACCCTCCCACTCTGGTGATGAGGGAGCACCGCTGAGTTTTAGTGGGTATACTGTTCGCAGGAGTCCCACATAACCCTCTCTGTCCCCCGACAGAGTGGGTATGTCTAAAGCATTTCTCAGCGTCAAAAAAAAAAAAAAAAAAAAAGGTTAGGTTAGGTTTTTTTTTTTTTTTTTTTTTTTTTTTTATATTTCCTGTAATTACTGTTGCTATTTATTATGCAACAACTTAAAATCTTTTGTTTCATACTGATAGTATATTACTTTTTTTTTTTTTTTTTTTTTTTTTTTTTTTTTTTTTTAAATTATTAATTTACAAGTATTTACTTATGTAGGTAGGACTTATAGTTAGGCTATATAATATAAAACTTACATCTATATATCTGTATTACTGACAATTTGAATTTCCTTCTTTAGACTAACATTGAGAAGGATAACTTTAGATTAGCTTTTGCTATACATTTTCAGATCTTTGAAGTCACATCACTAAAAGCATTTATATTACATAGATTATGGTTATAATTATACTTGAGTTATTTACAGGGATATCATTACAGATACTATTTTACAATTTAATGTAGTTTTGGTACTAGTTGTCTATCATATACTTGACAGAGCTGTTATTGTCCTTGCAAGACGTTTTAACGATTTTCAGAGCATATTTCAAGAAGTCGGGTCTGCGATCGCTGTCATCAATGAACGTACTATAGTTCTCTTTTGATACAATCATACCGAACTTTTTTTCAACTGTGAATCTGGATTTGGTGTATTTAAGACATGTGTCCAACAAATGGATTATGTCTTGTGGTGTGCTGTTGTCACAATCACAGAATTCATTACTTTTCAACTTAAATCTATACATATATGCGCCGAAGCCACCATGGCCAGCAAACAGTTGGGCTAGTAAGTTGTTCATTTTTATAGTCTTCAGTATTTTGTGGCCTCGACGCACATCGGGGAAGAAGTATTTAGTAGTTACTCCCGTTGATGACTGTTCATGTCTTCTTTGTAGGCATTCGATTGAGCTGTTACGAAGCTGCCACTTGACGTATGACAATGGGACGCCATCGTACACTGGAACTGTCTTTTTGGTAAGGGCAGCCTTTTTGGCGAGCTCGTCCGCTCTCTCATTCCCGGCAATTCCAGCATGTGCTTTGATCCAGTACAGATACACATTGGCTCCGTTGCTTAGTACTTCCGCCAGGCGCGTTTGGATCTCAACAACAATTGGGTTTGTGTTATGCGGGTCAGATATCGACTGCAGAGCGGAACGAGAGTCGCTCAAGATGTTGGCATTCTGATGTCCCTTACTCTTCTTAGATAGCAATTCTATTGCATTTAATATGGCTGCCAATTCTGCCTGATACACTGAACAATAATCTGCCAGTTTGAATGTTCTGTGTACTTTTTCTGTATCACCATCCCACCAAGACACAGCTGCGCCAACTTTGCCCTCTATCTTGCTGCCGTCAGTATAAATTTTCGGCCATTCGTTTCGAATTTGGACTAAGTCTTCTTGTTCCGTTATTAAACCAAAGTCTATGGATCTGCGTTCCGCTGGGTGTGGTAATTGAAATACGCTTACTTTCCTTTCTATTTGTCGTCCTGGTAATGATATGATCGGTTTACCTCTTTTGATCTCATAGAGTTCAGCGGATTCTTGTACTCTTACGTCCAATGGGAGAATTTTGGCCAGTAGAACTGTAGATGTTAGAGACGCAGTTCTATGAGACTTTGAGATGCGGATCGCAAACAATCTGGTGATATTGTTGAGCCTCTTCTTGATGTATTCTTTCTTTGTTACAGGCGCCCAAATACTTGCTGCATACATAATTATAGGTTCTATCACGGCTGTATAGATTGTATATATTATATCCGAGTTTAAGCCCCATGTTGCTCTCGCTGCTCTTGATACGGACTTGTAGATATTTATAGCCTTTGATAAAACCCTGTCCATGTGATCACAGAAGTTTAAGTTTTTATCTATTGTTAGGCCTAGAACCGTTAGCGATGTTGACAGTAAAATATTTTTTCCCAAAAGTTGGAACTGTGGTTCCTCGTAGTGCAGTCTTTTGGTTATGATTATCGCTTGTGTCTTATGTGCAGCGAATTGCATCTTGCTGTCTATGCCCCATTGTGCGATTGTTGCTAGAGTGTTATTGACTTTTCTGTTTAGGTCAGTGATCGTTGTAGCTTCTGCTATAACCAAAATATCATCAGCGAATGCCTGTACGTGAGATTCCAGATGTTCAGTTTTTTGTAGCAGTGGATCTAGCTGAATGTTCCACATGAGTGGTCCACATGTAGAACCTTGAATACATCCTTTATTCATGGATTTTGTGATGTCTGTGTTTGCATATTGTACCGTCACTGTTCTTTCATTGAGGTAGCTGTAAATTAGCGACAGAATATGAGGATCGCAGTCTTTCCTTATGAGTTGGTGTAATATACCTGGCCACCAGGCATTGTCAAATGCTCCCTCGATATCCAGAGACAGTACAGCCACAAGGTTTTTGTTTTTGAGACCGTTCCTAATTAGATTTACAGCATCATATAAGGCATCTTCAGTGCTGACTTGTGGCATGAATCCGTACTGTCTCAAGCTTAACTGGTTTTTAGAGCCCAGCGACCAGAGAAGTCTAGTGGCGAACATTTTTTCCAGTATTTTCCCAAATATAGGTAGAAGACCAATGGGTCTATAAGATTTCGGGACAGAATAGTCATCCTTGCCTGGTTTTCTTAGGATCCTGATTATCGCGTTTTTCCAAATTTTAGGGAAACAGCCACTTTTCAAACACTTGTTTAGTAGAGCCAGATACAATCTTGGATTAGTATCAATCGCTTTTTGGCATATGTCTGCCGTAAGACCATCATAGCCTGGGGCCTTTGAGGGGCTGATTTTACTGATAACAGCGGTTAGCTCATGCATCTCAAAGGGTCTGAACTTGCCCTCATCTAAGGTGACTACATAATCTTCCGTGAATTTTCTAATCATTTGGTGAGAAGAGTTGTCAGAGTTTATTGTGTCTTCTGGGTAGAATGTGTCTGCGAGTAACTGGGCTGAGCCTTGCGGGTCTAAAATACTCCCATTGTGATCTTTCAGCATCATATCATCGCTTCTCTTATTAGAGTACTTCAGGACTCTGTAGATTTTATCCCACATTGACTCATACTCCTGATCAGTACAGAATTGCTTCCAACTATTTGTTTTGGTGCTTGAGATTAGTTCCTTATACTGTTCTAATGCTAGTTTGTAGTCGTCAATTGTGTACTGTTTCCTTTTTTTGTTTGCTTTGGGTATCTTCCGCCTAAGTCTTATTACTTCTTGCTTCATTTTTGTGAGTTCTGGAGTCCACCATTTTAGCGGCTTGTTTTCTTTGTGGGGTTTTATTAGTTTTATAGCTGTATTACATGCAGTGGTAACGCAATCTGTGTAGACTTGTGTGATTGCGTTGATAGCCTCATGGTTGCTGCAGGTTTCGATATCGTCGACTGTGAGATTAGCTTTTTCCAACTCATCTGCTAGCACCTTGCGAAACAAATCCCAATCCGCTTTTTTCGTATTATATTTCCTAGTCGAGCATCGCGTAGAGGGCTTTGGGTTGTTGTCGTCTATTTTTATGGAAAATGTTATCGCCCTATGATCAGAAGTCGTTATAATATTAGTGTCGACAGTCCAGTCTTGGATTTTATGTAAGATTGGAGCTGAACAAACTGTTATGTCCACTATGCTCTGATATATAATATTTCGACGGATTGCCCAGAAAGTACTAGTTGTTCCTTCATTCAGAATCTCTAGGCTATGTTGTGAAAGAAATTCTGCATACGTGGCGCCCCGAATGTCATCCGTGTCACAGCCCCACCAACTACTTTTGGCGTTGCAGTCCCCACCGATGATGAAGAAAGGTGTTTCCAAGTCCGCCATTGCATTTTGTAAGTCGCGAAGGTAAGGCTCGATTTGCACGTTATCTTCCCAGTAGATTGAGATTAAACCTATCTTATAACTACCCACCACCAATACTATGCCAACCATATTTTCGGTTATTAGGTTTGGTTTCTCTATAACCACCATGTTGCTATTCATGACAGCGATGGCAGCCTTAACAGGTTTAGTTTTGTTGGCTGACTTTTGAATTACCCTATGCGAAGTTGTAAGTACACCCTTATTACCAACATACGGTTCCTGCATGAGTATGACAGCAAGGCCCTTGTTGCCAGCCTCATGCAGGCATTCTTGTGTTGCTATTTGACCTCTGCCCAAGTTACATTGCAGGATTTTGATATTTTTCACTACTGAGTTTATGGGAGAGTACTGGGATTCGGACGTAGTCGTGGCGGATTTTGTACTGTGTGTTTGTCCTATGATATCTACCGGGGTGCCCTCAGCAATATGAAACTGCTGCTCTTGCTATCCTATCCCATTTTTGCCACACGGGACAGGACGCACTGTAGGCCGGGTGTGTGTAGTCTCCTAGACGACCGGATGAGCAGTTGACACACATTGGGGCACCGTTTCTTTGAGGACATTCTCTGGTGTCGTGGCTTGAGGCACAATATCCACAGTTAAGTCCACGAGAGTTACACTCCCTTGCTCTGTGACCAAAGCCCAAGCAGCGATAACACTGCACAATGGGTGACTGGTCGATAGCAGGTACATTTTGTAATTCCACGTGGACTTTCTGGTCTCGCAACCTTGACCACAGCTGCGGGCTGACCTCAATGATAATATTTGCTTCTAGGCTGGTTCTCCCCTTGATTCTTCGGACAACTCTAACTTGTGTCTCCGATTCCGCTAAGCCGGAGATCAATTTTGAATTTTGCTTAATAATCGCCTCCTCAATCCTTTTGTCACTCAATTCTGTTACGACACCAATTAGCCTTAGAAGGGGTAGTTTTGTTTGAGGCTGGGAGATGGTAAGTCTGGACTCCGGTGTCTTGAGTGCTTGCTGGAGCAAGTTTCTGTCAGAATCAGACTCGCAGCTTATTACAACCTTCTGATTTTTTGTCTTCCTCACTGCATTGACACCTATTCCCAGGGTTACCACATCAACCTTCCCCTTGATCTCTTTGATAATTTCCTCGCCGGTGTGGCGAGGATCAACTGACTCCACCATCAGAGGATAGTTAGGCTTTGGGTTTGCCAGTGCCTCTGCATAGGAGCGCATGGGCGATTTCATTGCTGCGGCGGGTTCCAGTACAGTTGGGTCACTGAAACGGTGGGGAGTAGCATTGTGGGGGTGGTTCATATGCTTGCTGTCCGTGTCACGTTTTGTGACACAGTTTAAGCAATGCGTATAAACCACGTCTATATTTTGCTTTATTTCGTCCCTTAGCTTCGAAACAGATCCCTGTATTAACTGGATGCCCTCCACTGCCGGGCATGGTGTTAAGTCTGGGCTATCTGGACGCTCCTTGTTAGTGTCGTGGTCCAGTTTGTTCCTCGTGAGAGACACAAGGCTTTTGAGATCCTTGGGTACATCCTGGAGTTCAAAGGATATGTATCTGTATATGGAGTCTGTCTCCTTGAGAATCTTCGCGTTTTGATCCTTGAGGTCTTCAATTTTTACAAGAGTTGATTCTAGACTTTTGTTATGGCGACTTTCTATGGTAGAAATTATTTTTTCGTATTGGGCTGTTTTCTTGTGCAGTTCGGCCATGTGGCGCATTCGTGAGTCGGCTAGTCTGAGAACCATTTCGTACAGCGTTTGAAGGGCTGAGACCACGTTATCACGAATGTCCCTCTTCAGGTTACCTGATTTCTCAAGTTCCTGTTTTGCCTCTTGTAACACTGAGTTTGCTTGCCTTGGCAACTCACTTAACAATCCTCCTCCTGCCACCGCAATAGAGTGGGTGGATTCGTCCACGTTCGTCGAGGATACCGATTCATTCCTGTCCATATAGAGAGCCTCGCTAGGTTCAGGAGTATTTTTGACTGCTTCAATGGTCTCCGCTGCTCGAGCCTGTTTCAATTGAGCTTTGATTCTCAATAGACTTGAGTCAGATCTGGGACGAGGCGTCAATTTAGCCTCCAGATGCACGGGTGGTAATGGCTGAACCAAAGGCGACTCTTGGACATTAGACTGAGTTGTAGTGGGTTTGCCTAAGGAATCTGTACCAGTGCGGATAAGTTCAGGTTCATTAAGTACAGGTGGATCGACCTGTTCTTCAGTTTGTGGCAGGCTAGAAGTCGATTTAGGGGCTTTATATACAAATTTAGGTGGTGCCGGGTCTGCCCTGGGAACTGGGGTAGACGTAGACGGACTAGTAGCCTTAACTGGTTTGGTTACGGAGACCTTCGATCCTGATGTCTTTTTAGATTTTGAGGATGTCACTGAGGACTTTTTGGGAAGCTGGGGGAGAGGTTTTTTTGATTTAGAGGGTTCTGAGATATCACCCTTGCTCTTATCAGATACAAGGGACTTTCCAGAACCCATTCCTGTAGACATTATTCGATAGTGTATAAAAGAACGCTAAGATTTGGGGGTTTCCGGCCCGGGATAAATTTTATAAAGATATAGTCCAATTAACCCAATCTCAGGATAGCCAAGGTCCTTCCAAGAAAAACAAGCCCAAACACGGTCCAGCCACGATAAAAAGTCTCAGAGATGTAATCTGATGAGGTTTTCCAAGATGGCGGTTAAAGTGGTGGCCAAGGCAGCCTGTTCACAAGATAGCTTGAGTCCTTCCGAGAAAAACAAGCCCAAACTCGGGTTCCCCACCGTAAATAGCTTCCGAGATATCGCGATCCAAATATATTCAAGATGGCGGTTAAGATGGCGGACAAAAATTAAATCTCGTATATCTCTGGACTCAGTGCGTTTAGAAAGAAGGGGATTGGACTATAAGGCCTAGAATAGAAGCCAGAGTGCGAATTTGAACGAAACGGTGAGGGCTCTACAGACTCTAGATAGAGCAAGTCAGATGGTAGGGTACTCAGAGCAGACCACAACGATGAAAACCGCGGTTGCGTACGCTTCTCCGTTCCGGAGTTATAGACCTCCAAGCGTTTTCAAGATGGCTGCCAAAATGGCTGACAAAAGATTAACTCCGGCCACAGACCCCCTAGGATACCCGAGTTTGAGCTCGTTGGATAGGAAATTCCAAGACGAGACCAACGGAAACATCCAATTAATTAATAATTACGGTACTGATTTAATATATTCGAAAAATGACAAAAAATAAGGATAAAATGACAGGAAAACCTAGGATAACACAAAAAGTACACAAAAAAAAAAATCACACATATTTAAAAACTATAAACACTTATAACCAAGTAGAGAAAGAATTTCTTAGGGTTAATTTAGGGGTAGCACGTGTCCACCCTCAAAATTCAAAAATTTATAAATCAAAAACCACAACAGAGAAATTTTTTAAAGTTTGTACACTTGCAAAACACTGTTAACTTTATGATATTAATTGATAAAAAGTATATGTTGTCGATCGTTTCGCGGAGATATAATTGTTCAAAAATTGATATTTTTTTTAAATTGCGACAAAAAAGTCTAAAGTTAACTTTTCACGAATTTTTAAAATAGGTACAAATAAGGCTTACATAAGTCCTTGATTTCCAATTGTTCAATTTTGTCGCACATCCCTGAAACATTGACCTCGTGGCCACGTGGTTTTGGGAATTTCCCAATTTTTTCCGCAACCTCGCACAGGAAAAATCCAAAAATGCACCAGGGGAAAGAACACACAAAAACACAGTTTTTAAAATTTTTAAACACATAGGTCGTCGCGACCAATCTCTCACCGCACGCACTTAAAGTTGTAAAATTTTCACTTTTTTCAGTTTTTTCATAATATTAAATCCAAAAATTTTTCGGCACCATAATAAACCATATACAAAGGTGCGCCGTAATTTTCCACGTATTTTAACACATCACAATCGAAAATCGGAGCACTTTTTCCTACATTTTTGAATTTTTCAAGCGCGGAGACACCTTGGAACTCTCTGACCGGCGCGGGGGGTGGCGCGCGACTGGGTTAGGTTAGGTTAGGTTAGGTTAGGTTAGGTTAGGTTAGGTTAGGTTAGGTTTCCTCCGTGGCACGAGTGTCATCTGCTATGCGGATGACACTCTCCTCACTGCCCGGGGGAGCACATTTGGGGAGGCGGCCAGTCTGGCCTCGGCAGGTGGATCCTCGGTTGCGGGGAGGATCCACCGCCTAGGATTGAGGGTGGCGCTGCATAAGACCGAGGCCGTGTTCTTCCACGGACCTCGGCAGCACACCCCGCCTGACGCTCACATATTTGTGGAGGGCGTCAGGGTAGAGGTTAAGGCCCAGATGAAGTATCTGGGCCTTATACTCGACAGCAGGTGGCGCTTCGGCCCGCATTTTAGCGGGCTGTCGTCGCGCCTGCTGAAAACTGCGGGTGCCCTTTCGTGGCTTCTCCCCAATCTGGGGGGGCCCAGCGCGCGATGCCGGCGCCTATATGCCGGCATCCTCAAGAGCATGGCCCTGTATGGGGCCCCTATCTGGGCGGACTCCCTCTCCAGGAGGGAGAACGCTGCCGCCATCCGTCAGCCCCAAAGGGCTATTGCGCAGCGGGTGGCGAAAGCCTACCGCTCGGTGGGCTTCGCGGCGGCGTGCGCTCTGGCCGGCACCCCTCCTTGGGAGCTCGAGGCGTGGGTGCTAGCCAGAGTGTACGAGTGGACGGCGGGTCGGAGAGCGCTCGGGGAGCGCCCGGCCCTGGAAGAGCGGGAGGCCGTTCGGCGGGAGGCGAGGGACGCCATCGTCCAACACTGGGCGGAGGACCTCGCCACCGCCACCTTCGGCCGCCGAACGCTGGACGCGCTCGGGCCAGTTCTGGAAGACTGGCTCAAGCGCTCGCATGGTTTCCTCTCTTTCCGTCTGGTGCAGGTATTGTCCGGGCACGGCTGCTTCGGATCGTACCTGCACCGCATCGAAAGGGAGGAAACCCCGTCGTGCCACGACTGCGGCGCGACAGTGGACACGGCGCAGCACACTCTTGAAGTGTGCCCGTCGTGGTCCGAGCAGCGCCGCGGCTTGGTCGCGGCGGTGGGGCCAGACCTTTCGCTTCCCAGCGTGGTCAACGCCATGTTGGGTGGGGAGAGGGCATGGGCGGCAGTCGCCTCCTTCTGTGAAGACGTAATGTCAGAGAAGGAGGCGGCGGAGCGCGCGCGGGAGGACGACCCTCTTGCGGCGCCGCTCCGCAGGCGGAGAAGGGGAAGGAGAAGGCGGATGTACGACCGCCTTCACCCTCCCGGTGGTGGGTAGCGGGTGACAAGCGCGGGGGCGCTTCCGCCCGCATTGCACTACTCACCACCCTAGCCGGGCGGGGATGACCGAGCACTCACGGTCGTTCCCGGACCCCTCCCTATGCGGAGGGGTGTGAAGGGCCCGCCGTAATGGCGGGCTTCGCCGGCGGGGGACTGGATGTAAAGGCTCTGCCGGTTTCCCAGTCCCCTGCCACTAAGGCGATGCGGGAGTGCCGCTGGGATGTTTAGTGGGTATACCGGAAATTCGTTTCCGGGGAGTCCCACATAACCCATCCTGTCCCCCGACAGGGTGGGTATGCGTAATGCATTTTACCCAGCGTCAAAAAAAAAAAAAAAAAAAAAAGGTTAGGTTAGGTTAGGTTAGGTTAGGTTCCCCGTCGTGCTGCCACCTTGTCGTTGGTGGGGGGGCTTGCGTGTCCTAATGACCTTCAAGGCTATGCCGGATAGGGTTACCCATATCGGACAGGCTTGAAGCGAGGGACCAGACGAAGCGCAGCACAGGAGGGGGCGCTTGACACTATCCCTAGGGATGTGTCTCGCGCCAACCGCGGAGGAGCTCCCTTGGACCCTTGCTGAAGGGTCCAATAAAGGGATGCTCGGGGGCGTCGATTTTATCGATGCCCCAGGCGGGTGCCGCCAGAGATTTTCATCTCTGCGCGGCGTCGGTTGGCGGCGGAGCCTACCATCTTATCCGCCGCAGGGGGTCGGGTCTCCTGGCCCCCATCGCTTCCAGACAGTAGACCGGGGGGTCTGCGGTCCACTTTGAGGAAGCAGTTGGAGGGTGCACTCTGCGTCCGGTGCGCCCTACAAACGCGGGTGGGCAGATTTTCTGCCCTTCACGCAGCCGGGCCGCCTTCGGGTGGCAGTCGCCGGTGGGGGACTGGAGGTAAAGGCTCTGCCGGTTTCCCAGACCCCTACCATACGGCGAAGCGGGAACGCCGTTGGGTTTTAGCCGGTAGGAGTCCGGCATAACCCGGTTGCTGCCCCCGCAGTGACTGGGTATCCATGACGGATTTCCCAACGATAAAAAAAAAAAAAAAAAAAAAAAAGGTTAGGTTAGGTTAGGTTAGGTTAGGTTAGGTTAGGTTAGGTTAGGTTGGGGGACCCCCCCCACAGTGCTTACGTCCTCGTCGTGTCCCCTGGTAACGTCGCGCCTATCCACCGTAACGGAGTGGTAGGCCGGCGGCTAAAGTGCACTGTGACTGAAGGCGACCTGAGTGTCTTTACTTGTTTTTGCGATCCTCTGTGTTACCCAGCTCCCTGGCCGTCGAGGTTACTCCGGTTTCAGGTTGAGCGGGACCCAGAATATCGTGCGTTCGAATATTTACGATGTCGGATAACGGGCAGCCCCGTCCGTTAGCTCGGCCTCGGCCTGTGCGGGACGCCTCCGGGCGTTTCATTTCCAAGGGCTCTTCACAGAGCCAACCCAAAGGCCCTTCTCAGGGCCAACCCGACAACGCTCCGGCGTTGGAAGCCAGCCACACACCATCTGTGGCTAGCTTTTACCGAAGGGCGGACGACATGTCGGACAACTCCGACATTGAGTCCACCTCGAAAGACGGTCACCAAGAGCGAAAACGTTTGTACTCGAGGCAAGAGTCCGTGGCCTCCTCGGACTCAGCTAAGAGTACAACAAAGAAGAAGACAAAGGCTAAACAGCCTGTGGCTGACAGCCACGACGTCGGCTTGGAGGACGCCGAACGCCAGCTTAATCTGGCGAGAAAGGCGAAACTCCAAGAGGACTTGGAGGCGCGTGTTGCTGCTAGAGAGCGGCAGGCGCGCGCCGACAGGGCCAGGGCTGGTTATGGCGCGTCCAGCGTCCTTTACGCGGACCACTCCCTAGAGGAGCTCCACCGGATGGCCCAGGAGGACCAGCAGGAGATTGTGGAGGTCGCCTGCAAGTCCTCCAATCTGAAAGGGACCTTTCAAAAGGCCCTGAAGTGCCGGGCCGCAAGCATGCGTGGTATCGTCCGGGAGCTAGTGCAGCGCACAGCGACGGACGAAACCCAGCAGCTGCAGGCGAAAGTGGATCGCCTGCAGGCGGAGGTCAGCTCGCTGCACGCGAAGCTGGCTGAAGCCACGGCTCGGCCGGCCCAGGCTTCCCAAGCCCATGCACCGACGGCGGAGGTCCCCTCCCCCTCCAACCTTGAGGACATCATCCGCAAGGTTGTCATGGAGGAGAGGGCCTTCACGAGAGCATGCTTCGCTGGCATCGAGGACCGGCTCTTGCCAGAGACGCGTCTTAGACCACCGCTCGCGGCGGACAAGACGCCGAGCAGGCCCGGGCCGTCCTCAGCGACCCCCACGCCACTTCCGCGGGAACAGCCCCTGGCCCCAAAGCCCTCCAAGGGCAAGGGCAAGGGCAAGAAATCGGGGACAGCTCCACCGGTCCCCACTACGAGCGCAGTTATGGAGACTGAACCTGCTGGCACTCCAGCGGCCCCTCAGGACCTCCAGATGGAGGATGCCCTTCTGCCCTCCACCACCCCGTCCAATAAACCATGGACGACGGTGGTCAGGAAAGGCAAGAAGGGCACACCTAAAAAGTCAATGCCAGCCGCCTCCACCATCTCTGCTTCTCCCGGCCAGTCCACAGCGACTGGCAAGGGAAAGAGGAGGAGAGGTGGGAAAAAGTCGGCCGCCAAGCCCTCCACCGCTGCCCCGGCAGCTCAAAGGGCGTCCGCTGGCAGGAGGAAATTAATTCCTCCCAAGACCGCAGCCGTCGTGGTGACGCTCACCCCGGAGGCCGCGGAGCGGGGCGAGACGTACGAGTCCGTGTTGAGGCGGGCTCGTACCAATGCCGATCCTACACAACTGGGGATCGGCACAGTCACGTGCCGCCGAACCCTAACCGGAGCTCGAATCTTCGAGTTTCCGGGGGCTCAAGGCGGCACAAACGCGGACCTCTTCGCAACGAAGTTGCAAGAGGTCATCGCGGACGCGGCAAAGGTGGTGAGGCCTGTTAAGTCCGCGGCCTTGGAGGTGACCGAACTTGACGACTCGGTCACCAAAGAGGAGGTGGTGGCGGCGGTCGCGGCGGCAGGAGGCTGTGACGTCGCAGCGGTACAGGGCCGGGCCATTAGGCCCGGCCGCCGCGGCTTGGGCACCATTCGTCTTGAGTGCCCAGTCGCCGCGGCGAAAGCCGTCCTCACTAAGAGGCGGCTACAAGTGGGACTTAGCTCGTGTGTGGTTCGGGCACTTGAAGACCAGCCTCTGCGCTGCTTCAAGTGCTTCGGCATTGGCCACGCACGGGCTCTCTGCCCGTCCAAAGTGGATAGGGCAGACGCTTGTTACCGCTGCGGGAATGACGGGCACAAGGCCGCCTCCTGCCAGGCCACCAAGCCGCACTGTGCGGTCTGCGCGGCCAGTGGGAGACCTGCGGGCCACGCTATGGCGGGGTCCAAATGCAACCCCCCACCACAGAAGGGCAAAGCGCAGGTGCCAACCCGCCCTGCCACCGCCGCCGCCGTTGAAGCTCCAGCTCCAGCGCCGGCCGACGAGGAGTGTGCGATGGTGACCGAGTAATGCCGGTACAACATCGCATACTCCAAACGAACACCAACCACTGCAAAGCGGCCCAGGACCTGCTGTTTCAGGTCATGGCCGAGTGGTTGGTGGACGTGGCGGTGGTCGCCGAGCCGTACTCAGTCCCTGGCCGCTGGCTGGGTGATAGAGACGGCTTGGTGGCAATAGTGGCGCGGTCTTCCACAGACTCCCCTCCCCTCTCGCTCTTAGAGAGGGGACCGGGATACGTGGCCGCCGCGTGGGGAGACATAGCCCTTGTGGGGGTCTATTTCTCCCCAAATCGCCCTCTTGCGGACTTCGAGAGCTATCTCGAGGTCCTCGCCGCTGTGGTCGGCAGGGCGGCGCCGCGTCAGGTCTCCCTCCTGGGAGACCTGAATGCCAAGTCGGTGGTCTGGGGAAACCCAGCCACCGATGTCCGGGGACGCGCCGTCGAAGCGTGGGCTGCGTCGTCTGGTCTGAACCTCTTGAATAGAGGGACAGATCACACGTGTGTGCGGCGGCAGGGGGGGTCGATAGTGGACCTCACTTTCGCCACCCCCGCCTTAGCCGCCCGCGTCACGGACTGGCGGGTGGAGCAGGTGGAGACTTTATCGGACCACCGATACGTGCGGTTCGATATCTCCACCCAGAGCCCCCGGGGGATGGCACCCTCGGGTCAGTCCCCGTTCCCACGATGGGCTCTCACCCGCCTAGACCGAGAGGCAGCTGGGGAGGCAGCCTTTCTCCAGGACTGGCTGTCGCCCCCTGTCGATGGTCTGGACGTGGACGCCGCGGCATCTCAACTGAGGGGGTCCTTGACCGAGGTGTGCAACTCAAGCATGCCTCGGTCCTGCCGTCCGCCTCCCCGACGCGCCGTCTATTGGTGGTCGGAGGAGCTGGCTGAACTCCGGGCCGCCTGTGTAGCGGCCAGAAGGTCCTACACGCGGAGCCGGCGGCGGCGCCCGCGTGACCAGGACAATGAGGACCGCCTCTACGAATTATACGTAGAGGCAAGGACGGTCCTCAGGTCGGCAATGGGCGCCGCCCAGGATTCGGCGAGGGCCGAGATGTTGGAGGGTCTCGACAACGACCCGTATGGGAGACCATATAAGGCGGCGCGCAACAAGCTGCGCCCCTTTGGTCCCCCAGTAGCCGAGACCCTCGAGCCGGCATTGCTGGATGGGGTGGTCCAGTCCCTGTTTCCCTGCAGGGACAACTTCACCCCACCAGCAATGGATCCCCCGCGAGGGGCGGCCCCGCCGGAGGAGGAGGTCCCTCCAGTCACGGAAGCGGAGGTAGAGGCGATGGTCCTTCGCCTCCGCCCCAAAAAGACCGCCCCTGGCCCAGATGGCGTCCCCGCAAGGGTGGTGGCCATCGCCGCCACTCAAATGCAGGAAAGGTTTCGGGACCTCTTCAGCGCGTGTTTCGCGTCGAGGAGGTTCCCGAAACCGTGGAAGGAGGGGCAGTTGTGCCTCCTTCGGAAGGAGGGGCGCCCGGCAGACTCCCCCTCGGCATACCGACCCATCGTTTTGCTCGATGAGGTCGGTAAGATGTTCGAGGGGATCATCGCCGCCCGCCTCAACAACCACCTGCGGGGGGTCGGGCCGGACCTGTCCGACGCTCAGTTCGGCTTTCGGGCTGAGCGTTCGACAGTGGACGCCCTGGCCCGGCTCAAGGGCCAGGTGAAGGAGGCTATGGAAGCGGGGGACGGATTGTTGGCCGTGTCATTTGACATAGCCAACGCCTTCAACTCCGTCCCCCACTCAACCATCCTAGAGGCACTCCGGTTCCATGGAGTGCCTCATTACCTGCGGTGCCTCCTGGCCAGCTACTTGGAGGACCGGGCGGTCCTCCTCGTGGACAAGACTGGCCGACTCCGTCGGTTCGACGTCGAGTCTGGTGTTCCGCAGGGTTCGGTCCTAGGACCACTCCTGTGGAACATCGGATTCGATTGGCTCCTGCGGGGAACCCTCCTCCGTGGCACGAGTGTCATCTGCTATGCGGATGACACTCTCCTCACTGCCCGGGGGAGCTCGTTTGGGGAGGCGGCCAGTCTGGCCTCGGCAGGTGGATCCTTGGTGGCGGGAAGGATCCACCGCCTAGGGTTGAGGGTGGCGCTGCACAAGACCGAGGCCGTGTTCTTTCACGGACCTCGGCAGCGCAACCCGCCTGACCCCCACATATTCGTGGAGGGCGTCAGGGTAGAGGTTAAGGCCCAGATGAAGTATCTGGGCCTTATACTCGACAGCAGGTGGCGCTTCGGCCCGCATTTTAGCGGGCTGTCGTCGCGCCTGCTGAAGACCGCGGGTGCCCTATCGTGGCTCCTCCCCAACCTGGGGGGGCCCAGCGCGCGATGCCGGCGTCTTTACGCCGGCATTCTGAGGAGTATGGCCCTCTACGGGGCCCCCATCTGGGCGGAATCCCTCTCCAGGAGGGAGAACGCTGCCGCCATCCGTCGGCCCCAAAGGACCATTGCACAGCGGGTGGCGAGGGCCTACCGCTCGGTGGGCTTCGCGGCGGCGTGCGCTCTGGCCGGCACCCCTCCTTGGGAGCTCGAGGCGTGGGTGCTAGCCAGAGTGTACGAGTGGACGGCGGGTCGGAGAGCGCTCGGGGAGCGCCCGGCCCTGGAAGAGCGGGAGGCCGTTCGGCGGGAGGCGAGGGACGCCATCGTCCAACACTGGGCGGAGGACCTCGCCACCGCCACCTTCGGCCGCCGAACGCTGGACGCGCTCGGGCCAGTCCTGGAAGACTGGCTCGAGCGGTCGCAAGGATTCCTCTCTTTCCGTCTAGTGCAGGTATTGTCCGGGCACGGCTGCTTCGGATCGTACCTGCACCGAATCGGAAGAGAGGAAAATCCGTCTTGCCATGACTGCGGCGCGGCTATGGACACGGCGCAGCACACTCTAGAAGTGTGCCCGTCGTGGTCCGAGCAGCGCCGTAGCTTGGTCGCGGCAGTGGGGCCGGACCTCTCGCTTCCCAGCGTGGTCAATGCCATGTTGGGGGGCGAGAGGGCATGGGCGGCGGTCGCCTCCTTCTGTGAAGAGGTCATGTCACATAAGGAGGCAGCGGAGCGCGAGCGGGAGGATGATCCTCTCGCTACAGCGCAACGCAGGCGGAGAAGGGGAAGGAGAAGGCGGTTGCACGACCGCCTTCACCCTCCCGGTGGTGGGTAGCGGGCGACAAGCGCGGGGGCGCTTCCGCCCGCATTGCACTACTCACCACCTAGCCGGGCGGGGACGACCGAGCACTCACGGTCGTTCCCGGACCCCTCCCTCAGTGGAGGGGAGTGATGGGCCCGCCGTGAAGGCGGGCTTCGCCGGCGGGGGACTGGACGTAAAGGCTCTGCCGGTTTCCCAGTCCCCTGCCACTAAGGCGATGCGGGAGTGCCGCTGGGATGTTTAGTGGGTATACCGGAAACTCGTTTCCGGGGAGTCCCACATAACCCATCCTGTCCCCCGACAGGATGGGTATGCGTAATGCATTTTACCCAGCGTCAAAAAAAAAAAAAAAAAAAAAAAAAGGTTAGGTTAGGTTGCGCCCCGGCGGGGGACTGGACGTAAAGGCTCTGCCGGTTTCCCAGTCCCCTGCCACTAAGGCGATGCGGGAGCGCCGCTGGGATGTTTAGTGGGTATACCGGAAACTCTTTTTCCGGGGAGTCCCACATAACCCACTCTGTCCCCCGACAGGGTGGGTATGCGTAATGCATTTTACCCAGCGTCAAAAAAAAAAAAAAAAAAAAAAAAAAAAAAAAAAAAAAAAGGTTAGGTTGCGCCGCGGCAGGTCCTGCTGCTCGGCGACCTGAACGCTAAATCGGTGATGTGGGGTAACCCCGCCACCGACGCACGCGGTCACGCCGTCGAACTGTGGGCGACATCGGCCTGCTTGTCCCTCCTTAACCGAGGGACAGTCCACACGTGTGTGCGACAGCGGGGAGGGTCAGTGGTGGACGTATCGTTCGCTACCCCTGCACTTGCCGCCACCGTGTCAACATGGCAGGTCGAGCTGGTGGAGACCTTATCCGACCACCGGTACATACGGATAGGATTCACTACCGAACGCCAGCAAAGCACTCGCGGGGAGCAGTCGCCATTCCCCCGGTGGGCCCTCACCCACCTTAACCGGGAAATGGCCAATGAGGCCGCGTTCGTCCAAGACTGGTTTGGACCACCACCCAGCACTGAGGTGGACGTCGCAGCCTCACAGTTGCGGGATGCAATGACTGAGGTGTGCAATTGCAGCATGCCTCGGTCCAGGCGACCAACGCCCCGCCGGGCAGTCTATTGGTGGTCCAATGATCTCAAAAACCTCCGCGAGGCATGCACAGCGGCAAGGCGCGTCTATACGCGCAGTCGCCGCCGCCGAAGGCGGGATCGCGAGAATGAGAACCGGCTGTATGCGGCGTATCGCGAGGTGCAAGACGCCCTCAAAGCCGCCATGTTTGCGGCGAAGGACGCTGCGCGGAACGAGATGCTGGAGAGTCTCAACAATGATCCGTGGGGGAGGCCGTATAGGGCGGCGCGCAACCAACTGCACCCCATTGGTCCCCCACTGACAGAGACCCTCGAACCGGAACTTCTGAGAGGAGTGGTCCAGGCTCTGTTCCCGGACAGAGACGCAAGTTTCATTCCGCCTAGGATGGATCCCCCTGCAGGTATGGGCCCTCCCGAGGAGATCGACCCAGTGACGCCGGGGGAGATTGAAGCGGCGGCGCTATGTCTCCGCGCCAAAAAGACGGCCCCCGGCCCGGACGGTGTGCCAGCGCGGGTCCTGTTCATCGGGACTCGTTACATGGAGGAGCGGCTTCGGGACCTATTCGACCGGTGCTTTAATACTGGGAGGTTCCCGAAACCTTGGAAGAAGGGACAATTATGCCTGCTGCGGAAGGAAGGGCGTCCGGCGAACTCACCTAGTGGGTACCGCCCCATCGTGCTTCTGGACGAGGCGGGAAAACTCCTAGAAAGAGTCATCTCGTCTCGTCTCCAGGAGCACTTATCGTCGACCGGCCCAGACTTGTCCGATGCCCAGTTCGGGTTCCGGATAGGACGGTCAACCATCGACGCCCTTCAGAGGCTCAAAAGCCTCACGGCAGAGGCCAAGGAGAGTAGTGAGGGGGTGTTGGCTATTTCTTTTGATATAGCCAATGCCTTCAATACGATCCCCCACTCCACCATCCTCGAGGCACTCTCATTTCACAGGGTGCCTCGATACTTGCGGGCATTGCTGGCCGACTACCTGCGGGACCGTGAGGTTCTCTACGTAGATAGAGACGGCCGGCTAAGCAGGCGCACCGTAGCCAGCGGCGTTCCACAGGGATCGGTTCTAGGGCCGCTCCTGTGGAACATCGGCTTCAACTGGCTTCTCCGGGGCACCCTCCTTGCGGGCATGAGTGTCATCTGTTACGCAGATGACACTCTGGTCACTGCCCGCGGGAGGACATTTGGGACCACAGCGCGGCTGGCGTCGGCGGGCGGTACATTAGTCGCCCGTAGGATACGGCGCCTTGGTTTGAAGGTCGCGCTGGAAAAAACCGAGGCTCTGTTCTTTCCAGGGCCTCGACAGCGTGCTCCTCCCGACGCCCACATAATGGTGGACGGCGTCAGGATCGACGTGAAGACCAAGATGAAATATTTGGGCCTCACGCTTGATGGGAAGTGGCAATTCGGCCCGCACTTTGCCGGGCTAGCGCCGCGCCTTCTCAAGGCGGCAGATGCCTTTGGGTGGCTCCTCCCGAATCTGGGGGGACCAAGGAAAAGGTGCCGGCACCTCTATGCCGGTGTGCTCAGAAGTATGGCACTCTACGGTGCCCCAATCTGGGCAGATGCCCTCCACAAAGGGGATAATGCTGCCCACTTACGCAGACCCCAACGGGCCATTGCGCAGAGGGTTGCGAGGGCCTACCGCACCGTGGGGCACGCTGCGGCGTGCGCCCTGGCGGGTACTCCCCCGTGGGAGTTGGAGGCGGGAATTTTGTCTGCCGTCTACCACTGGACAGCGGACCAGAGGGCGCGCGGGGAGCGCCCGACCCCGGAGGAGCGCGGCGCCGTCAGACGGGAGGCGCGCGATACCATGATCGATCTTTGGAAGAGAGACATGGCTCGCGCGCCGTTTGGCCGCCGCACATTAGCTGCTGTCGGTCCCGTCGTGGACCAGTGGCTGGAGCGACCGCACGGGTTCCTCTCCTTCCGTTTAGTGCAGATATTGACCGGGCATGGCTGTTTCGGTTCGTATCTGCACAGGATCGGACGAGAGGAATCCCCGTTGTGCCACAAATGTGGCGCGGCGGATGACACGGCGCAACATACCCTCGCGGTCTGCACAGGCTGGGAGGAGCAGCGCCGTGTCTTGACGGCGGTCGCGGGCCCGGACCTTTCACTTCCGAGCTTAATCAGCGAAATGCTGGGAAGCGAGAGGACCTGGGAGGCGGTCGCCTCCTTCTGCGAAGAAGTCATCTCACAGAAGGAGGCTGCGGAGCGCGAACGGGAGGAGGATCCTCTCGCTCCAGCGCTCCGCAGGCGGAGAAGGGGGGGAAGAAGGCGGACATATGAACGCTCTTCTCTCCCCCAACGTGGCCGGTCAGATCAGACCGGGGGTGCGGGGGCACATCAACCACGTCCGTCGGACGGGAATAGCCAGGTGCTTCCGGCAATTCCCGTCGCCCCCCTCACAGGGGGCCATGTAGGGCCCGCCACCTAGGCGGGCAGTCACCGGGAGGGTTGTGGAAGCAAAGGATTATCCGGATTCCCATGACTCTCCCACTCAGGTGATGAGGGAGCACCGCTGAGTTTTAGTGGGTATACTGTTCGCAGGAGTCCCACATAACCCTCTCTGTCCCCCGACAGAGTGGGTATGTCTAAAGCATTTCTCAGCGTCAAAAAAAAAAAAAAAAAAAAAAAAAAAGGTTAGGTTAGGTTAGGTTAGGTTAGGTTAGGTTAGGTTAGGTTAGGTTCCCCCCCGTCGTGCTGCCACCTTGTCGTGGTGGGGGGGCTTGCGTGTCCTTGTGACCTTCAAGGCTATGCCGGATAGGGCTACCCATACCGGACAGGCTTGAAGCGAGGGACCAGACGAAGAGCAGCACAAGGAGGGGCCCTCCGTGTGATCGGATGGGCCTACTGGGGCGGGTCAGCGCGCTGCCTAATCGCAGCACGTCTGGCAGGCATATATGCCACCGTCGGAGAGAGGAGACTTTGCCACCTTCTCGCGTTCCGTAACTTGCGGCGCACTTCAACGACCCTGCTGGGTGGCTCCAGTGGGAGATGTGGGGTGTCGCTTGCCGGAGGGCTTGCCTTAACACGTTAGTGGACAGTACCTGCTATAGCAGTATTTTGTGAGTTAAAAAAATGGCAGTACGGCGTGCCCCGTATCATTTTACACCTTTTTATCTATCAGTACGGTAATCGCAGCGCAATTCCCTATATGTTTATCGTGTAGGCCCCTCCTACTGCCTTTATTTCACAAATACCTATTTTGGTACTGTCAATATTAAGACCGGTAGGTACATTTTTTGAGCACCCGCACGCACACACATATGGTGTTTCACACAGTGACAGTTCGGCTATAACCGTGGTGTGCGTATGAGACGCCTCGAATATTCTCTGACCAGTGCCACGTCAGACGTCGTCGAGAGAGGACTGAGAACTTTTGGCGCGCAAAATTGGATTCGCTCGAACGTAAGTATAAAATATTACATTATTTACATTTTTTGTAAATCGTGCTTAGAAAAACATTGTAAAACCTTAAGATTTAAGTATTTGTGTATTCTATTAGTACCAAAAAACGTTAATTTAGTTTATAAATAAGGTAAAATAGCTAAAACCTGTAGTGATCATCACTTCATAAGTTAATTTGTTTTGTTTCGAATACGATTTTATTTCTACCTATCTACCTACCACCTTTGCTTACATTTAACATCCCACAAGCTACTTACCATTGTATTTTCCTGTTTATTTGTAAGCAATAATGTGTTTCGTTGGCCTAATCTTCCCGCGACTCCACGATATGGGAAGAGACTAGAGATGTACCGACTAGTCGCCGACTAGTCGGGAAAGTCGACTAGTCGGCCATATTTGTAGTCGGCGACTAGTCGGTGACTAGTCGGCTAAAATCACCGACTAGTCGGCCCATTTTTTACTCCTATTAATAAGCTTTAAGATTTATAATGGTAAATATTTTAATTTTATTTCAATCACAAAATCTTAAAGCATATTAATAGGAGTAAAATATTATTATTTTTATTATGGAATCAGTTTTGTTTTACAGTTTAATTTCAATGCAATCTAGAATAGGATATATAGAATATTAGGTTAGGATCCCTTCATTTGGTCTATTTATTAATTGAACTTAGATCCACAAATTATATAAAGTAAAATTAATTAATACTTCTAACAAAAAAGAAGAAACTCTGTAGCAAGCAAACAATTGGCAAAAAGTAGGTTTACTTGAATAGGATCCAGGAACTCTTCCTTTTGACCTAATAAATAATGAATTAGATCCAGAAACAAATCAAAAAATAATACTTCTATCTAACAAAAATAAAACTGAATTATGCAACAAACAGTTTGCAGTAAGTGCAATCTAGGAATAGCAAAGGAACTCTTACTTTTGACTAATAAATCTAGTAATATTAGACTTAGATCCAAAAATCAAAATAATAAAATAAACTTGTAACATAACAGGAAAAAAAAAGACATTCTAGGACAGCAATCTAAGAATTTAGATAACAAATTAAACAAGGTATACTTATCATAATGTAAATCAAGAAATGGTAATAAAGTGAAACAAAGTGTGATCTAAATGCTATTTATTTTTATTTGTATTTTTTTATAAGGGGCAAACTATGATGTAAAAAGACGTCGTGCCATTGTTTATCGTCTTAGCTATTAGCTATTTACTAGAATCTATTTATCACTATCATCTATCATCACTATAGATTATCTATCTGTACTCACTGACTGTAGAATTGCCAACTCAAAATATGAAAAAAATTTAAACTAAATTAGGAAAATTATATTAAAGTAGAAGTATTTGACCACGAAGGGTAAGAAAAATGCTATATAGGTAGTGAAAAGATTCTCCAAAATTCCCCAGGTGTGTTTTTTTCCCCAACGATAACGTCTCCCCAATATTTCACCAACAATCAAATTATTCCCAAAATCGCGAAAAAACCCTCAATCTGGCAACCCTGAATGCATGTCCTGACAAGTCCGATTGGCCGCCGGGTGCCCTCGTAGTCACGAACATTGCCAATGTCACCCGAACTCAACCGAAAGCAATGATCGGCTTGGCCGAGTAGTCGGCCGACTAATCGGCCATTTTTCAGCCGACTAGTCGGCTAGTCGGCTGATCGGCAAAACCCATAGTCGGCCCATCTCTAGAAGAGACCCTTGCCCCAGCAGTGGGAACGCTATGGGTTGTTGATGAAAGTGTTTCTATTTATCTTTAACTTTATGATCTTGTGATTGTTTTAGATGCCTCCCCGCTTGCGTAGAAGAAAAGCTGGTGGTAAAAAATTCAAACCCAAGAAGCTTCCCACACCAAAATCATCTTCATCCGAACACGATCCATTTAGCGATGATGGTCTACTTGGTTCAGATGGTGAATTTGTGCCACAAAGTGAAGATTCATCCGAAGATGAACCCAAATCAACAAAAACGAAGCATCGTCGTAAAAGTATAAAGAAAAAGTCTCCTGTGAAAATATGTGAATCATCTGACGACAATGATTCTGAAAAAGATTCGGATTCCGAAAATGTCAAACGTGATTTAGATAATTTTTTGATGGAGCCTATCGATATCAGTCTCAAATTGTTACCATCATTTGGTTCGCTTTTTACTTATAAAGCTTCGTGCTCCAGTCAAGTCGGATCGGACGTTTTACGCATTGATAACGAGAAAAACGCCCTTGCTGCCGTGTCCACCGAGCGCCAGGAATCTGCACCATCCGCAGCCCCACCTGCCCTCGACGTCGTGTCCACCGAGCGCCAGGAACCTGCGCCACCCGCAGCCCCACCTGCCTTCGACGTCGTGTCCATCGAGCGCCAGGAACCTGCGCCACCCGCAGCCCCACCTGCCCTCGACGTCGTGTCCACCGAGCGCCAGGAACCTGCGCCACTCGCAGCCCCACCTGCCCTCGACGTCGTGTCCACCGAGCGCCAGGAACCTGCGCCACCCGCAGCCCCACCTGCCCTCGACGTCGTGTCCACCGAGCGCCAGGAACCTGCGCCACTCGCAGCCCCACCTGCCCTCGACGTCGTGTCCACCGAGCGCCAGCAACCTGCGCCACCTGCAACCCCAGCCGCCCTCCACGTCGTGTCCAACGAGCACCAGGAACCTGCGCCACCCGCAGCCCCACCTGCCCTCGACGTCGTGTCCACCGAGCGCCAGGAACCTGCGCCACTCGCAGCCCCACCTGCCCTCGACGTCGTGTCCACCGAGCGCCAGGAACCTGCGCCACCCGCAGCCCCACCTGCCCTCGACGTCGTGTCCACCGAGCGCCAGGAACCTGCGCCACTCGCAGCCCCACCTGCCCTCGACGTCGTGTCCACCGAGCGCCAGGAACCTGTGCCACCCGCAGCCCCACCTGCCCTCGACGTCGTGTCCACCGAGCGCCAGCAACCTGCGCCACCTGCAACCCCAGCCGCCCTCCACGTCGTGTCCAACGAGTGCCAGGAACCTGGGCCATCCGCAACCCCAGCCATTCGTACCGTCGTTTCCACTAAGCGCCGGGAAACTGCATCGTGCAAAGCCCGCGCTGTCAACGTGTTATCTGAACCTCCAGAACATACGCAATCTCCAGTTCTAGGTGATAGTACTACTAATTGCTCAGATCTGTCTGATGATAGCGAAGATCCACCGACTAAAAGGCGTCGCTTAATTGAAAGTATCGATCAAGATCTGTGTGAATCTGATAATTCAAGTCCTGTGAGAGAAGGCCACGTTGAAAATAATTGGACTGAAACTACAAAACCCATCCCACATTTCGATTTTAATTATTTGACAGAAGGTTTGCGAGTTCAAATAAAGGAGGACCCTAACGAGCTTGACATGTTCTTACTACTATTATCGGAAGAATTGCTTGACTATCTTATTAAATGCACCAATGAATACGGGAAACAATCAACGCTCAAAAATAGACCAAAGCACAAAAATAGTCGATACCAAGCCTTCCGCGAAGTAACGAGAGATGAGATGTTATGCTTTCTTGCTCTTTGTTTCCTTCGAGGACAAGTAAACAGTCCCAAATCAAGATCGTTATTCTCATACTCGGATCCATTATACTATCACCCAATTTTTTCTCACGCGATGTCCTCTCGGCGCTTCGAGCAAATTTTGCGGTGCCTCTATGCAGCCGATGTAGGCGCAGAAGGCGCAAATAAAATATTGCCATTTATAAATGCGCTAACAGAAAACTTTAGAACAATATTTGGCCCGCAAAAACAACTCTCAATTGATGAGTCGCTTATCCTTTTTAGAGGAAGGTTACATTTTCGACAGTACATAAAAGCCAAAAAGGCTCGTTACGGGATAAAGTTTTATGAATTGACAACTTGGGACGGGTATGCACTGAACCTTATTATGTATACTGGCAAAGACGATGATGCTGAAGCAAAAAAGAAAACTGAAAAAATTGTTTTAAAGTTACTGCAGCCATATTTAATGAAGGGTCATCACGTCTTTATGGATAACTTTTATAATGACGTTGAACTGAGTCAGAAGTTGCTGGGTTTACGTACCCATACTTGTGGAACTCTGAGAAAAAACAGGGTTTCAAATCCTAAAGTGATTATAAGCGCAAAATTAAAAAAGGGAAATTATTTTTGGAGGCGTAAAGGACACGTTTATGTTTCTGCGTGGCAGGATAAACGACCTGTTTATACTGTGACTACAAGAAATCACCCGGAAATGACTCTCGTTTCGAACCGATTTGGTAAAATTCAAAGTAAACCGAAAGAGGTGGCAGAATATAACACTTTTATGGGAGGAATTGATCGAAAAGATCAAATGGTCAGTTATTATTCATCTCCTCCAAAAACTGTGTTTTGGTACAAGAAAGTCCTGTTCCATTTGCTCGATATCTGCGTCTGGAACGCATATTATTTGCACAATAAATACTATAAAACCGAGGAAAACTACCAGTTTCTTGAATTCAGAGACAATTTGATAAAACTAATGATAAAACTTGATCCAACACTAACCGGAAAGGATATTGTAAGGACTGGTAGCATTCATAATAACAGACGTTTTCAAGTCGACACGACTGATCAACCTGAACCACCAAAATTGATACCTACAGGCCATTGGCCTGAAGACATACCTTGCACTGAAAAAACCAAGAGGAAATTTAAATATTTAAACTGTGCACAGTGCACAAAAAACAAAAAGAGGAAGGAAACAAGGTACAGGTGCAAAGGTTGTAAGAATAAACCTGCACTCTGCCCTTCATGCTTCGAACCATGGCATTTAAATAATGAGACTGAAGACTTAAGACTGGAATAATTTATAATATTAAAATATTTGTAATAATTTGATTAGAAAACACGGGTAAAAAGATCTCATGCATGACTGATTTATAATAATAAGTATTAAGTACTTTTTAAACTATGTTTTGGAAATAATTATTTTTGTTTATTTTTAGCTATTGAACCAAGAAGAAAGTTCGTTCAAGTTTTGAATAATTTAAAAAAAAATATTCGTTACAATGTTAAGTTTAATGTTAATTCTAAGCTTTTGTTTAGTAATTAAACAATTTTTGATATAATTTTGTTTGAGGCTGTGATTTAGAGGAAAAAGTAATGTCAAAGTATTTTATTGTAAGAATACATAGGTACGTGATAAGAAAATTTGGAGATTTGTTTCAGTAATGAATGACTGAATTTGGAATTACTTTTTAATAAAGAAAATTATCTTTAACTTAAATTTGTTTATTATTCTTTAATTGAACCAAGATTGACATATTTACTAAAAACTTAACGTAGCATAACTTACCCGCAGTGACTCAAAAATTAATTTTTAAGAATTGTTGTGAGACAGTACGATTATAACCGTTAAATGATGATGCCGTACTGAAACAATAATACAGTTTCATGAAGTGATTATGGTGACGGTACGGTGGTATCCGTTTTCCGGTTATAGCAGCACTGGCACAATTTCTGCATGTTTGTTTTATATATGACGATAGTACGGTGATAACAGCTAACTGCTTTACCCGTATTTACACCGTGTGTGAACTTATTAGGTGTAAAATGTTTGCAGTACGGTCATGCCCGTCTGACATCTATAGCCGTACGTTATTTAATGTATAAATGGTTATTTAACACTGATGTCAGTACGGTTATTGCAGTTTACTGTTATGCCCGTAAGTGACAAAATACTGGGATTTGTGAAGGTACAAAGGAACACTACGGCTGTAACAGTGAGCTGTTATAGCCGTTAGTGGCAATATACAAACAAATTATTTGTATAAAAATTGAACTACGGTTACCGCAGTCACGGTTATAGCAGGAGATAAATAGTGACTTTCACTAGTACGGTACTGTCCATTAACGTGTTAATTGGCCGGCCCGCGGGAAGGAAAACCCTATAAAACCCGAGAGAACCCTCGTTAAAACCTGCGGATACCTGGCGTCCTCCGCAGTATATAGCCCACCCTCTGGGAATTGGCGATACCGGGGTGCTTTTAGATCGCCTACTACTCGTGGGAACAACAAGCAAAATGTCCAAACAAAACGAAGAGGAGGAGATTGGCGGTTTATCCGTCTCTGAGACGGGCTCAGTCATGAGCCTAGATGACAACAGCACTGCCAGCGACGTTAGTGTTGCTAGCGCAGTCAGTAGGGAGGTGAAATGTATGCGCAAGAGGCGCACACGCGTATTGGAATCCGATGCCGAGGAGGAGAATACTCCGACAACTCCGGCGTCCGTACGCAGTGGCACACCAGTGCCCAAAAGAGGAAGAGGCCGCCCGCCCACTACTGGGCACTACGTAGGGCTGGCCAAAGCCAAGCGGGAGCTCGTCGACGCCAGGCGTCAAGAACTGGAGCTCCAGGCGGAGGAGGAGGTTGCCGAACTGTCCCGGGAGCGCCGGCTCATAAGAGCATCGCGCCCCGTGGAGGTATCGGTGGCCAGTCCTGGCGGCAATGGTGATGACCCGCCCTCTTCGACCCTGGTGGAAAGGGTCAATGAGAGCATTAAGGTGATCACCGAAGTCGCGAAGAAGTCTAGTAACTTGAAGGGCACGTTCGTTCGTGCCCTTAAGGAATCAGCGGAAACTATCCGCGAGGCGGTGGATGCTCTTAAGAGCACATCCTCAACTGAGGAGACCCGCCGCCTCCAAGCGGACAACAACCGGCTGCGGGAAGAGCTGGCGGCGATCAGGAGGGAAATCGCCAGCATGCGCGCAAGTATGATAAACACTGCGCGCCCCGTCGAGCAGCCGTCGCCGGCTCCAGTTCTGACTTCGCAGGTGGAGAATATCGCGCGCGATGTATTGACCCAAGTTGGGACTTTAATCAGCGCGCGATTCGAGGCCCTCGAGGATCGTTTGCTCCCCGAAAAACGCCTCAGACCGCCTCTGGCGGCAGATAGGCGCAATGCCGAGCCCCAGCCCGGACCCTCATCTGCACCGGATCCCGCTCCTGCTCCTATGGAGGAGACGTGGAGTGAGGTGGTGCGGAGAAAGGGGAAAGGTAAGGGGAAGAAGACGGCACCCGCGCCTAGCGCAGTGGCACCAGCTTCTGCCGCCGCGAAAGCGAAGGCACCTGCGGCCAAAAAGCAAACAAAGACCGCCACGGCATCGAAGCCCGCTCCGGTGCCAAGGCCCTCTGCGACCGCCGCTAAGTCCGCAACGGCGTCGAAGCCCGCTACGGCTGCCGAGAAGAAGCGAAAGCGTGGAGGGCGTAAGCTGCGTGCTCCTACGACGGCAGCTGTAGTTATAACACTGCAGCATGATGCCGTCGAGAAAGGAGTCATGTATAAGGATGTCCTTAAAAAGGCGCGTCAGATGGTTGATCTGACAGCCTTGGGCATCCCGGCGGGTCTGAAGATCAGGCAGGCAGCCACGGGAGCTCGGGTCCTCGAGTTGCCAGTTGGGGTTACAGGCGAAACGGCGGATCGCTTCGCAGCGAAACTCCGTGAAGTCCTCGCCGGAGAGGCGCGGGTCGCTAGGCCGGTCAAGTGCGCAGATCTGCGCGTCACCGGTCTGGATGACTCCGTCACCAAGGATGAGGTCCTCGCCGCAGTTGCTCTCGCAGCGGGCTGTCCCCTAGATCACGTCAAAGGGGGCGAAATTCGTGAGGGCCGCAGGGGTACTGGCAGCCTCTGGTTGCAGTGTCCAGTAACAGCCGCTAAGGCTTTGGTTGCGGCCAAAAGCCTTCGAATTGGGTGGAGCAATGTAAACGTGGAGTCGCTGGAGTCGCGCCAAATGAAGTGCTTCCGATGCCTAGAAATCGGGCACATGCGGCTCCAGTGTACTTCTGAGGTGGACCGCAGCGGTTTGTGCTATCGCTGCAGTGCCCCCGGCCACAAGTCGGCGGCATGCTCCGCTAAACCTCACTGCGTCGTATGTGCAGCAGCGGGTAGGCCAGCGGAGCACACGGTGGGGGGCAAAGGGTGCTCCCCACCGAAAAAAGTTAAAAAGGCTGGGGGGACTCCAGCCCCACAGCAGGCGGGTCGGGAGTCTCCCCGACTGGAGGAAATGTGTGTCGATCCTAATGATGGATAGTGATCGGCAACATTTCCTCCAGGGAAACCTAAACCATTGCGCCGGTGCCCAGGATTTGTTATTCCAGGCACTGGCGCAATGGCAAATTGGGCTCGCGGTGATTGCTGAGCCCTACTGCATCCCTGCCAGTTGGGTTGGCGATGCGACGGGCACAGCGGCCATATGTGTACCGGGGGGCAGTTCGCCCCTCTCTGTAAAAGAGAGAGGAGCCGGGTTTGTGGCGGTTGACTGGGGGGAGTACACTGTATTCTCAGTGTATCTCTCCCCTAGCAAAACCCTGGCTGAGGTCGAGATGGTCCTCGGCGAGCTGCAGGCGGCAGTAAGGCGAGCGGCGCCTCGTCCGCTGGTTGTGGCGGGCGACTTTAATGCCAAAAACGTGGCTTGGGGTTCGCCCGCCTCAGATGTGCGGGGGATTGCGGTGGAGGAATGGGCCACAGAGTCTGGGCTCGTTCTCCTCAACCGTGGCACAACGCAAACCGGCGTGCGGCTCCAAGGGGGGTCCATAGTGGACCTCTCATTCGCGAGTCCCGCAGTAGCTGCAGCCGTGCGAGACTGGCGGGTTCTGGAGGATGTTGAGACGCTGTCGGATCACGCGTATATCCGCTTCAGCGTCTCCTCCTCCAGGGGAGTGCGGTCGGCTCCGTCCCTTTCCGCGGGTGCCCCAGCGTTTCCACGTTGGGCCCTCGCGAGGTTGGACGTGGACCTGCTGGAAGAGGCGGCAATCGTCGAGTCCTGGAGCTCTCCGCTCCCAGTGGCACCGGATGAGGAGGCGATGCGCTTCCGCGGCGCGCTTACAAGGATCTGCGACGCCAGTATGCCCCGTGTACGGCAACGCCAACTTAAACGGCAAGTATACTGGTGGTCGCCCGCCATCGCGGAGATAAGGCTACGCTGCATTGTCGCGCGCCGGGAGTTCCAGCGGCAGCGCCCTAGGCAGCCTAGAGACGAGGCGCTGGAGAACCAGCTGCAGAGGGCGTACGGCGACGCCAAGAAATCTCTGCAGTTGGCTATCCTGAAGGCGAAGGACGCTGCCTGGGGCGAACTTCTAGCGGATCTCGATCGCGATCCCTGGGGCCGCCCTTACAGAGCTACTCGGGGCAAGTTTTGTCGCGGCCCGCCGGCTGCGGAGACCATCTCGCCGGAGCGGTTGGCCGGTGTGTTGGAGGCGTTGTTTCCGGCTCCGGCTGGAATAGTTCCTCCAGTGTTGGGGCCGGAAACCGACACCGCTGAGGAGGTGCCTCCGGTATCGGAGGGCGAGATGGGTGCCGCAATCCTGCGCCTTCGTGGCCGCAAAACGGCCCCTGGCCCCGACGGGGTGCCCGGAAGGGCCTTGGTTTTGGCCCTGGGACCGCTAGAGGAGCGGCTGCGGGATCTGTTCACCGCTTGTCTTCAGCGTGGACAGTTCCCGCAGTGTTGGAAGGAGGGCAGGGTTGTCCTCCTCCGCAAGGAGGGTCGCTCTCCCGATTCGCCCTCGGCTTACCGGCCCATTGTCCTACTAGACGAGGCCGGTAAGCTGATGGAGAGGGTCGTCGCATCGCGCATCGTGCGCCGCATGATGCGCGTGGGACCCGACCTGTCGGAGGCCCAATACGGTTTCAGGCCCTTGCGCTCCACCGTCGACGCAATCCTTGACGTCAAGGGGTACGCGGAGGAACAGGTGGCGAGCGGCAACGTCGTGTTGGCGGTGTCTTTGGATATCGCCAATGCGTTCAATACACTGCCGTTTGCTGCCATCGAGGAGGGCCTCCGCTACCATCGGCTCCCCCAGTACCTACGCGCATTTATTGCGGCGTACCTGCGGGGGCGACAGGTGACGTGCGTGGGGCGCGACGGTGCTCATGTTCGGCGGGAGACGTGGTGCGGTGTTCCACAGGGGTCGGTCCTCGGTCCACTCCTGTGGAACATTGGCTACGACCGCGTACTGCGAGGTGCCTTGCTCCGCGGGCTTCGTGTCGTCTGCTATGCTGACGACACCCTAGTACTTGCCCGCGGAGAGACGCACGAGGAGGCGAACCGGCTGGCGGTGGTTGGTGTGGGACTAGTAGTGTCCCGCATCAGCGACCTGGGATTAAGGGTGGCCTTGGAGAAGACTGAGGCCCTCTTCTTCCATGGGCCTCGGAGGAGGCCTCCGACAGGTACGACGCTCCGAATCGGAGAGGTGGAGGTCCGGGTTGAGTCCGAGATGAAATATCTTGGACTCGTCCTGGACGGAAGGTGGGCGTTCACCGCCCACTTCCGTCGGCTCACGCCGAAGTTGTTGGGAGCGGCGGCCGCTCTTGGACGCCTCCTGCCCAACGTGGGTGGACCGGGGTCCGTTTGTCGCCTCCTGTACATGGGGGTCATCAGATCGATGGCCCTCTACGGCGCTCCCGTGTGGGTGGATGCCTTGAGTGCCACGAATAGGGCGCTGCTGCGGCGACCGCAGCGCGCCATGGCACAAAGGGCAATACGCGGATACCGCACGGTGGCCGGCGAGGCGGCGTGCGCCCTGGCGGGATCCCCACCGTGGGATATGGAGGCGAAAGTCCTCGCGGAGGTCTATCGACGCGTCGCCGAAATGAGGCGGCGCGATGATGACCTTGTCGCCGAACGGATCGCGAGGTGGCGACGCCAGGCACGTGTCATTTTGATGCGCACCTGGCAAGACCGTTTGGCGGCGCCCTCCGCCGGGCATCGGGTGGCAGAAGCCATAGGGCCTTCATTGGTGGAATGGGTCGGTTCCCGCAACGGCAGCCTGTCGTTCCGGATGGTGCAGGTGATGACTGGGCACGGATGCTTCGGTCATTACCTGCACGCTATCGGGAGGGAGCCGACTCAAAGGTGCCACCATTGTGCTTGCGCCGACGATACGGCGCAGCACACGTTGGCGGAATGCCCGGCGTGGGACGAGCCGCGAGGTCAGCTCCGTGACGTCGTCGGGTCGGACCTCTCGCTGCCGGCCATCGTAAGAAAGATGGTCGGAACCAGGGCGGCGTGGGAGGCGATGGCCTCCTTCTGCGAGACAGTTATTTCGCAGAAGGAGGCCGCCGAGAGGGAACGGGAGGAGGATACTTCTTCCGACCCGATTCGGCGACGTCGCATGGGGCGAAGGCGGGCGGCGCACGAGCGCCGTCTCCCGCCTTAAGGGGTCTCCGGGTGGCAGACGTGGGGACGTCTGCCGCCTAACGGTTAGAGGCCCCGCGTAGGCAAAACGCCCTCTGGTGTCAAGGGCGTTTTAGCGGAGGGCGGGGACAAAAAGTCTCCGCAAGGTGTGCCTCGGCTCAGGTCGGGGCAGCCGTGGCTGGGTCGCAGCAGAATCGCTTTGGCGGGCCCTGCGACCCCGCACTACCACGGCCGCGGCGGACACCCGGTGGGTTTTAGTCGGTAGACTGCAGAGCAGGAGTCCGACATAACCCCCCTTGGCTTCCCCAGGCCCGGGGGGTATGATTAAATCATTTCCCATCGACAAAAAAAAAAAAAAAAAAAAAAAAAAAAAAAAAAAAAAAAAAAAAAGGTTAGGTTAGGTTAGGTTAGGTTAGGTTAGGTTAGGTTCCCCCCCCCCCGACGTGCTGCCACCTTGTCGTGGTGGGGGGGCTTGCATGTCCTAATGACCTTCAAGGCTATGCCGGATAGGGCTACCCATACCGGACAGGCTTGGAGCGAGGGACCAGACGAAGCGCAGCACAAGGAGGGGCCCTCCGTGTTTTCCTCTGTTCATCAGAGGACACTTTGGATCTGGGCCCATCGGGACGGGTCAGCGCGCTGCCTAATCGCAGCACGTCTGGCAGGCATATATGCCACCGTCGGAGAGAGGAGACTTTGCCACCTTCTCGCGTTCCGTAACTTGCGGCGCACTTCAACGACCCTGCTGGGTGGCTCCAGTGGGAGATGTGGGGTGTCGCTTGCCGGAGGGCTTGCCTTAATTGGCCGGCCCGCGGGAAGGAAAACCCTATAAAACCCGAGAGAACCCTCGTTAAAACCTGCGGATACCTGGCGTCCTCCGCAGTATATAGCCCACCCTCTGGGAATTGGCGATACCGGGGTGCTTCTACATCGCCTACTACTCGTGGGAACAAAAAGCAAAAATGTCTAAAATTCAAAACGAAGAGGAGGAGATTGGCGGTTTATCCGTCTCTGAGACGGGCTCAGTCATGAGCCAAGATGACAACAGTACTGCAAGCGACGTAAGTGTTGCTAGCGCAGTCAGTGTGGAGAGAAAGTGCATGCGCAAGAGGCGCACACGCGTATTGGAATCCGACGCCGAGGAGGAGAATACTCCGACAATCCCGGCGTCCGTACGCAGTGGCACACCAGTGCCTAAAAGAGGAAGAGGCCGCCCGCCCACTACTGGGCACTACGTAGGGCTGGCCAAAGCCAAACGGGAGCTCGTCGACGCCAGGCGTCAAGAACTGGAGCTCCAGGCGGAGGAGGAGGTTGCCGAACTGACCCGGGAGCGTCGGCTCTTAAGAGCATTGCGCCCCGTGGAGGAATCGGTGGCCAGTCCTGGCGGCAATGGTGACGACCCGCCCTCTTCGACCCTGGTGGAAAGGGTCAACGAGAGCATTAAGGTGATCACCGAAGTCGCCAAGAAGTCAAGTAACTTGAAGGGCACGTTCGTTCGTGCCCTGAAGGAATCGGCGGAAACTATCCGCGAAGCGGTGGATGCTCTTAAGAGCACATCCTCAACTGAGGAGACCCGCCGCCTCCAAGCGGACAACAACCGGTTGCGGGAAGAGCTGGCGGCGATCAGGAGGGAAATCGCCAGCATGCGTGCAAGTATGATAAACACTGCGCGCCCCGTCGAGCAGCCATCGCCGGCTCCGGTTCTGACTTCGCAGGTGGAGGATATCGCGCGCAATGTATTGTCCCAAGTTGGGACTTTAATCAGCGCGCGATTCGAGGCACTCGAGGATCGTTTGCTCCCCGAAAAACGCCTCAGACCACCTCTGGCGGCAGATAGGCGCATAGCCGAGCCCCAGCCCGGACCCTCATCTGCACCGGATCCCGCTCCTGCTCCTATGGAGGAGACGTGGAGTGAGGTGGTGCGGAGAAAGGGGAAAGGTAAGGGGAAGAAGACGGCACCCGCGCCTAGCGCAGTGGCACCAGCTTCCGCCGCCGCGAAAGCGAAGGCACCTGCGGCCAAAAAGCAGTCAAAGACCGCCACGGCACCGAAGCCCGCTCCGGTGCCGAGGCCCTCTGCGACCGCCGTTAAGTCCGCAACGGCGTCGAAGCCCGCTACGGCTGCCGAGAAGAAGCGAAAGCGTGGAGGGCGTAAGCTACGTGCTCCTACGACGGCAGCTGTAGTTATAACACTGCAGCATGATGCCGTCGAGAAAGGAGTCACGTATAAGGATGTCCTTAAAAAGGCGCGTCAGATGGTTGATCTGACAGCCTTGGGCATCCCGGCGGGTCTGAAGATCAGGCAGGCGGCCACGGGAGCTCGGGTCCTCGAGTTACCGGTTGGGGTGACGGGCGAAACGGCGGACCGTTTCGCAGCGAAGCTTCGGGAGGTCCTCGCCGGAGAGGCGCGGGTCGCTAGGCCGGTCAAATGCGCAGATCTGCGCCTGACCGGCCTGGATGACTCCGTTACCAAGGATGAGGTCCTCGCCGCAGTTGCTGTCGCAGCGGGCTGTCCCCTGGATCACGTCAAGGGGGGCGAAATTCGTGAGGGCCGCAGGGGTACTGGCAGCCTCTGGCTGCAGTGCCCAGTAACGGCCGCTAAGGCTTTGGTTGCGGCCAAAAGCCTTCGAATTGGGTGGAGCAGTGTCAACGTGGAGTCACTGGAGTCGCGCCAAATGAAGTGCTTTCGATGCCTAGAAATCGGGCACATGCGGCTCCAGTGCACTTCTGAGGTGGACCGCAGCGATTTGTGCTATCGCTGCAGTGCCACCGGCCACAAGTCGGCGGCATGCTCCGCCAAACCTCACTGCGCCGTATGCGCAGCGGCGGGAAGGCCAGCGGAGCACACGGTGGGGGGCAAAGGGTGCTCTCCACCGAAAAAAGTTAAAAAGGCTGGGCGGACTCCAGCCCCACAGCAGGCGGGTCGGGAATCTCCCCGACTGGAGGAAATGTGTGTCGATCCTAATGATGGATAGTGATCGGCAACATTTCCTCCAGGGAAACCTAAACCATTGCGCCGGTGCCCAGGATTTGTTATTCCAGGCACTGGCGCAATGGCAAATTGGGCTCGCGGTGGTTGCTGAGCCCTACTGCATCCCTGCCAGTTGGGCGGGCGATGTGACGGGCACGGCGGCCATCTGTGTACCGGGTGGCAGCTCGCCCCTCTCTGTAAAAGAGAGAGGAGCCGGGTTTGTGGCGGTCGACTGGGGGGAGTACACTGTATTCTCAGTGTATCTCTCCCCTAGCAAAACCCTGGCTGAGGTCGAGATGGTCCTCGGCGAGCTGCAGGCGGCAGTCAGGCGAGCGGCGCCTCGTCCGCTAGTTGTGGCGGGCGACTTTAATGCCAAAAACATGGCTTGGGGTTCGCCCGCCTCAGATGTGCGGGGGATTGCGGTGGAGGAATGGGCCACAGAGTCTGGGCTCGTTCTCCTCAACCGTGGCACGACGCAAACCTGCGTGCGGCTCCAAGGGGGGTCCATAGTGGACCTCTCATTCGCGAGCCCCGCAGTAGCTGCAGCCGTGCGAGACTGGCGGGTTCTGGAGGATGTTGAGACGCTGTCGGATCACGCGTATATCCGCTTCAGCGTCTCCTCCTCCAGGGGAGTGCGGTCGGCTCCGTCCCTTTCCGCGGGTGCCCCAGCGTTTCCACGTTGGGCCCTCGCGAGGTTGGACGTGGACCTGCTGGAAGAGGCGGCAATCGTCGAGTCCTGGAGCTCTCCGCTCCCAGTTGCACCAGATGAGGAGGCGATGCGCTTCCGCGGCGCGCTTACAAGGATCTGCGACGCCAGTATGCCCCGTGTACGGCAACGCCAACTTAAACGGCAAGTATACTGGTGGTCGCCCGCCATCGCGGAGATAAGGCTACGCTGCATTGTCGCGCGCCGGGAGTTCCAGCGGCAGCGCCCTAGGCAGCCTAGAGACGAGGCGCTGGAGAACCAGCTGCAGAGGGCGTACAGCGACGCCAAGAAATCTCTGCAGTTGGCTATCCTGAAGGCGAAGGACGCTGCCTGGGGCGAACTTCTAGCGGATCTCGATCGCGATCCCTGGGGCCGTCCTTACAGGGCAACTCGGGGCAAGTTTTGTCGCGGCCCGCCGGCTGCGGAGACCATCTCGCCGGAGCGGTTGGCTGGGGTGTTGGAGGCGCTGTTTCCGGCTCCGGCTGGAATAGTTCCTCCCGTGCTGGGGCCTGAAACCGACACCGCTGAGGAGGTGCCTCCGGTATCGGAGGGCGAGATGGGTGCCGCAATCCTGCGCCTTCGTGGCCGCAAAACGGCCCCTGGCCCCGATGGAGTGCCCGGAAAGGCCTTGGTTTTGGCTCTGGGACCGCTGGAGGAGCGGCTGCGGGATCTGTTCACCACTTGTCTTCAGCGTGGACAGTTCCCGCAGTGTTGGAAGGAGGGCAGGGTTGTCCTCCTCCGCAAGGAGGGTCGCTCTCCCGATTCGCCCTCGGCTTACCGGCCCATTGTCCTACTGGACGAGGCCGGTAAGCTGATGGAGAGGGTCGTCGCATCGCGCATCGTGCGCCGCATGATGCGCGTGGGACCCAACCTGTCGGAGGCCCAATACGGTTTTAGGCCCTTGCGCTCCACCGTCGACGCTATTCTTGACGTCAAGGGGTACGCGGAGGAACAGGTGGCGAGCGGCAACGTCGTGTTGGCGGTGTCTTTGGATATCGCCAATGCGTTCAATTCCCTGCCGTTTGCTGCCATCGAGGAGGGCCTCCGCTACCACCGGCTCCCCCGGTACCTATGCGCATTTATTGCGGCGTACCTGCGAGGGCGAGAGGTGACGTGCGTGGGGCGCGACGGTGCTCATGTTCGGCGGGAGACGTGGTGCGGTGTTCCACAGGGGTCGGTCCTCGGTCCACTCCTGTGGAACATTGGCTACGACCGCGTACTGCGAGGTGCCTTGCTCCGCGGGCTTCGTGTCGTCTGCTATGCTGACGACACCCTAGTACTTGCCCGCGGAGAGACGCACGAGGAGGCGAACCGGCTGGCGGTGGTTGGTGTGGGACTAGTTGTGTCCCGCATCAGCGACCTGGGATTAAGGGTGGCCTTGGAGAAGACTGAGGCCCTCTTCTTCCATGGGCCTCGGAGGAGGCCGCCGACAGGTACGACGCTCCGAATCGGAGAGGTGGAGGTCCGGGTCGAGTCCGAGATGAAATATCTTGGACTCGTCCTGGACGGAAGGTGGGCGTTCACCGCCCACTTCCGCCGGCTAACGCCGAAGTTGTTGGGGGCGGCGGCCGCTCTTGGACGCCTCCTGCCCAACGTGGGTGGACCGGGGTCCGTTTGTCGCCGCCTGTACATGGGGGTCATCAGATCGATGGCCCTCTACGGCGCTCCCGTGTGGGTGGATGCCCTGAGTGCCACGAATAGGGCGCTGCTGCGGCGACCGCAGCGCGCCATGGCACAAAGGGCAATACGCGGATACCGCACGGTGGCCGGCGAGGCGGCGTGCGCCCTGGCGGGATCCCCACCGTGGGATATGGAGGCGAAAGTCCTCGCGGAGGTCTATCGACGCGTCGCCGAAATGAGGCGGCGCGATGATGACCTTGTCGCCGAACGGATCGCGAGGTGGCGACGCCAGGCACGTGTCATTTTGATGCGCACCTGGCAAGACCGTTTGGCGGCACCCTCCGCCGGGCATCGGGTGGCAGAAGCCATAGGGCCTTCATTGGTGGAATGGGTCGGTTCCCGCAACGGCAGCCTGTCGTTCCGGATGGTGCAGGTGATGACTGGGCACGGATGCTTCGGTCACTACCTGCACGCTATCGGGAGGGAGCCGACTCAAAGGTGCCACCATTGTGCTTGCGCCGACGATACGGCGCAGCACACGTTGGCGGAATGCCCGGCGTGGGACGAGCCGCGAGGTCAGCTCCGTGACGTCGTCGGGTCGGACCTCTCGCTGCCGGCCATCGTGAGAAAGATGGTCGGAACCAGGGCGGCGTGGGAGGCGATGGCCTCCTTCTGCGAGACAGTTATTTCGCAGAAGGAGGCCGCCGAGAGGGAACGGGAGGAGGATACTTCTTCCGACCCGATTCGGCGACGTCGCATGGGGCGAAGGCGAGCGGCGCACGAGCGCCGTCTCCCGCCTTAAGGGGTCTCCGGGTGGCAGACGTGGGGACGTCTGCCGCCTAACGGTTAGAGGCCCCGCGTAGGCAAAACGCCCTCTGGTGTCAAGGGCGTTTTAGCGGAGGGCGGGGACAAAAAGTCTCCGCAAGGTGTGCCTCGGCTCAGGTCGGGGCAGCCGTGGCTGGGTCGCAGCAGAATCGCTTTGGCGGGCCCTGCGACCCCGCACTACCACGGCCGCGGCGGACACCCGGTGGGTTTTAGTCGGTAGACTGCAGAGCAGGAGTCCGACATAACCCCCCCTTGGCTTCCCCAGGCCCGGGGGGTATGATTAAATCATTTCCCATCGACAAAAAAAAAAAAAAAAAAGGTTAGGTTAGGTTAGGTTAGGTTAGGTTAGGTTAGGTTAGGTTAGGTTAGGTTAGGTTAGGTTAGGTTAGGTTGGGGGACCCCCCCACAGTGCTTACGTCCTCGTCGTGTCCCCTGGAAACGTCGCGCCTGTCCACCGTAACGGAGTGGCAGGCCGGCGGCTAAAGTGCACTGTGACCGAAGGCGACTTGTGTGTCTTTGTTTGTATCTGCGATCCCCTGATTCTCCCAGCTCCCTGGCCGTCGAGCTTACTCCGGTTTCAGGTTGAGCGGGACCCAGGTTATCGAACGTATATCTTGTACGATGTCTGACAACGGGCAACACCCGTTAGAGCAGCCTCAGGGCAATCCCGAGGCGGAGATTTTCAACTCCGGCGGTGACGCTGGGGTTTTACCGCAGGACCTCACCCCACAGCTTGGGGGAAAAGTTGCGACTGTTCGCCTGAATCGCCTTACTCCTACGGAGTTATTTGCGCACCCCAGTGGCAGCGCGGAAATGTCTTTGTCTGGCGAAAATGAGGTGCGGCTGGATGGCGAAAGCCGGTTCTTTCGTACTGAGGATGCCGACGCGACGGATTCCGATGCGTCAACGATGACGGAGGCGTCTTTCGCATCGGCCTCGAGCACTCGCTCGAAATACATGCGAAAGCGCAAAGAAAGGGAAGAAGACCTCTGCCCAGAGACGCCCAGTGCCAAACAGGCCAAGGCCGTCTCCAAACGGGGCCGTAAATTGGCCAGCGGCCATAACTTTGGGTTGGCGGAATCTCAGAGGGAACTTAGTAGGCTCAAGAGGGAGGGGCTCCAGCTTGAGCTCGAGGAGCGCATTGAGGCTAAAGAGCGTGAAACCCGTGCGGCTCGAGCCAAGTGCGGCTATGGCTCTTCCGTCTTCCTCTACGAGGGTAAAACTGTCGCCGAATTAGAAGCGATGGCCAAGGAGGACGCAGAAGAGATCATTCAGATAGCCTGCAAGTCCTCCAATCTGAAAGGGACTTTCCAAAAGTCCCTCAAATGTCGGGCCCTCTCAATGAGGGAAGTCGCGACCGAGCTCACCAAGCGCTCGGTCTCCGAGGAGACCCAACGGCTGCAGGCGACCAATAATCGCCTGCAATCGGAGATCAATCGTCTTCGGCAAGACTTGGAAGAGGTCAGAGCTAAGCTCAACGCTCCTCCTGACCCCGCTGAGCCACAGGCCATGGAGGTCGTCTCGGCACCCTCGCAGGTTCTTCAGCCTTCACTTCCACTGGACTTTGCGGCAGTCCTCCGCAAAACCCTTGATGAGGAGAGGGCCTTCACGAGGGCCTGCCTTGCTGGCATAGAGGACCGGCTCCTGCCGGAGAAGTCGGTCCGTCCACCGCTAGCGGCGGATAAAAAGAAAGCGGCCGAGACCCCTGTGGTTGTGGAGTTTGTGGCACCAGAAGTGCCCAAACCCTGGAAAGGCAAGGGCAAGGGCAAAAAGTCGGCTCCGGCTACAGTGGCTAAGTCTGCTCCCAAGCCAAACGCCGAGGAATTGGTGAAGGCCTCAGAGGCTGATGCTGATGAAGTGGTGAAGGCCTCGAAGGCTGATGTCACCACTCCCATACCCACCAAGGGCAAGAGAGGAAAAGGCTCCAGGGTGTCACCACCCGGGCCCACTCCTGTTCCGAAGGAAAAGTCCGGACCGTCACGACTCAAGCCAGGCTCGTCCAAGGCCAGGGATCCCGTTGCTAAAGCGGGACCTCCCCAGATGGAGCATGATCTAATGCTCCCCTCCACCACCGCCGCCAACGATGGATGGACAACGGTGGCAAGGAAGGGAAGAAAGAAGAGGGGAAAGAAGGCAGCCACGGCTCCTTCTACGCCGAAGCCATCGACAACATCCAAATCGGAGGCCAAGAAGGCGGGTCCTGCGTCGGCGGCAGCTCAGGCCCCGAAAAAGGTGCTCAAGCTGTCTCCCCCCGACTCTGCGGCGGTCGTAATCACGATCAAGCCGGAGGCCGTGGAACGGGGGGTGACCTACGAGTCGGTGCTAAGAAAGGCCCGTGAAACGGTACAGCCCGCCGCTCTGGGCATAACCGCTGTCACGTGCCGCCAAACCCAGACGGGTGCTCGTATCTTTGAGTTCCCGGGAGCGCAGCGTGACAGACACGCGGATTTGTTTGCAGACAAATTGAGGGCGGTGGTTGCTGACGTAGCCGTGGTAGCAAGGCCGGTAAAGACCGCAACCCTGGTCGTTTCGGAACTGGATGACTCCGTCTCCAGCGCCGACGTTGTCGCGGCTGTTGCGGCGGCCGGAGGCTGCGCGCCGGATTCTATAAAGGCCGGAAAAGTGGGTCATGGCCGCAAGGGCTTAGGCATTGTGCGCCTGCAGTGCCCGGTTGTGGCCGCGAAAGCCGTCCTCAAAAAGAGGCGGTTGATGGTGGGGCTCAGTACGGCTGTGGTACGGGCACTGGAGGAGCAGCCGCTTCGCTGCTTCAAGTGCCTGTGCATCGGCCACACCCGTGCGCGCTGCCCTGTGGCGGAGGACAGAACGGCTTTGTGCTTCCGCTGCGGGCAGGAGGGCCACAAGTCAGCCTCCTGCACTCGAAAGCCACACTGTGCCGTCTGTGCAGCCAGTGGTAAGCCTGCAGGGCACGTTATGGCCGGGTTGAAATGCAACCCCCCAGCTAAGAAGGGCAAAGCACAGGCGTTGACCTCGCCTGCCACTGCCACTACCGCGGCCAGCCCGGTGGATGAAGGAACCGATCGAATGGAACAGTGATGCCCTCAAAGATCGTACTGCAGGGCAACCTAAATCACTGTCGGGCGGCACAGGATCTGGTCGTGCAGACCCTGGCAGAGTGGGACGGCGGCGTTGCGGTAGTCGCCGAGCCTTATTTTGTCCCCAACAACTGGATTGGAGATAGAGACGGCGTAGTTGCAGTCATCCCGCGTCTCACCACGGATTCCCCTCCCCTCTCAATTATTGAGAGAGGCCAAGGATACGTGACCGCCGCGTGGGGGGAGATCGCCCTAATTGGCGTTTACTTCTCCCCCAACCGCTCCCTGGCCGAATTTGACGGCTATCTGGCCGAATTGTCAGGAGCGGTCCAGCGGATGGCGCCGCGGCAGGTCCTGCTGCTCGGCGACCTGAACGCTAAATCGGTGATGTGGGGTAACCCCGCCACCGACGCACGCGGTCACGCCGTCGAACTGTGGGCGACATCGGCCTGCTTGTCCCTCCTTAACCGAGGGACAGTCCACACGTGTGTGCGACAGCGGGGAGGGTCAGTGGTGGACGTATCGTTCGCTACCCCTGCACTTGCCGCCACCGTGTCAACATGGCAGGTCGAGCTGGTGGAGACCTTATCCGACCACCGGTACATACGGATAGGATTCACTACCGAACGCCAGCAAAGCACTCGCGGGGAGCAGTCGCCATTCCCCCGGTGGGCCCTCACCCACCTTAACCGGGAAATGGCCAATGAGGCCGCGTTCGTCCAAGACTGGTTTGGACCACCACCCAGCACTGAGGTGGACGTCGCAGCCTCACAGTTGCGGGATGCAATGACTGAGGTGTGCAATTGCAGCATGCCTCGGTCCAGGCGACCAAAGCCCCGCCGGGCAGTCTATTGGTGGTCCAATGATCTCAAAAACCTCCGCGAGGCATGCACAGCGGCAAGGCGCGTCTATACGCGCAGTCGCCGCCGCCGAAGGCGGGATCGCGAGAATGAGAACCGGCTGTATGCGGCGTATCGCGAGGTGCAAGACGCCCTCAAAGCCGCCATGTTTGCGGCGAAGGACGCTGCGCGGAACGAGATGCTGGAGAGTCTCAACAATGATCCGTGGGGGAGGCCGTATAGGGCGGCGCGCAACCAACTGCACCCCATTGGTCCCCCACTGACAGAGACCCTCGAACCGGAACTTCTGAGAGGAGTGGTCCAGGCTCTGTTCCCGGACAGAGACGCAAGTTTCATTCCGCCTAGGATGGATCCCCCTGCAGGTATGGGCCCTCCCGAGGAGATCGACCCAGTGACGCCGGGGGAGATTGAAGCGGCGGCGCTATGTCTCCGCGCCAAAAAGACGGCCCCCGGCCCGGACGGTGTGCCAGCGCGGGTCCTGTTCATCGGGACTCGTTACATGGAGGAGCGGCTTCGGGACCTATTCGACCGGTGCTTTAATACTGGGAGGTTCCCGAAACCTTGGAAGAAGGGACAATTATGCCTGCTGCGGAAGGAAGGGCGTCCGGCGAACTCACCTAGTGGGTACCGCCCCATCGTGCTTCTGGACGAGGCGGGAAAACTCCTAGAAAGAGTCATCTCGTCTCGTCTCCAGGAGCACTTATCGTCGACCGGCCCAGACTTGTCCGATGCCCAGTTCGGGTTCCGGATAGGACGGTCAACCATCGACGCCCTTCAGAGGCTCAAAAGCCTCACGGCAGAGGCCAAGGAGAGTAGTGAGGGGGTGTTGGCTATTTCTTTTGATATAGCCAATGCCTTCAATACGATCCCCCACTCCACCATCCTCGAGGCACTCTCATTTCACAGGGTGCCTCGATACTTGCGGGCATTGCTGGCCGACTACCTGCGGGACCGTGAGGTTCTCTACGTAGATAGAGACGGCCGGCTAAGCAGGCGCACCGTAGCCAGCGGCGTTCCACAGGGATCGGTTCTAGGGCCGCTCCTGTGGAACATCGGCTTCAACTGGCTTCTCCGGGGCACCCTCCTTGCGGGCATGAGTGTCATCTGTTACGCAGATGACACTCTGGTCACTGCCCGCGGGAGGACATTTGGGACCACAGCGCGGCTGGCGTCGGCGGGCGGTACATTAGTCGCCCGTAGGATACGGCGCCTTGGTTTGAAGGTCGCGCTGGAAAAAACCGAGGCTCTGTTCTTTCCAGGGCCTCGACAGCGTGCTCCTCCCGACGCCCACATAATGGTGGACGGCGTCAGGATCGACGTGAAGACCAAGATGAAATATTTGGGCCTCACGCTTGATGGGAAGTGGCAATTCGGCCCGCACTTTGCCGGGCTAGCGCCGCGCCTTCTCAAGGCGGCAGATGCCTTTGGGTGGCTCCTCCCGAATCTGGGGGGACCAAGGAAAAGGTGCCGGCACCTCTATGCCGGTGTGCTCAGAAGTATGGCACTCTACGGTGCCCCAATCTGGGCAGATGCCCTCCACAAAGGGGATAATGCTGCCCAATTACGCAGACCCCAACGGGCCATTGCGCAGAGGGTTGCGAGGGCCTACCGCACCGTGGGGCACGCTGCGGCGTGCGCCCTGGCGGGTACTCCCCCGTGGGAGTTGGAGGCGGGAATTTTGTCTGCCGTCTACCACTGGACAGCGGACCAGAGGGCGCGCGGGGAGCGCCCGACCCCGGAGGAGCGCGGCGCCGTCAGACGGGAGGCGCGCGATACCATGATCGATCTTTGGAAGAGAGACATGGCTCGCGCGCCGTTTGGCCGCCGCACATTAGCTGCTGTCGGTCCCGTCGTGGACCAGTGGCTGGAGCGACCGCACGGATTCCTCTCCTTCCGTTTAGTGCAGATATTGACCGGGCATGGCTGTTTCGGTTCGTATCTGCACAGGATCGGACGAGAGGAATCCCCGTTGTGCCACAAATGTGGCGCGGCGGATGACACGGCGCAACATACCCTCGCGGTCTGCACAGGCTGGGAGGAGCAGCGCCGTGTCTTGACGGCGGTCGCGGGCCCGGACCTTTCACTTCCGAGCTTAATCAGCGAAATGCTGGGAAGCGAGAGGACCTGGGAGGCGGTCGCCTCCTTCTGCGAAGAAGTCATCTCACAGAAGGAGGCTGCGGAGCGCGAACGGGAGGAGGATCCTCTCGCTCCAGCGCTCCGCAGGCGGAGAAGGGGGGGAAGAAGGCGGACATATGAACGCTCTTCTCTCCCCCAACGTGGCCGGTCAGATCAGACCGGGGGTGCGGGGGCACCTCAACCACGTCCGTCGGACGGGAATAGCCAGGTGCTTCCGGCAATTCCCGTCGCCCCCCTCACAGGGGGCCATGTAGGGCCCGCCACCTAGGCGGGCAGTCACCGGGAGGGTTGTGGAAGCAAAGGATTATCCGGATTCCCATGACTCTCCCACTCAGGTGATGAGGGAGCACCGCTGAGTTTTAGTGGGTATACTGTTCGCAGGAGTCCCACATAACCCTCTCTGTCCCCCGACAGAGTGGGTATGTCTAAAGCATTTCTCAGCGTCAAAAAAAAAAAAAAAAAAAAAAAAAAAAAAAAAAAAAAAAGGTTAGGTTAGGTTAGGTTAGGTTAGGTTAGGTTAGGTTAGGTTAGGTTTTCAAGTGCTTCGGGATCGGCCACGCCCGGGCTCTCTGCCCGTCCGCAGTAGACAGGGCAGACACCTGCATTCGCTGCGGTAAGGAAGGGCATAAGGCGGCCTCCTGCAACGTGGCCAAGCCGCATTGCGCGGTGTGCGCCGCAAGTGGCAGACCTGCGGGTCACGTGATGGCGGGGTTGAAGTGCAACCCTCCACCAAAGAAGGGCAAAACGCAGGCGGCAACTCGGCCCGCCGCCGCCGCCGCCGCCGCCGCCGAAGCTTCAGCTCCAGCGGCGGCTGACGAGGAGTGTGCGATGGTGACCGAATAATGCAGGTCCAACATCGCATACTCCAGACGAACACCAACCACTGTAAAACGGCCCAGGACCTGCTGGTTCAGGTCATGGCCGAGTGGTTGGTGGACGTGGCGGTGGTTGCCGAGCCGTACTCAGTCCCTGGCCGCTGGCTGGGTGATAGAGACGGCTCGGTGGCAATAGCGGCGCGGTCTTCCACAGACTCCCCTCCCCTCTCGCTCTTAGAGAGGGGACCGGGATACGTGGCCGCCGCGTGGGGAGACATAGCCCTGGTGGGGGTCTATTTCTCCCCAAACCGCCCTCTTAGGGACTTTGAGAATTTTCTCGAAGTCCTCGCCGCTGTGGTCGGCAGGGCGGCGCCGCGTCAGGTCTCCCTCCTGGGAGACCTGAATGCCAAGTCGGTGGTCTGGGGAAACCCAGCCACCGATATCCGGGGACGCGCCGTCGAAGCGTGGGCTGCGTCGTCTGGTCTGTCCCTCTTGAATAGAGGGACAGATCACACGTGTGTGCGGCGGCAGGGGGGGTCGATAGTGGACCTCACTTTCGCCACCCCTGCCTTAGCCGCCCGCGTCACGGACTGGCGGGTGGAGCAGGTGGAGACTTTATCGGACCACCGATACGTGCGGTTCGATATCTCCACCCAGAGCCCCCAGGGGATGGCACCCTCGGGTCAGTCCCCGTTCCCACGGTGGGCTCTCACCCGCCTAGACCGAGAGGCGGCCGGGGAGGCGGCGTTCATCCAGGACTGGCTGTCGCCACCTGTTGATGGCCTGGACGTAGACGCTGCGGCGTCCCAAATGAGGGGGTCCCTGACCGAGGTATGCAACACTAGCATGCCTCGGTCCTGCCGTCCGCCTCCCCGACGCGCCGTCCATTGGTGGTCGGAGGAGCTGGCTGAACTCCGGGCCGCCTGTGTAGCGGCCAGAAGGTCCTACACGCGGAGCCGGCGGCGGCGCCCACGTGACCAGGACAATGAGGACCGCCTCTACGAATTATACGTAGAGGCAAAGACGGTCCTGAGGTCGGCAATGGGCGCCGCCCAGGACTCGGCGAGGGCCGAGATGTTGGAGGGTCTCGACAACGACCCGTTTGGGAGGCCATATAAGGCGGCGCGCAACAAGCTGCGCCCCTTTGGTCCCCCAGTTGCCGAGACCCTCGAGCCGGCATTGCTGGATGGGGTGGTCCTATCCCTGTTTCCCCGCAGGGACAACTTCACCCCACCAACGATGGATCCCCCGCAAGGGGTGGTCCCGCTGGAGGAGGAAGTCCCTCCAGTCACGGAGGCGGAGGTGGAAGCGATGGTCCTTCGTCTCCGCCCCAAAAAGACCGCCCCCGGTCCGGACGGAGTCCCCGCAAGGGTGGTGGCCATCGCCGCCACCCAAATGGAGGAAAGGTTTCGGGACCTCTTCAGTGCGTGTTTCGCATCGAGGAGGTTCCCGAAACCATGGAAGGAGGGACAGTTGTGCCTCCTTCGGAAGGAGGGGCGCCCGGCGGACTCCCCCTCGGCATACCGACCCATCGTTTTGCTCGATGAGGTCGGTAAGATGTTCGAGGGGATCATCGCCGCCCGCCTCAACAACCACTTGCGGGGGGTCGGGCCCGACCTTTCGGACGCTCAGTTCGGCTTTCGGGCTGAGCGTTCGACTGTGGACGCCCTGGCCCGGCTCAAGGGCCAGGTGAAGGAGGCAGTGGAGGCGAGGGACGGATTGTTGGCCGTGTCGTTTGACATAGCCAACGCCTTCAACTCCGTCCCTCACGCCACCATCATAGAGGCACTCCGGTTTCACGGAGTGCCTCTTTACTTGAGGGACCTCCTGGCCAGCTACTTGGAGGACCGGGCGGTCCTCCTCGTGGACAAGACTGGCCGTCTCCGGCGATTCAGCGTCGAGTCTGGTGTTCCACAGGGTTCGGTCCTAGGACCACTCCTGTGGAACATCGGATTCGACTGGCTTCTGCGGGGAACCCTCCTCCGTGGCACGAGTGTCATCTGCTATGCGGATGACACTCTCCTCACTGCCCGGGGGAGCTCGTTTGGAGAGGCGGCCAGTCTGGCCTCGGCAGGTGGATCCTTGGTGGCGGGAAGGATCCACCGCCTAGGGTTGAGGGTGGCGCTGCATAAGACCGAGGCCGTGTTCTTTCACGGACCTCGGCAGCGCACCCCGCCTGACGCCCACATATTCGTGGAGGGCGTCAGGGTGGAGGTTAAGGCCCAGATGAAGTATCTGGGCCTTATACTCGACAGCAGGTGGCGCTTCGGCCCGCATTTTAGCGGGCTGTCGTCGCGCCTGCTGAAGACCGCGGGTGCCCTATCGTGGCTCCTCCCCAACCTGGGGGGGCCTAGCGCGCGATGCCGGCGTCTGTACGCCGGCATCTTGAGGAGTATGGCCCTCTATGGGGCCCCCATCTGGGCGGACTCCCTCTCCAGGAGGGAGAACGCTGCCGCCATCCGTCGGCCCCAAAGGGCCATTGCACAGCGGGTGGCGAGGGCCTACCGCTCGGTTGGCTTCGCGGCGGCGTGCGCGCTGGCTGGCACCCCTCCTTGGGAGCTCGAGGCGTGGGTGCTAGCCAGAGTGTACGAGTGGACGGCGGGTCGGAGAGCGCTCGGGGAGCGCCCGGCCCTAGAAGAGCGGGAGGCCGTTCGGCGGGAGGCGAGGGACGCCATCGTCCAACACTGGGCGGAGGACCTCGCCACCGCCACCTTCGGCCGGCGAACGCTGGACGCACTCGGGCCAGTCCTGGAAGACTGGCTCGAGCGGTCCCAAGGGTTCCTCTCTTTCCGTCTGGTGCAGGTATTGTCCGGGCATGGCTGCTTCGGAACGTACCTGCATCGAATCGGAAGAGAGGAGAACCCATCCTGCCATGACTGCGGCGCGGCTATGGACACGGCGCAGCACACTCTAGAAGTGTGCCCGTCGTGGTCCGAGCAGCGCCGTAGCTTGGTCGCGGCGGTGGGGCCGGACCTCTCGCTTCCCAGCGTGGTCAATGCCATGTTGGGGGGCGAGAGGGCATGGGCGGCGGTCGCCTCCTTCTGTGAAGAGGTCATCTCACAGAAGGAGGCAGCGGAGCGCGAGCGGGAGGATGATCCTCTCGCTCCAGCGCAACGCAGGCGGAGAAGGGGAAGGAGAAGGCGGCTGCATGACCGCCTTCACCCTCCCGGTGGTGGGTAGCGGGCGGCAAGCGTGGGGGCGCTTCCGCCCGCATTGCACTTCTCACCACCTTAGCAAGGCGGGGATGACCGAGCACTCACGGTCGTTCCCGGACCCCTCCCTATGCGGAGGGGTGTGAAGGGCCCGCCGTGAAGGCGGGCTTCGCCGGCGGGGGACTGGACGTAAAGGCTCTGCCGGTTTCCCAGTCCCCTGCCACTAAGGCGATGCGGGAGTGCCGCTGGGATGTTTAGTGGGTATACTGGAAATTGGTTTCCGGGGAGTCCCACATAACCCATCCTGTCCCCCAACAGGGTGGGTATGCGTAATGCATTTTACCCAGCGTCAAAAAAAAAAAAAAAAAAAAAAAAAAAAAAAAAAAAAAAAAAAAGGTTAGGTTAGGTTAGGTTAGGTTAGGTTCCCCCCCGTCGTGCTGCCACCTTGTCGTGGTGGGGGGGCTTGTGTGTCCTTATGAACTTCAAGGCTATGCCGGATAGGGTCACCCATACCGGACAGGCTTGAAGCGAGGGACCAGACGAAGCGCAGCACAAGGAGGGGCCCTCCATGTAATCCTCTGATCAGCAGAGGATACATGTGATGGGCCACGGGGTGGAGCTCCCCTTTTGGGATGCTCGAAGGTGGGACCGTGGCGGAATGGGACTGCTGGTGGCGTTTCCACCATGCCGCCGGCGTTCGTATCTGCCACGTGTGGGTAGGTTCCGCGCGAGAAGGGAGATCTGGTGTTACGTAGCGCCACTCTCCCGATCCGTGGTCCCGATCTGAGGAGCCGCGCGAGATTCCATCGTCTCTGCGCGGCAGGAGTATATGAGCGTCACTTTGATGCTCGAGGTGGGACCGTGGTGGAGTGGGACTACTGGTGATTTGTCGCCCCGTCACCAGCCTTCCTAGCCACCACGTCCGGGTGGGGACCGTGCGAGAAGGGAGATCTGGTGTCACTTGGCACCACTCTCCCGGTCCGCGGACCCTGGTCGGAGGAGCCGCGTATGATTTCTGCGCGGCAGGTGTAGGTCAGCGGCGGAGCCTAACATCCTATCCGCCGCAGGGCAGGGGTCACCGGTCACCCCAGCCCTTCCGGCCTCCGGGTGGCAGACGTGGGGACGTCTGTCGCCTGACGCTTTGAGGCCCGCGTTGGCAGGGCGCCCACTGGTGTTCTGGGCGTCTTTGCGGAGGAGGGACACGATAAGGTGTTGGGCCCTCGTGTCCCACGTGGTGGGCCCTGGCTTTGGTCGGGGCAGCCGTGGCTGGGTTGCAGCAGAATCGCGTTAGCGGGCCCTGCGATCCAGCATTTACACGGCGGCGGTGGACACCCGGTGGGTTTTAGTCGGTAGGCCGCAGAGAAGGAGTCCGACATAACCCCCCAGGCTTCCCCAGGCCCGGGGGGTATGATTAAATCATTTCCCATCGAAAAAAAAAAAAAAAAAAAAGGTTAGGTTAGGTTAGGTTTTTTTTTTTTTTTTTTTTTTTTTTTTTTTTTTTTTTTTTTTTTTTTTTTTTTTTTTTTTTTTTTTTTTTAATACTGACACCTCCAAAGTAATTGGAGCCTGTTTTCTCTATACTATCCTTTCATACAAGTTCTCGCTTTTTTGCCCCTCGTACTTTCATTCTTCATACTTTATCTTTCTATCTTTCATCTCTTTCTTACTTTTACGGGTGGGGCTCCCGTTATGTCTTTCTATATATTTCTAAACTACAATTCCTTTATTTATTTTAATCAGAGGAAAATAATTGTGTACACCGTGAGTTTACTTTTCTTTTACAGTTGTTCTTTGTATCTTACATTATGACCTTTATACAATATCAATATTTCTTTACATATTTCTTAAAATTATCGTATTTTCTTATTCTATTTTTAACTTTAATTATATTTTTATGCTGATGCAGAAATATTCTCAGAATATTTTGTCAACATAATTTACTAACTACTTATTCCTATCTATTATTTTTCTGGTAATATTTTTACAATAAGTTAGGAATTCTTCCCTCTGTTTGCTTATCATAATGTTGCAAATGTTATCCTTAATTAATTTTACATCAAGAATTTGTTCTATTTCATACCTTTGCTTCGAAAATACCGGGCATTCCAGCAAGACATGGACAACGGATTCGATTTTGTCTGGATCACAAATGCACGATGGGCTCTCTTTGCACTTGAAGCGATTTAAGTACTCTGAGAACCCGCCATGCCCTGTCATCACCTGAGTCATAATGTTCGTTGGCTCCATTTTTCGTATTGTTGAATACGCCGCCACCGCATCGGGGAAAAACATTTTTGTTACCGAGGCACTCTCGCCATTTTTGTACCTTTGGTTCCATTCGTCAAGCGACGCTGCACGGAGGCAACGCTTCACGAATGAAATCGGGTACAAGTCGTAATCAGGTTTACGTTTCGAACGCAAAGCGGCTTCCTTGGCGAGATGGTCTGCGCGTTCGTTTCCCTCCATGCCTGCGTGGGCTTTAATCCAAAACAGCTGCACCAGTTTCTTTTGGAGAGCTGCTGCCTTAAGGTTTTCCCGAGTTTCCACTGCCAAGCGATGGAGGGACTTTAGGTTGGTAACTGTTTGCAGGGCCGACAAAGAATCGCTGTAGATTCCGACAGAGGTCGCTTTATGTTTTAGGATTTCCCGCGTAGCTTTACATATGGCCAGGAGTTCTGCCTGGCAGACCGAGCTATATGACGGCAACGTAAGTTTGAGAGTTTTGGTCTCTGCCGAATTTTCCCACATGGAAATTCCTGCACCGACCTTGCCTTCAATCTTGCTGCCATCTGTAAAAACTTGAAGCTCAAAGTTACTATGTAATTCTAGGTTCTCTTGATCTACCAAGCTCATAAACTCCAGTCCAATATGTTCCGCAGGATGCGGGGAATCTAACGCCGGTGCTGCTTGTTCAATCTCCCTGTCTCCCAGTCCAAGCTGGAACACTCCCCTCCTGGCCTCGTACAGCGAAGCCGCTTCTCGGATTCGCAGGTCGAGGGGGAGTAACCCAGTCAGAATAAGTGCAGAATTTAGAGAGACTGTTCTGTAGGCCCTGCACATTTTTTGAGCGAAGCCTCGTTGAACTGCATCTAGGTGTCGAATCGTCCCAAGTTTGGATGCGGCTGGTGCCCATGCTGACGCGGCGTACGTTATGACAGGTTCCACCGCTGCGATATAGATGGACCTGATGATTTCAGGATTGAGGCCCCAGCTGACCTTCGCGGCTCTAGTTAACTGCTTTTTTATAGCAATGGCCTTTTTACACACATTGGCGACATGGCTGTTAAAGGTCAATTTGCTGTCAATTGTCAGACCTAGTAGTTTTATTTGGTCAGTCATGCAAATGCTAACCCCACCCATGCTGAGTCGCGGAGTGTCATATTTTAACTTCTTAGTTATGAGCATTGCATTCGTTTTGTGAGCAGCAAATTTAAGCTTGTTTTTGAAACCCCACTCTTCAACATAGCCGAGGGTAGCATTTGCCTGGTTTTCTATATCCCGCGCCGTGTCTCCATCAAAGACCAGCACCACATCGTCGGCAAACGCCTGGCAGTAATTTCCACCACTCTCCAGGCCCTTCAGCAACGGATCGAGCAGCAGGTTCCAGAGGATTGGGCCGGCTATCGATCCCTGAACACAGCCTTTTGTTGTTTCAGTGCTGGCCATTTCTCCGCCATATCTTACTGTTACCCTTCTGTCTAACAGGTAATCGTCAATGACTCGTCTGACGTTCCTCGGACATTTTTCCTCCGCCAGTCGCAGTCTAATTTGTGGCCACCAGGCGCTATCGAAAGCTCCCTCAATATCCAGCGAGACAAGTATAACTAATTTCTTTTGTTTTAGCTTACTATGTACATACTGCATAAGGGTATAGAGGGAGTCCTCGGTGCTCCTTTGGGGCATGAATCCGTACTGGCGGGTACTGAATTTAGGTAATAAGTGGAATTTCAGACGAGCCACTAACATTTTTTCATACACCTTGCCAAGCACCGGAAGAAGTCCAATAGGCCGATATGATTTAGGAGCCGTGTAGCTGTCTTTTCCTGGTTTCTTTAATATGATCACCGTGGCCTCTTTCCACTGCCTGGGAAAGCAGCAGCACACCAGGCATTTATTTAAGAGTCCTAAGAATAGGTCTGGGTCATTTTGTATCGTTTTCTGGCATATGTCTGCAGTGAAGCCATCTGCCCCCGGAGCCTTTTTTGGGTTGAAGGAGTTTATTGCGGACTTCAGTTCCGTCATGGTAAATGGTGGGTCGCATTGTTCATTATGTTCTCCATCATTTACTTTCTTGGCTCGTTCTCTAATTTGGCGGTGAAACAAACTATCGGTTTCCTCAGAGTCTTCTGGGTAAAATGTCTCTGCCAGAAGGCTGGCCGATTCTTTCATGTCCAATATCTTTCCGTCTTTCTCCAAGGCTGGGTCTTCTTCTCTTTTGCTGGTTCTTGATAGTATTCTATATATCCCCCCCCAGACCGACTCCCTATCCTGCTTTGCGCAGAACTCTTTCCAGCTTTCCGTTTGGGCCTTCGATACCGCGATCTCATAATTTTCTTTGTGTTTCAGGTAGTCTTTAACTACCATTTCTCTGCGGACAGGTGCGGCGCATCGGATCCTTCGTCGTTTTGTCGTAACCTCTTTTTTCATTGTTTCCAGTTCTTCGGACCACCACGGCATATTTAATGTCTCTCTCTTTTTCTTTTTAGGTATAGCATGATTGCAGGATTCGGTGACTATTATGTTAAGAGTTTCTAAAATCGTTTCTACATCTTCTTTGCTGCTTATTTTATCTATTTCTGTTTTGTTTAAGTTATATTCTATTTTCAGTTGGTCCATTTTTTCATTGAAAAGGCTCCAATTAGCTTTTTTAGTATTATAGATTCGTGTAGTTCTTTCAATGCAAGTTCCTTTTGATTTGACTATGTTAATGCTAAAGGTGATACCATTATGATCCGAGCTGGTAAGGTTTTCTTCGACTTTCCAGTCTTCTATTAAGTTAAGCATGTCCGTTGAACAGGCAGTTATGTCTACGTAGCTCGAGTATCTTTTGCCCCCTCGGATGGTGTCAAACGTTGGTATATTTCCTGTATTGAGTACGTGAAGACCCATTTCGTGGATGGTGCCAGCCATGTCGTCTCCTCTGTGGTCAATTGTGTTACCACCCCACCATGTGCTTTTTGCATTTGTGTCGCCACCTATAACCAATCGAGTGACTTTCAGTTTTCCTTCTATTTTCTTCAGGTGGTCGAGGTACTTGTCCATAGGCTGATCCGGTTCGAAATAGAAAGAGACAAATGCTATCTTCCATGCTCTAGTTTTGGCTTCAACCACTACGATGTTATTAGTGGTGAGTTCTGGATGTTGTATGACTTCCATGTCCGGGTCGAATATAGCAATGGAAGCTTTAACGACACCTTCGCCAGCACCTTGGAAGATTCGTACTCCCCGTTGGCTCTTCATATTTCTGGATGCACCTACATATGGTTCTTGAAGCAGAGCAATAGCCACCTTACGTTTGCTAGCTTCTATGAGAGCTTCATAGGTCGCCAACTTTTTCCTTTGGAGGTTTACTTGCATAACATGGTAGGGTAGTTGTACGCCTTGGACGCCCTTAGCAGTAGGCTACTGAACTTCTAGCTAATTTGTCCCACTTTTTTCTCACTGGGCAGTCTTGGCTAAATGCATTATGTTCTATGTTTCCGAGTTCAGCCTTCGAACAGTTTTTGCACGCAGGTTTCTCACCTGCGATCCAGTCAGCGCATTCTGTCTTGAGGTGAGGACCACCACAATGGCTACAGAGGTCTACTGTTTCCTTACAGAACCTCTTTGTGTGCCCGTAGCCCAAACAACGGGTGCACTGCACCAAAGGCGACTGGTCGCTCACTTGAACCCGCTGTAGGTCAATATGCACACTTTCTTTTTCTAGGGCCCTCTTCCAGATCATGGGAGAAGCAGTGACTATTATGTGACAGGCGTGAGGGTTTCTAGCTTTACGTCTGTATCGAATTTCAAGTCTATCTTCCGCCTTGTCGAGGCCATGGAAAATACTCCCGTTTTGGTTCCTGAATGCTTTAAGGACATCCTCATTGGTATTCGCCGCGAGAACATCCCTAAGCATTAGAAGCGGGTCTTTATTTTTCACCTCCTCGACAACCAGAAGACTGCTTGCTTCCTCTATTCGGTTCTTCACTTTTTGTCTTTCTTCCTTGGTTTTACAACTCATTATGATTTTTCTATCCTTCGCTTTTCTTACCCTCTCTACTTGAATCCATCCTTCCTTTGCATCCACTGCCTCTCTTACTTTTGCTAGGACCTGTTCGCCTGTATCGGTTTCTTCTTTCGATGTCACTATTACGGAGTGTAGAGCACTTTTGATAGGTGATCTTCCTACAGTGCGGGGTGCCGTGACACTAGCATATGTTTTCACCGTTAAAAGTTCTTTATGTTGCTCGAGTTTTTCTCTTAACTCATCCATCTTCTTGTTATTTTCCAGGAGTAATTGAGTATGCTCGCTTATCCGCTCCATGACTTGGCTTTGTTCTAGGGCCTTGTCTGCAGTCACTTGAGAGGGTTCACTCTCATTGCTGATAATGTTCATTTCACTGCCTGAGCCTTTTTGTTCTGCCTCAGCCTCTTTGACCAGCTGATAGAGTCTGTCGATTGCCTGTGTTACTCCTGTTTTTATATCTGTTCTCAGGTTTCTTGAATTGTTCAAATGATGTTTGGCTTTATTGAGGCAGGCTCGAGCTTCCGCAGTACGATTAGCAAAGGTCGTTTTCTGGGTGAGGCTACGTTCCACGGATGGCCGATCTGTGGTCGTTTTTGTATCTTGCGTAAATGTAGGTCTAGTGTTATGTGATGTAGAGCCAGCCTTACTTGTCAAAGGTGTGGAAGATGTATCACTCCCTACTGCCTCCCATTCGCCGATGCTACGCCTAACATTAGGGATCAACGTTTGGGTTTTGGGAGGTGATTTTTTGGATTCCGAGTCATTTTCGCTTGTTTTAACCGGGGTTCGCATTCCAAACATGGTGCTGGAGGTGCGTGTCAACAAAATTAAAAGCTAAAGTCTAAAAGTAAATTTGTATAAGTTGTAAAAGATACGTATAATACTACAAACTAACAGTTTCCACGAATTCGTTGAGGATGACTCTATGTAGAGCCTGTCACCAGTGTGTGCAAAAAGGTCCAGCAAAACTGAGAACGTCAAAGAAAACCGTATTGCGATAGTCAAATTAGGGCGCAAGTTATCCAACTTTAGAGTAATTCAAAATGGCGTCCAATATGGCCGCTGTCAGTTTTTAGTTATTTGTGGTGTCGAATCCGTAGTCCCTGTGTTGCTGATATAGGCGCAGAAAATCACGTCTTCCTACGGTAAGCTGTTCCTAAGTTACAGGCGATTAAAAATTTCAAGATGGCGTCCAAGATGGCCGCCTACAAATTTAAGACAGAGTTTATATGGCCAATTTTGATCGTAGAGCGACGGGAAAAAATTTACCGAGATGGTTTTACCGAGGGCTATCGAGTGTGATGCTCAAGTTGAGTAGTCGAAATCGTGACTCTATGTAGAGTTTTAAACCGTGGAAGAAAGCGCTCGTCTCTAAGGACTCAGACAACGAAAACCGCGTCACTCTAAGATCAATATTACTAAAGATACAGTCAAAACAAAAATCCAAAATGGCGTTCAAGATGGCGGACAAAAAGTCTGAAACTGGTGTCTCTGGCTCGAATCTAGCCGTGTTTGGGCTCTATGAATAGGGCTTAAAAAGGCCTTTCCAGTCAGCAACTTAGAATTATAAAATTATTTTAACCCGATTTATTAAATACAAAAAAACCCTTAAAAATACAGAAAAAATGAAATAACAAAATAAAACAACATGATAAAATTATTTTGAAAAATATGTACAACTTAAATTAAGAGTTCTTCGGTATACAGCGTAGTTCTAGAGTTATAGGGTCGGTATTTCCACCCCCACGTGTCAACCCCAAATATTTAAAAAATTATAAAACGAAAAGTTTTCGAAACAAAATTTTGATTTTCAGCCACATTATAGTACAGGCTAAGAGTTATTTTTCTATAAATTAAAAATGGGGGGTCATCGCTTTAAATTTGGAAAAATATGTTTTTGAAAATTTTCAAAATGTTCAATATTTTATAACTC